>JAPERC010000071.1:0-600000 GCA_030411455.1 Arthroderma sp. MBC 290 | reverse complement strand
TAACATTGGGGATGCTGTGGAATTGGAGGCTTGAAGGATTGATTCAAGTACATGACTGGGATCCGGTGAGTTTTCTCCATGAACGGTTGTTAAGCCGCTGAAATGTATACCATGGGCTATTGTCCGCAAAATAACCTCAAATAGCGGAGGAATCGGCGTCTGTGGGAAATGTTTCTCATGAGATGCAATGATTGGACCAGCGCGCAATAACGCCATCCTGAGAGGATGATATACAGAGGGGATCTGAGAGGAACATCGCAGATAGAGAAGGGTGAGAGTGGCAGTGTAAGTCAGAGAAAGGTACGTTTGATGTGGAAGGAGTATAGGGGCATTGGGGAGGGCTGTGAGGCTATCGTCCACCCCATTCAAAGGACATAAGATAGGGTGTGTATTCTCCCAGTTTTCCAAATCCTTTAGCAAATTCCAACACAAAGATGGTGCTGCCGAATCGAGGGCCTCTATCCGGCATATACGGTTCATGAATCCCGCAAGCTCCACCATGCTGTTGAAGCAGCTCTGCGGCCGTATTGGCTCAGGGGAAATACTGTGATCATGGATGGAGAATATATCTGTCCAGGGGCCCCATGCATCTAGCATATCTTCACCTAAGGTGGCACCCTTGGACAAGTCCTCGACCCGCATATGCGGGCAATTCCCAAGTCGAACAGACATTAATGTGTCTATAAAAAAACAGCCCAGAAGTACGGAGCTTCCTTGGTGCCCGCTCTGGTCATGATCTCGGATTGGATGTCGCTCTGAAACCAGATGGGTCGTTGAACGAACCACTTCACCAATAAGGGGCCATGCAGCGGTCCAATCTCCCAGTCCAATATGAACAACGGTTAGGAGCAGTAATGCCTGGACATGGCCAATTTCAATCATTTCCATTTGCGCTGGAACTAGACTCCTAGCAGTGGCGTGCAGTTCTTTGGCGGCTCCGATTATACCAGTAATTTCAGGTGACTGGCAGCCAGGCAGAGTTGAGTTCTGTTGAAATGTCGCGTAGCTAAGGACGGCTAGAAGAGCCGCGTGATTCCCAGACCCAGCAGATGTTCTAGAAATTCCAATCTCTTGGTTGTGGTAAAGACCAGACGTATGCAAGACGGTATGTCTGGCTATGACAGGGAACCAGGGATGGGTGTGCGAAAAATAAATGTCGAGAAGCTGGGATGAGTTAGGCGGCAGCCTCAACTGGCAGATATCTTCTTGATATGGGGGTTTCGTAAGGTCTAGCTCTACGCCCCCCGACTCCGAGCTAGACTGTGAGCCAAGGGTACTATCGTACCCCCACGGAGCTGCGAGTTTATGGCCACAATCCGTTCTACGGGTGACAGAAGTCGAGGGTGACATGCGGGTAATGGCGAAGCCGTAGTATTTCCCCTCGTCACTTTTGGCAGCCGAATGAGCTAAGATGCTACCGCCAGTCTCCGCTGTTGACAGTAATTTCTCCAGCTCCCCGTAAAGATCGCTTGATTTCCACGAACCATGTAATTTGTCAGATACGTTTTCGTCCACCCAAAGAGCATGAAATTGTTGATTTACAGACGAGCATTGACCATCGATTCCTAAAAGTGCGAGGACCTTCTCCTCCAGGCCCTCGATGTTCAATATAGAGAGCGCCCATAGTTTCTCCAGACCGCGAACATAACCTTCAGGTAGCCCCCTTTTCTTTGCTATTGGATCATAGGAGCACACACTCCCGCTGTTTCGGCAAGGTGAGCAAGTCGGGCGAAATCCATCACAGCGGTCCTTCTTCTTTCTGCAATGATCGCATGCCCTGGATATACGCTTGCGTCTTCGCCCACCAGTATGATATCCCTCACGCATCACGGGCCAGAGTCCTAAGGCCGAGTCCCAATAAGCGAATCGTGAGATGCGAACGCTCAGGAGGGTAAACATCAAAACACTGTTGTAGCGCTTCAAAATAGAGGGAGGTTGGTATATAAACTTACAAACGGATATAGGGCAGTCTCAGTCCTTGATATCCCGACTCATGATAGTGTTAGAATATACCTTCAACGGCTGGGAATGGGGTTAAGTGGTACGGGGGTGGTTTTGGCATAAAGCCTTGCAGTTCTACTGCGACACAGGTCATCCTGCGCAGGAAGATGCATCCAACAGGTTGGTATGCAGGCGGTATGGACAGGATACATGCTACAGGCACAGCGTGAGCGTGCTTAGGCGTGCCTTCGCGTTCGCTGTTGCCTTCCAACTTGTACCTTGTCCTCATCGTCTTTCAGCTTCATTGTTTGGTCCCCACTCGGGGATGCTTGCCCTTGAAGCCGGAAGGAGCGCGCTGCGGGGAGCAGAATCTGCTGTTGCTAGCCGTCTGAGTCGGCCAATAACAGGCGCTAAATGCGTGGTAGTCGATCGTAAGCGCAGCAAAGCACACATCTACCCAGTATCTTCCTGCAAAAGGCATTTACTCCTCTCCCCGTTTTTGCTCTTCCACGAATCATCGTTGATTGATAATTTTTTTTCGCCCGACCCAACTGGGGATGTTATGGGGTGGGGACACAAGCGTTGGCGGTACGGCAGTATCTAAATATGTAGCTGCTCTGATATATGACAAATGCCACCGCCTACTGTCCAGCAGCAGACACTGACCGTTGATCATTGGAGTAACCAATAATGCCCAATTAATACTTTTCTTAATAGCCGTTGGCCTTGCATAAACTCCATTCCACATTTAACGAAGGGGGGTGCTTGCGAGGTATAACCAGGATAAGAATAGAAGGAATTCTTGGGTACAAGCAAAATTTCACGTTAAGTAGGAATTAACCTGGGCCTAGTGCTTCCGAACATTAGAGCATCAAAGATTCTCAGGAACTGAGCCCGCTGGATTGGATATGGCCGATGCCTTGGATGTTGAGCTCCGTTATTAGGGTAATTTCTCACGGATGCCGCGGGTACCATGATCGTAATCGAAGAGAGGTGGTGGTATTTTCTAGATAATATCTGAAGAAACGGGCAGAAAGCGCTGTTATATCTGAGGCTCCTTCCATCTCTATAGCTAATTCGACGCGGGCAAATGATATAGCTGAATAACGATGGTCGCAGAGGCATCCTCGATCCGGGAATTAGATGACATGGTCTCAGCCATGAAGTTTTCTGGGAAATTTACGCTATTTCGCCGCTACGTTTATACGCAGCCATACCCCACCCACTCCAGAACCCCCTGGACCACAAGAGCGACAGAGGAATACCGGGGAGGAAGACTCACCAGCATTTCAGACCTTCACGCATCACTGCGGTTTCATGAATGGCAATACTTTCGTGTAAGGAACGTAAAGGGAGGGGTTGAAGGCGGCCCCTGAGACCACATATTTTATTGCTTCACACAAGAGCACTACAATCAGCTCCTCGCACTCTCAAAGAAACCAGGTCACACTGGGCCTATTTTGCAGAGTTGTACTTGGCCACAAATCCTTTGTTGATGCCAAGTGCCACATACCACATGCATAGAGTGTGCCCTGCATTCTAGAATGCAGCTTGCCAGCATAGTATACAACTTGCAAATTCCCCATCAAGATCAAACATAGGCCCCCACAGTGCCACTCCAGGCATCGCACGGTCCTAGCGAGTCAGCGCACCTGAAAACTTCGTGGCGATGTTGACCCACGAAACTGTGGGCGCGGTTAATTCGTTAATGCCCATGGATGCGGGTATCCGATAGCAGACATGCACCGATGTGGTAATTCGGAATAGCTTCGGTGCAGTGCTGAATTCTCTTTCCACAAAAACTTTTAGAAACATCGTCTCGCAGTTGATCATATGTGCCAGTGGGCTGGCTCATGCGGCTATCCAAGCAGCGCTAAATTTGAGCTAGAGGGAAGCTTTTGTGATCAGGGAAGGCCATTGCCGCGGCAAAGGGTTAGTGGAAGAGGTCTGTTGAACTTCGCTATGACAATATGACTTAATCCTCCTCCTGTGGTGCTAATTTGAGTCTCGAAAGTTAGGTCGAGTTACTCGTGACAAATCCCACCCAATCCATAGCAGGGTCAATAAGAAACTGTGGAGGCAAGTAGAAATTCAGCAGAATTTTGTCCGGTGGTGAAAGAAATCATCCTCAAAGGCTGCAAGGAATGTGTGGTTGTTTCTTGGAGATTCGACGGCGACTGTTTGTGTAGCCAGTATGTATTTGATGGTTGGCCCGATCTACTCTTGTCTGACGATATGCTGCATGTAGCACAACCAGTTTTCGTCCATGATAGATTCTACAGACCTCGTCACTTTTCCTTTGTTTTCGAAGCTTTAAGGGCAGTGAGTAAGGGATAGGGTAGAGTAGAGTACCCGCTGGCCCCTAGTATCGATTAGCTACTGCCTGACCATCTCCCAGGATATGCTTGATGTCCACCAGAATGTTCAACAAATTAGCCAGTGTGTATGTTATGATTCCTTCCACACTTGACACCTCACAGAATCTGTGTGATGCGGAATTTCTTTATTTCTTGGGATGTCGCCTGCTTTTTGTTTGCTGTTGGGCCTCTAGCTAGCTAGCCTTGACTTCTTCTCGGTCTGTGGATCGAGATGGTTGTCGAGATGTGTGTGTTATGGCATGATGCAATTCAGCTATTAATTATGGCTGGAAAGGACCTGTCAGCAGAAGGAAACAATTCAAAGCCCAGCTAGGCCTGCCATCCACCTTGTTGAGCTCATATGGACAAGTGGTTGTCGTGAAGAATAAACGCGAAGAAGAGCGCGTCGAGCAAATAAGGTTAAGGTTCGTCAGCCGCCAGGGGACTAAAATAGCGTTTTGCCAAGATCACGACCTTTTCTCAAGGTTTCCTTCCTCAAGCTAGCGGCCGAAACGTCAATTCACTATCATTTTACTGGCTTCACCCTTAGCCCACGCAGAATCATGACGTTTTAACTTGAAGTTCCGCTGTGTTTTTTATTCACTGAACATATCATCTACTTCTGGCCTGACCTTCGCCAGAACTACCAGGCTATCCTTCGTTTTCAGCCACCCTAACATCGTGCCCACCGCTAGGAATGAGAGCCAGCGAGTTTGGGAAAATAATAATCATGGATTCCATGTCTCTGAAGAAAAGGAAACTGGATACATACTGCAGTGAGGATGGTAGACCTAGACGGTAAGAAATCTATCATGTCTCGAGCGGTCTTATCGAAAACCGCCTCGTCTAGCATCGTGGCTAACTTCATCACAGTACGACTCCAGACACACCAAGTACCACCGCCTATACCAACTCCAATTGCTTCCAATCGTTTCCCAGAGACTCTCCATTCCAAGAGTCCTACCAGTATAATAAACTCCCGCCGTCCTCCTCAAACCTCTACCAACGAGCTCACATCGCCCCCGTCACACCGTCCAAAAAACGCCGACTAGAACAGAAGATATTACATATTCAGCATTCACCTAAGCCTATAACCTCGGATGAACCAAAATCATCAGTACCAACACTCCCTACGCACTTCAGGGAAAGAAACCAAAAATTACCACCCACCTATCGAATCCATCTGCGAGACGAGTATGGTCTCCTCCAGCAACCTAACACAATACAAACCCCAACAATACACAAGCGTGATAGCTCAGATACACTTGCTCCATGTCATATCTGCCACCGTCGGCCCACTACTCGAACTGTCCTAGACGCGTATGCCGACTGTGAGCTCTGTGGTGGGAGAGCGTGCTACGTATGTCTACGGGAATGTAATAACCCCACATGCCGAGATACAACGTTACCCACGATATCAGATTCAGGAAACTCAAGGCAAACTCCAAATTGTGACGACGACATGTGTTGGATACCCGAGAATAAAAGAACGTCGGAACCAGGAGGCGATAGAGTGATAGGGACACATGCCGACACGCTGGGTCGAAAGATATGCTCTCTGTGCGCTGTGGAAGCCGTAACGGGCATGGGAACCGAAACGGTGAGGTGCCTGGTTTGTGTTGAGAGAAAAAGTGAAGTTACTTGACTTTCATCGTTTGAATTAAATCGAAGGTTTATGATATTCTTATTATGATAGCACTCACGACAAGCCCCTCGGTAAATAAAATAGCATAATATATGAACATTTTCTCCCGCTGGCGATGTGTGCCATGCTTTATTCTAAAGATAAACGAATTATATATACTACGGGTACAATCGGGTATTGCTATTATGAATTAAAAACATTTAGGCAAGAAAATAAGGAGAAGAAGTATGTTCAGCGCCCAAACCTCATTTCGGTCTTTGCGTATCTCCATAGGCCCCGTAGGAAACGCTGGTACTCCACAGCTTCACTTCCACCAGTTATACTCGAACTGTTGTCTCCGGTGCTGACTATTTCAGTCAGCCGAATCTGCCACGGCGGATACCCATCCAACTTGACATACGGTCCAAAAATAAGGAGGAGGTCAGGCTCAGCCTTCGAAAAGACAGGCTGTGAGTTTCCGTTTCTAGCCCTGTTGTCGTTCTCGGATTCGGGTGGTGGAGAAGTAGGCGTTGTCATCATTTCACTTATCTCAGCATCTATAAGCTTAGTACTTATGTCCTGGGGTGAGACTTTGCCATGCTGCGCCATTTCAGCAAGCGTCTTTGTTAGATCTACCAGTGTCTCACGGCCGTCGGCGTAAGAAATTAAAAGGATGGTAATGGACTCGTGGTTGGACTTTTCCGACTTAGGTGTGAGTGTGGGGGAATATAAGGGGTGGTGGGGAGCAAAGACTCCAAGGTCTGGTTGCTGCGACGGGGGACCATAGTAGGAGGAGAATTTGCTGATAATAATTTCGTGGAGAGCTGGGATGCAGGATTTCAAGACGCCTGGTATAATTTTCATTCTCGGTCAGTCCACTGCCTCGCGAATCAAGTATGTACGGATTGCAGAATATAAGAGGGGGTGGGAGGGAAACAAACCGGTTCTTTCATATATGCTCAACACAGGAATGCCAGCACATGAGCTCCAGGCAGCAAGCTCTGCCACCTCATCCATTAAGATCTCCAATGCATCGTCGTCTTTTCTCAGGGTGAGCGCAGCACTCAAGTGTTCTGGCAGCTGACTTAACCCGCGCACATCCTTCCGGATCAATTCTGGTGTTCGGTGGTGGTAGTATAGAATCGAAAGAATACGATCAACAACTGCCCGATAGCTCTGGCGTATCCGGATGTAAATACTGAAGAATATGTGTATGATAAAGTGGACGAGGTAAAATATCTTGGACTTGAGAAACGTGCGGAGCGGCTGTGTATTCTGCCTTCTCGTAGAACGGCTGCCAGTTCTACGAAGTCGAGGAGCGGGAAGGTATGGCTTGATGAATCGCTCTCGTTCAGGCGCAGAAAGGGAGTTTATTCGACTTCGAAGCTCTCCTCTGTACTGAAGCTCGTCGCTTGACAGCGCCATCGGGACGGAGCTCTTCATGAGAATGCAGAGCTAGCACTCCTAAATATGTCGACGGTCTCAAGTTGGCTGTGAGGTCTTGTCCAGGTAGAGAGGTATTAAGAATCGAGCACAAGAATGGCAGTTATTAGGAGTGTTTGAGGGTTGAAGTTGTGAAGCTGTCCTTCCGCCGCGAAGAAGATCTTGAAAACAGCCACGCAAAGTGTGGCTTTGCCGGCACTGTGCGTCATGAAGTCTCAGCCACAAACTTCAACTCATCGACATGCCACCAGCATTGAAGTAGAACACACCATATGAGTCCCTGAGGACTGCAATTGGCTGATCGCATGATATCGAGCTCTTGAAGATCGCTTAACACTATCCCATAAATTATTCCAGCTGTCGAACGGCAACGACGAGGTGCGTGGAAAGCCAGCAGTGAATCGTGAACTTGGCACAACCAGACATCCCCAGGCCGGCAGGTCGCGAAACTGACTGTGGGACATCCGCTTACAAGCTACTCGGATACGCAGCTCAGGAACGATCGATAACTTCGAGCTGTGTTACCTCATGTCGACGCCGCGGCACCCTCGACCACGACCATGTCTGACCCAAATGCGCGGCCCGAAGTAAGGAGGTCTATGTTCAATAAAGGACCTGCTTTTACTCTCGAGACGTTTTCAAATCGTGAATTTATTGTGAAGGATTTTATTGAATCTCTATCGAATAGCGCCATCCCAGCTTCACAACGCCGTTCCGGTGGCATTGGAAACCAGCCATTCGACCCGAAACCCCTTATTCGCACATTCGAGCATGCGCATCACCGCCTAAACGAGCTATCTAACGACCTAGAATTGCGAGAAAACGAACTTTCCGCCGCAGTGCGCAGGGCCGAGGTTCAGCATAGCCAGAATGTAAGCACGCTTAGTCGCAAGTTAAACCAATCTATCGACTCCTTCCAGAAACTCGACACGTCCCTTAATGGCCCGCGGGCCGATGCGGGCATGGTACGTGATGACTCGAAAGCAAGTGGGAACATAGCGGTTGAAACGGGAAAGAAACTTGAGGAGCTCGACCATCAAAGACGCCGGGCGCTCGACGCCCATTTTCTTATTGAATGCTGGGATGAGGTTAGCAATCGCGGGGAATTGAGCCGTTTGGAAAATCTCAGACGCTCAGGGAGCGAAGAGGGGAAAGTCAGGTCGGCACATATTGTTCGACAGCTGTTACGAATAAGTCAGAGGTTAGATCCTTTGAGTTGGAGTGGCCTGAACGGTAATGAAGAGACCAGCAACGATGCGAACACCGGAACTAAGAGGAGGAACACACGAGAGATTATTGAGAAATTCTCAGAAACGCTAGAGAAAGATTTGCTAAAGCAATTCGACCATTTTTATCGAAAAGCAAATTTCGATGGAATGAAAGACTGTGCCAGCGTCCTTCACGACTTCAATGGAGGGGCGAGCGTTATCGCTCTGTTTGTCAACCAACACCAATTCTTTATTGATCGGAGCCAGATTATTTTGGAGGAAGTCAGCGGGGATGCAGATTCTTGGGAAAGACTGGCTGATCCTGACGCTGACCCCCCAGAAGTTGAAGCCACCTTACAGTCGCTGGTCGATGAGGTCAAAGTTGTGGTTCAAGAAGAATCTGCCATTATCAAACGTGCGTTTCCCTACTATGAGCAGGTCCTGGGTAAATTTTTGCAGCGGGTGTTCCAACAATCAATACAACAGCGGCTTGAAATAGTCTTGAATAAAGCCAGCAGCGTATCGTCATTGGCATTCTTGAGATCCTTGCAGTCTTCGAGAAGTTGCATAGGCGGGCTGGTCGACGACCTAAAAGCACATGGCTTGACCGAACACCCTGATACAATCTCTTCACAAACAGCAATCATCCTGGATCAGCAGCTGGAAGAGCTTTTTGTTCCTTATCTCACTGGGTCGTCGTACATTGACAGAGAGAAGAAGAACTTAGAAGAGCTCTATACCTCACTTATGTTCAAATTTACCACTTTCCATTCTCGCCGGAAAAAGACCCCTACAACCTTTATATCCTCACTCGCAAAATCCGGAAGCGAGCTGCTCGCCTCTGCAAAAGAATCGTATCTTCATCGTCTTGATTCTTCTGATTTCACACCCACCCAGCGCAGAATACTCCTAAGGGTCGCCGGATTGAAAGATAGCATGGATGTGCCAAAGCAGAATGAAACCGAGTTTTCTGAGCAGGATGGCCTCTTGCACGTTAAGTTTGCGAAACGCATGCTTCGATGGCTTGCGGAGGGAGTGGGCCGAAGTCTAGATTTGAGTATTAGCAGCGAAACTCCCAAAGATGTTCTAGCACTCCTCAATATGCTTCTATCTACGATGGGAGAGGCATATGTTGAAATGGCTCTTGATGCTTCTCTCGATGTGGCAACATCGCAAGAGTCAGGTAAAGCGGAGCCGGACTTTTCTTACCTTACCAGCCTCCGCACCGTCATCAGTATAACCTACCTCATGACAACCTGTATTAATGCCGTCTTAATTCCCTTGGCCGCCTCGAGCATCACTATACGAAGGGATATGGAAAAGAAAACGAACCTAATTATGCATCGGATCGAAGAGAAAATAAATATCATTGAGCAAAAAACGATTGACGTTGCCCTTGCTTGGGTTGCAAGAGTACTTTCTGGACAGAAGAAGAATGATTTTAGGCCGAAGGAGGGCGTTCTCGAAGGAGGATCTGGCTGGCTAGAGATGCTTCAGACGCCGGTATGTTTCATGCAAGCTTCTATCTTAATTTATTTCCCTTTGCCTTCTGATATTAACTATTCAACTACCAGACATGCGCATCCATATCAGGCTTCCTCACTCGACTCCACAACGTGACACTTACGTCTCTTCCCGCCAGCGGTGGTAATATTCGAACGTTCTTAACGGAAATCGCCCTGGGAACCCGAGCACTCCTTCTGGAACATTTCAAGAAATTTACAGTCAACGGCCCTGGTGGTCTTATGGTCACTAAGGACATGACCCGGTACACAGAACTCCTGCGGTCCTGGGACATAGATGAAAGCGTCAAGTGCTCAGGAGGAGCCTTGGACGTGTTATTGGAAGTCGGCAATCTATTTGTGATTGGGCCGGAAGCCTTACGAGAAAGGGTCCGCGCCGGGACGAGCGGAGATGCCGCAAGCAAGTCACAAAGCAAGTCGAATGCCGCATTAACCGTACAAGAAGTTCGAGCATATGTCCTGCGCCGAGAGGATTCGGGGACCGTTGGGATGCAGGGCCTCTTCAATGCGTTCTAAACAATTGTTCGCGCAGTTCTAATTATCATCTTCTCTTGCATCTACTGCTCTGCCTGTTTTCGTTTTCATTCACGTATTTGAATCAGGCAAACGTCGAATTTTATTATTTGTTCATGAATTCTTGGAGCGACAGTCGTATATCTATCCCCCTTCTCTGTTGGTACATCTGTAACCACAATTTTCTGTCCAGTCCGGCGCCACCCCACGCCTATGATCGCCCAACTTGTGGGGCCGCGGCTATTCCCGCGTTTACGACAGCTAGTTTCTTAGCGAAAGGAAGATCATACGAACACCTTGTACATATTCATCCCATGCGAGCATACATCATCATTACCAGCTCACAATTGATTCTGATCTCAAACAACCTCTAAAAATAAAATACAACTAGACCCTAATCTCCTTCTCGGTCTTCGCGAATCTTAGTTCCTGATCATCTCTTTTTTCCCCTGTTCGAACGACTTCAAAAACATCTTCCCATCTCCCAGCTTGTAGCTCGATTTCATCATCTCCAACAAGTTTCATACCCATCTTCCTAACAACCTCTCTTACATCTTCCATTACCTCTTCTTCATTCTGATATTCTTGATTCCATGCTTTGACAAGCACGTTCCCGAGTCTTTCTTCTTCGAGAACCTGCCACTGACGGTTTTTCTGTCTCTCCTCCCCATATCTAACCCTAGATATTTTTGTAAAGTCTGGCCAATCTGCTGGATCCATCGGCAGAGTAGGTAGGTAGTCACCCGAAAAAGACTGTGGTGGCGGATCAGTTGATTGGTAGTTTGTCATGAGCTGCCACATCCAGATTGCCCAGTCAAACAGATCATATGCTACAGTTGCCACCTCCGTGCCCCCAAAATCATACGCTGTCAAACTTCCAAGAGGTTGAAAACAATCGTCTCCGCCCATTGAATGCGTATGTAAAACCAAAGAATCATAACCATCCGATTCCGGGGCTGGAGTGACAATATCCACCTGTGTGAAATCAGCCACAGCAATAGACATATCGGTCCGTAGCCAGAGCGAACCACTCCAAAAACTCATAAGAAACACGCTTTTTGAATGGATATGTTGGAATGCGGAAAGACTCTGAAGCGCCCATCTGTAATACAGTGCAAGTAAAATCCTATCTTGAGCGGATGGGGACACCACGGGAAGGGTTAGGGGTGGGAGCTTGAGGTCAGCCAGTGGACCAGGTGTGAGGCGTTCAAGACAATATGCTGGCTCTGGGTCAAGTCGATGAAGATATCTTTCCAGATGGTCAGCCGTAGATATTAGGGAGATTAATTCAAGCCGAGCTTACTTCACGATTCTCGGATGTCCACCATTTAAAGAGAAGCTCTGATGTAATGCAGATACGTTCATGATAATCTCCTCTACGGTTTCATCGATTTGTGGCTCGAAAACAACCACAGACTTTCCATCTCGATGAGGCGCAACGAAGACTTTGTTAAAGAAGTCTGCATACCAGTGTTTGCAATCCTCAGGCGCTCGACTGACTTCATCAGGTATGAAAAAGGACCCGCATAGTACGCCTGGTTCCTTCCATCGCTTCTCACAGCGCTCCTTGTCCTCAATCTGCTCGGCGGTTGGTCCAGAGAAGGTTTGTCCCATAGTTATAAACACTCCCTGTTCGCTATGGATATCGTATTCACCATTATCTGATTTGAACACTGGCTTAAAACGATACTTCCAAGATTCTTAGTTTGTGTTTTTAAGAGACTGAGAGATATTTGTATAACTTTGAAAGCAAAAAGAGGGGGAAGTCAAGACCTTGCAAGGGAAATGCAAGAAGCCTAAAACCTTCGGCCAAGAGCTTAAGTTAACTAGTTAGCTTATGCCAAGCGACGGCAGCCTAAAATTAAAATATATTCGTCGTGTTATGTACCTCCCCCAAACCCGCAAGGGTTTGGGTAGGTCACCGAGCTACAGTCGATCACGTAGCGGAGCTTTAACCGCTAGACCAAAAAGCCTGAACAGGCTCCTGCCTAGGGCCAGTGCGCTCTGCTGAACAAGACCGTAGCAGAATCTCAACAAATAATTTAGAAAATTTACTATTTAGTTAGATTTCGCAGCGCCCCCAAGTCCTTGTAGGGAGCTATATAAATTCCACCAACCAAAATAACTAACTACTGTAAATTTCTACAAGGCTTATCGAATTTGACATAGGCAAGTGGAGAGAATCGAGTGTCCGTAGTTACCAAGTACCACTTCGCCGCCCACCATAAATGCCAAAAGCCTGTGCTTGGCTTTCGAGTGTTGGCAAGATGGAGTATATCCTGTCTCCCTGTTTTTGCCATCCTGCTGAGTTCATCTTTGATAAATGCTTTCCAGTCGCCAGCAAGGTCACATTGCCCCTGATTCTGGTTGTACCAGTCATCGAACTCCGTGAGAACATCACGAATACCGTTATATGTTGCGCAGAATCCGTCCCACACCTCCTGTATATTCATATACGCAAAAATCATCCCATATTCTTTTAAAAGAGTAAGTTGCTGGTCACCTGCTGACAGCTTGTTCCATCTACGCTGGGTTACTACCGTCTTCCCTGATGCAAGCGTTCCCTTAAGCCCATTAGAGCTTTTCAAGAAGACAGTTAACCTATCCTGATGCTTAATGGAACCAAGCTCATTTGCCATGAGTTTCACTATTGATAGTGGACTGGTCGGAAGAACGCCGTTGGCCAATAACCATGTTTCGATCCAGGTACAGATAACCGTGTTAGCGGCATTTTTTTGCAGGTACTCATCTAAAAAGCGCGAAATTGTTTGCCCTTCTAGCATGTGCTCCGCTAATGGTGGATAGAATCTGTCAGATTCGTGGAACCTCTGGTACAACAATGGAGAGTGGAAGTGCGTGAAAGGGGAACTTACTCTCGTATCTTTGCTTCTCAATTTGGCCTTTTTCCTGATCCCATACTCGATCTATAGTTTTCGCTTTTGCCACTGCCCAACTAGTACACAAGGATGACGAATTGTGAAAATATTTTGCGACATGTTTCGAATCATCCTCACGGTCGAAAAAGGTCGCGTCTCCGTCAATCGGGAATGATGGGTACTTATCACTCTCCACCTTCTTTTTACATACCGTGATAGGCTTCCGTGTTCTTGAAAGTTGATTCGCTCTTCGTTGCAATCCGGGCTTATCATCGTCAACTCCAGCTTCAATTGGGGACGCAGTTGTGAAATTGCTAATAAGATCACGTTTTGTCAGGGATTGTGGCACGAATGTAGAGTCCGAAGGGTCGGAATACAACTCCCACCCATATTGACAGGGTAAGCATGAACAACCGCAACAGGGCTGAAGTATGGTATTTTCTCCAGTACAGGAGCCACACCCATTACAGAGTAAAAATGCGAGCAATTTGTTCCATCCTCTGTCCAGCAGGTTATCTCCAGGTAACGGAATTCCTTCGAGGGGATCCCACGGATCTTCCCCGACCTGACGCTTAGCCAGTGGTTCTATACCCGGCGTCAGATCAGGTTGTACGTGGTCAGTACGACGGACTTTACGAGCGGAACCACCAGCGAAGCATTCCTTAGCCCCAGTACTTGCTAGGTCGTAAACAAAATTACGGACCTCCTTATCCTTCCAACCAGCATATTTGCCGTCGGAAACATGACTTTTCATGTTAGTTCCTAAGCTCGTTGCCAGACAGCTCTTGTCGCCGTTGTTCTCGATAGTCCATTTCATATATGCCCGGTGAGATATAGACATATCCGGAAGCTCGCCCTTGATAGCAAAACTATAAGGTTTCGCAAACTCCATACCAACTTTCAACCCCACCCGGGTAGTAGAGCTGACCTCTATTGACCCGGGAGTGGCTTTCTCGAGTGCGTCGAGCCGGTTTTCTTTGCTTCTGCTAACCTGATCGGCATTCCTCTGCCCTTCACCACTACCGTGATCGGGGGTGTCCACTGCTCCCTTCGGGAAGTTTATATTGACACGACCCCAGTCCGATTTTAGTCGCCCTTCTGCATAGCCACTAAACGGAACCGCTCCACCTCTACCATCCCGAGTCTCAAGGCTGACGGTATCTTCCTGGTATACATTGAAAAAGGCCCACCCTTTATAAAGGCTATGCCCTTGGAGAACAGATGGCCCAACAGCCTTCGATATCATCGAGCCTTGCAAACTTTCAGCTGTGTTGAGGACACCAGCACCTCCTATTTTGAAAGTAGCATCGGTCTCGCCTGTCGCACGGAAGAAGCCAGCTGCCTGGTGGATTTCAACAGTCGAATCTGGGTCCCAGGTCGCTATTAAAGAGAAACCATAGAATGCTTTTCCTTTAGTCTCTCCCTCCATAGCAATACTCAGCGACTCGCCAACGTCTTGGTTAGCGATACTGCATATTTGCCCTTTGTGGTAAACCAGTTTGTCGAGTTTGGTGTTAAACTCCATGCCGTTTGTTAGCTGCAATTTTTCAAACTTGTTATACCATTCTTCCGAACTACCGAAGAAACGGTTAACGAGGGTTGAGAGGTCTCGTTTCTGATTACCACTGGAGTCCACGACTGCCTTCCAATAACCAGGCACGTTGGAGTAGTCCATTCTGATACTTATTTTACCCGCATCGCGTCGGACTAATCCGATATTATAGTCGAAGGCAAAGTCAAAGACGGTTGAAGTAGGGCTCTGCTTCTCGATTTCTGTAGGAACTGTCTGGTTTTTTGATATTGTCAAGGAGATGGCGCGGGACCAGGATGGGCCACCGCAGTCATCAGGCATATGCACTACCGTGCCCAGAACACCATTCTCGCGGACTCTGAAACAAGAATCGACATCTGAATCGGTGCAGACCACGCGTGCAACTTGCTCTTCATGGTTTGGTTTTTCCAAAATATCGGGTGGGCAATCCAAAAAAGTTATACCTGGGTTATCTCGTTTCGTCATCGAAGTTACTGCCGAGGTAGAGCCGGCAAGCAGCAAGAAAGCAACGCCGCTCACATTGGGGTCCTCCCGTCTCTTATCGTCGTATATGCCGCCAAAACTGACTAGGTCATACTGCGGAATCGCATCAGCGGGGGGGAGGTACTCTTCTGGAAACAAATTTTCTAGGTTGAATGGGGCGAATGGCCTGTCGAGGCCACCAGGAGGATCGCAGCAAAATGCTTTCTCGCGTCCGTTGTGGCAGTAAGCTCCAGCAGTGTCTCCATTCTGATCAAGATCAAGAGTTATCTGTCCAGGAGAGCAGGTGCTTGAGCAAGTTTTCGCCGACTGCCATTCACAATTTTTGAAGGAGTCCTTCTTTGGGCAACACAAGGAGCGGTATTCCGCCGCAGAACCGGCTGGGCCGGAATAGCATCTTTCGTTTGAACTTGGGCCTCCAGTATCCTTTGTTAGAACATGCGGCTTGTCGGAAGGGCAACTATCGCCGCATTTTGACCAGGTACAAATATCAAGATATCGCTCCATATTCCCTGCTTTGCAGCAGAAGCTCTTCGCACCCCTCCAACACTGATCGGAGTACTGCCCGTCTAAGAGCCCACCTTTCCAACCGAAGCTATCATTTACAATTAGTATTTCACCAACTTTACATTTTCCGGAACAGTCCTGTTTGCGGGCGCTAGACCTGCTGTCATCCCATCTGCACTGCTCAGCAGTAGGACCCGAGTATGAAGGACAGCAAATGGAGCGAGCTTTGAAGGAATTCTTGGTGTCGCATCTATTCCTGCCATTTTTATCGGTATTGCACCGGCCCACCATATTGTAGCCTTTCTCACACATAGTTTGGCAGTCTGTAATATAACATTTTGTTGGGTCATCCGTTGTGTGAGAGATTGCATCTGACTGGTCCTTCATTGGTTGTAGAATATCGCTGTCCTCCATTCTACCGCCAGACAAAGCTCTTAATAATTCTCCTTTAGAGTCATCAAGATCGACTGCCCAGTTCATGACTCCCCTGAGGCCCATTTTGCTGGCAAAGTCGACTTTCATCTCAATAGTTTCGGAATCATCGAACCTTGAAATGTGTCAGACGCTGAAAAGCGGTTGAAATGAGGGTTTAAAGGGGAAAGGGGGGGCTTGAAGGTTGCTCACGAAATCCAATTATTTTGGCCATATGTAAGATATTTAACGGCTGCCCTCTTATCGAAATAGGCCTTCGCTTTCGATAAATTCAAGATATCCTTGATCTCTGATGTCGATAAAATAAGAGCGTTAGTAGAAATATCCTGAGCATGCAATTTTCTTGATAGCTTAGCTTGCCTTGATATGAGAGAATTCCGGGCTCGCCAGTGCACCGCCCTTTTTCTCCAGGATCGCCAAAGGCGCACCCCGGTTTCCAACAGCTTGAATCCTTCAAGCTGAAAGAACGACCGTAAAATCCAAAGCCCAAAACTATCTGACTAGGCTTAACATCGTTTCTCCAAAATAAATCCAGGGCAAGGTCGATTTCAGTGAGGTTTGTATGACCAAGAACCTGGTTTCCTATTGGATTCTCGCTATCCCATACGCCATGAAGGTCATAGGACATCAAGTTCATCCAATCCACCGCTTCGACTGACTTCTTGATATCAAAGTGTCGTAGATACCAGTAAGATGTTGGCGCAGTGAAAGTCAGGAGGTACCGGTTCCCAAATTCCTTTTTCATTTCGCGGAGTAATTTAGTAAAATTCTCTCCATCACTGGGAATGCCCCCTCTATCATCAGCTCCAGGATACTCCCAGTCTATATCGGCCCCGTCAAAGCCATACTCAGTCATAAAACCAAGCAAATTTTTAATAAACAACTTGCGGTTTGCAGCAGACGATGCTAGGTCTGAGAAGACTTTTTGATACGGTCCAGGGTCGTTGTGTGTCCAGCCCTTAATGTTTTGTTAGACACGCCGACGCGCAGAATAATGATTTGAGGCACTTACACCGAGCGCGATCAAAACCTTAAGGCTAGGGTTTCTCATTTTTAAGTCTGTAACACGCCCGAACATGCTTGGTTGAACTCCTGGCATGTTTTGAATGCTGAAAGTTCCAGGGGAGATAAAAGCAAATGAAAATATCAAGTGGCTGAGAGAGTGCACAGGAATTTCCTCGGGCAACATTTGGCCACAAGGCCGATTCTTGCTCCATCCCTCGTAGTACCCGATGACAATTTTTCTAACATTGGTAGCCTCGGCTTTAGGCTTAGGTTGCTTGCAATTGGACTGACAGCCTTTCTTACAGAATTCCTCTGTTGTCCCACAAAAACCAAATTCTCTATTTTTTATTTTAGACAGTGTATAAAACAGCTGACCCCATGACGATAGATTCAAAGATAGATAGATACTTACGAGCAACAAACTTTGAGAGGGCATTCAGCGCCTTTTTTCGCCGCATATTCACCGCATTCTGCTTTGGCATCACAGTTCGACTGACACCCCTTGCCACAATATTTTGGACTGTAGCCGCACCACCCATCTTGACCACTGCTCGACGTGGTTAGCTTTCGAGGGGGTCTTATTTGGTATATATTAAACCCAGCATGAGTTCTTACCAGCATGCGCCGTTTCCGCATGGCTTTCCAGGCCCACAAGTGTAGTCGCCGGATGTCGAGGTGCTAGGGCTGAAGGAAGCTAGAGTCTGACCACTTCTGGGGGCAGGCGCTTGTGCTGAGACACCTGAGATATCCCTTGGCTTTGGGGGGTCCGCGAGATTTCGGGCATGGGTACCAGATTTATGTTCTGAGCCGATAGCATGGTGATGGTGCCTTTTATTGTATTCTCTGCCTGCGCTTGCCACGAGTTGGAGGAGTCCACACAAGATGAAGAACGTGAAAAATGTCTTCATATGAAATTGCATAGTGATTTCTTTTCTCACTCATCGAAGTAAACCGGGCCCGCACCAGCCTTGAGTGGGGCTATTTTTATGGCGTAGTGGAAAAGTCTCGCTGGACAGAGCGAGAAGAACTGCGCAAGGGGAACAATCAAGAAAGGAATTGTTGATGAGGACTTTAGTCGAGAACAAATAGCAGAGTCCGTTTGGGTCAATATGTACTCTCCGGTTGAGGCCATACATATGTAGGCCCCAATAGAGAAAGGTTGCTGTTGGACCCCCATCGTCGAGTGACTGCGCATGAAGCTAAGAATTATCCCGGTGGTGGGCAGGTTGCATCCGCAAGGGGGTACAGGCTATACCCACTGGACTCAAATCCGGCCCATTCGAATAGCCGAGAGAGGCAGCTGCCTATCGAGAGAAGGCGATGATGGGGACAAAATTGGCTG
The DNA here is from genome assembly GCA_030411455.1 of Arthroderma sp. MBC 290. Classification (NCBI taxonomy): domain Eukaryota; kingdom Fungi; phylum Ascomycota; class Eurotiomycetes; order Onygenales; family Arthrodermataceae; genus Arthroderma; species Arthroderma sp. MBC 290. The sequence continues at coordinate 581,197 of JAPERC010000071.1, read as the reverse complement.
GACGTGGTCGTCGGAGCTTAGCTCATGGTGTTACCTCGTCCCAGCTCGGGGTCCCATGCTTCGTGCATTTTTACTCCTGCTGCCATAGTGCCAGTTATTTCTTTTAGCCTCGCGGGTTAGCCTCGCGGCATGGAGCTACACCAATAGCAATGCCAGTGGGAGAATTTCTCTCCCTGCAACTCCCTATTATGGTTCCCGGCATATTTTGATGCGTGTGACTGAAGCGATAGATGGGGCTGGAAAAATTCCAAATCCCGGTACGGCCCGCTATCATGCAGGGAATTGTGACGTAAAACTTTTAACTTCATTAGTCGCCGGCCCGATGCTGCCCCATGGGTTTCTGCCGGGATTGTGAGACCTGCCGCGGTTAGTATTAACGACATTCAAGTTATTAGAACGGTAGAACCTGTTGATGGGTATTAATCCAGACAGTTGTTAAGCGGCACTGAGGGCTTCTGAGAATTAAACTTGACGAAACCGGCCCAGCCTTGCGAATAGGAATTAAATGGGCATAGACCAATGACGATTTCTGGGCATGCGCCACTGAGCGGGTGGCAATGGAAGGGCGAGGGTGCCTGCAAACCCCTGCATGAACGAAGGGGGTCCAACATTTTTTGGATCAGTTTGTATACGATGTAGGTCTATGTCGCTGCGTCACAAGAAACTTCGAGCCCCTCACACAGGGTGATGGTAGCCCTCGAGCATGTGCACCATTGAGAATGGGACTGGGACTGGGTAGCACCAGGAGCAGGCTGCAGCTCCAGTAGGGTCCAAACAAAATTAAGTCTCCACGTCTGTTAACCCTCTTCCCATTATTACATATCCTGCATTTTTAACCACGGCAACACTGCTCTGTCAACCGATATTCGGTAGAGGAACCGGCTGTGGTTTAAGGAGCATATATACTACCTGCAAACACCACACGTAGCATTCTTTGTTGCTGCAGGCTCCTCCGTATTGTAGCCATGTCCTTTTTAAAATATTTTCTTCTTTTGACCACTTATATACCTCTTGTTCTTTCAGAGACGCATCAACTGTATGATGTTGATAGGACTATCCTCCTAAATGCAACAGACAGCTGTTTAGAGGCCTTCAATTCCAATGTGACTTGTCCGAGATTCATTGGAGAGCTTTATGTGAATCCATTTCATAGTTTTGGCTACAACAAGGATCTCCTGGAGAGGTTGTGCGCCAGTAACTGTTTAGACTCGATCACTTCACATCGGAATAGGGTCAAGGACGCGTGTCCGAATACCCAATACTATGACCAATTTGAGGAGACGCACTGGGTTCCTTGGTACCCTGATGAGTTCCTTCTATATGCACATAGTATTGCCTGTCTAAAACTAAGGTTAGCAGAGGCTATGTAACTGCTAGGGCTGGGAACATTTGATGTGTATTGACAATTTCTATCATTTCAGTGACGGGCAATTTTGCACCTTGTTTCTTCACGAAAATGACACTCCAGATGCCGCCTGTGATCACTGTATTCTGGCAGCTGCTCAAAAACAAGTCAATTCACCATTTGCTATGGACGACGGAGTTCAGGAAAACTACAAATCTTTGACGTCGGAATGCAAGGCAACAGGCTACCCAACAACCAAGGCGGACCCGGTTTTGATTAGCACGTGAGTTTTTGCGCGGCTGGCGCCTAACTTAAATTTTAATAACCGCTCGCCTAATTAACGGGGTAACTCAGGAACGTCGGCGCAACCAAGACGTGCAGCGGCACCTCGTATGAGATCAAGCCCACTGATGACTTTTATTCGATTCCAAAGTCACAGTCTGTATCGACTGAGCTATTGCTCAACTCTAACGGACTTTCCTATAACCACACAGACTTCCCACACTCTGGAGCTTTGTGCATCGAAAACAAGTGTAAGATACACGTGCTTGAGCTCAATGAGACTTGTAATTCCATCGCCAGAGCGGCCAATATATCCGAAGTCCGGCTCAGAGCTTGGAATTTGAATATCAATCCAATATGTAGGTAAGTTAAGATAACCCCATTCCTCTATTATTTGTTTAATTGAGTGTTTCTAATGACCGAATAGTAATCTAGGCAAATTTGTCGGCAATACTTTGTGTATCAGGTAACTGCAGGCGGAACTCCCATTCGAACGACTGATATTAACACTCTTGATATCTCAGCAACCCACAAGGAAATAACTATTCTTTACCGGACAGTCCGACTGTAACCCCAGTGCCAACCCCAGCGTGAGTGTTCCCAAAAGAGCTTTCACAGTTCCCCTTCGCTAACCAATATCATACTTAGACCAATACCTGACAATGTTGCACCGAACGTCACCACACGCTGTGGGATATACCACAAAGTCAGCGAGAGGGATGACTGTGCTGTCATTACATCCAAATATAGCATTTCTCTTTCAGATTTGTATGATCGTGTCTCCTGCCAATTCTGCTTTGGACTAGGAAACAACTAAATGCTTCTTAGCCGCTTTCTAAATCCCGATATTGATGCACAATGCACCAACCTCTGGCTTAATTACTCTTACTGTGTTCAACCAGTAGGTGATATCACGACTTATCCCGGCTATGGACCAGGCCCTACCAAAACCCGCCCACCTTTTACCCCCGGGCCAAGTACGTCTATCCCATGGGATGACCCAGAACCAACGCTTCCTCCAAGCCAGATCATCATCCCACTCGCTAATTTGACACGTGGGGACTGTTGGTCGTGAGTCTTACCCCTGGAATGTATGGTATTCTCAACGCTCACATTATTAGTTACTTATGGGTGAATGACACCCGACCCGAAAGTGTTAACTGTTGGGGCATCGCAAGATTTTCTGGTGTAGATCGACAGGTTCGTGTCAATCATAATTTCTTCAACCACTATTTAGTCATTGCTGACCCTTAAGCAGGAATTCGTTCTTTGGAATCCTTCTCTCTCCCAGAACCAGTCAAATGAGGAAAATTACGATTATGAATGCAACATCAGGCCTAGCTCGTCGTATTGTATTGCCGTGGCCAGCCCTACGCCAGGTATTAAAGCCTCTTCATCTTCCAGACTGTTTTCGCTAGCCAACCCGGGTCACTGACATAAATAGAATTACCTACACCTATAAAGCCGCCCTCCCCTCGTGCAAGTGGAGAAATTGAAGGCTGTGTTTCCTGGTTCGAGGCTTCAGTAGCACTTAACTGCAAATCCATCCTTAGTAACCTAGTGCTTGAGATGAAGGAGTTATATCGGATGAATCCATCACTAGGAGAAGATTGCTCAGGTATGGTTGCTGGAACAAATTACTGTGATTCTACAGGGGACGAGGACGAAGAACCGGATCCCACCACCACCACTACCACTACAAAAGTAAGTCTTTTCTCTGGGTCTAAAATTTCCTCCAGCCTCACCTCTCCTAACACTGTGTAACAAAGACTACCCCTCCGTCACCGACTACAACCTTTCCCCCTCCGCCGGGGCCAACACAATCAGGGATCCCTAAAAACTGTAATAAATGGGTGATGCAGAAGAAAGATGTTTACTGCGCTGATATGGCGAAGGAAGCCGGAATTAGCATAGAAAAACTGTACGAGCTAAATCCTGCCCTCGGCAAAAACTGCGAAGGGCTGTGGGTTGGTTATGCTTATTGTATTGGGACAGCATAGAAGCTGCATGAAGCTTCAAATGCAGAGGCCGGTACTTATTCAGTAGCGGTCGAGAATATGTTGGGAGTCTAGCTACGGTCTCGTTCGTTTAGCAGTGCTCACTGGCCTTAGCCAGGAGCGTGTTCAGGCTTTTTGGTCTAGTGGTTAAAGCTTCCGCTTCAACAGAATATAATGAGCTTAGGTAGTGTTATTTAATCTTAGAAATCTTAAAAAGTAGAAGCTATCTAGGGCTTCTGGTAATCCTGGGTGTTTATGTGAGGTACAAGTCAACAAACCTCACATCAATGATACGATCAACAATCATATGTATATTTCGGCATTGAATGATATATTTATTGTTTTACTTAGTGTCATTGTTCGCTTCCCCATGACTGTCAGTGATAATAAATGCAATTGGCTATAGATATCAAAGAAATTTTTGAGTCTGCAGATCTGATGAAAAATTACTATTCCGACGGATTCAATATTTATTTTTGTACTGAAAGGACCTCCTGGAAGTGCTCCCTGGAATTGTTAGGGTTGTTTGGTGAAGCCCGCTAGGCAGACACCCGTTAGCGTTACACAGTTTTTTTAAGCTTGCAGATGCTGCCTAAAGTCTACATCAACAACCAACAAGGACAATCAGGTGAATGATTGAGCTTCTGTGAAAGCTGGTATATATTCACAATCATGTCCTCTTCATCAATCCCTCTTCCAATCAGTTCCTGGCACTCAAACTGCCATCCTGATCCAGTAACATTCTTCTGCTACGGTGATGATGATGGACCTACCCTCGCTGCCCGTTCCTCTAGAGGAATATATTCCCTACCTCCAGCAACAAAGCCGGGAGAGTATCTTAACTGGTGAAAGTCTGAAACCATTCAAGGCCTACGAGTCGAAGCTTCGAGAGCTCTTTGCCCAGGAACCCGATAATCCAGTGCTCTCTGATCCCCACGTCAACATTGTACCTCTTTTCCATAATGCAAAGAATAATCTCGCTGTGAAAGCAAGGGACCTGGATGACGAACCTCTTGACCAGATCGATAAGTATATCTTGCCTTTGGGCTCGAAACTTCGTCGTCCTGATGGCTCGCCTGCCACGGTCCAGTCGCTTGACGAGTTCAAGAAAAATTTCAAGCTGTTCTCGGAATCCTCTTTATCGGATTTGGATTGGAGTAACATTGTGGTTGCAGGAAGTGCGGTAACTACATGTCTTCTGCCTGTTCCTACAGAGTATAGCCATTCTAGACAGACTCAGAGGTAAGTTGGTATGGGACGGCGATGTGCCTATCTGGAAAATAATACAAACACTAACACTTGTTGCAGGCGTTACTACCACGAATTGATTGCTCCAGCATCAGATGTGGATTTATTCATTTACGGGTTGGATGAGGAGCAAGCCCTCGAAAAGATGAAAGAAGTTGAGAGATGCGTTATTGATAGTATTCCAGAGGAAACAACGGTATGAATTCTCCCCCTTCATCTCTTACGCCCGTGTTTAATAATATGGATTTCACAGGTAGTCCGAACTAAAAACGCAGTGACTATCGCCTCCAAATATCCAATCCGCCATGTCCAAATCGTTCTCCGTCTGTACAAGAGCATATCTGAAATAGTGACTGGCTTCGATGTCGACTGTGCATGCGCTCTGTTTGATGGCTCACAGGCTTGGGCTAGCCCTCGAGCCTTGGCCTCATTCGTTACGCAAGCAAACGTCATTGATATATCAAGACGGTCTCCTTCTTATGAAAATCGCCTTGCTAAATATGCTCACCGGGGGTTCGAGGTTTATTGGGCTGATATGGATCGTTCGAGGATCGACCCGACAATTTTTGATCGCTCATTCTCTCGTGTAGTCGGGCTCGCACGACTTTTGGTTATGGAAAAGCTGCCTACTACGACATCTCGAGATTATCATATGTTGAACCGACGTGAGGAGCAGAACAGACCCGCCCAGTCCCGCCGACGGTATCATAGGAAGCACCGTGACATGAAAAAGAAACAACCTGAAGATGTAGCAGAGTGGATGGTTGAGGAGGACATTTCAGACTATAATACATTCACCATTCCGTATGGCCCGAAGTATAATGCCAAAAAGGTAACGCACCAATCACCACGATGAAATACAGGATATGCTAACAGTATTCTTCAGATTGAGAATATGATTTATCGGCAAGACATGCTTTTAAACAGAACCTGGGGTCGGTCAAAAGGTCGTGAAGTGAATCTGCACAGGCACCCTGCATTTTTTGGTACAACCGAACATATCATAAAAGACTGCTGTGGCTTCTGTCCTCCTCCGATGACAGATGAGGAGGTGTTGGTTGCAGCAGAACAGAGAAAAAAGTTCGTCTCTGGCCATATTCGTTTCTTGAAAGACGATCCTGGGAGACAGGCCATTGGAAGTTTTAATCCTATCACAGAGTCTGACTGGACCGAAATGGCATATACCGGGAACACTGCTCGCTTTTGTCAAGCCATAATCGAGCGAGATTTGGAGACTGTTCAGCGCTACTGTCTCAAAGAAGACTTTGATATTGATAAGCGGGACCACACCGGAAGAATGCCGCTGCATTTGGCTATCATGTGTAGTACTCTGGCCATTGTTGAGTGTCTTGTAAGCTTCGGTGCACGGCTAATTTCTCGTGTCGCTGGAGGGTACACCTCCCTTCACCTTGCAGCAGCCAGAGGGGATACAGCGATTATTGAGCTTATTCTCAATAGAAGCGATGCAAATATGGCAAACTATACAGACCAGCGCTTTCAGACGCTGGCAGCGCTGCAGATTAACAATCCCCCCGTTGATGAGACAGGTGCCACTAATGATAGTTCAGATATTTCTATCGTTGCAAGCGAGACTGATATACAACAGATAACTACGGAAGGGTCAATGGTGGATATCCAAACGCCGGATCTGTTGCAAAAGCAGGGTGAAACAGACGAGGAGAATAAGCCAAATTTCTTCGACAATATCAATGTTTTGTCATGGGATACCCCTGTCACACCGTTGCAACTAGCGGTTATACTGGGGCACAACGATGTAGTAAAAACTCTTGGTGATCGGGGTGCTGATGTGAGCAAACCAGTCATTTTCGGGGATGCTGATGGTTGTGTTCCAGCAAAAACCGCAGCGCCCTTAGCGTTAGCTATCAACCACCCTCCTAGCGGTGCTAGTGCTCTAGTAGAGACGCTCCTAAGTTTCGGCGCGTCTTCAACACAAGCGGACCACCGCAACGCGACGGCCTTGCATCTTGCTGTAGCTGCGGGGGATCCCTCAATCATTGACTTGCTTTATGAGCTCGATGGCCCCGCTGCTAAGATTGCTATTGACCATCCGGCTTTGGCTGGCTACGATCATAACCCGGACAAGCCGCAGCCTCCATTGTCGACTGCGATCAAGGAACGAGGTTTGCCTATGGTTGCCAAACTACTGGAGCATGGAGCAGAAACTTCTATATCAACCGAACGACTTCGTCGGCTCTATGTGCGCCACAAATATATCAGGGCCGACTCCGTAGAGCATCCGCTTGTTCAAGCCGTTAAAACCGCAAATCCAGATGTGGTTAAAGCTCTGCTAGAGGCTGGGGCGGACATCAATGCGATGACACCAGAATCGTATAAATTCTTAGAGCAAAATGAAAATCAATTTCCAAGCTATGCAGGCCGCGGGACAACCGTGCTGGATCTGCTCGATCAAAGGATCACGGAGTTAGAGGAACAGGTAAAACTGAAGTCGGAATCATCATCTCGGGTTATAAGAGTACCAGAATTGAAACCAGATTCGGTTTATCTCGGGGGACTTACCGAAGGGTCTTATGAATACTGGTTTACGGCTACTGAGCTCACGGTTTCAAAGCGGATTATTGAAGCGATGCGACTTCGTCGTGATGACGCGCTCCAAAAATCCCGGGGAAACATTATTGAGACGAAGAAACCCTGCCCTGAAGGCGAACTCGAGGACCTCAGGGCACTGCGGGAGCTACTCTTGGAAAAGGGAGCTAAGACATTCGACGACCTACTCATAGAAAGGGGATTTAAGACATCCGACAATCTATTTCCCCCAGCGAGCTTTATCCAGCCGGGATATTCTCATCTTCAACCCCCCGACTCCGCGGTAGAGACGTTCACCATTTCCTGCACTTTCCATCAGATGGATGGGCAACATGGCCTACCTCCACACTATCTTCACCTGTAAGGATTATCCCTTATTGTTACCCTCAGTATCCGTTTTTTATGCTAATCTTTAAATTATAGATTTCAAGCCGCTTGGGAAGGGGATACACAAAAGTTCAAGAGTTTAACCCTAGGTCCGTGGGGTGAGGATGATGAGCATTTACCATTGCAGGTGGCTGTGCAGGATGGACATGGTTTTACGCCCTTTACGATTGCCGTTTTCCGTGAGCACTTTGAGCTCGCTTCCTTGATTCTTGATATCGCAGCAGATCAGTATCTTCCACAGGCTCAGCCAGAACAAACAGGATATCAATCCATAGCGAAACTCGACTCTGATGGAAGCTTTGGGCACCTCAATATTGACCAGATTAGAGAGGTCGCAAACGTTATTAAGTCTCCAGTATCCCCGTTTGCGCTCATTCAGCATGCAGAATCACAACTGGGGTTATTCCTGAGTACCTCAGAGAGACTGATTATGGAGGAAACACATAAGGCCTGCCCCAGTTCCGGTCCCAGCTGGAAAAATGCATGGGTGAGTGCCTTTACGTCCGTGAGAAGAAATTTACCGTTGCCGGATGACTGATCTGGATATAAAGGCCACCTTTTCTTCTCTCCGAATAGGCTGCTATACTAATAGACTCGATATCTTGGCCTACGCGATCGCGATCGAAAGCCTGGACACGGTTAGCTTTGTGATAAAAATGATGGAAAAATGGAGACGATATTCTGCCTTTTCTGAATATAGGACAGACTCGTGTCTTTATCTGAGTTCCCGAGAACGCTACTTTGGAGAGGCAGCGGAGCGAGGTCATTTAGGGATTCTAAAACTTCTCATTACCAGAACTGGTGCTAACTTGCCTGTGAGCACCGTGGCAAATATCGGGTCTAAAGCTAAGGAGACGGCCACGGTAAATCCCCACGTTTCCGTCGTTTCCCCCCCGTCAAGTGAAACCCCATTGACTATATGTTCGCTATGTATCTTCTATACTAACACCCCGACAGCAATACCAGGGCCTTTCCGTTTATGGGGAGAAACGACTAGACTGGGCTGACTGGCACGATCGTCGATGCTACGGGTCTAGACTAGAAAACGAACCCAGTCTGGTCTTACGCGCCCTAGCTTTCTATAGCGCCAAAACTACGAAATGGCTTCTTACCAATGAACCACGGAAGCTTTTTATTGAGTTTATTAATCACTTTAAGGAGGATCCGCGTCTTGAAGTATTTCATACGGCAGAGGGTGGGCTTGAGCGGGTTGTATCCTCGTGGATTACCAGGAACAGTAAGTAAAATCATTTACTCAGAAAATCAAAGCATTGCGGATGTGGTATCAAATACAATACTTACTAACGCAACAAGGTGAGTTGGCTGTGCACTGCGCTATGCTATCGTCCGACAGAGATCGCCTGGAGAAAATAAAACTGGCACTTAACTATATGCCCGAGTCTCTCAATACGAGAAATTGCGACGGCCACACGCCGTTGATGATAGCAGCTTCTCGGCGCCTTACTCATGAAATGAGGATCTTGATAGATGCTGGTGCAGACCCAGACGTTAGAGACTCGGCGGGTTTCAACGTTCTACATCATGTAATTCAGGATACGAAGAGCTTTGCATCATCCAATGAGATCAGAGAAATGAGTGAAATCCTAGGTTTGGACGTTGTCCGCCGCCTAGCGATCCAAAGGTCCTATCCTAAAGACGGCTATCAGTTCCACAACTGGGGTTATCTGACACCGCTCGCAAACTGTTTGCACTCAAAGCACTTCAAGGAACCTGAATCTATCAGCCACAACGGTCTAGCGGCGTGGCCCAACCCATTCCTAAATCATATAGGCTCAACATATGAACCTATCAGCCGTGACAGCCTAGCGGCGTGGCTTAAAGCTACAGGTGGTCAGGATTTATATGTCATAGACGGGAAAGGGAACTACCCGATTCACCATGTGGTTGGAGACAGGAGTTTGGATCTTGTTTACGCCATGCTAGAATTTGATCCTAATTTAGCCAAAGCAGAAAATGCCACGGGGATAACGCCACTGGATCTCGCTGAGTCTCTGTATGTGAGCGCAATTGTCGAGCATGCATCTGTTTTATCCAGCAGGATATTTCAGTACGACATCCCTCACCAGAGCTTCCGACAAGCGCCGGACTTAGAGGAACAAAAGCCAATGCGGAAGTACGCTGCATTACTTTCTGAATCTAACTGGCAGCCACTGTCTGATCCCTCTCCGTGGTCTGCTGACTCTTTACCCGAAACTGTTCTGCTCTACATGTTGCGCCATTTTGCATCGAAGACAACAATTAACCGTAAACTTGTGAGCTATAATGACGCTTGTATATTTTCCAAGCGAATTGAAACCAACCGTTGGAAGGAGGGACTCGAAAAGGAAGACGAGGCTGTAGGCTATGACGATAGGGATGAAGTCTCAATGTGGGCACACCAACAAATGATACGGCCGTAGCAGCGACTTTTTTTACTCCTCAGGGTATTGGATGTCTAAGAAGCTTTACACTGCTTAGGGTTAGAGGTCTTCTAGCATTGATGACGGAGGGAGGCTGATGAGCAAAAGGGTATTCTAGTTAAGCTGCTTAAAATCCCACTCATTTAATACAGTTTCCACATCCATCGTCATGTCAATTTTCTATTAATGAGTCCAGGCATCTAAAATATTGTTGAAAATTCCCGATCTTTCCCCACCTCACAGATACTCGCCCAAGCAACATTTCTCAGTCCCTTAGGAACAGACAGCCCTTCCACCGTCCAGCTAGCGATGGCCAGTTCAAAAACCCATGCAAGTAAAGTCTTGCCCCAATGCACCCGTCTCCCCCATACTGCGTCTTCAATAACTGTTCCAATACCGTTCAATAGAAAGAACGCGAATATACGCAGCAATGCATCGAGTGGCAGCAGGGGCGCAAGGGCATATGCATGGAATAAACCCATCAAGGCGAAGGAGGCAATTATACCTATACCTTTCGCAAATGCTACAGGCATACCGTATCGTACCGGAAGACTTCGACGGATCGGGTCATATGCGAGAGACCGACATGGGCTTGCAAATGCTGTGTGCCACGTCTCACTCCAGAACGTCCCAAGAGAAGTAGCGGTGTAGATTGGTCCAAAAAGAGGCGGGCTGTTGGAATACCGGAGAATAAGCTGGAGCATTTCCCAGAGGATGTATATAGCCAGCAAAACCTGGACGGCAAGAACCGTGGGATTCGACTGTGGGAAAAGTGCCTGGAGGACAGTGAACAGCGCCGAGTGTAGAACGAGATTGACCGGCTCGGAAAAGGAGAGACGAGTAAGTTTACGATTGGCCCCTTCATGAATGCCATTGCCGACTTTGTAGCTGCCGTTACGGCGGTTTTCCATTGGGTCAATATCCTCCTCAAGCTGGGCTGGTGCTGTGCGAAGAAAATTTGGCGTGAAGGACTCGTAGCGCAGTTCCGAGAGATAGAGTAAGGCCATGATCGAGTCTGAAGGGCGATAAGGATATGCATATTCTGGAGGCTTATGTCTCCTAGCATAGAAATCCAATGCCTTCATGATACCTATCGCTGCTAGATTTCCGTCATCCCCTAAGTCAGTTATATTTAAACCGGCAGTTAGAGTATAAGAGGGAATTCTTCCAGTAGCATCTAAAGTGCCTAAAAAGGGCAAATTCCTTACTAGCAAATAGCTGTAGGCTTCTTACTGTGCTACATTGAACGGGCACCAGAATACTGCTGCCCAGAAAGCCGCATACAGCCATTGTATTTAACTTCTCGAAAAGCGTAACCCGCTTCTTCACTAGGACGTAAAGGGCCAGGTAAAGGGTCACAGTTGGGATTACCAACGAGAGAAGTCCGGTCGTGAAACTGACGGTAAAACCTCTAAGGGCATCCCTCGCCTCAGAGGAGATGTAGATGGTAGGAAATATCATCTTGAGAGAAGTCCTTGGTAGCCTAGTAACAGGCCCTTTTCCTCCACTCCTAAGGGTGCATTTAAGAGAACAGAAGAGCAACCAAGCAAAATATCCCGGTACAGGGGCACCTGAGAAATATATCTATCTCTTCTTGAAAGACATATACCCTTTCTACCGCATGTGGTTTCTCCTTTGGTCATGCCCGGCATTGGAACGACCGTAAAGGACACCTGCATAGCAGCAAACAGAACGAGAGAGCGTAACTCAAAGCTGCTAGTCGGCAGGATACTCCGCTTGCATATGAGAGAGTCAGCTTAATGAAGAATATTGGAGAAATGCCAATCCAAAAGCCGAAAAAGGCCCCCGGTGACAGGGTATCATCTAGTTGCATAAAAGTTAGAAGATGCCTGTCTCGTCATATGACAGAGATATCTGCACTTACATCTCCGGTCTTTTCAGTTTCTATATGGGAAAATCTGTTTAGATAGATCATGTTTATCAATTCATGTCTGGTTCGCCTTTCATGCGTCTACATCGTCGCCACTTTGCCATCTCTGTTATGAGTGGAAACACACGACCACCAGCTGGATCTACCGTTTGACTATAGATATCCACGTGATTGCTGTGGCCAAAGGGCCTTTTTGCAGTTTCATAGATGCCATGGATGAAGGGAGAAGCTGTAAGATTTATTAAAGGAAAATGTATGTGAATCTCTTCTCCTTCTAATGAATTCATACTAGCAAGTTTAATACAAAATTAAGGTCATAAGCATCAGGTCTAGCCTCCCGTTCAAAGTAGTAACGAATCTCAGCGCCAGCAAGCAGCTGTAAAAGGAGATTAAATCTGAGTAGCCTTTAGTTTTGCGCCGAGTTCATCTATCTCATTGCTCGGTTCTTGCGCGACCTTCTCGTTCTCAGCAGCTTCGGCCTCTTTAACGACTCGCTCCGCTTTCTCCTCAACCCCCTCTTCCTCCTCTTCCTCCTCACTCTCTTCCTCCTCGTCACTTTCTAGCTCGTCAAGCTCATCTATACCCCAGGTAGACTCGTCATCATCGTCAGTGCGGAATTTCTCCTGGCGTTCTTCTAGAATCTCCCGTATCACCACGAGACTGGCATCCTCCTCATCAAACTTGTTGCCATTGAGTTCAACGCGTTTTAAAGCAGGAAGAGCGGTCTTCGCTGCCTCTGATAGGGCTTTCAATCCCTCTGCGTTAAGATCATTGTATGCCAACCGTATAATTTCAACCTTCTTATGTCCACCCTTCAATAGAACGTTGGCAACCTTGATGCTTCCCTTGCCTTTAAGATAGCAGTCGCTAAGACTTAGCTCGCGGAGCAGGGTCCATCCAGTCATCGCATCCACTAGGACACGCGCACCAGTCAATGTAAATGTGTTATCCTGGAGATCCAAAACTTCGAGCTCAGGCGCATGTCGCAAACCGAGGTCCAGAAGAATCTTTATTCCATCCTGTCGGATACCATTCTGCACCATTCTTACGAGGTGAAGCTTCTTTCCATTATCTTTGATCGCACGCGCCCAGGCTGCCATGCTGCCACTCTCAAGTCGGTTGCGACCACACACGATTGTCTCTAGATATGGAATCTCGACATCCGTCGATGCGGCGCGAGCCTTTGCCTTTCTGGCAGCTAGCTCCGTCAAAGCATCTGCAATATAAGTTCCAGCCTTGGGGCCAAGTCCATTATTATTCAATATCAAATGGCGCAGCGGGACATGCGCCTGCAAAAATTCAACCAGCGGCGCTTGCGTATTAAGTCCGAATGCGTTATCGCTAAGGTCCACGGTCTGTAGGGTTGGCACTTCGCGAAGTGCTTCGAGGAGAGAGGAGAGAGCTTGAGGGATTTCCGAGAGTAATCTGGATGTGAAGATATCTGCTAGTTTGGCGGTGTGAAGCTTCTTCTGCGTTCGAAGAACCTTGCCCAAAAGCTCGCATGCCGCAACACCGTACGTGTTACCGCCCAGTCGAATTTCTGTGATCACATCGTTGCTTTCGCGGAGAGGCTTGATATATGGCTCAAGATCTTCTGCGGAGTCAAACCGGAGCGACTTGTCCTCGATCGAGAAGACGGTTGAAGAAGACATTGCGGGGTAAGCCTGTGACTTATGCGACGGGGAAGGAAGCACTGAAGCTGCTATTCTAAAAATCAAATATATTCTATAAGTCAAGTAAAGGAATGCGCTCGATATAGATGTTAAGAAGCAGAACTAGAAAAACGATGCGGGTTTAATTTCAGCTTCAGTTTCATTATTTTTCGCGCCACAAAATCGCTTTTTCTGTTTGTTTTGCGCTTTTTTGGTGGGATGAGATTTTTGTTATCTTATCAGCGGATCTCGGCGTTATATATCCCCGTAGATCTCAAACTCCGAGCTGATTTATAATTCAACATTTTGATATTCAGACTGTCCGTCACTGTCTTTCGTTAATATCTTCAAGCTTCTCTGTCTATAACCTCTCTGATACAGCTTGGAAAATGTCTTCAGCTGCAGCGTCATCAATGGCAACCAGTTAGCTCCCTTCAGCTCAAACTCCCTCCCTGAGAAAAGCCTGCTAACATACTCCCGAAGCCGCCCCGGTCGCAACCCCATCTACCTCCAATGCTTCTGAGCAATCGGAAAAGCCTAAGGTAAGTAGGATTTGTCCGGAGACTCGAGAATCTCAATATATGATCCAATTAGCTAACTTGTATCCCTTCCTGTGTTTAGCCATGCTGCGTATGCAAGACCGAAAAAGCAGCCCGAGATGACTGCATGCTCTTCTCCAAATCGGACAATCCCGCAGAGGTGGAATGCCGCTCGTACGTTGACCAGTATAAGAGCTGCATGGCCGGATTCGGATTCAAGATCTGAACGACATGTTGCGAGACAAAATATCCCGAGGTGATGACGAGGTTACCTCGACCGGCAGACGTGTATTATTATTAAACGGTACTGGCATTTTGGTTGGAAACGGCGTTTCAAATATATAGGTCACGGCTTCTTTAATTGGTTTACTTCGGAAGTTTACAGTATCAGAGCGTCTCTTAAGGATATTAGCGCTGTGATGACGGATATACGCATACGTCTAGACCTTTGTGGGAAATATGGCAATTGTCATTATGATAAACCAAACTCTATGTACAATACATATTCAATTGAATATCTCCTCTTCTTATAAAACAATTCCAGGTTTTAAATGGGTATCATCGGAGTGGAAGAAATATAAAATGGACGAAGAAATGAAATCGTGAGAAGGAGAAACAGCGTATATAGGGCGGTAAGCAGTAAATCTGCAAGCTTCTATTGCTTCTTTTTATCATCCCCCACCAAGGATGCCTTTGAGCTTCCTACTGGGCTGTGATGTTCAACTTGGAAGGCTTGATGGATTAAAGTCCACGTGCACCACAAGTACATAATCCCGAAGCCCGAAGCCCCTATTAACGCATTCAGGACTACCCAAAGATCTGGTTTGGTCTCAGGAGTTTTGGCAAATGCTTCCAGGATATGCCAGGATATCATGGCAGTGTAGTAGAGCAGGTGTAGGAGCTTCGTCGTGATATGCAAGTTGTCATCCGCCTGGGCTAGGTCATCGTTTGATATTCGGCGAGATCGATACAGGCGCAGCGAAGTTGGGGGCAAACCAAGTAAATACGCCCAGAGCAGTGAAAGTACGAAATATGGAACGCGCAATTCGTCGCGTTTGAGGAGGGGAAATAAAGTCCAAACACCAAGCATGTTGGCAAGCCCAACCCATGCCCTCGTTGTTTTGCTCAACCCACCTGCACCGCCATATAGTAATGTCATCGGGAGGAGGGGTAACAGGACGCTTTTCTCATGAACCTGGAATGAGAAAAGGAAAAATCCCCACGCTGTACTGGCTAGAGCGAGGGGTAGTAGCTGTGGCCGTGGGTAACGGCAGATAACAGCACATGGCGCTGCGATGGAAAGAAGGGTTGCACCCAATGAGGCAAGCTTAAGGAGGTCGGTCGAGAAGCGATTCAATTTATAAACCGTGTGAATGGCGCACCATGCATTTGCGACTTTGTCTTCGAATAAACCTCGCGCAAAGGGGAAAACACGGTGTATACACTGCGATAGTTGGAGAAGGACGGAGAAAATCCAGGACGACTCATCCACGGTGAACGGCACCTTGCTTAATAAGGGCGGGGTTGAAGTAGGGATAGGGACGTCGCGATATTTATTGTAGATACTGCCGGCTAGCAGGGGCGAAAGCAAGAGGGCAAAAGCGACAACGGTTACTGAGGCAATGCTGAATAGCCTGCCAAGTCTAATGCGAGGCGAAAAGCACACGGCTAGCAGGTAGACAAATATAATCGGGGAATAATACAAGGCCATTTGTTTGAACCCTAACGCTCCGACGAAGAACACGCAGGTCCACAGTGTTCGTCCGACAAAGAGGCTCTCCAGGGTTGCCACCATCAAACCAAGCATAACAGTGTTGAATTGAAAATGTCCATGGTCGATGAGTATGGTCGCTGGTTGCATTAAAACTGCGACGAGGGCGGTGGAAGAAGCCCATGTGCCAACACCTTGTCTCCGCGCAAACCGTCGTATAAAAATGACGACCGCAGGAATGTAAACGAGATACTCCGAAACAACAACAGTCGCGCGCATGAATACTTTGAGGAGTGGATCTTCGGAACCTCGGGATTCGTCGAGGGCAAACCAGGTAGGATTGATTAGATTGCCTCTATGTGGAATTAGCATTGAGCACCCGTACAATGGCATGGAGTGTATTAAGAGTCGTACATTTTGCCTAACAGCCAGCTATGATATGCGGTCAAGGGCGGATAGTCAAGGCCCCAGTATTGCAAGTCATAGAAATACCACGATGATATCGGGAGATGTATAGTTAATTCCATCCAATGTCTCTGGGCCTCGAAGTCGCCGTGCATTGGGGGGTTACCATAGCCTATGGACACATCAGCATGGTTAGCATCGCGGCAACGGGCGAACATTGAGGGGTTTGAGCTTACCGGAATGCCCCCACAATCCAGTAGCCCAGCGAAACAAGCCAACGGCCATAAGAATCAATGGCAGAATGAGCCATTGGGAAGTGCCAGATCGAGCTGGCCAAAGGAATGCAACGAGTGGAAATGCAGGACCCGAAGCACTGTCGTTTGGATCAACTAGAAGATCAACATTCGATCCAGTCTGGATAGTTGGACGTCTCTTCCTTCGTGGGCGACGAGATGAGTTGGTCGGTGTTGAGGGCGCCATTGCCTATTGTCATGTACCACAGCACATATATAGCGAGCGTCCAGTAGCGACGAGAAAGCTGAGCTCACCTCCGAGTGTCCCAGGTTGAACGTCGCATCGAAGAAGTTGTTTTTGCAGCTCTACAAATCTGGGCATAAACGCGTATGACTAAGCTGTGCGGAGCCGCTAAAGTTTGCAGACGCCGGCGGTTGACGCTAAGCCGCGGTTAGTTTAGCGCCGGTTAAGCTAAAGGCGGTGAGCAATAAAATTTCAGGACGCGGCAGAAAAATTCCCAGCCTTCAAAAAGAAAATTTTGGGAGAAAAAATCTCGAAGATTTCTGTTTACTTCCAACTCTCTCCCCCATTTTTTCATCTCAATTCTTCTTTTTTAAACAGTTTTTCTTCCTATCCTGTTCGGTGGAATACTGAGGGCTTTACCTTGAGGGCTTTACATCCAGAACGCAAGTTTTGGTTACACGTGGGAATACTTTTCAGAGTATACTTTGTCGTGGGCTTACTGTGGGCTTCTTTTCCAGATCACCGTGGGCAGAGGGTTGTACTATTTACTCCAGTGGGAATTACTGTGGGCTTGATTGTCTAGTGCACTTGATACCTTATAGTGGGCTTCTTGTGGGATTTATCTGAGAGCTTTATTTTGAACTATTCTGTGGGCTTCTAAAAACAAAGTCATAACTTTCTATCAAAGGTAATATTCTCTCCCAATTGACATGTCATGTCGACTCCTAGAGGCTAATCAGCATTTCTGTATAGTACAATGGCAGCCAAAACTAGCGTGAAGGCGTCGAAGAAGGCAGACAAGGTCCTGTCCAAGGTCAAGGAGGGTGGTGTTAAAAAGTCTTCTACCGGTGATAAGGTGAAGGCAAAGGAAATCGCGAGCAAGGTTCTCAAGAGTGAGAAGAAGGGTGACAAGAAGGCCGACAAGAAGGCCGACAAGAAGGCTGACAAGAAGAAGAAGAAGGCTCCAACTCCATCGGAGAGCTCTGATTCTGATAGCGATGAGGAGATGAAGGACGAAAGCTCCGCAAGCAGCAGCGAGAGCGAGAGTGAGAGTGAAGCTGAGGTCAAGGCCCCAGCTAAGACTAAGGCCAAGGCTCCCAAGAAGGCTGCTGAGTCTGAATCTGAATCCTCTGACTCTTCAGAATCTGATTCATCTGAGGATGAGAAGCCTGCTGCCAACGGTGCCAAAGCCAAGGCTGCCAAAACAGATGAGAGTGATGATTCGGAGTCCGACTCGGAGTCTGAATCTGAATCGGAGGATGGTAAGCCAGCTGCAAAGGCTGACGAGAGCGAAGATTCCGACTCTTCTGAGTCCGAGTCCGAGTCCGAGTCCGAGTCCGATTCGGACAAGGCTGCTAAGAAAACAGAGGCAAAGGTAAGCGTACTATACATTCTCATAAGCGCATGGTTGCTAACTCTTGCCATAGAAGTCATCCTCTGACAGCGAGGAAAGCGACTCCGACGATTCTTCCGATTCCTCTGATTCTGACAGCAAGCCTGCTCAGAAGAAACGCAAGGCTGAGGAAGCGGAATCGCCAGTCGCCAAGAAGAACAAGACTGAGGCTGCGTCCGCCGACCCTAACGCCAGCGCCAACCTTTTCATCGGTAACCTCTCCTGGAACGTGGATGAGGAATGGCTCCGCTCCGAGTTTGAGGAGTTCGGTGAGATCACTGGCGTTCGCATTGTTACTGACCGTGACTCCGGCCGCTCTCGCGGGTGAGTACTCAGTCCCAAGAAAACATTATAGATTTGCTGCTAACTTGGAATCCGGTTTTTAGATTTGGTTATGTCGAATTTGCCAACGCCGCTGATGCCGCCAAGGCACATAAAGCTAAGAAGGACGTCGACCTTGATGGTCGTCCTCTGAACGTCGACTTTGCCAACGCCAAACCTGCCGGCGACGGCAAGGAGCGTGCTCAAACTAGAGCCAAGTCTTTCGGTGACCAACTTAGCGCTGAGAGCGATACCCTTTTCATTGGCAACATCTCTTTCAACGCCGACGAGAGCATGATCGAGAGTACCTTCTCTGACTATGGTTCCATTCTCGGCATCCGTCTGCCTACCGATCCAGACTCAGGCCGCCCCAAGGGATTCGGCTACATTCAATTCTCTTCCGTCGACGAAGCTCGTGCTGCTTTGAGCGCACAACAGGGAGCAGACATTGGCGGCCGATCCGTTCGTCTTGACTACAGCACGCCCCGACAGAATTCCGGTGGCAGTGGTGGCCGTGGCGGTGGTGGTTTCCGAGGTGGTCGCGGTGGCCGCGGTGGAGGCGGAGGTCGCGGTGGCCGTGGAGCACCCCGTGGCGGACGCGGCGGATCCACTAACCGTGGAGGCTTCGGTGACTTCGCCGGCAAGAAGACTACATTCTAAAGGGACAGCTCTTGCATGAATTTACTATCTGAGGTTTGATACAGACTACGAGCCAGCAGAGTCCGACTGGCGCCAGGTAATGTATAATAACGAACTCCCTCTGTTTTCTTTTATACAAAAAGTTTTGGCGTTTTCTCTTTGTTTCGCCACGTTTTTCCCGGCCTGTGTACTTTTAAACATATACGATGCCAATTTGACTGTTTGATAAATATTTCTATCTCCAAAGGCCCCTTCTGTCTCCTTTACCTTTTTTGGATAAGTTGATATCACATGACTATCACTACTGCTGAGTCATCCGCTGCGTTCTGCGGGGTAAAACACCTGACCTGGCATGTGCCTTGCTTTTTAAGCCCACGCACCTCAAGCCGCCTAACACCCCAAACCGCAGCACAAAAAACGCCCCATCTACATGCAGCGTGGGCGTGGTCAAAGGATAAAAGACTTGTGGCAGGATGGGTGGCCTGATCTCCGCCTTTCTTTCTGGCATCAAAAACATCTCAACAACGAAACTGGATTCGTTCAACTCGCTTCATCTTCCTCGATAGTTCCCTTCGAGCTCTCTACCTCTTTACCGCGGTACCAGGGTTCTGCACTTCTTACGCGCTCAAGGCCGCGCTGTTATGCGCCCTCTCCGATCTGTACAGCCACCGCCTCATATCTACCTCGTGGCTTTATCAGCTGAGGGTTTCATACACGCTGGAAGTCCACCAGTTTGATCTATTCACGCCTATATTCACCCTTTGACGTCGCCTGTTCTTTTTATGACTCTTCGCTTCGGCTCATCTACGTCATAGCCTTGATTGCTGCCACTAAATAGCGAATCTAATTCACCGCCTTTTCTTTCCTTAGTGGTTGGCCGATTACCTATTAATAAACCACTTGCTACCGCGTGGCCGAATCCGTACATAAGTCGCTCTGCGTACCTCTTCAGCAAGAATCGTTTATTCGTTCAACCTGCTACCACTCTGGTGCCGATTGGCTAGCCTGGAGCCTCCCATTAGTCTTGATATCGCATCGCAACATGATGGAGTCACAACGGCCAGATACACTTGATCCGCCAAACAACATCATCAGAGGTACCACATCACATGCTGCAGGCATAAGGCAGAGTACTCCAACCAGTGGTCAACCTATCCGATCAGAAGGTAAGCTTCTTTCCCGGCTTTACTTGGAAGAATAATCCCTCGTTGAATCGCCGATCCCAAGTTTCAACGCTCTTCTCTTCAAACTTCTGTACAACAAACCAGCTGCAACTGATGTTACACCTTTCTTTTGCCCGTTTTCCAATATATCTCATTGGAAATGTATTCATTAAGATATTTTATAGACTCTTGGATCGAGCTCTCCTCGCAGCCTTCATCCTCATCCCTCTCCTCTGCGGCTACTACAGACGATATCGTCACTACTGGACTCAGGATACAGCAGCAACGCCGCCGACGAGGTCCCCGCCATATCTTGCCCCGAGACATAGACATCAGCTATCCCCACCGATCGTCTAGCCTCACTGAGAGTAGTCAAGATGAAAACGAGGAACTTGAAAGCGAGCCGGACCAGATCTTAAGCAGTTCAAACGAAGATCTACCAGGACGACCCGATGTACCCCGCTTGCCTGACCTACAGCCACCTTCCGATGAGACCCTTTCAAGTGACGAGGATGACGCTTCTACCGCGCTGGGGTTTAATCCGCAACCCAATGCCTTTTCCCATCCGCCTGCATCACAAAGGAACACCGTCTCGAGGCCAAGCTCGGTTCTACATGCCAATAGGCCCAGCTCGCGAAGGAACTCACGCTCTAGCGCACCACCTATACGGCGTCCACGCAATTTGCAACAGCGTCAACAACAGCACTCTCCGTACAATATGATCGCGCCCTCGCACCACGCAGACCATGATGCTGCTCTACGCGCTAGCCTCTCGACACTACTCTCCTGTGCTGCGGCAGCTAGGAGGCTACCTAAGAATGACAGTCCCCCAACGGAAACCTCCACCAACAACCAATCCGAGCCGTCTACGTTCAGGTTAGTCCCGGGTTCAATGGCGGCAGAAACCGAGAGTGAAGCCGTTCGTCCTCCAATGCAACAGGGAAGAGTACCACAGCCACCGCCAGTCCTCCAAAAACGCTCTCCTTCGCCAATATCGTCAGCAGGCAAGGCACGGCGCAGAGCGAGTTTCTCTAAAGACCGATCTACCAACCCACCAAAATCACGCCGAACCACCGCTGCCGACTCCACTGTTGTAAGCCCTACAGTAATGACGTGGGTTATAAGCGCAGGGGTTGTTGTGCTATTCTCGGCTATAAGTTTTTCGGCCGGCTACGTCCTAGGTCGGGAAATTGGACGACTTGAGAGCGGCCAAGGGATGTATGGCCCTGGAATAAGTGATCCAGGAACCTCCGGGTGCGGAAAAGAGGCTGTGAAAGGTGGGTTAAGGAGATTTCGATGGGTTGGTGGAGGAATGGGCTCCGGCATCAATGCCTGATTCTTATTCCTCCTGGTTATCAATTGTCCCTTCGGCTTGAATATTGACCGGAAATTTTTCAACTTCGTCAGCTTCCCAAAAATCACAGCATATTATTGAATTGTCGTGGTCATAAGTAGGTTTGAATCTCTGAGTTATGTGGTGTTTCTGGTGTTGGATCATGGATGATGAGAGCGTTGCTTTGTTTTTTCCTCTTGTTAGCCCCCCTACCTTTCCCAATGCTTGCCTTGCTTTCTATTACTGTTGCATATTTTTGCTTTGAAATATACCCCTTTACCATAGCAAGCCGGATACTTTAGTTACACTGGATAATGCATATATATTTTAAAATTCAAACCAGAATAACAAGCTATCATACGCGCAAGATATTTCAATCAAATTATATTATGTTGAAACTCCTGGATTAACACCGAAGCTGGCTTAGCTTAGAGGACGCCAAATCAGCTCAAAAAAAGTACATCTATTATACAAAGTTTTCCCTTCATCCATACAGAGCAAGCCTACATGCATCAACCCCTTCAATCGAGCCCGCCGGCTTCCCCCAACGTGTCGTGCTACGGCATTCAATCGAAGCCATTTGCCTCCCCATGATCCCGCAAGGGATGCATAATCGATCACCCAGCAATACGAAGACCCATTTACAAGCCACGGAGGTAGTTATCTTCCTTAATGGCCTTCCTTCTGGCAGCACGTGCACTCTTCGTGATTTCAGATCTAGCATTAACACTCGCAATGGCGGGGTTAGTCTCGTCTCCGGCGGTCGGGTTAGCATTAGCACTGCCAGCGGGGGTATTGTAAGGCGCAGGAGTGATGTCGATAGCCTGTTCATGGAGCGGGATAGTACGCGGCTGCGCAGCAGCGATAGCAGCCATTTTCTTCTCGTGCTTCTTGCGTTGTTTTTTGTTCAAGGCTAATTAAGCAGGGCAGCAACTCAATTAGCAAACTTTTCATAGAATTTTCATCTGTAAAGGGAGAAATGGATTTGACATGCTCGGGGGAGAAACATACTCGAAACATCAACCTCGGCGGATTTCGCCTTGTCCTTCGCGCTGTCAAGTAACGTCCACAACCACTCGGGGTATTCATGGTCCTCCTTTGCGACTGGATCGGTCTTGTTCTTCTCATAGTTCAGACCGCGCAGAATTGTTCCTGCCATGACGCTGCTGACGACTTTGGGTTGAGTTGCTGCGGGCTCCGATGAGGAATTGTTGGCGGAGGCGGAGGCGTCATTGGCTGACACTTCTTTGGCGGCTGCCTCGGAGCTATAGAAACGTGGTTGTATCGTCTGGGTTTGATTTTTATTGTGGAATTGTAGTTGTCGTTGCGGAGCGAAGCTTATGCATCTTCTTGAGGAAGCAGTGTGAGATGTGGAAAGGGAGGGCGTGAGTCGCGAGAAGAGACTCCGGCGACACTGGCGGCAGATCATAGTGGCGAGTAGTGAGGATTTCTTTATTACTCCTGCGCAGTCCAGCGTGCAATTAAAATAACGACGACGTCGAGATGTTGAATTCCTGCAAGAAAATTAATTGGAGATGATTTTTGATATCACGTGAACTGAGGATGGTGACTAAGCGTTACTTGAGGATGTAGATATTCTGACCTGACAAGATAACTTAGACTGATTAACATTAAATATATGTACGGAAACTAAAGCACGGGTATCCTAGACCACTTATATCCCTTTTGAGGCTTTACCATTTGAGCCTCCTTCATAGGCAACCGTATGAAAACATACTCCAATATGGCTTGACCCTAGGCCTATGCCCTATCCGGGGAACTGCTCCCCTCGATAGTCCATGAAACTCATAACATGCGGCTCTGCCGTCCTGGATCTATTCTGTTGCTCATCTGCTTGATTCAAGTTAGGTGTCAGCACGACTCCATCTGGCGTGGTGACAGACAGTTCGCCGGAGACAGCCCCCCGCCCAGTTCCTTGAGGCTGAGATATGCCATGGTTGCGTTGTGCATATGGATCCTGTGTTACTCTGGGATCAGGGCCAAGGTCACCTGGGAGCTCTACACGGCTGGTGTCCGTAAGTTCCGAGATCGTGCGACTATGCGATTGGCCCGGCGCTTGGAAAGATACAAAGAGCTCATGGCTGTTCCATCTAGGTTCGCGGCCATAAGAGCTGTAGCTTTCACTTAATGTTGTCAGGGGAGTCTCCCTCGACATTCCAGGGCTGCTGGCCGTAGCTGGCGAACCGATCGAAGGGGACACCTGACTCAACATGGGACTTGAATAGGGTGACGACTGGTCCGACGTGGTGTATAGTTCGGATATAGTCTTGCTGGTGCGTGTATCATGACAACCTAAAATTGAGGAAATAGATGGCATAAGCGCTGAACCTATGTTCAAGCTGGGCTTCGAGGCAAAGGGTAATATATTACCTTCAAGTTCATTCGTGGTTTCGCCATCTCCGTCGCCCTCCGATTTGTCCGGCAGAATTACTACACCAGATGGCTCTTTTGGCTTCTCCGTCTCAGCATATGATGCTTCTGTGGCTGGTTCTGGCTTTTGCTCCCTGCGACGGCGTATGAACCAGAATAAAAAAAGTGCTATTATCAGCAAGCCACCCACCACTCCTCCTACTATCCCTCCGATGAGGGCACCATTGTTTGACGACGAGCCTGGCTGTTCTGAGCTGATAATTGCACCAGTCTCCGTAGTAGCGGGGATCGAAGATGCTGAGGAGGTGGATGAAACTGTCGCGGAAGGGGAGTCGATGGTCGGAAAGGTTTGAGTTAGAATGCTGGTCGGGATGGGCTGAGATGGAATATTGGTATCTGGAGAAGTCGATGAGAATGGTGGCACTGCTTTATAGTTGTATACACGACTAGGTATGTTGGAAACCTATCTGAAAGAACATGTAAGGACCTACCTGATGATGACGGTTCTGATGTTGTCGGTTCTTCTGAAACCGAT
The DNA here is from genome assembly GCA_030411455.1 of Arthroderma sp. MBC 290. NCBI lineage: Eukaryota > Fungi > Ascomycota > Eurotiomycetes > Onygenales > Arthrodermataceae > Arthroderma > Arthroderma sp. MBC 290. The sequence continues at coordinate 556,503 of JAPERC010000071.1, read as the reverse complement.
TCTGATGTCGTTGGCTCCTCCGAAGCTGATTCTGATGTTGTCGGTTCTTCTGAAGTTGATTCTGATGTTGTTGGCTCTTCCGAAGTCGATTCTGACGTCGTCCCCGAACTGTCTGAGCCTGAACCGGAGCCATCCTTCGGTAGGTCATCCTCAGGGCAGATTCCAGTACTGCAAGGATCCGAAGCACAGCATCCTGTGAATGGTCCCTTACTGCACCTGTAGAATACGTAGGGAGCAGTGCAATCTGTATTAACCCGCGGAAAAATCTGAATCTCCAACGGCCGTCTCATGTCTCAACTTTCAGCGAAGGTCAGGGAAAGTTCATCAGAGGCGAAATATCGTCCACAAGACATCAACCATCATATTATGAGACTGTCAGATAGTGATTGCCCAGTGCCAACAGAGCCTTAAAAGACAAACAGTCCGACCCCAGGAATAAGACGCTATTTACAGCCTTGATGAGGACGCCATTTTCCTAGCAAAAGGAAACATATTTTCGACCATCCGTTTCCGAGACACATGGCTTGTATAACTAACCAAATGCGCTGTCTGTGTATGATTTTGCTTTTTTTTTTCCATTCTTTATTCCAAAGAGAGGGTGAGCATAAGGCTACTAGCCAATTATCTGTTTGATAAATGCAGCCACGGTTTGTTTGTTTTTCTTTGTGAGATGTCTGGTGACTGCAAAGAGAAAACAAAGCTAGGGTAGATGTGTGCATGTAGAAGATATATATGTAGAAGAAGAAGAAGAAGTTCAGTCGACCGTTGAAAGCATCACACAGGTTACACAGATCAAATGCATGGGAAACGTCAAGTTCGAGAAGTTCTGGCCATGGAGAAATGTAACCAATACTTCCATTTCACTTTAACTGTATAATAAACTTATTGATACCCCAGATTAAGGGAACCCATGTACTCTGTACGGAGGGATCTATATACAATTGGTTGTCACTTATGTCTTCCTGGGGATTAAGTACCACCAGCTCGACTTTGCATTTACGAATGAAGGGGGGATCTGAGGATTAGACATGTTTATTTTTATGGGAATCCCTGGCTATTTAAGCTAGCTAGTAAACATGATGAAATTACAACCTTAGCAGTCGAAACACGTTTCTTTGCTAACAAATAATACTTGGACGCTTTCCTAGTGAAGAAACAAAGGCTTGATCAGGGAAGAGAAATCTGAAATCTCCTAGATTGGTTTGTGGGTGACCAGTGTTTATTCTGCGCTGATATCTACTCCGTACGGGCACTTAGCTTAGCTATACAACCTGTCTCGAAAGCTGAAATACTCGAGCCCACCTAGAAGCTGCATGGCAAGCAAATGGCCGAGACAGAACTGCCGATCATATTAAAGCTAGTACCCCCCCTGTTGTACTTTCTAGCTACCTTGTCAGTGCATTGGTAAAACTTGCAACCAGCGCATGATCCACCCGCATTGTCGTGGGTAAGGGCATCGATACACGCTTGCCATTCTGCATTTTCTTCCTGTGTTGGTGGAGCGGTTGCAGGAGCAGGAGCAGGAGCAGGAGCAGCGATGACGGCTGCAGCCAGTAGGGCAAGTGAAACGACGGAGAGCTTCATTTTTGAGGTTCAGGCTGGAGGTATTGCTTACCGGTCAAGCTCCCAGGAGACTGACTTACTTTGAATTTGGGGTTTGCTGACTGATAATAGCTGGGAGGTTTGGAGCTGCGATGAGATGGATCTGCTCAATTGAAGGGGTACATAAGAGGGTATTTATAGACAGCTCAACCACCTCCAAAGCCTCTTTCTCATGAAGATGTTCTCAGCAGCGCGGTCGAATAGGAGCAATGGTAGCTGATCAGCATCATCGATGTCCATTTTCGATACTCCGTACAATTGTGATTCCAACCAGCTCGTGCCACGATATTTCCCCAGGCTGGCTGAACATAGCAGGGTCAAGAAAGGCACCGAAGCTTTTCAATAGGTGGCGGCTGAATATTATCGCCTCTCATTCCTTGCTTATCAAACTGCTGATGGAAGAGAGAACTATGTATCCCAATCCCTGCTATCAGAGCAGAATGCGTCTGCTCAATTGATGATCAACATGTGGTTCTCTAGCCCAGATCGTGACAATGTAACCATAGTATAACGCAAATCCAATATGTCGTGGCCTCTGCTTCAGAGCATCTCGTAAAATCAGAGATGAAGGTTTCCTTGGAAGGTTATGATCCAATAATTCCAAGGCGTGATAGCCGGTGCTCTGATTGTTTAGACCTCAAGGTACGTACCGAACTAGGTTGATACCCAAGCTGGGATTCAGGGTCATGGATTGCTCAATGCCATCAGGTCGCATTTTTGTAGGATGGTGTCGTGTTGCCTTGTTCTCCGGGCGTCTGCTCTTTCGCCCTGATATCGTCTTCAGAAGGAGCTATAATGCATTTCACCGCTTTCTTAAGCAGATCGGTATCTTGGGTATTAGCGCGGAGTAAGAAATGACGAAATACTGTCCACCAGCAATGCATTATATTTGTTGACATTATAAGTCCTGACGTTAAGATATTTCATCAGCTGCTCAGCCACATTACTGTTTCAGCCACTCGTAAAATTCCTATATCCGAGAGGCATGCATGTATGATGAACTCTGTCACCGTCCTTTGTGTACGTATACCTGCGTCTGCTCAGACTGGTGTGTGTACGTTTAAATAACTGAAGATGCTGAGCTTGTTATGCTTTGAAATATGCCTTTGCCAAAGGTGTGGCATTCGGGGGTAGAGGATCAGCGATTGACCAAACAATGAAAGCGTACCTGATGGCCCTGCTACGTAGACAAGAGTATCAGCAAGGAGATATTAGAAGAAACAGGGTTGGAAAAGAACCCACCACCCTTGTCGTCTGCGAGCGATCTTCTCGCTAATCGCTGCTGGGGCCTTTAATTGGAACAAGGAATCGAGGCATGGGCAAGGGATCAGGAGATAGTGTGGATAACCATTATATTGTTTATGTAAATCTTTTTATAGGCTAGGTAGTCGACATAGTTTCCAGCTCAAGATCCACTTTATCTGGACAGAGCGATATCATCGATTCTAAGAATCAATTTGACCGTCTCCGCTGCCAATTCCACAGCGCTAGTGCTGACTAGCAATGGCTGCAAGACACGTTCTTCGGCGATGTTATCCTTAACTCCTCCACTGCGGATGCTCACACCGGCATTCTTCTCTCCTTGGGCATGTCGGTGTCGTAGATCGGTTACGACCTTGATACTATTCAAACCTGCGTTCTCGGCGAGGGTCACTGGAATAACTTCCATCGCATCAGCGAATGCCTTCCAACATATCGATTCCGTGCCAGTCAAGGAACGCGCTTGTTCAGCGAGCCGTTGGGCGATTTCAATTTCCGGTGCACCACCACCAGCGATCAAAGCACGCTTCTTAACTAGACATCGAACAACACAGAGAGCGTCGTGTAGCGAACGTTCCACTTCATCGAGAACAAGATTGTTGGCTCCACGTGCAACAATGGAGACGGTCTGAACCGCCACTGGAGTTCGTACACCAGTGATCTTTACATATCGAGAACCATTGGAGTTAACTTCTTCAATTAAGTCGGCGGTTCCGAGCTTGTCTTCAGTGAAGGATTCGATGTTGGCAATTGGCTTGCATCCCAAGCTCTTGCAGACAAATTCGACTTCATCACGCTCGATATCCTTAACCGCAAGGATTTTGACTCTGGAAAGGAAGTTGAGTGAGAGCTCATTAACAGCGTCTCGAAGAATAGACTTCTGAATGAGAAGGACGTTGCATTTTGTCTTGGCGATCTTTCGGACCATGTTCAGCAAGTATGTGCGCTCCTCTTTGAGGATCTTATCCATCTGCCTATAATCGTTTACAACGATTTGATTTTCCATCTGTTCCGTAGGAGGTTAGTGTTAAATCTGGTAACCGAAGTTCAAAGGATGGTGGGATAGCCCGTACATCTGGTTTTGGAGGACTAAGCTGAAATTGAATAAGTCCGATTCTGGCCTTCTCCATCCGGGTAGGGCCTCCTCCGCTCTTGATAACGGATTGGTTTAAGATCAAGCCATCAACCATCTCGCTGTCTTCAATTGTACCACCAAGCTTTTTAACAATGCGAATGTTATTCAGATCTACATTCTCGGCGGTTTTGGGGTTGATCGTTTTCAAGACGGAATCCACAGCCATCGGGGAAAGTAGGTTCGAGTACTGAGAAACGATCTTGGAAGAAAGGGAGGTTGAGGCAGCTTGGAGGAGAGTGGCGCGGTCGCTCAACGAAATTGGTTGTGACATGTCTTGCAAAACTTGGACGGCAGCAGCAGCAGCTCTTTGGAAAGACTCCGAAATGACAGTGGGGTGTATTCCTAGTCGAAGGATGGGTAAGAATAGTTTCCAACTCCTCTGATATATTGGGTCCTCGTACCTTTTCCGAGAAGGCGGTCTGCGGCGGCCAGCAGACTACCAGCGATAACGACAACAGAGGTAGTGCCATCACCAGCCTCAACATCCTGTGCCGCACTCAGATCTACCAACATCTTTGCTGCCGGGTGCATGACGCTCATATCCTTCAACATTGTGTTTCCATCGTTCGTCTAAATTGTTTGTAAATATCGGTTCGATACTCCGTCGGGTTATATATCGCAAAACATACAATTATGGTTTCACCTTTTCCGGTTTGAATCTATAAGGGTATCATCAGTAAAAGCTCAATTTATATGCTAGAAGGATAAGACATACCATCTTGTCCATACCTCGTGGCCCAAGCGACTTTTGTCTAGTTAGCCCCGCGTTCAGAATTCCTGGATGTCAAAGTGGCCATACCGTTCTTATAGCGTCCGCGACAGCTAATAAAGTCATTAGTGAGTGAAGATGAAGTAAACATAGTACCGTACATACCTCTAGCAGCCATAATATTGCCCGCCCGAACTGCTATGGGCTTTTCCTTATCCTGCTAGGCATTAGCTTCTCGTCGTATTATGCGCATTTTGAGCATTGCAAACCTTGAACGCATTGGTTCCAGCATTTCCTTGACTTCCCACCGCAGCGGCCATTTTTGCTAATCAAGAAAAAAAGCTCCCAAAAATGAGCGTTGGGCTTGAAAAGTGTGTGCGGGATGTATTTATATCGGCATGGATTTTGGAAGTTGTTAGTAGTGGATGGAATTTCAGATGTTCAAAGGCTTGGCGCGCCTCATCACTCAGCAGCTCTTCAACTAAGCTCCAGCAAACAACGAACGACAGACTCAACGAGACGCATCTACCAACAACACCCGAAGAACCTTTTACTACAAGTTGATCAAGGCTATACTCATCCTTCTGCTGCACCTCTACTCTTTCTCCAGCTTTGAAACCCCGACTACCGCCCTCGTAGCTTGCCGAACTCGCCAACATGCCCAGCGCCACGGGCTCGTCTTGGGAGAAGTACAACAAGAATTTCGCCGATGATGAAGAACCCGAGAAGAAGATAACTCCTCTTACTGATGAGTTAGTTAAGTCTACTACTTCCGGTGTACGACTTTTGACTGATGGGTTCCGTACAGAGATATTCAAGTCCTCAAGACGTATGGCGCCGCGCCATATGCAGCTGCTCTCAAGAAACTCGAAAAACAGATTAAAGACAAACAAACGAGCGTGAATGAAAAGATAGGGGTCAAGGTACGGCGTTTCGTCTACTTGATGTGTGTTTAATGGCTACTTACACCACCTAGGAGTCTGATACTGGACTTGCACCTCCTCACCTTTGGGATGTCGCCGCAGATCGTCAACGTATGGCAGAAGAGCAACCTTTACAAGTTGCTCGATGCACGAAAATTATTCAAGATGACAAAGGCGACGACAAGAGCAAATACGTGATCAACGTTAAACAGATAGCTAAGTTCGTTGTCAATCTGGGGGATCGAGTAAGTCCGACAGATATCGAGGAGGGAATGAGAGTAGGGTATGTATTCCTTTCTTTACGCGTATATACGTCTCAGCTACTGACAGACTTTCCTAGTGTCGACCGAAACAAGTATCAAATCCTCCTACCGCTTCCTCCTAAGATCGACCCCAGCGTGACAATGATGACGGTGGAAGACAAACCAGATGTTACGTATGGTGATGTCGGTGGCAGCAAGGAACAAATCGAGAAGCTAAGGGAAGTCGTGGAGATGCCTCTACTGTCACCCGAACGATTTGTGAATCTCGGTATCGACCCTCCAAAGGGTGCTCTGCTCTACGGCCCCCCCGGTACCGGAAAGACACTCTGTGCCAGAGCCGTGGCAAATCGAACAGACGCAACATTTATCCGTGTTATTGGTAGTGAACTTGTTCAGAAATACGTTGGAGAAGGCGCCCGAATGGTCCGAGAGCTCTTCGAAATGGCCCGAACCAAGAAGGCATGTATCATTTTCTTTGATGAAATTGATGCTGTAGGTGGTGCTCGTTTCGATGACGGCGCGGGAGGTGACAATGAAGTGCAAAGGACCATGTTGGAACTAATTACCCAGCTGGACGGGTTCGATTCCCGAGGAAACATTAAGGTCATGTTTGCTACAAACAGACCATCCACATTGGATCCCGCTTTGATGCGACCCGGACGTATAGACCGAAAGATTGAATTTTCTCTGCCCGACCTTGAAGGCCGCGCTAATATTTTGCGGATTCATGCTAAGAGTATGTCGGTGGAACGAGACATAAGATGGGAATTGATATCAAGGCTGTGTCCAAACTCAACTGGTGCAGAACTTCGCAGTGTTGCGACCGAAGCCGGAATGTTTGCAATTCGAGCACGCCGGAAGGTGGCAACAGAGAAAGATTTCCTTGCTGCGGTTGACAAGGTGATCAAGGGCAACCTGAAGTTCAACTCGACCGCTACCTACATGCAGTATAATTAGTGGTTCATGTTTAAGACTCCCTCGCAAACAGTTTTTGCTTGGGTGGTTCGGCGTGGAAGGGAAGGGAATTGGAATGCGTGGCTTTGCATATACTGTGTTATTATATTCTATCTCTGTAGCTCTTCGAATAGATGGCGTTGAGATCCTTTCGCTGTTACTTGATAATGTAGACTCACGTGCCTGCGAGCCGCCCGGCAAAGCTGACCGTTAGACGCGCACTGATTGGCTGTTTCAGCCTCGGGTGAACCGCGCTGCTGACATAAGCGCTTCCCATTCGGGATCGTCTTTCGACCTTTCTTCATCGCAAAGTCCGTCTGCGTCTGGCCTTGCTCTGCACGACGAATCCCAACAACACGCTCAATTGACCATCCCTCCTCCTCTGTCCTTCTGCTCTGTGTTGGCTGGGGTACATCATGAGCTTCAGTGGCTTACGGAGCGCTGCTCCGTTGTCTCGAGTAAGCTTACCTTTCACCCGACTATTCACCGATCTGAACGCTGACCTCCAATTCTCCAGGTTACCCGAGCACTTCAAAACCAAAAGCGATATTTCTCCCAGACTCGGCCTGCAGGTTCGTTACTTCTTCACAGGCTGCCTTCACGGCAAGGTATTAGGACCTCGACTAACAATTGCTGTAGGCAGAATTGTCTCTAGCCAACCCCTCCGGGCTACAGAAGCCTCACCTCATCTATCCAAACAATATCCAGTTATCGTACGCAGCCACCTTTCACAACACCATATCTCCTCTCTGTACTTGGACTGACAGCCTATAGGATCACGAATATGACGCGCTGGTAGTAGGAGCTGGAGGTGCCGGCCTTCGGGCAGCTTTCGGCTTGGCGGAAGCTGGTTTCAAAACTGCCTGTGTCACAAAGCTTTTCCCCACGAGAAGTCACACAGTTGCGGCTCAGGGAGGAATCAATGCCGCCCTCGGAAAGTACGTTGAGAATTTCCATCCACAGAAAATAAAAAATGAATAAAAAAAGTCGAAATAATTGGATGAGACTGGCTAACATTTAGTATAGTATGCACAAGGACGACTGGCGATGGCATATGTATGATACTGTCAAGGGTTCAGATTGGCTCGGTGACCAAGATGCGATTCACTATATGACGAGAGAAGCTCCCCAAAGTGTTATCGAACTTGAAGGTTACGGATGCCCATTCTCCAGAACCGAGGATGGTAAGATCTACCAACGAGCTTTTGGCGGTCAATCGCAAGACTACGGAAAGGGAGGTCAGGCATACCGATGCTGCGCTGCGGCCGACAGAACTGGACATGCTCTTCTTCACACTCTCTACGGACAATCTCTACGACACAATGCCGATTATTTCATCGAATACTTCGCCCTCGACCTGCTCATGGAGAACGGTGAATGCAAGGGTGTAATTGCCTATAACCAGGAAGATGGAACTCTACACCGCTTCCGCGCTCACCATACCGTTCTTGCTACCGGTGGATACGGCCGTGCATACTTCAGCTGTACATCCGCCCATACGTGTACTGGTGACGGCATGGCCATGGTTGCCCGTGCTGGTTTGCCCAACCAGGACATGGAGTTTGTCCAATTCCATCCTACCGGTATCTACGGAGCTGGATGCTTGATCACTGAGGGTTCTCGAGGTGAGGGTGGATATCTCTTGAACTCTGAAGGTGAACGTTTCATGGAGCGATATGCCCCAACTGCCAAGGATTTGGCCAGTCGTGACGTTGTCTCCCGCTCTATGACCCTTGAAATCCGTGAAGGCCGTGGTGTTGGCCCAGAGAAGGATCACATCTACCTCCAGCTCAGCCATCTTCCACCAGAGATCCTTCACGAGCGTCTTCCCGGTATCTCCGAAACCGCATCTATCTTCTCTGGTGTCGACGTTACCAAACAGCCAATTCCTGTCCTGCCCACTGTTCACTACAACATGGGAGGTATCCCAACTCGTCACACTGGTGAAGTCCTCACCATCGATGAGAACGGCCAAGACAAGATTGTTCCAGGCTTGTATGCTTGTGGTGAAGCTGCTTGCGTCTCTGTTCACGGAGCAAACCGTCTCGGTGCCAACTCTCTTCTTGATCTCATCGTTTTCGGCCGTGCCGTTTCCCACACCGTCCGGGACAAGGCCACCCCTGGTACACCTCACAAGGAGATCAGCGCTGACCTCGGTGCCGAATCCATCAAAGTGCTTGACCAAATCAGAACTGCTGACGGAAGCAAGTCAACCTTCGATATCAGAAATGCTATGCAGAAGACTATGCAGACTGACGTCAGCGTTTTCCGAACTCAAGAAAGTTTGGATGAGGGTGTCACCAAGATCAACGCTGTTGACCAGACCTTCGCTGATGTTGGAACCAAGGACCGCAGCATGATCTGGAACTCTGACCTTGTCGAAACCCTTGAGTTGAGAAATCTCTTGACTTGCGCGTAAGTTGATTCTTATCATACTGCAACCGTTATTGGTAATGCTAACTGATCTTTTATAGTACCCAAACTGCGACTGCTGCCGCTAACCGCAAAGAATCTCGTGGTGCTCACGCTCGTGAGGATTACCCCGACCGTGATGATGTTAACTGGATGAAGCACACTCTCACCTTCCAGAAGGAACCACATGGAAAGGTTGACCTCACCTACCGCGCCGTCAATGGAAACACCCTCGACGCAAATGAATGTAAACCTGTCCCACCCTTCAAGCGTACCTACTAGATGCAATGGTTGAATACTGTTCTCCTGGGAGGCAGCTCTAGCGGGAGAAGGATGGAGAGTGTGTAGCTATGAAGAAAAAAGGCCTCAAAATCCTGGAATACAGAAGGCCTTGGTGTTGTCTCGTTCTATTGTTTGTATATAACCATGATTTCATTATGTTTAGCAATATTTGTCATTTTCACTGCACGTATCTTGTATCCCGTCCATAAATATTCAATTAATCCGACTTAAACCGCGGCTACATATCATCGTTACTGGTAGATTCACGGATGAGTAAATTAATGAGCTACCTATTGACTTTTGACACACTCCCCGTTAACTATAATTCTCTTCCAACCATCAGTAAGAGGGATGTTAGTTACTGGGTACTCCTCTCTTCTGCCTGCGGTGAGTTTCGTCGTTGGTGGTAGCGCCAAGTCGTCGAGTTTCGAATTCACGTTGATGTAGATCTGGTGGCTTGACGATCTCATAGCAAAGAGGAAGTTCAACACATCCGACGGGATCGAATGATTTGAATTTTCCCTATCTCCTCTGGACGACATACATATAATACTAGAGCTGAGAATGGTTTAAAACAATCGAGCTTTGATGATAAGCTAATCGTGCTGATACAGCAAGACTAGAGCTCCGTTCATAGCTGGCCAACCGCCGAGATACGACACTTCAAAATGGGAGCTGAAAAGCGCTATGTTGACGATGAGACTGAACCGCTGACAGGTCGTGACCCAAGAGCTTCAATTGACTCTACCTCCTCCAACGCCTCGATATCCTTCACGCTGGTCGACCATGCCACCAACGGCCTACCGTCGCATCCCAAGCCAAACCGGCGCAATCCTTCACCGAACTTCAACGATGACGGGAAATACCATGACGAAGAACAGGGTGTCGAGAATTATAACCGTAGCCGCCCTACGATCGTTGAAAAGCCGGTGCAGCGGAAAACACGGATAATATTCTGGCTACTGGTGCTGCTGGGTGTTGGTGGATGGACAGTTGCTTTCTTCTGGTTTCTCGGCCACCATGAAAATAGTAATACAGATGGAAGCGCGGGTGCAATTACATCAAAGCCCAACAGCACGATAATCCAGCTCGGTGGTAGTGGATCGGGTGAGAAGGTTCCGCTTTCAGACGTGCTGGACGGCAGCTGGAGCGTGGCCAGCCATACTATGTCTTGGATTCCAGGCGAGAATGGCGAAGACGGGCTCTTGCTGGAAAGCGGCGAAGCCCAAAGAGGAGGATATTTGCGCGTGGAGGACGTCCGAAATCGTCAAGGAGATAAATCAGGCCGGGACACTCTAGTGCTGATGAAAGATTCTACCTTTCAGACTGACTCGCAGCGCATTTCTCCGGGTCAAATGTGGCCTAGCCCAGACTTCAAAACGGTTCTTATCATTTCGGACCAGGAGAAGAACTGGCGGCATTCGTTCACCGGTCGATATTGGCTATTTGATGTCGCGACACAGACGGCGCAACCACTGGACCCTAAGGCGCCGGATGAGAAGATTCAAGTTGCGTCCTGGTCACCAACTTCCAACGCCGTTGTGTTTACACGGAATAACAATATGTATATTCGAGACTTGTCGTCGAAAGAGGTTAAACCCGTAACTACGGACGGTGGGGTGAATTTATTCTATGGTGTTCCAGATTGGGTGTATGAAGAGGAAGTCTACGCTTCAAACAGTGTTACGTGGTGGACAAACGATGGGAAACATATTTCATTCCTCCGTACAAATGAGTCGATGGTTCCGGAGTTCCCTGTTCAATATTTCCTCTCCCGACCAAGTGGCACTACTCCCAAGGAAGGCGAGGAGCAATACCCTGAGGTCAGACAGATAAAATACCCCAAGGCTGGTGCGCCCAACCCAGTCGTGAACGTACAGTATTACGACGTCGAAAAGGGAGAAACCTTCTCCGTCGATGTCGCGGATGAGTTCCCGGACGATGACAGAGTTGTCGTTGAAGTCATACCAGCGGCAAATGGTACTGTCTTAGTTCGAGAAACTAATCGCGAGAGCGATGCTGTCAAGATGATCTTGATCGACCTATCTACTAGAAGTGGAAAGGTGGTGAGATCAGAGGATATCAACGCCATCGATGGAGGGTGGGTTGAACCATCCCAAACCACGAGATACATTCCCGCCGACCCGGCTGCTGGCCGATTACACGATGGGTACATCGACACGGTCATCCACGAAGGATACGATCATTTAGCTTATTTCACGCCGTTGAATTCCTCCGACCCGATCATGCTCACTTCCGGGAAATGGGAGGTTGTCGATGCTCCATCTGCAGTAGATCTCAAGCGAGGTTTAGTGTACTTTGTAGCTACCAAGGAGGATCCCACTGAACGGCATGTTTACAGTGTCAACCTCAACGGCACTGATATGAAACCTATCATTCCCAAGACAGAACCCGCCTACTACGGTGTGTCATTCTCGACAGGTGGAGGATACATGTTGCTTCAGTATCAGGGCCCCGAGATTCCGTGGCAAAAGCTGCTCAACACGCCTGCCAACAACGAAACGCTTGAAGTGGTCATTGAAGAGAACGATAGACTCAAGGACCGCGCAAAGAAATTCTCACTGCCGGAACTCCACTATGGAACCATCGATATTGATGGTTATTCCCTACCCTTCATGGAAAGGCGACCTCCCAACTTCGAGCCTGAAAAGAAGTACCCGGTCCTGTTCCATCTATACGGTGGACCCGGATCCCAAACGGTCAACAAAAGGTTCAAGGTCGATTTCCAGACATATGTAGCTTCGAGTCTGGACTATCTGATCGTGACAGTTGACGGTAGAGGAACAGGGTTCATCGGACGAGAAGCAAGATGCATTGTTCGTGATAATCTAGGTATCTACGAGGCCCACGATCAGATCAAAGCTGCCCAGTTCTGGGGTGAAAAACCCTACGTGGACAAGACGCGCATGGCGATCTGGGGCTGGAGTTATGGAGGCTTCATGGCCTTAAAGACCCTCGAGCAGGACGCTGGTGAAACCTTTCAGTACGGAATGGCCGTTGCGCCCGTCACGGACTGGCGAAATTATGGTGAGTCTCTCAAACGTCTCTGTTGTTACCCACGCTGCAGTATGAAAGTAACTATCTAACCTTGGAAATGTCTAGATTCCATTTATACCGAGCGTTATATGCACACCCCACAGAACAACCCAGACGGATACGATAACTCCTCGATCTCCGATACGAAAGCAATGTCCAAGACCGTCCGCTTCCTAATCATGCACGGTTCGGCAGACGACAACGTCCATTTCCAAAACTCTCTCACGCTACTAGATAAATTCAACGGTGCTTCCGTTAACAATTATGACATCCACGTCTTCCCGGACTCCGATCATGGCATCTATTTCCATAATGCATATTTCATGGTTCACCAACGTAGGTCTTGAAGTGGAATTTGAGTACTATACTATTGACATCATGCTAACCCTCGGTTTATACTCAGGTCTCTCAAACTGGCTCGTCAATGCATTCAATGGAGAGTGGGTAAAGCTACGAAACCCAGTTCCTAATCCCTCACTCGTACGGCGTCTGACCCAGCCGCTTCGCCGCCTTGGAGGATACTAATTTATATCGCCACGCGATGAATGCTGTGTCATTACATGTCTGATTACTGTTATTGTCGTTTTCATCTTGTATCTTACAATAGCGCTGCGTGGAGTTCCTGGCGCTGTCAGCCTGTTTATTTCGGGTATACCAATTTATTAGTTTTTTAATACACATTGAGCTACAATGCAGACCACTTGGTTCAGGAGGATCGTGGGATATAAAGTTGTCCTTCAAACACTGATGGGTGAACCATCGGCCAACCATCGAGGAATCCCGGATCATCCGGATATCCACAGGAAGAAAGATTTAGACTGTTACTACGATCGCTGCGCTTGTCAAGCTGAATCTGACCCAAGCCACTTTTTACGTTGCACCGCGCCGCTGGTTTAAGAAATATCCCATTGTTCAGATCTGGATGAGATGCTTCGGCATGCGCGGTACGCCTTAATCTTCTTGTTAAGGGAAGAGAAATCGAAACACCTCCCCGCTTGATGAGCTATTTTTTAGTCTAAAGCTGGTGTCAGTCCTTAGCGTCAAAAAGGAGGCGGCGTGCTGTATTTTGCCCATTTAATTCAACGGCGCCAGATGAGGCGAGACTCTCCTCCTTTTGCCTAAATGGGTTAAGCCGTAAGGCAATTTAATATACGCTGGGTTTGATCCTATAAGGCAAGGATTCTAGAAGCTTGATGATGAGGATGATGGTTTACTCCTGATGGTCCTGGTTTCACCTTTGCACTCTGCATGGCTGAGCATGACCAGTGTTTTAGGGTTACTGGTGACCCTATAAAGAGAGAATGCTTCGCCTCTTGTGTCGCCTATTCAGCCTTATCGTTTACTTTGAATATATCCCTCTACAAGCCGAGTAATCACAGTTCTTGAAACTGGCATCGATGGCATCGCGAACATTCTCCAAGCAAGCTTTGGCAGCCCTCTTTGCCTGTGCCGCGATCGGCGTATCCGCCAACCCGACCCCATGTGAAGCCAACCCTCAGGATTCGATATGGCAACCTGAAGTTGGAGCTACATGGCAAATTATCCTCTCTGAACCCCCGTCAGGGAAACCCTTGGACGTGGATATCTACGACATTGATCTATTCGACACCGACAAGGCCACCATTGCCAAATTGAAAGAGACATCAAAAGTGATATGCTACTTCTCCGCCGGGAGCTGGGAGAAATGGCGCCCGGATCAGGATAAATTTGAAGAATCCGACAAAGGTGGCACCTTGGATGGATGGCCGGACGAGAAGTGGTTGAAGCTGGATTCGAAGAATGTCCGGAACATTATGCTCTCGCGTCTGGACATGGCTAAGGAGAAGGGATGTGACGGTGTAGACCCAGATAACGTGGACGGATACAGCAACGACGAGAACGATCTTGACCTGACGCCCAAGCAGACGGTAGACTTCATCAACTTCCTAAGCGACGCTGCTCATTCTCGAGGACTGGCTATCGGATTGAAAAACGCAGCAAAGATCATCCCCGACGTAATTGATAAAATGCAATGGAGCGTCAACGAGCAATGCGCGCAGTACAACGAGTGCGGAAGCTTCTCCGGATTCATCAAAGCCGGCAAGCCAGTCTTTCACATAGAATATCCAAAGGGAGAAGAGGAGAATAACGACGACGATGTACCAGCAGAGAAGGTCAAGGAGATCTGCTCGGCGGCTGGTTCAGACGATTTCTCGACTCTGATCAAGAACATGAATCTGGACGGATGGCTCCAGATATGCTGATGTATAATTATCGGTACTAGATTCTTTCATTGATAAACTCATCTTCATCCTCTTCTCTCTCTTCTCGTATATCAACTTCATCGCGTCTTAGCTCCCTCGCCAAGCGAGCCACATCCTGCACAACGGCCTGAAACGAGCCAAGAGAGTGCGCTGCAAATGACGCCAGCCAGCTGTGCCACAAAAATAATTATTCTGGACCTTAGAGTTGATCAAGGGGTTAGTCACTTTGACGAGTCACTTAACGACTGACTTTGTCTGTTTTATCTCACGAGGCGGTCAGCAGCTGAAGGAAAAGTTCACCCTCGTGAAAAAAATAACAACCGCCAGACCACCGCCAAAAGAACATTTCCAATCCCTAAAAGCCGTCAGTCAATATCAGTATCAGAATCAAATAAATAAGTCGAATCAATAAGAAAAATGGCTGATCCACAATCTGAGCATTTGCTGCCATATAAAATCGACGACTTCAAACCCGCCGTTCGCTCACATCTAGAACGCATCCACGCCTCTCTCAGCTCCAGCGAGAAGGCAAAAGATGAAATCACCCAAGACTCAAAAGCGAGACTGGACACGTCTCATTTCATGAAAACAATCCAGCAAGAGCAGCAGCAGCAGCATGAAGGCCAAGATGTCGTCTTTAACGGCCTACCAGACTTCCTGGCCTACATGTCAACTGCGACCGCTATGCCACCACCGTCGCCACAGAGCGAGGATCTGTCTTTACCAATGAACAATTACTTTATCAGCTCGAGCCATAATACCTATCTGACCGGGAATCAGCTTTATAGCGATTCGAGTGTAGAGGTCTATAGAGACGTACGTTCTTCTTCTAACTTCTTTCTCCCGCCCATAACCCTTGCTCGCGTTTTATTTCTCCCCTGCTCTTCTGCTTTTGTGACACCTGCTAGTTATGTATATCTCCGTCGTTGATCTGTGTTACGTTGCCATTCCATTGGATTGTTCAAACTTGATCGGTCTCACCCGAATTCGCGGTAAAGGCATCCACATACCCTGAAGAATGAAACAAAAAAGAAATTCAATATCCTGAGAAGGAAGCAAAGCGATTGATCGATTGACTGGCCATTTCTGAAGTGACTGTGGCCTTGTTTCTCATTTCATTTATCTTTTATTGCTTTTTTCTGTTTGTTCTTTTTTTTTTTTTTTTTTTTTTGAAAAAGTCAACCTCGCTCTCCCCTGGACTTCTTTGAATTTTGTTTCGAGCTGGCATGTCAGCCTCCGAGCTCCTCCATCTCCCTTTGCGACATGCCGAGTCTAGATAAGAGAAATTGGAATGATAGCCTTTATAGAGTTATGTCTGATAAGCCTGCATTTAGGTCCTGCTGAAAGGCTGCAGGTGTCTTGAGATTGATGTATGGAACGGCGACTCGGATTCTGACAGCGCATCAGATTCCTCGGATGGCGGCGGCGAAAAGAAGGAGAAGCAAAAGAAATCTAGCAAAAAGTCAAAGAGGGAGAGCAAAAGCCGCTTCAGAGGACTTTCCTCTTTGACCGAACGATTTTCTTCAAAGGGCGACAAAGCCACCGCAGCCACAGCGACCGATAGCACCTCAACAACAGCAGCAGAAGCAGCAGCAGCAGGGGTTAGTGAAGTTGACCCCAAGGTAGTTGAATCTGCTACTCTATCGCGTCCAGCTCGTGCTGAGCCACGCGTTTTACACGGTTATACGCTTACCAAGGAAATCACTTTTCGTGATGTATGCTATGTTATCCGTGACAGTGCCTTTGTCACAAGCGACCTGCCTGTAATTGTCAGCCTCGAAGTCCATACAAGCCACGAACAGCAAGAGGCAATGGTGGACATCATGACCGAAGCATGGAAAGGCATGCTGGTCGAGATTCCCCCCGAAGTAGAAGCCCAGCTCGAAAAGGCGGAACTCAAGCATTTACCGAGTCCGAGTTCTCTCAGAAATAAAATTCTCATCAAAGTCAAATGGGCTCCAACACCAGAGAACGGGGTTGGGCCTTCGAACTCAGCTAATAATGACAAGAGCAATGCTGCGCCCCATAAAGACACGGTCGAGGTCCTCGGAGCAAGTGGTGACACGGCCCAAGGAAATATAGTCGGATCCTCATCCGAGAAAAAGAAACCTGAGAAAATCCTCCATAGCCTTAGTCGGCTTGGGGTATATACCCGTGGTTATAGTTTTAATGATTTTACGCAACCTGGTAAGTTCTCGTCCATATCTTAATTTTTCTGTCTGTCAGTTTTCCATCATCCATGGCGCCGGTTGCAGCTCGGGTGGGATTGAAATTGGGGGTGAAGAACCAATCCCAGATGACAAATAAAAGAGAAATAACGCGGATGAAGAAAATGAAGCAATGAATAGGAAACGGAGGGATGACAGAAGGATCATGAATGCACACGCTTACAATATCCAATAGAAGCAAAGATACCACACCATATTTTCTCATTGTCCGAGGCCGCAGTGAAAGACGCACACGAAAATAACCGTCAGGCATTATTCGCCCATAATAGGGACTACATGATGCGCACGTACCCTTCAGGTATCCGCGTGAACTCTTCGAACCTCGACCCGTCCTTCTTCTGGCGCCAGGGTATCCAAATCGTCGCTCTAAACTGGCAGAATTGCGACAAAGGCATGATGCTGAACAAGGGCATGTTTGCTGGCTCCAGCGGCTGGGTCCTTAAAGCGCCGGAATATCGTGGGGCAGCTCCGGTTAGCGAGCTGCCAGATGCAGTTCCCTCGCGAGAGATGCATGCCACTAGTGCGAAGCCCGATGATGAGGAATCAGGCGCCATTGCCTCCCAGAGGCGCACATTGCATCTTTCAATTGAAATATATGCAGGGCAAAACATCCCGCTCCCGAAAGGTGACTCGCATGATCGAAGTTTCCGGCCATACGTCTCCTGTCAACTGCATGTTGAGCAGC
This sequence comes from Arthroderma sp. MBC 290, assembly GCA_030411455.1. NCBI lineage: Eukaryota > Fungi > Ascomycota > Eurotiomycetes > Onygenales > Arthrodermataceae > Arthroderma > Arthroderma sp. MBC 290. Next base: position 538,750 of record JAPERC010000071.1, on the reverse strand, counting down.
CAAAAGACAGTATCCATGCCTCTGCCAAGGATATTGACAGCAGTGGCGGAAGTGTGAAATACAAGGCTAAAACAAAATCGAGCAATGGCGTCGATCCGGACTTCGGTGGCCAGACGCTCCAGTTTTCGAGCGCTCGAGGTGTGTTGGAGGAATTGACTTTTGTCAGGTCAGTCAACTCAGATGATGCTCGCTTGTTCCGGATATGTGTTTCCTCCTTTCGTTTCTTTTTTTCTTTTTTTTTTCTTTCTTTCCGAATACCTCACTCCCTCAGCTCGTATAATCTCGGCTTTTTACCCCTGGGATTGCTTCAAACCCCCCCCCTTCCCCACATACCCCCCGCATGGTCTTTGCATTTCTCCGGAGAATAAGCGGAATCTACAGGTGTATGCCATGCCACGTCAGAAGCCGGTCCTGACGTTTGAGAGGGAGAATATCACCTCTGGTCAATCATTCGGCGTTTAATCCCAGAAAAGCGCATGCAACCCCCACACCCTCCCTCCCTGTCAAGTTTGCTACTCTCTTGTGTTTTGATCTTTTCTTTTTCGCCATAACTTGGGAGACGCTGACTGGGCTACCACTGCAGATTCAAAGTGAAGGATGATGAGCTTGGGAAAGACGATTTGGCCGCCTGGGCTTGCATTAGGCTAGATCGCATGCGTCAAGGGTATAGGTTCATCAGGCTATTCGATACCAAAGGAAGGCCAACGAGCGGGGCTCTTCTCGTCCGAATTGCAAAAGAGCTAGTTTAAACATTGCAGCCGACAATGGGGGGAGAGGACCTTACTATTCACTCGTTATTCTAAATAGACGGCCCAAGGTAAGATCGACAAGTACTATTATCTTCCATCCCCCTGTGCAGCGCATGCATAAGAGATCCATTTACCTCAGTGCCGGTCCTCAGCTTAACGGAGTGGGAGGTGCTGGGTTGAAGATTAGTGGGTAACTAGCTATCTCTCAGGCCGGGATAAAACATAAACATCCCCTTAGCTGCATGAACTGTACAGTACATCATGATTCCCCTAGTTCTGGAAAATGATTGATAGGCGGTTGCTCCAGCGCCTTGGCATTTCGTCATGATCAGAGCTATGTTTCCGCTGAGGATCTCGTAGCCCCGTAAGCTACTCATTACAGATATACTGTATTACTCCGTACACCGACGATAGTCTCCGGTCGCCGTGTGATGCTGATCGTTGTGATTATCAGATGAAGTCATCTTCACAAAGTGAGTGGGGTTTGGGTTAGTTGCCAACCAGAAATAAGTGTGAAAATGCAGACGTGATAAATCCAGAATGAGATGTAACTCCACAATCAGAGAAATGATCGATTGCTGCAGAGTCTCCCTCCACGCATAGACAGAACTGTATTAGTGGTTTTGATTTGTGGTTGGCCCCTTGATATCCTCGGCTGATATTGATCTATCTTGACCGAGCACTCCGTCACCATCAGATGGATGACATTTACCCCCCCTTTTTTTCTTTTGTTTCCTTTTTTTTTTTTTTTTTGCTGTTCTCCGCCCAAAAGAAAATAATGGAACGGTTTTTTTTTCTTTTCTTTTCCTTTCTTCTTCTCTTTCTTACATCTGACCGAGTTTCTAAGACTGGTTTATGACGTGTGTTGTTTTGGCATTGTTCGGGTCAGGATGTGCTGTGGAGAAATTTCCCCTTCACCAAACAGTCTACGGTCAGAAAGAGAGTTATCTGTTCACCCATGGCTTTCATTCGGATTCCTTATTGGGATCAAGGGTTAGGAAACTTTGATTTTGCGCCAGCTCCTTACTGAAGATGGCCCTTTTTTTTCTTTTTTTTGATATTTTTTGTGATTCCTTTTTGCTTCGCTCAGAAGTCTGATATATCACATTTAATGATGCAACCCGCATTAAAGGTTAAAGATCTCTGCTTCGGTGAGATTGGATAGAGCGCGCGGGATCCCCACCAAGTGGAACCGGCTGCAGATGTAATATGTAAAGAACGCTCGATGCATCGGAAACATGCCAGCGGGGCCACAAATTATGGAGGCGATGGGACGTGTGTCAGGTGGTTGTGCTCTTCGAGATTAGGGGACGACCCTTATGCCCAAACATTGAAAGTTATCTGCCCTGTCGTATAACAAATCAGCTGCCCGTTAACTCAAATTCAGTACACGGTAATAGCCCCAAGCAAAATGACTGAAGATTTGGGAGTCGAGTCAGAGAAGTAAATTCAGACATCAGGCTATATCCCGTTGCTTCCCTTAGAGCCATTCAAACACCGCTGACTCCATTCGCTAGCAGCAACTATCACCTAAGTAAAACTAGGTTGAGTTCTGCGGGGTGCGATACCAACAAGATTCATTGTAACCAAACATACCTGAACTCCATATGTCTGTAGTGCGTATATGGATGTACATGCACTCACACTGCCATACCCCCAAACCAACCAAGATGTGGGTCTTTCTTTCTCTCGCGACAGCGGGGCTGAATCGGATCTGTTGGACTGACGGAGTGGCGCATCGGCAAAAAGGGGTAAAATACCTTTTCCGGCATGACAACTCAAGTGAAAGCTGCAAGTGAGGTGGCGGGGTTTCAAGGGAACCGAAATATTAGAGACAGAGAAGCTGAGCCCATAGCTGAGCAATGGTTACCCGATATGTCTTCTCTCGCAGATGGCGCAAACGACCAGGCATGTGCATTTGGCCAACAAAGCATTGGCGCTAAACTTCCGCCCTTCATAATTCTGGGTTCATTTGAAATGCAGCCTGAAATAAGATTGTCAACGCTGGAGGGGCGCGACAAGTCATCCAGCAATTTGATTCCACATCGCCTTTTAGATGAACTTGATCAAAATTGAATCAACTCTCCCAATGGTAGGCAAGAACTATCATCAGCAGACTCTCTGCATCAAATACAAAAAAAAAATACCACATATTGTTCAGTACTTACATATGCTAAATGCCTAAGTAGTTTTGGGTTGAACTCCAAAATCCAATCAACGTAATTGCGGTGTGGTTCGACAGTCCATGGCAACCGGGCAACTCGAAGAGCTGCTCATTTTTCGCATAATTGGATTGGCTATCGATGGGTCCGAAGAGCCACTCAAAAAGTATCAGTGACGTAGTTTGGAGAGTAAAGCGCCTCAAGTATCACCTTGTCGATCATATAACTCGCATATGTTTTGAAAAATGGAAAAAGAGAGGAGTACATACGAATTGTGGATAGGGGTACCCAATGTATCACAAGCATGTATATATTGTGCCCACCGCATTTCAACGTACCGAATCTATCGTTAGCTAGGATATGGGTTGTTAGAATTTTTGCTCTGATTAAGTTAACATACTAGCGTCCGTTTCAATCTCAGCGAGTCAAGCGACAGAAATAAAGGCGTATTGACTCTTGGGAGAATATCCCGCTACTATAAGAAGCGCAGGTTGCCTTCCTGTGCTCAGCAGCTGTCACAACAAACAACCTACAAGCCCATCCCCTAAGAGCAGCAGAGAACTCAAACACGATTGTCGATATAGAGGAGTTATAACTACCTCCAACATGGCACTCAAGATCAGATCCCAAGCAGAGGAAGGTTCAACCATTAGAGACCAAATGTCCCCAGTGAGTTTTCCCTAGTGGAAGTGAGAATTAACAGCATTGCTAACAAGAGCTAGATGCCCGGTGTCCAATGCCCTAGCTGCAAGAATAGCGGCAAGGAGGTTTGGGTTATACCAGGGAAAAATTGTCACATATGCGGCACCTCATGTTAAAGATTTGGAGGTAGGTTGCTCAACCCCTGATGGACCCTAGGGAAATAGACGGCATCGCATGTTCTTGGAGGCATGCTAACAAAATCCGCAGGATGAGGGCTGATATGATGCCACGGTTGGGGGTGGGATCAATACAGGGCTAGGAAACGAGTGGGCGCGAATTTTATACAGAAGGACGACGCCGTCGTTTGTTCTCAGATCGGTAACGGAAGGTTCGATCAGTCACCATTGGGGGAGTACCAGGTGTGGGCATTGTTGACCTGGTAAATTTCGCGGCGAGGGGCCAAGAACGCCTCTAAAATTCCCTTTGTCATACTTCACATTGTTCGGCGCATTGGTTTGATAATATTAAGCGATATCTCGAGTATCTCGAGCCTTTTTTTCTCCAGACCCAAGAATAGCTTGTTTTGATACAAAGTAGTCCTGCGCCTCATAAACCATCTTAAACTGAAACTGAAAGACGAGGTGCTTTTGGGAAGACTTCATCCGATTGACCTTGGGGCATGTGTGCCTGGATCAATGGGAAGCCGCGAGTCACAAGTAATGTCTGCCCAGCTACTCCAGCTCGCATCGCGTCCGATACTTCAGCTATAACCCTAGCCGTAAGCGGCTATTATTTTGCCAGCCTCAGGATCATTACGGCCATGATAGATGGTATCAAATGCCCCCGAATTATGTCGACACTTCGTATGCCAACAATTCACCAGTGGACGAAGAAACCGAACACGCCAAGTCCTGGGCGGAATAACTTGTTTCTTCTAAATTCGAGACAATGTTCGGTTGCCCCTGTAGTGTCGCTTCTTTCGAGGTGTTAGCTCTAGCCCATCTGCAGCCGAGTATCTTTGTGTGAAACTGCTCAATATAGCCACCAGTATAATATACCCTTGAATTTAACTCTATGATTGCCTTTGGAGATAGACATGTATCAAAACTGCTGAGGCGACGCTTTCTGTCGGTGTCTATGAGAGCAACCAAAAGATCAATGACCTATTGGTTAGTGGCCTTCTCACAGTATCTCAGGATTCCGTCAGGCCATGCCAAGAAAACCCCCTGCGACAGAATATTAAATCGAACTTCACCACTAGATCTCCATGCTCCTCCACTTGGCATTGCAATGCTCAAAACTTCTTTATTGTTCTTGTTGGAAGAGAGCTTCTTGTTCTTCTGACTAGACTAAAAAGCCTCTAGGCTATGAGACTTGAACTAGCAGATCTCAGCAGCTCTTTATCCAGAGCCGACGAGTACTTCAGCCTGCCGAGTTTATCAAGAGCTTCACACTTCGCTCTCATTCCCGAAAAGATTATTCTTTAGCCTTTGTATCTGGAAGCAAGTATCAGTCGCAGTAGCGTCGCATGGCCTGCAGGGGTATGTGTGCGAAAAATCAAAAGTGACGATTTGCTGATCTCTCACACCGAAGTGACGGGCTGATAGATCACCATGATGGAACCCAGCCCGGTGCAACTCCTTGGCGCATTCCAGTGCGCACAACCTTGGGTAAAATGTAAGCAGTGGGTTTCTGCAAACTCAATCTGAGAATACCGTAGATCTTTTGAACGGGCTACTCACTTTTCCTCGGCGTTCATCTCTTCAAACGAGTCGAAAGTCTTCTCCAGGCACTCCATAACAATCACTCCGATGGGTCCGGTGGCCCAAATTTCGGCAAAGGCTGCATAAAAGTTGGGGGTGATATCTTTTCCTCGCAACGCCTCATAAACGGCAACCTCATTTGGCACCGCACCGAATTCGTATTGTACAACTTTTGCGGCGCAGGCCATTTCGTCATTGTCCATAGAGCATACACTGTCATAGACAATTCCGATGGTTCCTGAACCTAACTCTTCAAAACCCAATAGTTTGCAAGTGTTGTTTTCTCCGGATATTAGGTGATGCGGGCCATGTGCGGTTGGTTCGGTTTCAGGAATGCCTTCAAAATCCCCAGACACAATAGATGCTGCTTGTGTCGAATTCTAGAGCTCTGTTAGCACAATAGGAAAACAATGCAGCCAGGGTAGTAGCGATGACTTACTACACGAGTAAGCGCTAATTCGCGAGCCGGAATACCAGAGTTCGGGAATATAAGGGCACAAAACTTTGAGACTAAGTTAGCAAAATACAAACACAGAGTACGGATTCAGGAGTAGTATCACCTGTGCTGAGTCCAATAAGGCTTCAGGCATCGCCCGTGGCTGTTGCCCTTGTCCATTCCAGTCTTGTGAGCCTCCCCCGAGTGGTTGATCCGAAGCGGGAGTGGCTCCTCCTTTACTAGACCCATCCTTTCCTACAAAATATGTAGCCCCTGTTGCTACCCGTGGAGGAGAGTACGGGATTGTGGTATGGGACCCAAGCAGCAAGGCGATTAGAACCTGTGTTAAGCTCGGCGTTCCTTGAGGGGCAGTAACCGGAAAACATTCATGGATGGCGGATACCACCATATGATAATAAACATCGCCATTTTCGTTGCGGTGGTCCAAATAGACTGCTAAATATTCATTTCCACCCATTATAAGCCCCCATACACATCCACAACTGATCAAATTATGGCCCAACTATATATACACCTTGTGTTAGACTTATACCAGTTAACACACGCCCTGATACAGGGTATATATTTGCTTTGGAGGCTGATAAAACTGACCTTGGATAGAATTGACTCTGCGCCCGAGGGCCACCCATAAAATATCATTTCAGTCCCTCGGCCGCCATTTGCCCGTGCCAATGCTTGAATGGCGGCGGCATGCTCATTGAATGCCGTGACACTTTTGAGCTCGACAATTACCCTCTCGACACCGTTTCGAACGAGAGTCCTATTCATCGAGATCCCGTTGCTGTGTTGGCAAGACAAAGCCTGCACTGCACCCAGATCAGGCCCATCGGCCGTTTCCACAAACCCCCTGACATAGCTCATAACGTGTACAAAGAGATCAGAGTTGAGTATCTCATCTCCCGCCATGCAGTTAAGATACATCCGCAACGCAGCATGGGCGGAGGGGATCAGTCCTGGTTGAAGGCCGAGCCCAGCCAGGTGTGCTCTTGCGGCGTTTGTAATAGTTTGGCACATCTGGTCATCCTCAAGAACGTGGTGAGGAAGGACTCTTTCGTGTGCCATGGCAGCTGTTCCAGCGCTGCCAGTATGCGGTGTCGATACGTGCCCGACCGGCGGGTTATCGTAGAATTGTAGCAGGGTGGTATAAGGTGGCATTACCGATCGCCAGGCAGCCATCATATCAATATATAACAATGGCAATGAGGCCTATTGAGCCTGCAGGCTTTTCGGTCTAGCTGGAAAAACAAGAAGCCCTGTTCCAACATAGCAGAAAGCTAAGGAGCAACTTAGGGGGCCTGTCAAAGGCCAAACCCAAGCTTTGCAAAGGGCAGAAGTAGCCTGGCATCAGGCTTCAGATCATGGTAGATATCTGACTTTAAATAGCTGCGCTGTTGGGAATCTTGATGGAAGTTTGCTACCAGTGAATATCCCTTTGGCATCTCAGTTAACTTTCCGATCACCGGCTGGCTTTGTGACATCATTGTTCTTTAAAAGCAAAGTTATGATCATTCATTGTATCAGCTTTCACTGCTGGAATATTCCGACTCCCAGCTATAAGTGATTTCAAGACAGCTCATCACAACAAAGTAAAGCATCGTGAATCGTCGTCGTCGTCGACGTCAAGTGAAGGAGGTCGAATTAAAGAAGGTCATGTGATCCGGGTCTCCCCTCTGGTTCTTGGAAACAAACACTGGACGAACTTCATCTCTCGTCCAGCAAGTCATCATATCATGGCGACTCCATCAAAAGAGCAAAGCGAGCAGACGGTCAGATCGTGGGGGTTTTCAAACGTGTTTACCTGGTCAGACAGTCCGTATGTATCATCAACCTACATAGGAGAAGCGGTGCCCATCTGACCATCTATGCCGCTACACCCCTTGAATAGAAACAAATACTACCCGCCTCACTCCCATGCGGGAGAAACTACCCATCTAATCCGCCGTGGCTCCATCGTAATTGCCTATCCAGAAGATGGAGATGGGCAGAAGACGACTTTCGGTCCTGGATCGAGAATAGATGTCCCCGCTGGCCGGATTCACGAGGTTTGGGTTGGCGATGAAGGGTGTGAATATGTGATTGGCGAATGAGGCTGCATTTAGGCCTATCTATTTAAACAGGAAGACGAATGCTTTATTTTCCTAATGTTACTGACACTCCTGGGGGAAGAGAGAAAAAATAATTGAGTCTCTGGGCTATAATCGACTTCCAAGACCTCCCATTGCTGTCTATTAAAACTTTTGCTCGAAAAGAAACTAGTGGGTAAAGCGAAAGTCCAATCTGTTGTTCTTTTATTAGTACGAGACCTCGTTATCAATACTGTTTTCGGGAAATAGTTACTTACCTCTTATTTCCCCTGTCTTTATTCTCGGCCAAGTACGCATCTCTTTGTTGAGGAGTCATTGCATCCCACTTTTCTGCCCGAGACCTATATATCATGCAACTATTAGTGACTTCCATAAAATCATAGAGTCTAGGTCACGGGTGCCGTACTTGTTCCTCCACATGTAATAGAACTTCGCCCCAAGGAAGAGTAAAATATTGTATAACGTGATGCCAATAAGGATTTTGTTCCCTGTTCGGTACAGAGGTTTATCATTTTCTCGGTATATCTGGAAGAAACATGGTTAGTTTCACCTGCAGTCGTCGATTTAACCGTGGTATTAGCAATTCCTAGACTTACGTTGCTTGATATTATACTGCTGGCTTGAACACACATATTGTAGAAAGCGGAAGCAACCGTCCTTGTCCTTACTGAGCCCGCGTTACGTGACGTGATGGCCACCATCACAGGATGTATGTAAGGCCCACCGACCAGCATCGTAGTAATAACCCATCTAGACCAAGGGTTTGCATTTGCAGGCAAAACAGTCAAGGCTATGACCATTATCAAGTTCCACACTTCGGCAACAACACCAACTAAAAAGCGCTGGTTAATTTTCTCAGACATCCAGGTCCAAAATAAAAGCTGTAGGATAAACAGAGCACTGGCAGGTATAGTGAGCAGATTCGTCTGAAAGGTATCGAATCCTGACGACCTCAATTGAAGAGTAAGATAGCTACCCGCTGGATGGGGAGGGATTAGCCAGGATAGACCGAGGAGATAGATCGGCCATAAATCATAGTCGCAAAAGCTCTTGAATAAGAGCTTCGGTGTTACTGCCTGTCGGTTGTGCATGTCGCCCTTACTAGGATCGTCACGGATAATTCTGTTAACCAGAATCTTTTCTTCGCGTTCCGTAAACCAACCGTTTTTGCCTCGGATAAGGCCCTTGGTTTGGCATGGGGATGGTGGCATATAAAAGGCCGCAAATATACCAATAAGTCCAGTAAGAAGCCCTTCAAACGCGAAAAGATAGCTCCATCCTGGAAGACCGTTGAGACCTCGTAAACGCAAGAAGCCGAAAGCCAGGAAGGCGCCAACTATGGATGTACCCTGATAGGAGACCCAAAACCAACCCAACCGAATAGGGAGTTCCTTCGACTTGTACCAGTAAGAAAGAAATAGGATGGTATCAGGAATGCTGTAGAATGATTAGACTAATTGCTTATTGGGTTGTAGTGGTGGCCTGGACCGAGGTGCACTTACAATCCACCTTCAAACAGACCAAGAAGAGCACGGCAGGCAAGAAAGCCTGTTCTATTCTTCATAAAAGCTTGACAACTCGCGATCAAGCTCCAGCTGATCATTTGGATTGGAATCCATCTTTCAGGTCCTAACTTTTTAGAGATCAACTGAGAAGGCAGCTCAGCGAACAAGAAGCACAAATAGAAAATCGTCTGGCCGGTATTATAGTCATTGGTGTTGATGTTTAGATCGTCTAACAAATTATCCGCAAGAGCCTGACTGAGGTTTCCCCGATCAAGTTGAAGCGCAAAGAATGTTAAACACGCAAAGGCACAGACCTTCCAGTCGATCTAGAGAGGTCACTTTTAGCAGCAGTAAAACATAGTTTTATTCTCCATTGAAACATACCTTTCGAAGAAGCTGCTTTTCTTCTATTTCATCCCATTCAAACTCAGGGTCCCATCTATGAAGTCCCTCATACTTGGGCATAGGCTTGTAGTACCTTGTTTCATCCGCATTGTCAAACGTCCCACTATTCTGCCTCCTCGGCCTTATTGCCTGTGCAATTCGAGATGACTTGGTATCCTCCGGCCCGACGGGTACATTAACGGTAGAATCACTCGACTTAGAGTGGGTATCGGATTTGGGCATCTTTTCGAGCGGGCTCCGTTGCCAGGCACCACCAAATTGAGTATGGTAGTGTTCGGCTTTGTGTTTTTCTGCTCCCTCCTATAATACTGAAACGGTAGATAGAGACAAAAAAAATTCCATGAAGCCGGTGGGAGAGTCGCCCTATATGACTTTTGAACGGAGAGAAAGCTCCCCTGGAAAAGGAAGCGACTGCATAATTCGGCCATTGAATCCAAATAAGACGAATGTAGAGATCTAGCAAGCACGCAAAACCAAGAGCATCATGCGTGCCTCTTCCATAGGCGAGAAAGCTGCAGTGCAGGGATAGAAGGAATGAGAGGAAGAAGCAGACTTCAAGTGTGAGAACGGATCCCCTGCTTGTGGGTATAGGATATACCTTAGCTGTAGCTATACATATATCGAGATAGTTTTTTCTCATTCTAGCCGACACGAAGCAGCTGCCAACGATGGATAAACATCAAACAAACAAGGAGCCAGTAGGGATTCTTTCCAGAAAACATCACGGCCCACCCATAAGAGTGCTTCGGTTAACAAGCATGAACGGTATCAAAGCTTCAACGACCACCACCAGCAGCAGCCTCGTGGTTATACACCATATCCCCACAGAATCATGCGATCCGGCTAACTAACTGCGGCTTCGGCTAAGCAAGTTGGAATGACGAAAACCAACATCAATTGACGTTATTCAACACTCCGTCGGCCAGACTTCTCCCGACGGCAAACAATACGCGAGGACATCCTACACGCACAAACTGTTATGCAGAAACCGCCAGACATAACCACGTTTGTGCATTGATACTCCTTCTGTGATGTTTCGTTGTCCTGGCCAATATTGTGTTTATTTATGATGTTGCGACGTTGTGGGGGAGAATAGTTATGTTCGAGATGGTGAGATCAATCCTGCCGACTATCACGCAATCACCACAACAACTCGATCGCGTCATGGATTTCTGCTTAACAAGCAACAACTTCGCAAAGACACGAAAACAATACGCGTCGATAGTGAAACGGCGTTGAGGAGATGCGGGGGAGGATCTAATCCCGCTGCTTACTGTATGAGTCGGTGTCTGGCTGCTATCATAGCCTTGTCCGGGTTGGCAGGAATAAATACGTGATCATTTCCTCGCCGAGTGATGGAATTCAAGACAGGATTAATTATCCATTGAAGAAACAAAAAAGCGCCAAAAATATACCATTTATTAGTATCATTCAATACCAATTTCAACCATGGCGCCAGCTTTAGTCGAGACCCAAACGGAAATCGAAAATACCAAACGCGAGCTGGCTGAGGGTGCCTACAAGACGGTTGTCATCGGAGGCCCAAAGCACTATAACGATGCTGGAGAGCTCAAGGGAACTGACCGTCAGCCACCAGCATCGTACCCAGCTTATCTCCCAGTCTGGAACAACGAAACTTCAAAGTGAGAAAGAAACCAAAGCTTCTGGTGTTTCATTCGAGAGCTCCGAATGGCTGACAAAATCATAGATATCCTCCCCTAGAGCCCTTTGAACACTATGACCATGGAAAAGATGCGGATGCTTCTTTCCCAGATCTCTTTCCTCAGGGAAAAGCCAAGGTGTCTGAACTTACACCAACAATCGGTTCAGAGGTTCATGATGTTCAGCTAAGCCAGTTGACCAAAGAAGGAAAAGACCAGCTTGCGTTATTTGTTGCCCAGAGAAAAGTTGTTGGTAAGCTGAACATCATATTCAGTTGACGTTGAGCCATGTTGATTTTCTAACCTGATGTCTTCGTGCACTAGCCTTCCGCAATCAGGACTTCGCCAGCCTACCCATTGACAAGGCTCTAGAATTCGGATCATATTTCGGACGGCATCATATCCATCCAACTTCAGGCGCCCCTAAAGGCTATCCCGAGATCCATCTCGTTCACAGAGGAGCCGATGACAAGTCTGCTTCGGATTTCCTCGAGACACGCACCAACTCAATAACGTGGCACTCAGATGTCACATATGAGAAGCAGCCTCCAGGAACCACGTTCCTCTATATATTAGATGGACCTGCCAGCGGGGGTGATACGCTATTTGTGAATCAGGCACAGGCTTATAAACGCCTTTCTCCAGAATTTCGCAAGAGGCTACATGGCTTGAAGGCCCTGCACTCGGGTACGCCTGATCTTGCCATTTCCACGTGGTAATTCGAACCACCTTAAGATCATATCCTAATACCGTATCCTTGCTTTAGGTTTCGAGCAGGCCCAAGCGAGCATCAATAGGGATGGCATCGTCCGTCGCGACCCGGTGACTCACGTTCATCCAGTAGTTCGAACACACCCGGTAAGTTAAAATCTCGCCTCTGATCACCAAGTCGTTCCAAAGTAAGGGCTACATCTAATCGACCAATGTTTCTCTTTAGGTAACTGGCGAGAAAGCCATATATGTCAACCCTCAATGTAAGTCGATATTCACGCACTGTAACCCCAACTTTATGGCACGATTGCTGATTCGTTTATAGTTACCCGTCATCTAGTCGGCTATAAGAGGGAAGAATCCGACGCTCTCCTCAAATTTCTTTATGACCACATTGCTCTCTCGCAAGATATTCAAGCGCGAGTGAAGTGGGCGCCTGGCACAGTTGTGGTTTGGGACGTAAGTGATTTCTGGCCCATCAATCGAAACTGTCCTTGCTAACTCCGATCCCCATTAGAATCGTGTCACTGCCCATTCAGCTCTCCTCGACTGGGAGGATGGCCAGCGACGACATTTAGCACGAATTACCCCACAAGCCGAAGCGCCATATGAAACCCCATTTGAATAAACTAATTCGTGCGTTCGGGCCAAGGCGCAGATAGTCGGGTACAATTAGCTACTTTCCCATAGTTCAATGTATGATGTCGTTATGTTGACTAAAACTTCATAATGTCGGCTTATAGCATGGAGATGGCCCTTTTGGTGTAAATGCCTTGTAGCACTGAATCACAGTGATTTTGAAGGGGCATCCTCGAACAAGTTCAACAGTCCAACATTCCATTCCTGGAATTTGCGACCAGAAGGAGGAAGTAGTTCATTGCTCGATTTCAGAACCAGATCCATATCACGGTAGGTATTGGACGACAAACAAAGTTCCTCCAGACTTGCGGAGATTGGAGTTCCAGGTGCCGAATTCGTAAGCGATGATACATCCTCCACATCCTGATACAAAATTTTCAAAGCCCTTTGGGCCGAAGCGGGTTGGTTGGAGTGAGGGAGTTTGTTGCAGGAATAACGCATGTCCAAGTTAAACACCCATAGCTACACAGTTCCAGTACCGGTAAGTTGGAGTTCAGATAATATAAAGTTTTTGGACCTTAGAAGCAGGATGAAAAGAACTTACCAACAGCCCACTGGTATTCTTATCGCTTTGTTCCACTGTATGCACGATGAATCGCCTTGCTCCCACCCGATCGATGGATTCAAGAAGCTGTGAGCTGATTATAAGCTCTGAGGATACGGTATCCCAAAAGTCGATATCAGAGGTATCATGGGCATCTCCTCCCGCTTTCCTGCGCAATATAGAGACAGCGGATTTGTAAATTTCGAATCCTTGAAGTGAAATATGCACCTCACCGACAGTTTCGCCGCAAGATTCACAACACAGAGAGGCCGGGTGTGGGAAAGAAGCTTTATGTTTTGGGTCAATCGTTTCTTTATGGGCTGTAGACTTTTCCTAGGCGTCAAAAAGTTATATTAGCAGATGCACCGCTGTATACGATGGTAGATTGAGGGATAGGAATAGCGCCATTCTGTTTTCCTGTGAGAATAAAAGAGAACAGGAAGTGGAAGGATGGATATGGCAGAAATATTCACGGTGCTTCCGAAACAAATAAAGTATTATTATGATACATAGGGCCAAAGTGGCTGCTTGGATTGTTGCTATTTTCAATAATAGGAATGTACCCCAGATTATATCTCACGAAAGCCAAGGGATCTCCGGCGGAGAAAAGATATCGTGGCGAAATACGTCTGGGGCTTTAAAGGACTTTTCCTCCTCGGGCTCTCCTCCGCTCGAGCGTCCAGCACAGCAGTTCAGCCAAGTCCAGCAAGAAAGCCGACGTAACTCAGGTACCAGCAAAGGCATTATCCATTCACCGCTCGTCTCGCTCAAGAAAGGGAGACAGAGCGGAGAGGGTAACGGCCAATGTTCGGTCCTCCATCACTCAGCCCTTCTCGCGGATCTCAAAGCGACACGCTGCACCAAGGTACGCGAGCAGGCCAGAAAGCAAAGGTCGGAATAGTTCCAGGTATATTCAATATAGGGCAGTTGTATCGGAGGTTGGTCCATGGGGTACGGCTCAACCTCCTTCTTTCTGCCCAGTCACAAAGTGGAAAGAACAAGCAAGTAAAAGCTAAGTCCCTAGCAAAGGGTATGAAAATATGCTTTAAGAGAGAAAATTATCTTACCCGTTTCTTCAACCCCTGACAGTCACTTCCGGCGATGATAAAGGAGGTGACGTTCACAAAAACAGTTCCCGGCGAGCAAGCAACACGATTCGCGGCACCGTAACCTTTGACATTTTCAATCGTGTCGATCCCATTTGCCGTACCTTCAGCTTTTTCAGTCTGCGGCACGTCGGGTTTATGGCAATGCCACAAATCCATCATCTCCGCCCAATCCAAACTTGGCAGATCTTTCCACAAGACATGAACGTCTGGCTTCGGGGCAAAAATCGGATTTGAGCACGCTCTGCAGCGAATATTAGTTTGAGAAGACATATCTTTTGCAGTCCATGGCACCTGGGTTCCATAGCTGTTGTTCAACGCGTCACGATCTTTTGCCGCACGCGTCTCAGCAGCTATTGGTAGCCTATATGAGAACTCTGCTTCTCCATTCCGACCACTGCCACTTGAATGGACGGGGGCAGCAGCGGGAGCTTTAAGGGCATATTGGGAGTTTTCTGAAACCTGCGAGGGTAGCTGCAAAGAGAACTTCTCGCCGTTGTAGGAAACTATGACCACAGAACGAGAAGAGTCGAGGTCCAAAGATATGCTAGGTTTGGGATCTTGGACAGTAACAAAGAGCCTGGTTTGAAGGATATTTGCCAGGAGTTCTGCGTACAGCTGGACTCTGGGTATGGGTTGTGTTGTTGACATTGTGTTGGTTGCAGTCACAGTTGTGGTTGTTGCTTCTTTTTCTTTTTGGTGCTAAAAACGAGAGCAGCCAGCTTATCACGCTAGACCAAATACGTAAAAATCGCTGCTGCTTTAATTAATGACTCAGCACCCGTAACCGGCACCGAGAGGCGAAAAATATCATTGCTCCATTGCTTCCTTATGGATAGATTATAGTAGAGATATAGATTCCAGAGAGGAGAGAGCTAAATACATAAAAGGCATCACCAAAGAATGTTAGAAAGAGATCTCTAACCACCAAATCCACCAAATTCCCGAAACTCGTCAACGAATTTCAGCGCAGCTTTCAGAAAGAAAGTATCCTTATCCCCCCATGTTTTTGAAGTCTCTCGCAGAACCCTCAGCGGCTTGGTATAATGAGGGTCCTTTTCCGTGCTGCTATCCAGTGCATGTTTACCCACCCACGCCCAATCTCTCCCTTGGGTATCGAAGTCTCTTACCACATCACAGTCAAGCTTTGGTCGAAGCTGGGCAATGTATATGGCAACCGCCAAAAGCCACCATTGTCTAAGCAGAGCCAGGTGAAATTTCCGCGGCAAGGTTGAGATAAGCACTCGTAATGCGTGGTTCGTGGTCAAAAGGTGAATGAAGAAAAAATCCTGGGACTGGTGACTGGGCCGGGTGACGAGCAAAGTCGCCGCGAGTTTTTGGGTGGCTTCAAATTGTTCTGTCACAGTGGCTTCGGATATCTCCCATGCCTGCCAGTACTCGAGCAGAAGTGATTTATGGGACTTGAATAGAGTTTCAACATTGTCACCACCATGGCTGTCGAAGAGCCCATTAAATCTGGTATCGTTGTGTATCATGTTCATAAGCTCAAAAGGAGATTTAGATCGATACAGTGAAGGGTCAGGCTGGTCATCAGGTATGCTATAAATGTCATCGTAGCAGCTTGCTGTCATTGCCAATGCCTCCATGCCCATCTCACGGCTGGACATTTCAAAGGCATACCCCAAATGAATGAGAGGGTGGCCGACTGTAGGGATTGATGTTAGCTATAACACGATACACACTCCATCCACACAGGACGCCGCAAGTGCACTTACAGCCTGCAATTAGTGAATTGATTAAGGGAATTTTGCGCGAGAAAAGATATTCCACTACTACAAGCTTCCAATCGTAGCCAAAGCTAGCCAGCTCATCTTCAAAAAAGTCCAAATACGCTCTCTGATACCTACTCGCCAAGTCAGTACATAAGCTAAGTGGAAGAACACGTTCAAATAACGGCAAGACTCGAGAGCAGAAATGGGAGAAGCATACTTCCTATCTCCCAAATATTCAGTCCAATCCTCATCCGTAATCTCAGCGGGAGAGTTATCCCATGGTTCTAACACCTTTGATTCGGCTTCAAACAACTGGTTGAGATAGTCCGCATCCGCACCAAACAGATACGCTGTAGTAAGGAGCTAAAAATATTCAACATATCAGCTCGCCTTCCCATTCTTTGGCGGCTGAATGCAACACTCACATGCGGAGCATGGTTATAAAACGTCAAGTTATTGTATATAATGGAATGGTTTGCATGATTCAATTTCACCAGTTGTTTCAGCCGCCTGCCCGGCTTTTCTTCCAAGGCTTCGATATCATGTATCTGGAGGGGTGGAAGATTTATTTGCGTTGCGGTCTCGTCTGCCTGGGCGGCGAAGAGCTCGCGTATTGAAGAAGGTATAGCGGGCTTGAATGAAGCGAACATTATAGTTTCCAGCTAGTCAAAGTTCTGCGGATATAATTTCAACGGACTGTAGCTTATCGTTTAGGATCTGGCAATCATCTCGAAGTTGCGAAGCAAGAGGTTGAGAGATCTTAAAGCAGCGAGACTATTAGTTGTGTTCACCCAATAGAAAAACGAGGCAACCATAGAACTATATAACCAGACACGAATGGGTCGATGAATGGAAACTATGGTATGGAGATAATGCCAAATATATAAGTATTCATCCTATCTGAAGTCAGGCCGTATAGAAACACCAAATTATGCACTGAAGTATGGCAATCTCCCCCGTATTAGAAATGAATTGTCATGGTTTCTATCTAATATACAGAAAACAAAACATATATTCCCACCCAACTAGACGCTATATAAACTCATCAAAAAACGAAAAAAGATAATGATTCAAAATCATTTTGACGGCTTGACTAGATGGTCCGTTCTGACTATATACTCGTCCTCATCATCTTCATCACCATCGCCCTTCTGGTGAACCTTATCCTGTCGCTTTAAAGTGCCGAATCCCGATTTGGCTAATCCGTTAAGCGCCTCGCCAATCGTCATGGATCCGTCCATAACTGGCTCGGCGTCGTCGTCATTAACATCTTGGATAGCCTTTTTGCCAGAGGTGGAAGCCTTCTGGGAGCTTTCGACAGACTCAAAAGTGCGGCGCACACGTTCAAAATGCTCAAGTTCCTTGGCACTGTAAATATAACGGTCAGCAAAAAGAGTTCAAGATAGATGCAGGCTGTAATTAAATGATGCGATGATGGAGATGGGTTCCTTACCTGACACTAGCAACCAATTCGTTCTTGGCTGATATGAAGTCATCCTCTGTAACCATCACTGCGATGTCATCTGGGGTTGCAAGATGATCGAAGAAATAAGCTGTTGTTACCGGTGTACCTGGTAGGGCGTTTATTTTCTCATCAACGGCCGTTGCCTGTCGTGTGATAGCCTTGAGCATAGCATCGGAGCATAACGCATACAAATCGGCTCCGGTATAAGTGAAGGGGAGTTGCTCTGCAATCCGCGGTAAAGAAAGTTCTGGATGTAGAGAAAACTTGCGAGTAAGCGCTTCGAGAATCGTGGTTTGCTTATCGTGTGTATCTGATACACCGAGATAAAGCATCTTGTCGAAGCGACCAGGACGTAGTAATGCAGCATCCAACAGATCGGGCCGATTGGTAGCACCAATAACAAATACGCCGCCCCCATTTTCATCACCACCACTCATTCCATCTAGCTCAGCGAGAAGTTGACTGACGATACGGTCCATCACACCGCCGCTATCACCCTGGTTCCCACGTTTCGGCGCCACGGAATCCAACTCATCGAAGAAAACGACACAAGGCCTTGCGTCCCGTGCACGTTGGAATACTCGGCGGACATTTGCTTCTGATTCTCCAATATACATGTTAAGTAGCTCGGGGCCTTTGACAGAGAAGAAATTAAGTGAAAATTCCGTTGCAATTGCCTTTGCCAGTAGCGTTTTACCGGTTCCAGGAGGTCCGTAGAACAAAATTCCGCTTCGTTTCTTCATGCCCTTTGCGAATAGCTCGGGTCGCTCTAGAGGTAGCTGGATAGTTTCCATCACTGCATCCTTGACATTGGTAAGGCCACCTACATCGTCCCAAGTAACATTGGGGATCTTCGGTGCACCGATAGAGTCGGCGAAATTTTTACGAGCAGCATCAACGGCCGTCTCGAAATCGAGCCTTGTGACGCACCGGGCCGCATCTCCACCAGACACTTGAATATCCCTGATATTGATTTTTGGCCCGTCACCGGCGCAATTGCGCTCCGCATCCTCGGCAAGCTTTTCAAGGCGCAAAGCCTGAGCAGAGATTGCCCTCTCGGCAACGTCAACCAAGTCGCCAGCTACTAGTGCGGCTGTTTTCACAGCAACAGCAGATAGGTCCACGTCTGGTGAAAGCCTGAGGCCGAGGTCTGTAACAGAATTTCTTAATATACCCTCTCTCTCCTTCTCCTCTGGAGCGTTCATTTCCAACTCATGGGAAAATAAGCTTCGGATGCCCTCCGGGACCTTCTCTACATCCGTGGTGGTCGCGATAATCACTCTCGAGCTTGATACGATCTCCTTCATAGCGGTGATAATCCGATCGGCGGTCAAGACCTCTATATGTCTGATGAGAAGTGCAGTACAAGAAGAACCACAGGTAAAAGCTCTATCGGCTCTTGCCTTAAGGTATGCCTCAGTTTTCACATCACCACCATTGGCTCCACCTTCTGTAAGGATATCATAGGCATCAATGGTAAATGTATGAAGGCCGATGTCTGCACAGGCGCGCTGGGCGACAGTGGCTTTTCCGATATTTCGCTGCGTAGATGTCAGAAGAATCACAACGGGCTTCATCCCAAGTTGAATAGCACGAGGACTCGTAGCTGCAGCAATCAATTCCCGAACTCGTCTTTGAGTCGAGGAGACGAATACTTTAGGCGTTTCGGAGGCCAATGCTGGAAAAGGGCGCTGTTCGTGATTTACCCTCGGTAGAGCTTTAACTCCTAACCAGTATTCCCAGCTATTATCAAGAGTACCTGGAACAGTGCCTATTTCGCTTCCGGCTTGTACCATTCGAGTATTCATTGTGTCAATTACTGCTATACCACCCCATTGTTCGTGATCAGTGCCACTCTCAGACTCAAAATTTGGGTTGGTGACATGGCCAACACGGAACCACGCAACTCCAGTTTTACTTGAATTACGCGGGTTTTTGATATTTGGGGGCGGCAGTGCTAGCTGAGCGGATACTTCATCGTCTTGACCCG
The DNA here is from genome assembly GCA_030411455.1 of Arthroderma sp. MBC 290. Classification (NCBI taxonomy): domain Eukaryota; kingdom Fungi; phylum Ascomycota; class Eurotiomycetes; order Onygenales; family Arthrodermataceae; genus Arthroderma; species Arthroderma sp. MBC 290. Next base: position 519,134 of record JAPERC010000071.1, on the reverse strand, counting down.
TCATATCAGAGCTCTTGGAAGCCGAGAACACCGTTCTCCCTAGACCCTCATCAATGCTTATCCCAATCAGATCTCCACTCTTAACTAGGCGTCGCTTCGATTCGAAATGATGCTTAAGGGCGGAGAAGATGGCCGGCTGGAGGGCTCTGTCCACAGATAAAGGGGTGGAAAGCTTCAACAGGGTGACTTCTTTGGCGGTAGGCGGTGACTTGGGCGAGCTGTTTTTGGGCTGAGCGGGTGCTGGCCTTGACGCGGGATGAGGGGAGGGAACAATAGATAAGGGGGAGAGCTTCAGGTATTTTGGTCCTCGCAGGTTATGAAGGAGGAGAGGTGGAACTAAAACCGTTGGCGTGAGGCTTTGGGATGGCATCTGTGAGATGCTTGGCCGCTTGCCTGAAGATTGATTCATAGAGTACCTAATTTTAGGCGATGAGAGGCCAGACACGCCGTAGACCTTTGCTGCCCGCCAATTTTCAGGTTCATCGTGAGTCCCAATTAAACCATTTAGGCTCCCAAAAGTTAAAGACGACAGCATATTTCGCTGAGGCTCCTCTGCAGGAGCTATGCGCACCCAGTCGCCGGAGAAGCAGCCAATTTTCACAAGAGTGTGCACATCAACGAACACAAAAGCATCCGAGTCTTCGTCTTCCTTCGGCTTTGGGTGAAGAAGATCGTTCGGTACACGACCTAGAAGGCATTCCGTCTTAAATGTCTTGCCAGCTTGTCTGCCCTGCGCAGTTCCAGAAGTAAAATTGGAGAATACCGAGCCTGGCGTCCGTATACCTAATGCACGTCCACCACCTCGCGGAGTTGCTGTAGAAAATGCGGACATAACACCGGACGGTTGCTGGGGTAGCTCAGGCGCGGCAAGCGAGATCATATCATCCAACGAGTCATCGGAAAGTTCGCTAGCGCTCTCGACAGAAGCATCCGTATCAGATTCGTCTGGTGGCGAGGCGCTTTCAATGTCGGTGCTACTTCCGAGCGGCTTATCCTCTCCAGCCGAATAGAATTGCTCATTCGAGTTATCCTCCGCGTCATCTTCGACAACCTGTTTGAGTAGACGAGAAGTGGGAGATTGCAATCCCTTAGGAACGCGAGGTTGCTGCTGTGGCCGCGTCTGAATTAATATTATCTTCGTCCTCGGCATCAAAAGACCCTGTGCCACGGGTTCGCAGAAGGATACTTTTGCAGGAGGAGGAGGGGCATAAGTGATCGGATGTGACGGCAGTGGAAGCGGTAGAATACCGCCGGTGTGTAATACATTATGGCCAGCAAGTGCCTCTCTCACAGCTTTCATCAATCGCCCCTCTCTCTCTTCAAGGGACGATTTGCCGTGCTTTGAAGCTCCTTTTCCTTTTGTCACTATACCGTTCGCTGCTTGCAGATTCGAATTGAATCCTCCCCCAAATTTATCCTGTAGTTCATCTATATCGCGTAGCAAGTTCCTCTCAACAGTTACGTATACCGTGTCGAGGTGAAGGGGAGCAACATCGATGATGTGGATTTCTATACCCCGCTGCGATAGGATTGACGATGAGCGTAGCGGGTCTCCGTTCTGAAGGGCCTGTACGAACGATTGGATGGTATTTGCCGTCGGTGGGAAGTGCACGGTAGAAGGTGAGATGAAGCTCGACTGGTCGCTGGCCTGGGTCCGAACCGGGAGGATCGTCCACGAGACATCTTCGACGGCCGAGAGATGAGGAATCCATGGCGATACAGCAACATATAACACGTCGGGTTTGTTTTCGGGAACTATTTTCAGACAAAGAGAGAGATTAATCACCGGCTCCAGCAAGTAAAGAGAAAGGTATCACAAAAACCTACCCTTTGCATTTCGACGGGAGAAAAGATCAGCCACCAAATCATCAGAAAGGACACCAATATCACCTCGAAGACGATGATCGAGAACCAAGCGAGCAGCAATAGGTCCCTTGCTTGCTACTTGCTGCCGAGAGCTTGCTTTCCTTCGCCGCCGCCGTCTGGCATGATCTGATTCGAGCGGGCGGTCCATTGCCTCCCAATTAAAACTGTTTCTAAAGTGTGGTTCTCAAGCTTCAAGTGTGTATCTGCTCCATTAATCATGCACACAGCTTCAAAGATAGGAGCATAGAAGCAGAATTGCGAGATTGGGAGAGGCAGTTCGGGTGGTTGTCGCAATTGTCTTTTTGGAGCTGGGGGAAGTTTATGGAGGTGCATGCGGTTGGCGGGTTTTGATGCCGAGGTCCAAGCCGCCGAAACCCAGCAAGCTTCTTTCGCTCCGCACATTCAACACCGGCACAACATCTGCATAAATGGCGGCGACGCTCTGCACGAGAAATGGTCATGGGTTTCGTGCTCAATAGAAACTCCATCGACTACATTTACAGGGACTCATTAAGCATTCTACCTTACGGGTACAGATGTTCGCATTCGGCGCCCCTCTTCACCACGACAGCCTGAGTTCACATGTGCAGCACAACACGTGGAGATGAACACCATGCGCACCCTCACGAGTTCTTGTGATTCACCCTAAGGCTCGATACATCTTGGCTGCACAGAACTTGTACCGATTGACAAATCTCAAGGACGAGGCAGAGCCGATATGCTCAGTCGCCTACTGGTATGGGAAGGGATACAGCAACCAGTTAAACGGGACGAATTCTAAGAAGGATTGGGATATTTCATGATAAATGATACAGCGGCTATAGAAGAACGTTGGCAAGCTGGTGTGATGGAATCAGCATGTAATCAGCTGCAGGCACCACCATTATGCGGATCTCACATGTACTCATAACCTCAAATTCTGAATGCTGACCATAGCTTGAGATAGGAAAGCCCTTCCTCACCATGACACCACACGCATAATTTCCACGTAGGTTTCCAGATAGTAGAGCTAATCCACGTCCCTTGTTGTGTTGATTTTTCTTCCTGTACACTCATCGCGTGGGTAGCACTGCCGTACCCCACGAACAGCCACCAGTCGCACTTGATTCAGGCTCGTCGCCGCTGGGATTCTGCCTGCCAGGGCATACATGGCAGGATAAAGTGACACAATGCACATACGCCCAATTTGTTAGCCCGTAGTGCCACCAAAAAGACAAAAGTGGCTGTATTTTCCCAAGGCATATTCAAGGCGCTTAGGATGAGCTCCTGCGTGTCACTCCAAAGTCCGGACGAGAAACCACAGCCACCACATCCTAGTAGAATTGACTCATTCTCTAGGTATCGAGTTCCCGTAATGGGGCTGTCGTCTAAGGTGAAACACAGCATCGTCTTTACCAAAATCGCCCAGGGAAAGCGTATCAAAAATCAGCGGGAGGGCATTGTATGAGAAGCCCCGCGAGGCAGATGCTTTGGGCACAATTGCATTGACTTTTTACTTCCCCGCCCTCATTGTTTGGGTGTATCAAGTCAGTACCAGGATAGGCATGGCTTGTAGCCCTCAGGCACAAGATAGATGGGGTAAACGATGGGTTCGGGTGTTCCCCAGGTGTTCTCCGCTGACAGTAAGGGGCAGAATGAATGGTATATATTGCTCTGTTTCATCAGGGCATGATGGATGGTATAAATCGATTGGACAGGAGCGCGTGTTTATGCATTAAATTTCCCTGCGGTTGTCTTGGTAACAACTCAATGGAGAGCCACGCGCCGCGTCTGGGAGAACGGTTTGAGCCGCATCAGGTGACCCCGCATCTTCCAGGTATGTAAAATTACCAGCGATGGTATGGTATTGTAAAGAAGGTCGAGGAATGCGGTGGAAGCGGCTCAACAGCTATTAATAGAACGTTGAGTTATTTCGGAGTTTACAGGCGAAGGCTCCGACATTCTTTTGCACTGAGATTACGGGAACGAGTTGAGAGAAGTCAAACATCTGTAGTATGTGATTTAGCGTGCTCTCATTTCTGGTGAAAATGCTCCATCCGGTTTGGAGTCAGAAACAATAATCAGAATAGGCGACAGCGTGGCTGAGAGCAGATTTCGCTTATGGGGGACTGCTGCCTGGACAACAAACGGGTATATTAAAGCCAGCGACTACGCCGCATTCAACTTCTTCCAACTCATCCAAAAAACTGGAAAAGTTCATGCAGAGAAAAGGGGATATTCCAACCAGAGATCCTAAACACAGGGCGTACGATGGGTATGGCAATCGTAAATCTAGTATGGGGCTATTCCCCACTGGGCCTGGCGGGAACGTGGAGTGGGAATCTCTCAGCCAATAATAACGCGACGATGGCTCGTCAATTAGGCAGACACCAAATAATGTCTTGGCACCCAAAACAGCCGTTAACCACGCTTGTCGGCGAGTTTGCGCTCAGCCTCCGCCTCCTTCGACTTCTTCTTCTTCTTCTCTGCTCTTGTTTTCTTTTCCTTCTTCCTCTCCATCTCTCAACCTGCCCTCTCTCTCTCTCCAGCTCTCTGTTATATTCTGTCTGCCTCAAAAGGCTAAGCATCCCCAGTCTCCACCTCCAGTCTGCTCTGTATAACTATCTGTCGGCTGCCGGCTTCTCTCCTCAACTCTTCTCTCTTCTACTCAAGTGGGATATGTGTACTCTAGCATAGTCTCCCCAGTGATCACCGTTGTTCAATTCTATCCTCTTAGTCTTGGACTTTTACGTAGTCACTACTCTCCTTTTGGCCTCGCCATCCACCTTTTCACCTCTTCTCTGGGTGTTCTACGGAACCATCTAGTGGATGAAGGTGTCAAACTACCAAGAAAGGTGTATCTTTATTACCACTTCGCAATACGTAAGTAGCATGATGAGTTGAGAGATGCTGCCAGCTGTTCTGTTTTGAAGAGACGTGAGGCTAAAACAAGATATCATGGTTTAGAATCTGGCTCTCTCCATAGAGAAAGGGGCCTTGTCAGTTACCAACGTTTGCTCTTAAGTGAGTTCTACCACTCCAGCAGCGGTGTATCCATGGAATAATACTCTGCCCTGCCAACCGGTTTATACTAACCAAAGTTTATAGACAATAAGTGACTACAACATTTGTCACGCAGTATGTCGGAACCCCAGCGTCATCCACGTCGACGACCTCTTAGAAACGCCATTCTACCTCCTCTCTCTACCGTTCTCAACGATGTTGAACTCCCACAACGTCGATCAATCGGCCCCGAAGTCAGGTCTTTGAGAAAGGGTGCAACCTTTCACGCTCCATCCTCTACGCCTTCTGACAATGATGGCCACCCCACTCTGAACGTCCCGACACTACCCAGGCGATCTCCCACCTGCCCACAGACGTTAGAGGAGGTGATTGCTGCCAGCCAGAACCGCATGTCAGGACTACTTGGTAGTGTCGAGCGAACCCTTTCCGGACTTGGCAAGGACTCCACGGCCTCCTCTCTTCTCGATAACGACCTTCCCGTTCCTAGGGGTGTTTTGGACGCCAACATCCTCCATACTGACCCCATGGATATTGATCAAGACCCTAGGAAACAAAAGACTCGAGCTAATCGCCATATCGCTGTCTCAGACAGTGGTGTCGGAACTTCAATCGGTGGCAGCCAGTACGGTGAAGCCAAAGGTACATCCCATCGCCCATTCTTCCTTGAGAAAGCCAGAAATAATTCCCGGGCCGCTAACACGGAATGGTACCTTGATATAGAAGAAAAGCCTGTAAAAAGTACACTCACCAAAGCTCAGGGTATCTCCAAAACTGCCATCACAAGATCAATTTGTCCAGATAATCTTGGTGCTTCGCAACCTTCGTTGAGCTCTCGAGGCACTAAACAAATCGATCGTTATATCATCACTCCCATTCTTCGTGAAAACAAACTAAAGCCGTTCCACCCCCTTGCTCGAGGCGTTCCAGAACGCATTTCCAAAAACGACATTACGTGTCTTCGCGACTTAGAGAAGACTCTGTTATACCTAGCTCCAGTAAGTGTTACTACTCGCCCCTTCATCATCAATTTCGCTAACCTAACAAACTTGAAGCACTACGCAACTTCCCAGAAATCCTACATTAGCTTCTGTGAATTCACCATACAGTGTCTCCACACTACTGTTAACCACTTGAACGATCGTGATCAGCGTTTGCCTGCCGATCGACCATATACTAACGGATATTTCCTCGATCTCGTGGAACAAATTCGTCAATACGCAGCTATGGTGAATGTCTCTCGCGCTCGTCGGGCATCTGGCCGCGACAAGAGTAGCAAGCAGGCTGATTATTCGTCGTAAGTGATAAGTCTTATCCCCCTCTTATATTAAAGAGCTTAAACTCACTGTTCCCAGGGATGAAGAACTTGTTCTCAAGGGCGGCTTGGGCCAAACTGGTCAGCCCGCGGAATTGGTCAGGCAAAAGAAGGGCAAGGTTATCTCTCTCCGCACCGGCGAGGCCTACAAAGAGTCAAAGCCTGTAATTCCCACTCTGAAGCGTGCCCTCAGCAATGAAACCTGTGACGACAGTGTGGTGCGCTCGATGGCTCGGCGGAAGAAGAATGAACCGCCAATGAACATTAACAAAAAATGCCCTCATTGTGACAAAGTCTTCCGGCGCCCCTGTGATTTCACGTAAGTACCCTCCCCATACCCGGGTGATGACATTTTGCCTTCGGATGATTAACACCAAATAGAAAACACGAGAAAACTCATATTCGCCCGTGGAAGTGTTCGCACCGGGATTGCAAGTACTTTGAGCGCGGTTGGCCCACTGAAAAGGAGAGGGATCGTCATGTCAATGACAAGCATTCCGCGTCTCCCCCTCTCTATAAATGCACTTATTATCCCTGCACCTACTCATCCAAGCGTGAGAGTAACTGCAAACAGCACATGGAGAAGACTCATAACTATATATACGTGCGAACGAAGAATAATGCTCGAAACGGAGGCCGAAAATCTGCTCAAGCCAGCCCAAAGACACCTAATATTGGCACCCCAATGACAGGAGAGATGAGCGCTTTTACGCCTAACAGTGCCGCGACTCCCTCACCATACACCTCACCGTACCAGCAACAATTTAATAATGTCCCTAATGAGCCAGCAGTCTATGGTGGAAATGTGCAGATGACCAACAATAACGCGTTTGCACAAGATTTTGAGTTATACAACGACACGGTAGAGCCTGCTTTTGATGCGTTTGCTGCGTATAAACCTACAGATTTTAGCACCTTCCATGCCACACTTCAAGCAACCGATCGCAACCAGTACGTCCCGGCCTCTGACATGGCCGTCCCACCTGTCTCACCCAGTCATTCTAGCGATGTTTCAGGCGATCTTGCTCAGGTCCCTGATTACTCGCGCCCTAACAATGGAACACTCGATACCTCGAGCCCCGTTAATTCAAATCTCTTGAATCCAAATGCCATGGTCAATGGAAGCTCTCACCTTGATGTTAACTTTGAGTGGGACGCAGTAGATACCGACTACTCGGCTGTCGACTTCCAGTTGATGGGCTCCAGTGTCAATTCCAGTGCTGCCCAGTCTCCAAGATCCCCGTATCAAGCTTCATCTACCTGCGCGACTTCCCCTGATCTTGATCACCCAAATACCAATCTCTCACCCGGTGGTCAAGGAAATGCCATGCTCTACTCCCCTTCTCTCCAATCGTTAGACGAGGGGTTTTTCGAACCCTATCATGAGGCAGAAAAACCCATGAATGATTTTTCATTCCTGGATCAAGCCATGGATAACACCCTTCAAGAACAACACACCAACTCCATTATGGGCGCTCCAATGGAAGACCTTGGCCTAGGTAACTCCAATCCAATGTTCCCAGCACTCATGGATCAGTTTCAGGACACTACCTGGCCGGAGCTACCATCAGTCGGACCCATGGAAGCGGCCATGGACATTGACGACTTCCTTAAGTCAGATCAAATCTAGAAAGTTAAAAAGAAAGACGCAGACAGAAAAGCAAACAAGACGAATATACTCGATTCATTTTGACACATCTCTCTCTTGCATATCATGAATCGTATTTTGACTCGAGCAAACCTCCCTCATGCGACTTGGTTATCGATTCGCTTGGCAATGCTTTTAATTGAAATCTACTTGAGCCGATTATCGGAATGGATATCTACTGGATTATGCTCGGATTATTTCCCCTGCCCCCATCCCTGGCCCTTTTCCAACCCCGGTGTTTTTCAATCTCAGATTTCCTATACATCTCATTTTAGAGCCCTGTTTCCTTCGCCCAGTGCATCCCCTTGAGCCATTAGTTCTCTCCAGCTCACATCTTGTCCCAGTCTTGTATTACTTGGTTCACATTTTGCTATCCCCACCCCGCTCCAATGCCACGACACCAAACACTAATAATCTGATTTCCCGTTCCCCTTTCTGCTGTCTTTTGGAGTCTGGTTTTGAACTTTTTAAGTGTAGTTGAGCCCGGCGGTTGGTGTGGTGGATGACAGTTTTGATAATATATAGGATGTATGGCAACGAAAGCAAGCGTGGTAGTTAGAAATATATTGTTCCCCATTATATATGTTCCATCACCATTCACTCAAATCTACCCCTCACCACAAACAACAAACATTCAACGGCATAAATCTCGGCAACCCACGGAATCAACCTCTCCATCTCGCCCATTCGAATCTCCACACACACCTAAGTCAGCTGAGAGCAAACAACGACCTAAAACAACACATCCGGACCCCAATTTGATTTCCCAGCACGAAGCAGTGGATACAGATACACCAAACGCCCCTGTACGGCGTAGCAAATGGCCTTGGCCCTGCAGCTAAGAATGTACCATGCAACGGTTCTTGGCCTGCCCTATCGGCAATGAAACGAAATTGGGCTCGTCTTTGTTTGGTGGGGGAATTCCCTCGTGGTCCCTTGTTGGGCTTGGGCTTGGTGAGGGGGTTTGTTGTGTTTGGCCTATAATGCTGCGCTACCCAAGCCTTGGACCGAGTGGAATATACTTACCAAGACGAAAAAGCTGGTCCGACGTTCTTGTGGATGGCGCGGAGGAAAGGAAGAGACGAAGGAAGAGAGAGAGAGAGGTGAGAGAGGGGAGGAGAGGAAGAAAAGGGGGGTGGAAATAAGGCGGATTTAGACTTTTTGGTCGTCCAGCCCTATCCAGACCAGATCTTAGGCTAGTTCCACATGGCTGATGTGTGGCTGTTCATCATTCAGTAGGGTTGATCATGGCGGTTCAGTTTGTCCTCGGGTGAGCTGACCGCAGAAACTCCTCGTTCAATAGATTGGCGCTTTATAAATCTCTAGAAAAGTAAGACCTGAATGCCTCCTTGTTCTCGTCCTTCTTCTCCATTTAGCATATCAGTAGCACCTCGGTTCTCATCTGCTGGAGCATGCCAAGGGTCATAGTCTTCTTCGTTACACAGCGTGGGCCCTGTTACTCGAGAAAGAGTTTAGAGAGAAAGCAGTCAGCCGCCTATTGAAGTGCAGAGCATGACAAACAGCGGGTACATTCACGCCTTAGACTTCTGTTTGCAGCATCCTTGCCCCGGCCCAGTGCAATAGGGTGACACTGGTAATCACTCCGTGATGACTGGGAAACCCTGGCAAGGACTATTCTTCCATACGAGCCGAAGCTGGTTTGACCCAGAGAACTCACGGCCATGTTGTCGAGGGTCATGGGCTGGCAAACAGTCAGGCCGAAGGAGGTCTTGTTCATGGGATATATTGTAGGTAATCTGCTCGGATATGGCAGTGTTAAGAGGAATATTCACAGATTGGAATCAGCCCAGAGATTCTTCACTCTCGTTCTTCCCTTCGACTGTCTCTTCATATATAGAGAAAGATGTCAAGCTTTAGTGTCAAGGTTCAGAACCCAGAATAAGGCTGCGTGGCAGAGTGTGGCTGCGCGGTGGAAGTACCACAAACGCTTTTTCCAGGCACTCGCATTAATTGCATGAAATAACTTAAACGCCGTCTTCATCTTCTTGTTTTTATATCTCTCACTCTCTCACTCTCTTGTTCATCTTCTTTGCTCCTTCATCTATCTTTCTCGCTGCATCTCGACAGGTTGACGATCAAGAGCTGTCAAGCTGGTTGATTTCACGTGAAATCTTCTCGATCGTATCTGTCCATCCTATTACGACATTCAGTTTCCACCCCTCCACCCTTCCTCTTATTTCTTTAAGTCTCGACAACCACATTCGATAGGCCAAATCGTCGAACATTGGCGTCTTTTCTCTTGCTGAAAAACCTTTTAATTGTCAAATCAACGGTATTGTCGCCGTTTGAAGCATTTTCCAGGTTCATCGAAAACCTCTTGCCGCCGGATATAGTTCGTGATCGACGCTCAAGGAAAACCAGCGAAGATAAAGCAACAAGAGGATGGGCAGTGGAACTGAAAACCCCGAATTGATCCCAGAGACTGAAAAATCGAACTCCCATGGTCAGGTCTTGACCGGCAAACAGGAGCACTGTATGTAATCTTCCTTGTCCGCTTTGAATGGAGCTACCCATGCGCTTGTGGGAGCTGTCAGCTTCTGCCTCTCGTATCACGCGCCCATGTCGTATTGTTAACTCGTGCTAACTAACCCTACGTTCTGCATAGATCTCAAACGGGAGTTGATCTCTCACCAAGTCCGCAATGAGATAGCGGAGCTCAACTCTCCCACCGCCCTGCGACGATTCGGCGCCCCATTCAAGTCCGATTTCGGTGAAATAGCTCCAGTCGACTCTGAGCTGCCCATTCTACGCTATATATTCGTCAACCATGTCCGAAATTTCCCCTTTTTGGACCAAGCAAAGGAGAAGGAGTTTTGGCAGGACAAGCTCCAAGTGGTGGGTTCTTCATACAATCTTGATTGCGGTGCCTATTAGGACCTTCGCTGTGGCTAACTCTACAATACCCATGATAGTTCCTTGAATCCTTTGCGAATAAGCACATCTCCTCAAGCGAAGACCGTCATGAAGAAACGAAGCGACGAAAGTTGGCTAGAAAATGCGAGAAGCTGGTAGAGTTGATGATGGTTTCGGGAATTCCTACAGCCTCGGGTTATGAAGAGAGAATACGTTTTTCTGAGATGGAAGTGGTTGATAGGGGTGCCAATGAGCAAGGGTTACTCGTCAACGTCCCAGAAGGCCATTCCATAAACGGGTGGGACGTAAATGTGGCTGGAGTCAGAACGACACTTGTCAGACGAACCGTGCGATATCATCAGCATGCTGTATGAATATATCCTCCCTCCCTCCCCTCCAACCTCCGTCAAAAACTCAACATAAGCCGTTCTTGGCGAATGATTCTAACCCCAACTTAGGAATTCTTGATTAGAGTGCGACGACAGGGTAAACCGGACATTTATATTGGTCGCCGGTTTGGTGAATTTGCCAAACTTCACAAGAGGCTCCGAACTGAGCTACCGGGCAAAATCCTCCCTCCTCTCCCAAGGAAGAATAATACCTCTATCTCGTCGACATTTTTCGGTGGGACGGACGATGAAACTTCATCTGTATCCTCCATCTCAACCCAAGATGCTTCAAATGGGGATGAGACCTCAAAAAACCTTTTGGTGCCCGGCGTGAAGCGGCAATCATCAAGATCATCAATAAGATCAACGAAGTCACAGTCTAACCAGCAAAAAAACTCTGCGGATGCTCCCGGAGAAACCGTAGTCTTATATCGAGAGGAACAGCGGGTATCTCTTCGGGCATTCTTGCGACTGCTGCTCCAGCATCAACGGATCGCCACTTCAAAAGCTATGGAGGACTTTTTGACTGTTGACCCAATCACCTTGAATGAAGAAGAGCAAATAGACATAGAACGAAGAAAAGATCTAGATGAGAAACGGATAGAAGAACAGCGCCAGTTCTACGAAATCGCCAGAAAGCGTGCCCAAGAATTGGATGTTTACATGGAGTCGTTCCGAAGAGACATTGTTGAGAGCAGTAAGTCTATTCTTTCCAGAATTTGGAGTGAGACATTGGATGATTGGCTACTAATTCTCTTGATATAGATGGTTTAACAAAGCTATTCCGAGAAATTCGCGAAAAACAGTCTGTTGACGACTTGAGCCCACAATATCAGAAGTTTGCTGAATGGCTACGCATAGAGTATGCATCACACCCCCCTTACGACAGTCCCTATTATTTTATATGCTGATAAGAATTTTAGGGTGGCGGCAACAATATACCACCTGTTCCTGGCGGAGGATAACTCCCCCGAACTGTTCGCACAGGCCAAAAGAATTCACTCCCTTGTCCCCTATTCTATACTCAAAAATGTGATTCGGATTGCAAACCCGGCAGCCGTGATGTCTGGGGTGCTAGATCTGTTTCTCGCCCAACCTTTCGGTGCGCGTTCACTTTTGCAACGTATTTTCTCCATGGCCATCCATGATGGTATGAAAGCGTTTCAAAAGTCTATAGATGGTCTATCCGATAGGATAGGCGACCCGATCTTAGTAGACAAACTAAAAGCATTTATCAATGCTGACGAGAATCTGAAAAATGAGCTTCGTTCGGAAGCCGAAGTGGAATCTGTGGATCTCATAGTTGTCATCTTACGGTCAAGCCATTTTGAGCCGGAGTTAACAGTCAGTCAGATTGAAAAGGTGTTCAACTCATATGTGGCCTGGGTTAGCGCTGTTGAGGATGTATGTTGAATGGTTTGCGACCCCCCTGCTTGAAATAACACTGACTAACTTTCTACTAGGTGGTCGATGCTGAAATACAAGAGAATGCTCAGTGGTTCTCCTATCTGAAGCAGCTGTTGAAACTACTCACGCGGCAACGGGACAAAACGATGATGTTGAGTATCATCGAAGAGGTATTTTAACATACAAAATCTCATTTACCCCCCCTGGTTAGGCTAGAATACTAATTTTCTTGCAGCCCGTAACGCTACAACTCTTCCGTGACTTGTTCACCATCTTCTATGAACCCCTCGTGCGCGTCTACAAGTCCGCAAATGTCTACAACAGCATAACAGACTTTGCTGCCTTTGCGGATGACGCTATCGCAGTGGTCGAACGTGCCCAGCGGCAAGATGTTTCTGCCGATCCAAACCAAACCGTACAAGCTTTCATTGACCTATGCACTCGGCACCAGGAAAGCTTCTACAAGTTCGTACACGAAGTACATAACCACGACAATGGGTTATTTGACGCCCTCATGGGCTGGCTGGAGCAAATTCTCAAGTTCCTCCGTGAAGGACCTGGAAGTAGCAAACTTGATATGAATGCACTGTTCCAGGGTGGTGTAGCAGTTAACCAGATCAACAAGGAGGCCGCTATCAAGGAGATAGACGCCCTTGTGAAATGGCATGCCGACCGCAAGAAATGGCACCATGACAAAACACGACAGAAGATGGCTGCAGAGGGCAGCGCGCAGGATGCACCATTAGTACCCGGTGGCACTACCTTTAAAGGAAGTGATTTTGGCCTGAATGAGGTATGTCCAGACTAAATTGCCCCAACCGCAGGAAAACAGCAACTAACCAGCAATTTCTCTCCCCTAGGCCGACCTAGAGGACCTAGCTATTTCTGACGCCGCCTCAGACGCGTCCGATGAGGATACAGAGGACGATGAACTCGACCCCATCGCATCTGAGCGTAAACGCCGTGCTAAGGATCACCTGCGCCGAACGGCTGGTGAACCCGTCAAACCCCCAATCACCGAGATATTAAAGCTAGAAGAGTCCTTTGGAGCCATGTTGAGATTTGTTCTTGCTGATTAGTGGATTTTCTCCTCTTTGGTTTATGCGTTCTCTCTCGGCTTGATGCTTTGATGTTTACGAGTCCTCTTTGTTTTTTGCTTCTTTCTCTACGGCATATTGTTTCGGAGGCTTAATTAGATAGATACCCGCCTCTGCCGGGTGTATAGACGGATTATACAGTACAATGCAACAGGGCAGTGACTGCAAAGTCCGAGGGTTCAATATCAGTCCATGACACAATTATCAATATTCTCTATCAAGATAGCTGTGAAACAAGCTCACTTCATTCCCAATATTCATGTATAGAAAGGGGGGGAAACGATTTGTCTGGAGCCGGATCAGGGAAAGTCCGACACTATCATCACCCCAGTAACAAGAGAGGAACGTCATGGGGTCAACAATGCTGCTCGACGGTGTATAGAGTCCTATTCACCATTTTCTTTCTATATATGAGCTCTACAAGTGAATTCACCCCGTCATATACCCATCTTAATTATGCGCCGGGTTAAACTCCGCGACAGCATCGAATACCGCGACCAAGCGTGACCGATCCCCGCAAGCAAGCATGCTATCAAACACCGGAGGGGGCAGTCAGAAACAGCATCTCACCCCCAACAGCGCCGGCAGCAAGAGGCCAAGAGGCGTCCTGATCGACGGCAAATGGTACTGTGACTGCGAACCGAGAGTCCCAGCGCAGCATTTTCAGACTAAGAACGGAGGCAGGAATCACGGGAGATGGTGTAAGTTGGGGAAATCACCCGCTTATCTGGCTGCACACCTGGCGTGTTTACGAGAGAGGTTACTGACGGATTTGAATGTGTGATGGTTTTAGTTTATACCTGTCGGAAACCGCAGGGGAGACGGTGTGGGTTGTTTCTATGGGATGATGATGCGAGGCGGAGGGCTGGTGTTGGTGCTGGTAGATCCGATAGTGCTACCAATGCCAATACTGCTCCTGCGGCTTATAAGAATACAGGAAACGATACTCAGATTGCTCGGATAGGCGATGATTTAACAGCGTCTGATCTGGAGGTTATGGCCATGGCCATGGACGAAGGCATTATGGGCGGGGGAGGGAACTCGAAGAGCCACAAGAGCGATGCCCAACCTCAAGTTGAACCGCGAACGCCAACTGCAAACCGGGTACGGGATGGGCCCTTTCAGTATGGGCTGTTAACGCCAGTTTCAGAACTCAAGAGGAACCACAACAATGATACCGGAAATGGGTCTATAAGGAAGAGAAGCTGGGATGATCTGGATGAGATTCCAGCCGGTGGTGGATATGAGACTCCATCCAAGCGCGGAAAGGCGATGACAGCAGTCGCAGGTACAAGGACGGTGTCCGCGATAAAAAACAGTCTTCTGAACGGGGGCAAGAATGATAATACTTATAATAACCATCGCGATAATCCTGTATATCCTCAAACGCCTCCACGCCGCCCCGAAACGAAAGTCGGAAGCCCCTTTTCAACTCGTCCCATTGACTCGCAGCTTTTATCTTCTCAACCCTCTTATACCCCACATCCGTCCTCTCAGCCCCAATCCCAATCTCAATTTCGCGGAACACCATTCTCAACCGATAACATACCATCAACGCCAACACCCAGCCGACTCTTACCCGCTTCCCCTTCACAGCACAGTGCCAGTCCGCAGCAACCCTCCAGTTTAACATCCCAGGCCCTGTCGCTGCTCTCTTCACACAAGACACCTTTACAACCCGGCGCTAGAAAAGATCTGACAAAGCTGCTAGATACGCATGAACTACGGCTAAGAGGGATCTCAAAGGGGAGAGATATCTCCAGAGTGGCAATTAGGAAAAAAGACAAGCAGATCCAGACCTTGCTGGAGAGGATTGATGTTTTGGAAGCGGAGAGGGAGATGTGGCGGGCTTCTGCGTTGAGGATAGCGGACGACGAGTCTGATTCTGAGGACGATGATGACCTGGAACGACCTCGGAGGTTTGGGCCGGTGACGTCGCCATTCGCCCATCTTTACGATTCATGATGTTCTTTTGTGGTAAATATGTAGATACGACTCTTTTGTTCTGTTTGGATATTGGCTCTATGATGAGCAGTATGGCTTGGAAGGGTTTTAGTGTTGGATAAATTCATTCTAATTGACAGGTCAAGACACTTGCAATTTCGTCTCACATGATAGTAAGCTAGTATATAATTTGAAGAAACAAAAAAAATAATAATATCCGCAGGGCAGAGAAAGGTTTTATCAAAACTATGGAAGCATTCCGTATAGGTAATTATTATCCTTCGATAAGAAGAAGTTTTTGCACAGCATTAGGTATCAAGAATATATAGCAGAATGGAATACTAGAAGAATTGGTAATCTTTAAAAAGGGGAATCAAGCGAAGGAAAATGGTACAAAGAAGAGAAGGCTAGTAATTTAGAAGAGAGCGGCCAATCCCAAGATAGCAGCGGCGATGGAGGTGAATCCACCAACTGCAAGAGCGGAGGCAGCGTTGGCGGGATCGTTCTCAGGTGCGTCGTCAGGGGAGTTGTTCGAGCCAGACGAGCCACCTGAAGAGCCACCGGAGGAACCACCAGAAGAGCCGCCGGAGCTGGTATCATCATCATCATCATCATCGGGAGTGCTGGTTGGGGACGAGGTGGAGTCATTCTCGGTAGGAGAGGAGGTTGGGCTGGAGGTAGGAGAGCTGCCGCTGCCGCCAGAGCCACCGCTGCCAATGTCACAGTCGGCGACTCGGCCGGGAGCGTAGCAGCTAGATTCATCGTCAGGGCACTCCTTGTAGCCGTCACCGAAGCAGCTTTCGCAGGTCACACCCTTGCCGCTGCAGAAGTCGGAGCCACCAGCGCTGCCGCCGCCGGAGCCGCTGTCACTGCCACCGGAACCACCAGAGCCGCCGGAGCCGCCGCTTGACGACGAATCGCAGTCCGAGACATCGCCGGAGTAACACTTGGACTCGTCGCTGGGGCACTCCTGGTAGTCGTCGCCGAAGCAGCTCTTGCAAGTCACACCCTTGCCACTGCAGAAGTCAGAGTCACCAGCACTTCCACCGCTAGAGCCGCCACTGCCACTGTCGCTGCCACCAGAGCCGCCGCTGGAGCCACCGCTTGAGCCGTCGCAGTCTGAGATTTGACCAGGGGCATAGCAGGTGGATTCATCATCAGGGCATTCCTGGTAGCCGTCACCGAAGCAGCTCTCACAAGTGACACCCTTACCAGTGCAGAAGTCGGATTGACGGGTGGCGAGAGAGCGAGGGAGGAGTTCGCGTGGGATATTGTGGCGAGCGGAGACCTTGGTCTTGCCAGCTTCAGGAGACTTTTGAGAGACGCCAGACTTGGCGAGTTGAAGTTCACGGCCGCTGGCAAGGGCGGCAGAGACTGCCAACACAGTAGCAAGAGAGAAACGCATTCTGAATGTTGTTTAGAGGGGTAGAAGGTTGGAGAGAGGAACTGAAAGGACCGAAAGAATTATATATATTAAATTAGACCGTAGATAGAGAGATGGCGAACGAGAGAAAGGATTGATATGCCAGACCCGTGTGATGGATGAGTGAGGAGAGAGAGCAAAAGGAAAACAGAGACGCGGGAACAGTCCACCCCTTTTAAATGGGACGAGAGGCCCAACCATAGTAGGTCGTCGGTCGAATTTTCGGTCAAGGTCTCCATACCTCGTACTCTGGCGGCCTTTGCTGCCTGCTGAGCCTCATCTCAGCAACTGTCTGCGCGTGGATCAACGACCAGAGCCCTTGGCGTGTATAAGGGTGTATGTAACTTTCTCCATTGCCCCTTGACAGAGGGCTGGACTTGAGGTTTGGAGGTGTTTCGTCGTGTATGCGCTTTGTAAACATACATAAAAGTGTGTTTTGCGAGCCAGGCAAAATTTCCCAAAGCGGCAGAAATGAAGCTCTTTGTGGTTGCGCCCCACCTCCGTTTGTATACGAACGGCCCACCAATCGAGCAAGATAAACCGTTTTAGGGTATTGAAAATTGCCAGTTTCGGCTAAGGAAACGCCAATCAGGGTTTAGGGCGTGTCGCTCCCCAGACTAGTCCGGGTTTCCTCAGCTGGCGTTGGTCTTCTCACTCTGTGTTTTGTTGCTGCGATCGACTCACGATACGAGATGTGGAGTTGTCTGCCTTGGGAAACGCATCTCTCAACTTTGAAATATTGATTCTGTGCAGGCCAGGTGATCACAATTTCTCAGCCACGCTGCCAATTGAGCATCGCCCAGATATCACTGTTCATAAAGACGTTTTCCAAGAGCTCTTGGTCCTGGAGAATTGTTGCGATCTTGGATGGATTCCCCGAGATTGTGGAGATCTTGGTAAAGTTTTATTTTTAGCACATCCTGGACAGACGAAGTCATGGGTAGTGGGGACTGAAGATATGGTAAATTAAAACTCAGCCGTCTCAGGCTCCTCTAGTACCAGGAGGAAAACACCAACATTTTTATCACTGATGAGGATCATCATCGAGTATGCAAGGGTATGCTGGTTTTTCGATCTCAAATATTCCCACTGTTTGTACCACCATGAGCCAACTGGACCTTCCAAATGCATGGTGTCTGCCCAACCAAGGGAGCGTTGATTTAATTCGGTGCCATTTTGGGTGAGCCAGCCTTTCTCACAAAACCTGGGTGAAATTATTTGGTTCTCGTCCAGGGCCATACCATGTTCCCGCATTACCCCTTTTCATTGTCGTACAGTACGAGCAACGCTCTGAACTTTCTTGAGAGATTTAGTCCGTATGTAACGAAGGATGAGATAGTTACCAAAATTACAACAAGTGTGACAGGCGTCACAGGCGCAAAGTCCTTTTAAGACCACGCGCGGTGGGGGTGGGTGCTTTGTGCTGGCATTCAGAGAGTCATGTTCAAGGGGATCCCGCCTTTGCGTTCCCCCATCGCTTGCGGCTGAGGGATAACACGTTCTCCAAGCGATAGGCCGGGCTCGAAGGTCACAAGGACAAGGGGAGGTTTTCAATATTTCCTTGGCAGAGCTGTCAACCAAGATCGGCAACGTGGTATCGCGTGAAAGCTTGAGAAACTCGAAAAAGGTGCTTGTTTTGCTCTGCTTGGCGATTTTTATTTGAAATCTTTGGCTCTTGGCTGAACTTTGAAGAAGCTTGTGTTCGTCACCCTTCAAGGTAATCTCCACCCATCAATCTTCAATTTCTCATGGAACAAGCAGGTGTTCTTGTTGAGCTGGTTGCTTGACTCAGAACGTCTTCAATGTCCGGCTTTCAGATGATGCCCGCACCGCAAGGGGAGTGGATGGGACCCTGGTAATCAGGCCTGCGGTGGCTCAGCACGGTGAGGAAGAGGGTGTTTAAACAGAGTTCCTCTTGATTGCTGATGCAGAAATTCGTTTCATCAGCTCACCTGCATCAACACTTGTGACGATAATCTGGAAATGAATGCAGTTCAGGCATTGCAACGGTCTCGCTTGGGCAAAGTGGGTAATCGTTACTCCTCGCTGATCGCTGTGGCTGTTGAGGTGAGAAGTCATACTGTGTGAGGACTGGTAGCTCACTCCCACCAAACATTCTTGTACAGTATGCTGCTGAATGAAACTGCAGCCTTTGGTTTTATAAGGAGTTGAAATGGTGAACTGTCGAAATGGACAGACGACGCGCAAGACAAGAATGACACGGCGATTTGTATAGAGCCGCACAGCCTCAGCCTGCCGTGTTGGGCGTTCTGCAGCCGATAAGATAAGCACCGGATAAATAATATTCCCATATTCAAAAAAATTATCTATCGGCGACTTTGAGGTTGAAGTTGAAGAGAAGCTCTCAGTTATATGATGTGCCGTATGTGCTCGATAGGCTTCGGAAATCGTGTGAATAACTCTGTTTGATACTCTATTGGAAATCTGCTTTTCTCTATTGAATACCACCGATTTAGCAGAGGATATTCATCTTCAACTCATCTCAACTTTCCCCCGATGCGCCTGTAGCGACGTCTTACCTCCACGTATAATCCTGAAGTAAATGGCATTGGCAGGAACCAAGCGCCCAGTGCCTGAATCGCCGCCTTCTTCCACCCCCGGCGTCCCTGATCACACCTCAGCTGCTCCCCCTAAGACCGTCTGGCAACCTCCCTCCACCTCTACTAGCGACCTCGACATGTTCCGACCACCAGTTAATCGCGCCATGCGCGTTCTGGACCGGGCCTTCTTCAAGAAAACAGTACCCCTTTCTGCCGCAACGGTGTTTGAACAAAAGAATATTTCCCCTGTCAGAAGTCAGCTTTTACAAAGCAAAGAT
The DNA here is from genome assembly GCA_030411455.1 of Arthroderma sp. MBC 290. NCBI lineage: Eukaryota > Fungi > Ascomycota > Eurotiomycetes > Onygenales > Arthrodermataceae > Arthroderma > Arthroderma sp. MBC 290. Next base: position 499,332 of record JAPERC010000071.1, on the reverse strand, counting down.
CTCATGGCGCTACCGCGAATAACGCCTGTTAGGACGCCACAGAACGCAGTAACGGGCGAAGAAGAACCTGGGAGGAAGTGTCTTCTGCTAAGGGAAGGGGTCAAAGCCGAAGACACGTCTACTTGGTCGCCGATAATACAGCAGCTGGTGGATGAGAAGAAGGTGGAAGTTAGCCCATACAATCTGGCGCTTGATTATGATTACTGGTCTTACCGTAAGCTAGGTGTTATTTGATTGTTTGTTGTGAGTGTTGCTAACGGTTTAATTCCCCTAGATGACATATTATCATCAATCTTACCAGAGGAGGATTTGGGTGAAGCTCCTGCCGGCTTCAGTCAAGCAGGTCATGTCGGTACGTGCAAATGCACCTTGTCACTGGTTCGCGGCACAATGATGCTAATACTCACTTCTAGCCCATCTTAACCTTAGAGAACAATATCTTCCGTATAGATATCTAATAGCGGAAATCCTAAAGGATAAAAACCCGAGTGTGCGCACCGTCATCAACAAGGTTGATGATGTTGGAGCAACCAGTGAATTCCGAACTTTCGCCTATGAACATCTCGCTGGAGTCAAGGATATGAATGTCGTTGTCCACGAGCAAGATTGTGAATTTGCTTTTGACTTCTCAAAGGTCTACTGGAATAGTCGTTTGGGGAATGAACACGCCTACCTTGTGAACCAATTCAAGGAAGGAGAGGCTGTGTGCGACGTCATGGCGGGTGTCGGACCATTTGCACTGCCAGCAGGCAAGAAGAAGATATTCGTATGGGCAAACGACCTAAACCCACACGGCTACGATCAAATGAAAGAGAACGTCAAGAGGAACAAAGTCCAAGAATTCGTTACACCGTTTAATATGGATGGCCGAAAATTCATCAAATACGCCTCCCAGCAACTATCCACGCAAAAACCCACCACCGTGTCAATCTACCCGAAACAAAAGGGTGGCCGACGGCTACAAAAGTCGAAGCCCCTACCTCAACCAACTATTTACACCTCCCCTCAAACCTTCGACCATTACGTCATGAACCTCCCCGCTTCTGCAATCGAGTTTCTAGACGGATTTATCGGCGCTTATGCCGGTCATGAATCTCTTTTCCATCCACACACTTCGCGCAAGCTCCCATGGGTCCATGTCTACTGCTTTTCAACAAATAGCGATGAGGGCATCGTCGAGAGGGTTGAAATTTGCCAGCGCATCTCCAAAACCCTCGGGTTTGAAATTACTCCCGAAGACCGCAAAGGCGGAACGGGAAACCAAGACCGAGAACTGGAGATTCGGGATGTCAGGCTTGTCTCTCCGAATAAAAAGATGTTCTGTGCCAGTTTCAGGGTACCTGGTGAGGTGGTTTTCAAGCAGGACTAAAAAAATTTTGCCCAAAAGGCGAGTTGGTTGTTGATTAGATTATATCACATTTTTTTGGATAACAGCGATAGCATTGTTGGGAGTACCCCAACTCATTTCTCCACTATTTAAATCTTTATTGCAATAGAAATTCTAGGGGGTTGCACAGTTTCAATGAACAAAAATGTTAACCTGGAGTTCAAGACAGCTGGACCATAAGGATAATGAGTAACACTATGTGCGATTCATGTTAATCAATTAACGACAACATCCGTAAGCCATATAGGTATCAGAAGGCAACGGTTAATGCAAATATCTATGTCTCGAAGATTGAGAAAGACCTCAACTGCCCAGCCCATATCTTCAGCTTAAACCAGGGCTTCTTCTGACCTGTGTTCGCGCATGGGAGAACTGCATAGAACAAATTAAAAAATACCGCTCATTTCCTTGCGATGCATGGATAAGTAAATCTCCCCAGTCTCCACGGGATATACTCGTTCTTGTGTGTTTAAACAAGCGATGACCTTATTTTTTTGATCGTTTAAATAAGCATATCTTCATCATTCATCAAGAGGCTAGTCGACCGGGCTCCACTGATACCAACCAAAGCCCCCAGCCCTAGCCCAGCCTAGCCAAAGCAGATCCCCAGTCAAAAGAGTCATTATTGTTTCTCATTATCATACTCCGTCTCGAGCATCGAATTCCATCACGCTCAATTCTCACTCAACGAAATTCCTCAGCTTTGTAAGCTCGTCGAGTAACTCCTGAAGTTCCGCGTCGCTGATTTTGTTTCCGATGCTGGGAATGAGGGATTTGGCTTCTTCGGCGTTGTCGCAGCATAAGCTTCCTATAGGCGCGTGAAAACACGTACGTTGTCAGAAAGGTTTTTACACTGTAGAGAAAGGATATGGATGCAAGGCAAATAAATCGCATACCTAGTTGAGATCGTTCGAAGACCTCCAACTCGGTGTGTGCTGAGAGTAAGCGCTCGACAGCCTCGATGTTCTCCTTTTCCTTGAATCTGGCGAATACTTCAAGATAGTCTTGGGTTTTTATTAACGTCCTATATTTTGTAACACAGAATATTAGCGGCTGATTAAGCTAGTGCTGGTGCTGGTAGAATAGTATAAAGCTCTCAGAGAGGGTGCATCCAGCCAAAAGCCGGGTTCACAGCCAGAAATGGAGAAGCACATACTCCCTCTCCTCGAACTTGTGGTCTCCCTTCCTCCGTAAATCAAGGACTTTATTAATAACCAGTCTCGCTTCCGAGAGTGACAATGTCGGAACAGTTTGGAACTCTCCAAGCTTCAGCTGAGAGGTAGCTTCGAGCTCGTTTTGAGGGAGCTCGCGCTTGCGATGGGTCGGGTCAGGAAATGGGGTCGAGGATGCCATAGCGTAAGACTGGGGAAACCGCTTGACACAAAGCTATTTTTATTTCGAGTAGATGGGGTTCTCTACACGAAGTTGAGGTTGATAGGCGGGTATGCTCTGCGAGGCGTTTGCGCTGATGAAATCCTGCGAGGTCGAGATATGCATGCTTATATAATAAGGTTTGACCAGAAGTTAAGCCTCACCTAAATTGTATTTTTAGCGCACACAAGGTGAGCCTCATCGCGAGACGAAAGAGAAGGGCATCTCGATAGGTTTAAGAGTACCGGCTTTGGATGTTGGCTCTCATTCTATCCGTAAGAGATATAGGCAGCGCGTTCCAATTCGCCGGAGGCTGTAGGTTGAACGAGTCGAGTGTTGAGTTCAGAATACATGCAGCGGGATTGACCAATAGACGCTTGGATATTTTTGATATCTTGGTTGATTTACCGGTGCAGGAGACAGAGACGTAAGCTGACGCCGCACTGAGAGCGCTAGACTGGTATCTGTCATACTTTGTGGTAGAAAATATCCACTTGAAGCATAATGTTTCATGGCGTTTCTGCATGAAAACCTAGCCGTGCACTGGATATGTATGTTGATAGATATGACAAGAAGGCCGTTGAAACGGAAGACGTCTTGCATTGAGACAGTAGATGTCGCACCAGATATAGGTGTCAACACAGCCATTTTGTAGCATCATCGCATGGACTTTGTTGGTGAGAGCGTTCCTGAATTAGATCCAGTGAACCGTGGTTAACGCCTCTCAACCCACCAAACGGATCTTTCTCTCGGCCTGCACTTCTCCATAACCATCATCAAACCCACACTCTGCAACTCTTTTCTTCTATTATTATCACGTCTTGTGTCTCCTTTTCTGGTCTGCAAGATGGTCCCCCAGACACGCACATCACGTGCCGGCTGGCTGTTTAGGCTTAGCGCGTCTTCTGTTTGTGGAAAGGCGGTAAAGTCATCCAGAAAATGGGGGACGGCGACAGTTCGACATCTTGTCTTCTTCTTCACTTTTCTACCTCTTGCATCTGCTTGCTGGCTTGCTGTGTCTCGTGCCGTCCTTTTCTTCCTTATCACTAACTGACTTGTCGCTCTTTTTACTCTCCTGACCCTGTCGCTGCTCGAATTCGCTGTTCCCCTGTCCAAAGCCAACCAAACAGTCCGCTGTTTCGATCGAAAAAACGAGGGGACAAGGGAAGAGAAACATTCATCTCGGGCGCTCTCTGCATGCCAAGTGCTTCGCCGCCTGCTAGTCTCATCATTGACCCCCAGGCGGTTTAATCTCCCTTCAGAACCTCACTTTGTCAGTGCTTGGTCTGATAATACTGATCTTGAAGGGTGTATCCTCCAGCGTTGTGAGGTTCCCCCGTCCTGAGGTTTCGTGTCCTCGTTTTCTAGCCTTGACTACTACCTCCCGCACCGTTTTACGATCCTATTCTCCTCAAGCGTTTTTGCGAACGAAACGCTCCAGCCTCCCGAACTTCGCCCTATTCGGGGAAATCGCGCGTTTCAATGCCCGGTGTCTAAGCAACACGAGGGGTAAGCCAGCACAACTACAACTCGTCAAGTTCTCTGCTTCCTGCAACGAATAACGCGCCTCTTTACTTCGCTACGTTGAAACACATTTAATGCTCGGTCGCCTACGCCCTCTCTCCTTCTAACCCCAGATAGACTTGCTGTATTTGGGGTTCCAAGGGTGTTTCTTGTCGACTTAGACATAGGATCCCTAGCAGCATTCTTTCTTTGATCACCATTTCCCCGTACCAGACGCCGTATAGCTGGTACCGCTCTCGAGGGGACGCATAAAAGTTTCGCAGCGAGCACCGTTTTCCCTGGAGGAGTTATTATACCGAAGATGCCTACTGCCGGTGGTCATGCAATACCTGCCGGCTTAATGCCGGGCAACGGTGGGAGAAATGGAGGGCTACAGATCAGGAGCACCGGTCTTTCTCCGGATGGCCAACAGAGCCAATCGCCAATAGACATGACTACAAGTCCGACCTCAGGACCTTCGTGGGGAGGCGCATCTCCCACCACTCCTATCGATCGCTTCACACAACAAGATACTAGTAATCGATCACCCGGGCAGATAGAGCCATATCGACCTCCGCAGGATAGAGGAGCCCAAGACAGACCCCGCCCAGGCAGACCCTCAGATAGCAAGTCTCCGACGTCAGCATCGAGAATCTGCAGAAAGTGTGATGAACCTCTTTTGGGTCAGTTCGTGCGGGCATTGGGGGCCACATATCATTTGGAATGTTTCCAGTGTCATGTAAGTTCTCTAATGTGGTTGAGGTTGGCATGTGATAATATGCATAGGGTCGTTTGCTGACTTGCGCGGCGATTTTTTCTAGGATTGCGGTGATGTCGTTGCCTCTAGGTTTTTCCCAGTCGATGCCGAAGATGGGAATGGACAATATCCACTATGCGAAACGGATTACTTTCGACGATTGAACTTGCTGTGCTTTGAGTGCGGTGGCGCGCTCCGTGGATCCTATATCACCGCGTTGGACCACAAATACCACATTGAACATTTTACGTGCTCGGTGTGCCCCACGGTCTTTGGTGCACAAGATAGCTACTACGAGCATGAGGGCAAAGTTTACTGTCACTATCACTATTCCACCCAATTTGCTCAGCGATGCAATGGCTGCCAAACAGCTATTCTCAAACAGTTTGTTGAGATATTCCGCAACGGTCAGAATCAGCACTGGCACCCGGAATGTTATATGATACACAAGTTCTGGAACGTACGGCTTGCTCCAGGCGGCCAGCAACAGGAGACCCCGGAATTAGATGTCGACGCTAGCGACCAGGAACGTGAAAGGATCAAAGTCGTGGAAGAAAAGATGGAAGAAAAAGTCTATCAGATCTGGAGCGTGCTTTCCGCCTTCGAAGAATCCTCTGCTGCGTGTATCTCGGACATGTTACTACATGTAAGCAATGGTGCATATGTTGATGGAGTAATGGTGGCCAAAAAGTTTATCTGCCATGTGGAAGTTCTATTCAAGGGAATTGACATGCTTGCCGCCGAAATCTCATCCAGGGGCATGAAAGGTAATTATGCACAGCTCTCCTTATGAATAAATCCAACGGTTAATCTAACTATACTCTACCGATTCTAGATTTGATGTATGCGAGAGAAGCCAAACTACTCTGCAAGAAGGTGGTTTCATTCTTCACTCTTCTTTCTAAAACCCAAGAGACTGGTGTCCGAAAACTAGGAGTAACCCAGGAATTGCTCTCGCTTGTGACTGCACTCGCCCATTATCTGAAGCTCCTCATCCGCATCGGCCTGCAAGGGGCGCTAAAGCTTGAGCGAGCAACCGATAGCTGTGAAGCGCTCTACAAATTTCTCGACCACATCAATGACATGGAAGACTTGGATAACATTGACGCTGGGGATATTACGAGGGGAATTTCACGCCTAGCGGACCAGCAGTCAGATTGCTGTGCCGCCTGCAACTCGCCGATTGACAATGAATGCATAATTCTTGGCGGAAGACAGTGGCACAAGAAGCCTCCCCACCTTGTCTGTGGTGCTTGTCAGGACGATTTGACAATGGACCTTGAAAGAGCTCGCTGGAGCGAAAAGAATGATCGACCATATTGCGTCAACTGCGCTGAACAAAGAGGCCACGATCCTCAAGCTGTGGGCGGATTTTCATATGTTACAAAGCTCCAGCAGTATGTGTTCCTGCTCCAGGTTGCGCTGGCGCGGCTTATGGCTGTTCTGCGGGCGAGCGGCACACTTCCTCATACATCTGGTATGCTACTTCCTGTCCAACCTCTTCACTTTTTTTTGCTAAACTAACTCCTCTTCTTGTATTAGATGATCCCAATTTGAACCAGTATGAGGCGAATGATGGGCATAGGGTGTCTGAAACTGGAGAGCCGCAACCTCTTCAGCGGTCATTCACTCGTTCGATGTCACACACCGGCGCTTCAGAAGAGCCCGTTCCATCCTCCTTGGAGCAAACCGTTGGTGAAATGAGGAGACTTCGCTCGACTCGTAATGAGCGTGCTTTGTCAACTACCTTCAAAAAAGCTCGCACGTCTCGTATAATTGCTGGCCCAGAAGGCAGCACTGCCAGGCCTGGGTCTGCTAGCGGTGGTGGACCTGATTCTCGAAACGAAAATGTCCAGATTGTCGAAGAGAAGGATGGTGATGGAGAGCCTGTAACAGACGTGACGTTTGGTACACAGGGTGCTCTTGCGCTAGACGACATCCCTAGAATCGTTGCAGCCGAGCAAGCCAAAGAACAACGGCCTAATGCTTATAAGCACGCCGGCAACAGCCTCGTCGGGGGCAGTGGTAGACCAGCCAAACTCGTCAACGGACATGGGCGAGGCCTCTCTAGTGATGACCCCGCATTGACCACTAGCCAACCAACAAGACCCACAAAGTATTTCTCCGAACTTTCGGCATTGGAATACTTCATCGTTCGACATGTAGCAGTGCTTTCCATGGAGCCTCTTCTTGAAGGTAATTTGAATTTGGAAGAGCTGCTCGGTTTAATCGAACCCCGCAAACCCACAATTTGGAACATCTTCGGACGGGCCTTTAAAAATGATAGTAAAAAGGTCGGCAAGAAGAAGGGTGTCTTTGGAGTTGCCCTAGAACAGCTAGTTGAAAGAGATGGTACCGAGTCGACACATGGCGTTGGCCCTGGCACGCTCCGCATACCAACATTCATCGACGATTCAATCTCGGCAATGAGGCAAATGGATATGTCTGTTGAAGGTGTTTTCCGGAAAAACGGAAACATCAAACGACTGAAAGACACAGCAGAATTAATTGACACAAAATACGAACAGGCAGATCTGAATAGAGAAAGCCCTGTTCAGGTTGCTGCCTTGTTGAAGAAATTCTTGCGCGAGATGCCTGACCCCCTCCTCACTTTCAAACTTCACCAGTTGTTCATTGTCTCACAGAGTATGTTTTACATTCCACCATCTTCATCTGCTGACCCAAAAAATACTGACTGATAATACGTAGAACTCTCTGATCCAGCTAAGCGGAAAAGGGTGCTGCATTTGACTTGTTGCCTGCTGCCAAAGACGCATCGAGATACCATGGAAGTGCTCTTCTCATTCCTCAATTGGGCATCATCCTTTTCCCATATTGATGAAGAGTCGGGTAGCAAGATGGACATACACAATCTCGCAACGGTCATGACTCCAAACATCCTGTTCGAGCACACTAAGGCTACGGGCGTGGATGACAGTTTTTTGGCGATCGAGGCAGTTACCTCACTAATTGAGAATAACGATAGTTTATGCGAGGTGAGATGGTTTCAGTCTATAATATGTTGTTGTACCATGCTAACTCTATACCCAAAGGTTCCTGATGACCTACTCTCCATCTTAACAGACTCCACCCTCTTCAATGGGAGCGCTGACATCACTACCAAGGAGATCCTCAAACGATATGGCGAGCTTGGCAAAATGCCCGTCTCTCATAGACCCGCTGCAGTCGCAGACTCTGTTCCTGTCCGTACGGGCTCGGGACGAGCTAACAATTCTCCTATTGCAACTCGGATAGATGCAGATCAAGCCCAAGCATCAGCCTGGAAAATGCAAAGTTCTGTGCGCCATGTTCAAGGCCCTTCTGAAACCCACGCTTCACAACCTACCGACCGCCTCCCCCCTCAGCCAGTAAGGACTGACAGCGGTGACAGTCATCAGGGCAAGGGATATTCCAACCTTCCTCCACAAACAACCCAACAGCCTACATATAGGCCACGTCCATCTGCTGCATGAGACTCTTTAATCACAGCTTTGTCATGAACATTTCATCCCGCAAAGCATTTGGAGCAACCAACTTTCATTTCTGTCCAGTTCCAAATAATCACCTGGTGGTTTTATTTCCATTTTTATGGCGGCGGTAGAAAGGCCCTGGTCAAAACGACAAAAGATTTCATCTACTATATCATCTCCTGGCTTTCCTGTCCATTTCCTGCCTAGTTTGATGTTCTCCCTTTTCATTTTGCTGCCGTTCTTTTTATTCCTGTTTCGATGAAAAAAAAAATCAATTCCGAGCGCTGGCGAAAACATTGGATGCAAATTAACTACTTTGTTTCTTCGTCCATGAGAGCATGCAAAGCAAGCCACTGCACATTCTTCCTATTCTATTTTATATCCATTAATTCCTCACCATCCCGTCTACCATACCACACCCCACATCTCTATCGCGCTCTCTCTCTCTCTCTTTTCCCAATTCTAAATCACGAGCGCTATACAATTCTTACCATTCATTGGCCGTTGATATTCTCAAGGTCCATCCTGATATCTCTCTACCAGCTCCCATCCCATAACTAAAAAATCACCCACTTACCCTACTACCATCTGCCAAATAACACACATATCAGGCCCTCCTGGCATTGCAAATCCTTAAAGCTTTCTTTCCCACGTCTTCATCTTCAATGACCTTGTATGCGAGTGTCCCTTTATTGTTTCCTTTTCGATTCCCCCCAATTGTACGTAGTTGTTCACGTCCCAAACTCAACTTCAACTTCAGCTTCAGCTTCGATTCTTGCATCCATTCTTGTTTTTGTTTTGCCTTGCCTTTCTGTTCATATTATTGTCAAATTACTGAACAATGGTCTGAGTAACAAAAAAATTTCATCTTTCATAATTAATTCTTCTCCTTTCTTGCTGTTGTCTATTCTGTGGGCATGGTTTTTTCTACACCTTGTGTTCTTCTATAGATGTGGATGCGGAATGAATTGTTTCTGTATAATCCAGTGATTGACGCCTTTTCTATGCAATCTTGAAGGGTTAGGATGAGTGTATGTCGGTGGGTGGTAGGATAGATAGGTTCTTCTTGGAACAGCTAACCCATATGGAATTACTGTGTTATCTCAATATGGAAATGGCAAGTGTTTAGACTAATGTTGAGCTTTCAAATTAACAAGAGTTTGAGACTTGAGACTAGAAATATATATTTATGGAATATCCAGTAACAAATTGGGCAAAGACCATAAACAATGCTCTTCCTGATGCTTTCTCACGCATACACCACCAACCATGGCATGCCAGCCAAAATACCACACACATGTAAAGCCCAAGAGATAAAAACAAACAAACTAAATGGGATATTAAGCTATTTCAAAACAAACTACAATCACCCTCTATTGCGCAAAACTCTCCTCCCAGGAGCTGGTTGGTCTATGGGTTGAGCTTTTCGGTTGGATGCCGCTGTCGTCTTCCTTGCCGTTGACGTGGTGCCCGATCCCTTTGTCGTTGTAGCCTTTTTACTGGTGGTAGTTTTCTTACCGGTGGTGGTCCCCAGAGCTGGCCGTACAACTGTCGTCCCAGCAGAAGCGTTAGATGCGACGGTACTAGTACTTAATCGGCGGTCGTTGCGTTGGCGCGTCCCTGGGCGCGAAGGTGCATCAGATTTCTTCGTCGTTGTACCTGCAGGCCTGCCTGCAGATCTCTTGGGCTTTACACCCTTGTTTGTGGGTGCAACATCGAGATCACTGTTCTCTTGGTTGATACTTTGTCCGGTATTCCTTCCACTTTTCGTTTTTGTGCTCTTGCCCCCGACGGTGTTTGTGGCGCCGGCTTTTGTTTGGCCTGACGGTTTCAAGGGTGACACCCGAAGTGGCGATTGTGGGAATGTCCTGGAATTTGATGATTTAGGAGAAAGGATCCTAGCATCCACAAATTGGGAAGCAGTGCGGGAAGTCCCGATAGTAGGGTTGGCATTATTGCGTCGTTTGGGATTTGAAATCTCGGGTGATGCTGTTTTGTATACGCCAGCGTTTTCTTTATCATATACTTCCATATTGCTAGTAGACATTACCATTAAGCTGTGATCATTCAGATGGTAGGGGAGCAGGGTATTTGAAAAATGAATCATACCTTCTTCTTTTTGGTCCTCCTTTTGTATGTGCTGCAGTGCCGGTTGTGGCAGCAGATGCTTGTCTGGCAGCCTGTTTGGCCCTGGCGGTTTTAGATGGGATTGGCTGCTTCTTGGAGGTCGGACTTCCTTCGAGCGCCTTGGCTTTTTCTGCATGTTTCTCTAATAACTCCCCCATATTCCGTTTGCGCAGTGCCACGGGAATACGGTTGATGCGTCTTTCGATTCTCGCGCGTAAGTCCTGGGCCTGGAGAGCATAGTGGGCACGTAGTTTACGCGCTCGTTCGGTAACTAACACAGAAAGATTAGGGTCGACGCCCATAGCGATAAGAGAGGTGCAGCACAATCACACATACTTTCTAATTGCAGGTTGTCCATCAATATCTTCTTTTGTGTTTGAGTAATCTTCAGCTTCTTCTTGACCGGACTACCGTTGGGTGTATTTGGCTCGTCATTGTGGTCGAACTGGAGAGTCGGCTCGGGAGACTTGCGTTTTCTTGCGGGGGGTGGTGCCATTGTGAATGATACAAAGTGTGAGAGTAGCTATCAGGCCTGAGGATGAGTATGGAGTGAAGTTGAACGCGTCGAAGTTGTAAGTCCAGCGAAGTCGAAGTTGCAAAGGCGTTTGTGTTTGGTGTAAACAATGCCAAGCCCGAGATCACAAGGTGCCAGAGTCTAGACCCGATTAGGAAGGGCGACCTTGACCAACAGCAAAAGGCCGGCGGCGGCGACCTTCACACTCTCTGAACAGTTCAACAAACATAAACCACTTCATCTCAAGCTTCCTTTACGATATTTACGGCTGTATCTATTACTTCAGATCCACGTCAAAGTTTTCGGCTTTCTTTTTTGTCCGGATAGTAGCCGCCTTCAGGCGCCACCACCTCCACCATGTCGCTTGAAGCTACTATGATCATGTTAGTTGAAGCTACTCTACGGCTCACCTTTATTGACTGCTAACACCCGCATAATAGTATCGACAACAGTGAGAGCAGCAGAAATGGAGACTACCTGTAAGCTACCCTACCATCCGTTCATCAACGAGACTTTGGCTAATCTTCTAGCTTAGTCCCACGAGATTCGAAGCTCAAGCCGATGCCGTGAACTTGATCCACTCCGCGAAAACGCAAGCACATCCTGAATCCGCTGTTGGATTAATGAGTATGGGAGGCAGTGGCCCGGAAGTTCTGGTTACTTTGACTGCAGATATTGGCAAGATTCTAGACGGCATTCACAGAACGAAGATCAAGGGAAACGCACACCTTGCATCGAGCATACAAGTTGCCTACGTAAGACTAAACCGTACCATACTCAACAATATATCTTTGCATATATGGTACTTACTTATGGTCCTAACTCTCTACAGTTGGCGTTGAAACACCGAAAGGAACGAGCTCAACGACAACGAATAATTGTCTTCTCGTGTTCGCCCATCACAGAAGAAGAAAAGGTCCTGATAAAGCTAGCGAAACAAATGAAGAAACACAACGTCAATATCGATTTCATCGCTTTCGGCGATCTAGACTCGGAAACCACCAAGAAGCTAGAGTCGTTCCATGAGAATGTGAATAGTGGAAATGGATCGAACCTCGCAATAATACCTCCCGGACCCAACTTGCTTAGCGATTCGCTTGTCACAACACCCATCCTCGGCGGCGATGGCACGGGCGCAGGACGTGGTGAGGAAGGTGGTGAGGCTAGCGGAGGTTTCGAATTCGGCATCGACCCCTCCGCCGATCCAGAGCTGGCATTTGCACTCCGGATGTCGCTCGAAGAGGAGAAGGCACGGCTGGAGAAAGAAAAGGGCGATAAGGAGAAAGAAGGGAATGCTACGTTAGGCCAGATTGCAGAAGAATCCAGCGAAACACAACCTCTTCTCAACCAAGGCGGAGAGTCCAGTGGCAGCGGAAATAAGAAGGATAAGGACGATGGAGATAAGATGGATACGGAGTGAATTTATTACAAGAAAGCCTGCTTTATTCCTATCTAGATTCGTTATGCTTGATGCATTACCGGCGTTCCGCTCGATATAATGCCATGTGTACCTATATGGTCGGCTGTCACCGCAAAAGTGTATGGCCCGCAAAAATGCTAATAAGTCGAGGGTATGTAAGAGGAACATCTGGTCTCTGCGACGCTGGTCCCTGTTTCATTTCTACACCCGTGAAGTTGGGAGCATCTCCCCGCCCATAGCCATACAGCTCTTTTTTTTATCACCGCCCTCTCAACCAATCCGCCAGATGTCGATCAAAAGCGTCACACCTCACTGGCATCTCCAGCTGATAAAATGGATTCTTCATGACGTAATCTGCATATAGCTCATAAACCCTCCGCATTATAGCATCAACACCCGGCGTTAAAGGGTCGGTAAACAGTAAGAACTTCGTCCCCGTTTCAGTCTGGAAGCACGTCAAGTGAAACTTTTCCGTCTCAAGCACCTCCAAACCCGTCCGTGGAGCGCCGGGGATTGGCAAGCTCGACGCTACTGCTGCTGGTGTAGAGGAGGCATTGGAAGCGGCTGACGAGGGCACGATCGAGTTGATTCTCGGCGTTAGAGAGCGTGTTAGGGCATGGACACTATTTTGGACATCATTCAGTTTCAACCACCTAGCAAGTATATGTACGTGACTGTGATTGTAATTGTGGACGGCAAAGCTCGTACCCGTGAAAAGTACCTGCGAGAACGAGGTAATCGTTCACCGAGAGCTTCTGTAAACCGGGATGGAAATCTCGCTGGTAAATGAGGCCGCCGGCTTTGTTGATGATGATGAGGGAGAATACAACCCTAGATATGGACGGTCAGTGGGATAGGCGCGAAACGAGGGAGCTTTGGGATCCATACATGGCGAATTGGTTCAGTCGCTTCCCATTCTGAACGATCCGCCTGGGTTAGGGCTTCAGGAAACAATGGCCCTCGCTGGCGGCTTGAAGGGGAGTCGATGATGGAGCTGCTGAGTCGTAGAGCGCAAGAGAACGATTGACCCAGCTAAAGTTGTAGGGAGTTATATTGACTTAGTCAGCTAAACCTGCCGTTGTGAGCTTAATCCAGCCAATCAAAATAATATCTTCGACTACAGCCGTATGCACTATAGAGGGCTTTCTATCTTGGAGATATTCCCATAAAAGCGCAAGAATTCACCTTCATGATGTCTACATGATTCTGCTGTCCTGATCACTTTTTATATCTATTGTTGGAATGCACCCTTCTGGCACTTTCGATGTGCATCTTTGGTGGTGGGATGCTGCATAACGGCCTGCGGGGGTTAAGCAGAGGCTGATACGGGAGTTGCCTAGCACCTGAAAGTCTTTTAGCATGGTTAGCTGGCTGGCTGCCCAATCGTGAACTTTACAGGAATATAAAAGATCTCTTCCTTCAACCTCTCTTCATATCTCTGAACTCATAGCAGTGTGAAGTTCATATCCTCTCTCTCATCATCCTTAACCCCCCTCTCTGTCTTCCTCTATCCTTCATCTGTAGCTCATCCTCACCTGCTTCTAGATAGACTTCTGGGAATTCCTACATACATCCAGTCAGACATTCTGCAAGTTTACTATTTGCTTACTGGCTTTTCGCTGACAGAAGCTGGAAGCCGAGCAGTTCTATTCACTTCCATCATCTCCTACCTTCACCAGTCCCAGCCGCCTTTATTCACTGTTCTGTTGGTGAGCTGAAAGCAGCTTCAACACAGGCGGGCAGAAGCAAGATTCCCCCAACCTCGTGCATCTCACTTCAGGCACTTTTCCTACCTTCATCAGCGAGTTGGATTCTCATATAGTTTTCTCACAAGCTCTCTCCCTTTCTTAGGATTCTGGTTGGGATGTTCTCTCGACAAGTTTGAGATATCAGCCTAACAGACTAAACTTGATATCCTCCTGCTCCGAGGGGACTACTTCAGTCAAGTATACACACTTATTCGAAGAATAAAAACCTGCTTTGGTCGCTTGCATCGATCTGTCTACCATGTCGAACCAAGCTATTCTTCGAATCGGACGTGTACGTTGTGCTCTCTATAAACATTCCCTCTGCAGGCTCGCTGACATGGTCTTGTTGCTGTATTATACAGGAAATCCACCAGATTCAACATGGGACAGATTTATGTGAGTTTATGGCAATGAGATTAATTTACTCTGCTTGAATATATCTCAGCTAACTCTCGCCTCACTATAGCACTGGACGTGGCATGTCAGGAATCAGATATCCGCAATGTGAAGGCTCTCATAGTTGGCCCACCCGGGACGCCATATGAATTTGGCTTCTTCATTGTATGTTTTCTCATAACGTGGCTCCCACATTCCGTTGCAAGAGATTGTGGATCATGGCTGACATTATTACATATAGTTCTCTATCAAATTTACAGGAGGTCAGGCTCCACCAATCATGAAATAAGGCAATTTATACTAAAGGGAGCTTAGATTACCCAGCAAATCCCCCGAATGTTCATGCCTTGACCACGAACGGTGGAAGGTGCCGATTTAACCCCAATATCTATGCCTCTGGTAAAGTTTGTTTGTACGTACTTCAGCCCCTATCCGCAGTATGACGAGGATGTGTGCCCTTTTCTAACGTATTTCCGAATTCTAGATCGATTCTAGGGTATGTCACAGCATGCTAATCTAGCCCGGGCAATGTTTCTAACCTGAACATGTAGAACTTGGGAAGGTAGCAGCGGGGAACAATGGTCATCTGCTCAAGGGCTAGAATCTATTTTGATTTCGATTCAGAGTCTTATGTCTGCAAACCCTTATGAGAACGAACCTGGATTTGAGAACGCCACTTCTCCTACTGACCTCAAAGCGATGGAAGACTACATTGCCAAAGTAAGATTCCTTGTCAAGCTCAGCCGATGAGAAATCCATAGCTGACAATTTTGCCAGATCCAACACGAGACAATCCGTATCTCTGTCATCCAAAATCTTGAAGAGTGGCTTGGGATCCAACCTGATGGCTCTATTATTCCGCAGCAACCAGAGGGAGCCGGGTCCGACGACGACGCCTTGAGCACTGACGAGAGCAGTGCACCCTTTGAGCCATTCCAAGACCTCTGCAAGCGAAGGTTCCTTTGGTATTATGAAACTTATATGAACACAGTAGCCGAAGCTGCAGGAAAACATGGTGTCGGAAAACGCTTCATCAAGATGCCCTTTGAGGGTGGCGGCAACTCGATGGATGGTCACTACAACTATGATGAGCTGAAGAAACGGCTCATTGTCGTCAAAGATACCATCATGAAAGAGACCGAAAATTGGGCTGAAGAAGGTATCAAAGCCAAAAAGGAAGAGTCAAGAATCGCAGTTAACCTCCAGCGTCAATACGAGCAAATCATCGAAGACTTGAAGACCCGCAACAATTTTACCGTTGATCTCAGCCTGGAGAACGGTAATCCACTTGTATGGGAGTTAAATTACTTCGGCCGGCCCATGACCCATCTCGATGGTGGTATATTTAGGATAAGAATTGCGCTGAGCCCTAAATTCCCTGACGAACAACCCAGAGTTATTGTCCAGACGCCATTGTTTCACCACCGTATCTCAAAAGATGGTGTTCTCTGCTATTTCCCGAAGAAACCGGAAGATATGAAATCTCATGTTGAAGCTATTGTGGCAGCATTGGAGGAAGAATCACCTCCATATGACCCTCGTGCAACTGTGAACCCGGAATGTGCAAAACTCTTTTGGGGGTCCGCGGACGAGAAAAAGAAATATAACCGTTTGCTAAGACGTTCAGTTCAGAGGAGTACAGAGTGAGTAAACATAACGTCAACGGCCGTTACATACCCCCATGCCAGCTATCTAACGTTGATAATTACAGAGAATAATCCGCTGGAATGTCGCCGACAACTGGATACCTACGGCTTCAATAACCAGGCTTGTTCTCTCTCCTTTACCTTATCAGACTCTTTTATGGCCGAGTTACGTTCAGCTGCTGCATACTATGTTTCGGGGGACAACACCAATATCGGTATTCGACTCAGATACATTGTACCCTCCTAGTTTATGGCAAATTCCTCTTATTCCGGCAAATTTTCCATTTGACGATAGACCACGGACGGAGAACTTGCACCTTTCTGTTTCACAACCCTAATTCTATTCCCCAGTTAAGCAAACGTCCAGGCCACCCTTGATTAATCTAGCCAGCTTGGTTCACCCTTGGTCTTTCTTTTTCCGATTTCCTTTGCATTTGTTTTCGATATGTAGCTAGGTTGCCATTCTTTTATTCCACCTTAGCGCACGGCAATTTGCCAAAGATCAGGAGGCATAGAGTTTTTATTAAACTGAATATCAAAATCTATTCCATTTCCGCTTCAAACATACCAGGAGATGGGCGGGGTTGATCTAAAAGTGTCTCGAGAAACAAACATGGATGTGAAACCACCATCAATCATAACCCTTTTTCCAGTTCCAAGATTAATTAAATACTGTGGTAATACAAGCAAAGCAAAAGTAAAAAAAACAAGGAAGAAGGAGAGGTAGGCAAAATTAACAGCTGAAGGTTTACAACGCCTTCTTATCCACAACACTTCTATCCTTCTCTAGCACGTAGCCCACGGCTCTCGCAACGCCCTCATCGAGCGGCACAATGGGCTTGTATCCCAACCTGAGCTTTGCCTTGTTACATGAATAATACCTGGTCATACATGAATACCTGACCTCTCTCCTTGTGAGACGCGGCTTCTTCCCAAATAGCCCAAACACACCCTCTAGCGTAGCGCCAACAACAGTCAGTAAATCCTCTGAGAGCGCCCACACCTTGTTTGGCTCGACGTAGCGGTCCATCAAAGCCCAGATATAGCGTGCCATATCCCAGAAGTAGACCGGGCTGTCGTTGGTGATGATGAATGCCTCGCCGTCCACGCGCTCGTAGTCGAGAGGGGGAATAGCTTTAGCTGCTTGTCGCTCCTTTGTGGCAAGGAGGCGTTGGGCAGCGAGCATGTGTGAATGGGCGATGTTGCCAACGTAGGTGAAGTCGAAGAGGTTGTCGTTGTCTCCTAGCTGGAGGGAGAGGACAAGTGGGGATGCTTTGGAGCCGTGCTCGATTAGTTTATGGGAGACGGTGGTGTCACGTTCACCGTAAATTCCAGCTGGTCGGATTGCGACTGTGAGCATGCCGGATGGGGAGGTCCCGTTAAATTTCAAGACGAGTTCCTCGGCCAGAGCCTGTTGTAAAGGGAGTGAGTTAGTGAGGGATATGAAAAGAGGGAGCGAGAGGAAGCCGTACCTTTGTTTCAGTATAATATTCCTGCTGCATTGGGCCAATAATCAAAGGCCATCTTTCGTCCACGTTTATCAAATCGCTTGTTGTATCGTGAATTACGGAGGCCGAGCTGGTATATACGAACGCCTTGCACTCTCCACCCCAATCACCCTTGACACCTCCTGCGACCTCTAGTAAATTCTTTGTTCCTTCAACATTGACCTTGTACAGCAGCTTCTTATTTCCCTCTAGCACCGAAGGCGACACCGTATCAATTACCACATCAGGCTTGACTGTGCGAAACACCTTGAGGACTTCCTCGGTGGAGGTGATGTCGGCATCATAATATTCGGCACCTGGCAATCGATTATTGGTCGTTCGGAGATCCAGCACTGCCACCTTTGTGTTTTTATATGTTGGATACCGCCCGCGCTGTCGCGGATAGGAGAATCGCGTGTCCGGCTTGCCGTCCTTGCCTGTCACGCCCGATACATGATCGGCGCTGAGAGAGTCTTCGGAGGGGAAGTTTAGGAGTTGGTCGACCAGGTGAGTTCCGACAAATCCGCAGCCTCCAACAACTAGGACGGTGCCTAGTTCTATGGTGTAGTTGCTCATCTGGAGAGGTATAGGTGGTCGGAAAAGGGGTTCGACGAATTAATTGGATGCGGGATATGTTCAATTGGGGTCGGGATTGAACCGATCAGCGTAGTCAATGCAGTTAGACAAAGAATACGAGATAAGCAGGAATACTTTGATTTTATCTTTCTTCACCAGAACAATGAACAGAAGTCACACAATCCTCGCCTGGCTGGTTCTTGAACTTCTCTTGAATTCTCCAGGATTTATTTTGAAGCTCAACTGCGGGTGGAGCTAGCAGAGTGTTATGTAAGCACCTTATTTCAACTCTCGAAAAAGGAATATAAAGCAGTGCAACTACGACATAGTAATGAATGGTCGAGGATGCCAGGGCAAAGTACGCAGTGCTTCCTACAAAAATGCAGTACGCCCCGAGAGGAACTGTTGTTTCATCACACGATACTGGAAGATGTTCACCTCGATATACACGGAGGTCGAGTCGCGAGTCGCGAAACTCCCTACAAACTGGATGGCCAATGGCTGCACCATACGTCGTTTCTGATTCATGGGCGCTTGGTCTCATGGGCTGAATTGTTCCCATTCGGTTTGAATGGCTCAGCCATTAAGCTTGCAGTTTTTTAGCTTAATTGTTAAGCTGCCCGTCATGATACCCATGCTTCATCTATTCCGACCTCCGATCTCCGATCTACCCAGTATGCCCGCTCGCTGGCGGCCGGGGTGTATCATACATGCGGGATTCCTCCTTCTTTTGAGAATGTTCAAGAAGAACGCCCGAGAAGCCATATACCACAACATGTCATTTCGTGTTGTATATCGCTTGATCCATTTGCTCAGGAAGTCAGCAGTGCCAAATGCTAGTTTGTCTAGCTTCTGTGTCGATAGTTCATCGGCCTAGCCATCATAACCACAAGGTGATAATCTATAATGCTTGACGGACGTTCCAGTCGGGCATACGCTCGCAGATCAACTCCAACCAGAATCGGCTATGATCATTGGCACCGATACTCGGTACAGAACCGGGGTCACAATATCCCAAGATGGGACAAAAAAAGGTCCAATCGTAAAGTATGATGTCGGTCTATCCCTTGTTACTCTAGATACGGGACGTGAGGCTGTTTATACTGGAAGGCCCCTTACCTTTTCTCCCCTGATTTAAATGATGGAGCGGGGCCCTACTTGATGCTGTCTTCGCAAAGAAGGCACTTCGGTTGGTTTGGAGAGACAAAGATATATATCCGCAGGGCATACTGAGCTATAACAATCAGCGGTAAGTTTCTGTGTTACTAAACAGTGCGTGCACCATTGCACCACCATGGGCATCCTTTCTTCAGTCTCTTTTGCGGAGATTGGACTTGCTATAGTGTTGTACGCCGTATTATATACCACTGGGCTGGCGCTATACCGCCTCTTCTATAGCCCAATCGCCCGCTTCCCTGGTCCATTTCTCGCCAGGACGACTTTCTGGTATGAATTCTACTATGACTGGGTGAAAACCGGACAATATTACAGGCGCATAGCTGATATGCATAAAAAATATGGTCAGTTGCTATCACCCACTCAAATTCTAAATCCGCTTATCGACTTAGTCTAACTGGGACATTGTGACACAGGCCCTATTGTCCGAGTTACCCCAACTGAGCTCCATATCTCGGATCCATCTTACTATAAGGAACTATTCGTCACGGGCTCTGTGAGGAAAACAGATGGGTATCCAAGGTTTGCCCAGGGGACTGGGTTTGAGGGTACACACTGCACCACCTACCACACCCCCCAGCTGCAGATTTAACAAAACATATGATATATAGACATGGTTGCAAAGTCCGAAAAGCACGAGATGCATCGCATTGTTCGCGGTCCCCTTGACCCGTTTTTCTCACGGGCTGGAATTCTTCGAGTGGAGAACAGGGTTCTAGAACGGGTGGAAAAGCTTTATGAGAGGTTAACCACTTTCGCGGGAACGGGCGAGGTGGTAAATATTTCAAACGCACTTGCGTCGCTGGCGAACGGTATAGTACAAGCCTCAAAATCTCCATACTTAAATAGTCAGAAAGGGCTGATGAAATTAACTACGGTATCTAGATATTGTCTCATCAGTTCTCTTTGAAGAACCGAGCGATTATCTTGGGGACCCCAAATTTAATGAAGCATGGTCTGCTTTAGCCTAATATTGGAATACTGAAACTTGGCTAATGGCAAATTTAGGTTCGATACATTGAAAAAGGGGACAGTAACAATTCCGCTGTTAGCACATCTGCCATGGATAGCCAGGTGGGGTGCATATTTAGACGCATGAACAAGCTAAAAGGGCACCGCTAACATTTCTCGTTAGAGCTCTAGCAACGCCTGCTATTAGAGCCCTTGCAGAGCGTGCAACGAACTGGCGAGTTTGGGATTATGTGTGTAGGCCGAATTTCCTATCAGCTATCATCAAATTACCGTAGAGGTAAAATTACTGACGCTACATCTTTCTCATAGAAACTTCGGCGTCAACTCCTTAGCACAAGGTTACGGCCAGCCGGTGAAGCGAAGATGCGAGATAATACAACAGTCTTCGATCACCTCGTGCATAGTGAACTGGTGGAAGCTCACTTTGGAAATGGGGGGTTCGCGCGGTTGGCACAGGTGAGTTATATCTCGGGATATACGAACTGCTTTGTCATATAGCTAATATACACGGTTCTCTAATTCGGGATAGTTGATGCAACAAGCTGGTTCGCATAATGTGGCCCACACGACCGCAACAATTGTAGCATATTTGGGAATGGACAAAGTAAGAGAGCAAGCGCTGAGAAATGCCGTTGCTCCCTTGTTTGAGAGAGAGACCTCAGAAAAGACTGTACTGTGGAAAGAGTTAGAGAAGGTTCCTTACCTTCAAGCTTGCATCCAAGAAGGTCTTAGGTAAGGCTTCATCATGAGACGGAAACTGGGATAGTCTGGATACTCACAGCTCGAACAGAATAGCTATCGGCGCTATGCTTCGAGCTCCGCGTATATCGCCCGAAGACGATCTATACTTCCGTGGCTGGACCATCCCCAAAGGGGTCAGTATAAATCCACAACAGCTGGCATTAAATCCAATTGCTCATAAATCTTCATTACAGACAGCTGTGTCAATGTCAAGCTACTGGATGCACATGGATCCAGACGTTTTCCCAGACCCGCACGAATTCAAGCCAGAGCGCTGGCTATGCGAGGACCCTGAAAAGCTCAGGATGATGAGCTCTTATTGCGTACCATTCTCCAAGGGCTCAAGAGCTTGTCTTGGTCAAAAGTAGGTCATTATCCAGAACTATATGCATGGTATAGCCGAAGTTGACAATTCCACAGTCTTGTACGAATGCAAATGTCCCATACCCTCGCACGACTGTACAGGCCTGGCGGACCGAGAATTCAGCTTTATCAAACGACTAGACGTGACGTTGTCGCAATCCACGCATTGCTTTATCCCTGGCAACAGCTTGACTCTCTTGGGGTGCGAGCAGTCATACAGCAACAAGCATAGGGGCATACGAATACATGCCTTGGGACTCTTTAGCTTTATGCTTCTGATAACCTTTTGGCCATTATATCAATAATTTATTTGGTGGATTTCTGCTGTTCACCTCGAGCCATATAAGCGCGAGTTTGAAAATGCTTTACTAACGCACTGTGCCGCTAATGTTGTTTCCTAAGCTGCATAAGTTTATGTCGCGCACTTGTTTACCCAGTCAAGGTAGATCACCTGTACCTATGAGCCAGTATATAGGGGGCCCATGGCCCTTATAATCATGCCAGCACATCATCAATTCCATGAGCACATAGGTTTATCTCTTTTGTAGATATAACTTGACTAGAAATGTGTTCAGCTTCTAGGATCGTTTGGGGTCGATGCACACCATCTGTGTGATCTCCCACACTATTTTCCCGTTCACGAGCCACTTCGTCAGGCCAAGGAAAATTACTCTAAGCTGCAGCGTCAGTGGGCAAGTTGTCCTCTCATGCAGCACCAGCAGCAGTTCAGCCAGCCTTGCTTAATTCTGATGCCAACGCTGGGATCTGGGCACAATTAACCCGTCCTCTACGAAGAAGATAGACTATTCTGCCACTACGAAAGGAAACCCCTGCATGAACGAAATTACCACTAGATCCTCTTGGACCCGCGTGACGCAATTCCCCATGTCAGGATGACATTAGTTTTGAACTTCAGCCTCGTTTTAAGTCATTTTTGAACACATCACCGGACCGCTTAAGGTAGGTTGATTAATACATAAATAAATGCGCTTTAAGGGCAAGATAATACCGCAAAAGCACCCATCATCAGGAGTGATTCAAGGGGTAAGTGGGCAAAAGATTGGAACATGATAGAACACTACTGACATGGTCAAGGATTAATGACCGGAGCCACTTTTGCGCCGCATCCTCATATATTTCTACCCTTTCTGGATTAAATGGTAGCCAGCTATATTCCATTCCGGTAATCATGTCGCATCCAATTATGCCTAACTGTTTATATCAGGCCGCTACAAGTACGACTACTCGATGCATTTGCAGAATTGACCATCCTGCCCCATATACTTGGGCATGTGGCCATGCAACGATGGAACCAGCTATTCCAAAACCGTACAGCTGTCCTGTCGCACAGGCGAGGAATCCTGTTCAACTGTGCCCTGGGACAGAGAACGTGTATAAAGCATCGTCCAGGAACCGAATGATAAAATGCCGTGAGTGTCGAAGTCCAAAAAATCCAGACCCAAATCGTGATGGCGGCGGTACTAGGACGAGTGGACTGGAGATGTGGAGTACGAGTGTCACTGTGGGTGCCTAGTTCTCCAGCAAAGAATAATACCCTTTCATTCGTTTATCATAGTTCTTTTGCCAGCGATAAAGGCTCGAGAGGGATATTGTTTTCCATGTATGAAATAACGACCGAGATTCATCACTTAGAAACGGTGCACTAGCATAAATGAGCCATCGCATAATAGTGGATATATGAGAAGTATGTCAATGGGCTGCATCTGAGTACGCCTCTATGGTGTTGGAGAAGCTCCCGTGTCTTTCTTGGGTAGTTCCATACTTGCATAACCTGTCGCCCAGTACTCTCTGACACTGATTCAACCAAGTATGCCTTCCAGGTCGGTATCAGGAGGTAATAGAAATGGTCCCGAAGTCGGGGAGCTTTAGAAATTGGTTGTGAACAAGAATATTTCCCAAGTTAATATCCCCACAGCCCACCCGCGAGAATGAGCATAGGAAAAAGACCCTGCTGGAGATCAGCCTAAACATTTGCTGCTGCATGTTTTCTTTCATACTTCACCAGGTTTCCTCGGTAGAAACCCTTCATGTTGCCCTAACCGCCTGTCTCATCAGAGTAAGTTGTGTTTGGGTCGTCATTCTTGGGTATATTTTTGGGATTTTTATAACACGGCGATCCTCAAGCCAAACACAGAGTTGGACATCCTGATCTCAATATCAGGAAGAAGTACCTCGGTATTACATAATTCCGCTCCGATATGCGTTGGCGCTGAAGCAGAGCCTCGGGTTTATGGCAACTCCTGGTGCCTCAATTTTGTTATATTTGGAGTTTGAAGAGCAATACACGCTCCAGAAAGTACAAACCACGACGTGAATGCGTAATTTCAATAATTCGCTCTATTGCAGTATGTAATTGTGCTGAAGCTCCAAAAATCCTGTGTAACATCTGCGCTTGGTTTCCTGGCTAGGCAACCCCAATATAATTCTTTGCATTCTTGGAGTCTCTGGGCCGACTTGGGAGTACACCTTCCATAGCCCCAGCTATCATTCTATAATCATACTTATACAATCCCAACTCAAGACTATCTCCATATCTAAGTTGGATTTACATCTCTCAAGAATGACGAGTCGGACAGTATATCTCCTTACTTCGCGCACCTCGTCCGCGCAGCGTGCACATTTTGCAATTTTCTTCCCTTCTGCTACGAACCAGGACATTGGAACACTTATTCAAGTCATTGGTGCCCCTATGATGGGATACCAACTTGAATTCAACAGGAACTATTCTCCCGCATCAGCGCAGCCGCCTTGCATTAAGCATGGGATTGGGCAGATCGATTCTCAGCACATAGCGGATGCTACAGATGATGTAGTAATCACAGATTCCGCCCCGAAATGTGCAGTGGAAGTTGCAGCTGTCCAAATCCCCCCACCAGGAATCAGCGAAAACTTTCTTGCTCCTGTGAATGATGTAAGTAAGGCTGGTGATTGCCTGGCTGTAGGCTTGCTAACTCGGGGTATTCCTAGACAACTAACAGAAGGTGTCAGGAGTGGACCATGGATTATATTCGTCGCCTTGTCCAGCTTCAATACCTCGATGATGGCGCGATCCAGATTGTACAGTCTAAGCGTGATCCCCCAAATCATGGCATTGGCCTGCAGTCACTTGGGCAAGGCAAAGGAAGTGAGTAGCGAGGCTGGGGGTGGGTTGAGTAAAGCTAGCAGCGTTGCGTCTCCAGCGAGCATTTGATGACAGCCAGCGCAATTTAAGTAGGAGGAGCTAGGGTTGAATGCGTCCAGCTTTATTTTTTTTCCTATTTCAATCAGCTATGATAATCTGTGCTCTTCTGCATGGTATATATGCTGAGAAAATATTGAATTGCACCATGTATTAATCTTCCAATCGGCCAACAAGAACTATCAATCGGAGTTTTGGAACTTGGATGGGTCAGGAAGCCGTTGTTGAGGTAATTCGGAGAACAAGTCATTGAAGCTCTCGATGTCCTTGAATGGGCCAGCTGATGACATGTCGAGTCAAGTTAAGGGCCACTGGTGACTGATCTTACATCCGGTAGGCAGCAACTAGACGTCCTCCCTAATATTAAGACACCACAATCGGTGGATCTGTAAGGCCTTGCTTAGCGTGGCGAAACGCTGAAACCGCCTCAGCTGATCACATATTCACCATCGGCATCTTCCACTTAATTGCTCCCTTATTGACTCAACGTTTCTCCCTGAATACGCTCCATACAGTCATAAACCTCCAGAGCGGGACTTTCGCAGGCAACAACCGTTACAGCATATGAAGACATAGAGCCACTTCTATCTTCACCGAAGAGCTAAACTTGACAGCC
The DNA here is from genome assembly GCA_030411455.1 of Arthroderma sp. MBC 290. Classification (NCBI taxonomy): domain Eukaryota; kingdom Fungi; phylum Ascomycota; class Eurotiomycetes; order Onygenales; family Arthrodermataceae; genus Arthroderma; species Arthroderma sp. MBC 290. The sequence goes on along the minus strand of JAPERC010000071.1, from coordinate 473,863 downwards.
AGATTAAGTTCCTCAAATTTGACTCGTATCCGACGAAGGTTAGTGCCGAAATCTGGGGAACAGCGGTGACCTCCACTGGCGGGCTGGCCGTGAAAAAGGATGAGTGAAGGAAGTCAAACTGACTCTTATTCGCACCGGTGACCTCGGGGGGAGTCAAAGTCAAGTTTTGGGGCTATTTTGAGAACTAGCCAGGCGTGGTTGGTTTGGCTCTGCGGAAAGTATCTACTCCATCAGAGGGGCGAGAATCCCACATTCCAAGCTAGCATACCGTTCGATGATGGAGTTTGTGAGAATGTGCAACTGGCTTAGAGCCTGAGGGTGTTGACACTGGCACTAAAAGTCGCCTAGCATCCCGTCCATCGTATTCTTGATAGAAATAAGAGAAAATCTTCTATATTACTCACATTATTGGCTTCCAGCTTGTGTTTGAGGGTTGATCAGGATAAAACACACATACCCCTCATTACGCGAGTTGTAATTAATTCATCCACTCACACTGGCAGAAACGCGCATTTCTTGGCTGAGTCATCACGATACGTTACGGCTAAGCGTAAAGTTTCACCGTTTCTGTTTCTCTCCCCAGAACCGCCGTTTCCACCATCTCGACGACGACCAACAATCGAATCAACAAATCCTCAACCAGCTTGCTTCTCAGCTCTTTTCTCTTTGTGTCTCTGACTTACTCTAGAACTCGTTTGTTAACGCTTTGTGTTCACCTTGAATGCCTTTCTTTTCTCTTCCGGCAATGCCCAGCACCAACTGCACATACTAGGCCTAGGATTCTAACTGTACGACACAGTCAAGTCAGACCAGCACTGGCTCCGGTCGACGCTGCCACAAAAGCCGGCTTCTGATGGAAACCACTTCGTAGCCCGTATACCAAGGGATGCAATCTTTCGATCGTTAACCCTCTTCAATCGCTTTCATCCCTCCCGAGCCTAGCTACGCATTCGCCTGAGCCTTCGTTCACCGTATTACCAGCCCTCTGACCGAATTCGAAGACTCAAGTGACACTTTTGGCTATACTGTCTCGAATACTATTCTACTTTCTGAGAATATGACTTGTTAATGTTGACGGACCAAGCTGTATGCCAGCCTGGGCAACACCCCTCTGCCTGGCAGACGGATTTGTCTGTTGAACCGTGATTTTTTTTTTTTTTTTTATTTTGGCAACAACCACGAGCCTGCTCTGCCTTATCTCGACGCCGAAATTTACACGCCGGATTCCTAGTATCATATACGTTATCGATTGTACTTCACCTATCTATCCCGGTCGTTGCCAATACGCTTAAACAATGGCTAGTGATGACATCGACTCTAGCAACGCCGGTGGGCCTCGGTTTCTTGAACCTCCTGCCGTCACGGCTTTGAGGCAGGAGGCTAGGAATAGCGCTCCATCTAGCCCCGTACCCATGGAACGCACTTTGAGTGAAGACATTCGAGAGGAGCGTGAAGATCTGAAGGAGGCGGCGGAACATACTCTCAACGTTATTGTGGATCTAGACTTGGACGGACGTATCAAATGGGTTAGTCCGTCGTGGAGTGAGGTTATTGGGACACCGAGTGCCGATGTCGAAGGCCGACCAATTTCTGAAATCGTCCTGGATAATAAAAATGTTTTTGAAGAGGCTGTTGAGTCTATGAAGGAAGACGACTCTAGAAGTCAGATAGTGCGGTTCTCTGTGCGGTTAGGGTCGTCGTCTGTTTTCTGGCATGATCCCAACTCATCTGAAGAAGAAGATGTGCCGTCGGAGGCGGAGACGCCAGAAGGTGGCCGTGATACGTCGAGTCAGAATATTCTTGACCTTGAAGGTCAGGGAATTATGGTTTATGACCGCACCTCGGGTGGTGACAGCCATGTAAGTGTTAGGAACTGGGCCTCATCTTAAACCCATGCTAATTTTATTCTCTGCAGACTATGTGGATGCTTCGCCCATCTAGCCAGCCGCGAGAAGTTACAATTGGTCTCCCTCCTCTTTTGGTGGAATCGCTTGGTGTAGGGGCAGAAGTTTTGGCAAACTATCTCACTGTTCTGGCTGAAGTGGGAACAGATGACCCCGCACACCATCCACCTCCAATGCCTGTATTGTGTCGGATTTGTGAGAGACAGATCACCCCGTGGTGGTTCGAGAAGCATTCGGACTTGTGCCTGCAAGAGCATCGAGCAGAGATGGATGTCCAGATGGCTCAGGATAACCTGAACGAGCATCGACATTCCATCGTCAAAGTCTTGGACATGTTGGAATCCCGTACCACTCGCCCAACTCTCCCAGAAACCCAGGCAGCTGCCACCCCACAAGCAGAGTACAAGGGGCTCCCAATTGGACCAACACCGTCAGCGCCAGGATCTGGACTAGCCTCAGCTTCATCGTCTTCTTCGGGTACTCCACCAAGATCCCGTGATCCGTCGACTTCCGGGCTTGGACACTCACGAGGTCGGTCGTTCGCCATTCGTAGGCCACTAGCACGCATCGTCGAACTCGTTCTAGATCTTTGCGACACTGCTCTTGAGATTAGCACGCCAGCCTTGAAAGAATCTCGAACTGAAACTGGAGACGAAATTCGGACACAGTCACCGCAGTCTGAATCGCGGATATCGCAAATATTGCAATGGCAGTCACCGAGCAGCAATACGTTAGACCAAGAACAAGGTTTGGCCGCTTTGTCTATGGATACCGAGCAGGCTGCCCGGGCAAAAGTTGATGCTGTCTTCCGTCATAGAAGAATCGTGGAATATTCTGAACGGATTAGGATCGAGTTTACCGTCCTGGTGGAAGATTGCATAGCTGCTGCCATGAAGAAAGCGGAACGCATCGTATCAGGAGATTTGGAGGATTCCAGCAGCTCCTCAGATGCAGAAAGTGGACAGACGGAATCAAACACAGAGATGCTTCCTCAGAACTACCCTGATGAGCCTAGCCGCCCTATTCCCATTCCCAACATCGGGACACCGGTGCGAGTACCTGCAGACCAGGCGTTAGGTTTTAATCTCGAACGAGTTCCATCTTCTGTAGCTATCTCAACGCGATCTAGCAGTCCCATGGAGAGCCCAACGCCTCGTTCGCACAAGAGTTTGGGTGCCTTAATAAACCACCAGCCACCATCAAAACGTGGCTCTCTTCTAGGAGAAAGCGATGCGATAGATAGCGATAGTAGCATCCCATCATCTGCTCTCTCTACGGATAGGAGGGAAGAGTCTCCGTCGTCGGAGAGAGGGCTGAGCAGAGGGGCGAGCACCAAAGACAAACAGCGACGTAGTCTTATACTCCCTGGTCTGTCATCCCCCCGTCGAGAATCCCCAGCTCGAAACCCCCCTCATTCTCCCTTGAGACTCTCTAAGCCGCGACTTTCAATGGGAGAGAGTCTGCCGTCGCCATCTACTTCACCACATCTGACCTCGACCGATTTATCTTCATATGGCCACATGCAGTTCCCACACCGACACCACCATCGGAGACAATCCTCTGCAACTTCGCCGGATTTAACGAAACCCCCCATCTCTCCCCATCTTAGCTCCGTTAGCCACCCACCCCCACGTGCGGTTGCTCCTTCTATCAAGGACTTCGAGATCATCAAACCAATAAGTAAAGGGGCGTTCGGAAGCGTCTATCTATCTAAAAAGAAGTCTACTGCCGAATATTTTGCCATCAAAGTCCTCAAAAAAGCAGACATGGTTGCAAAGAATCAAGTGACGAACGTGAAAGCCGAAAGGGCCATCATGATGTGGCAGGGTGAAAGTGACTTTGTCGCAAAGCTGTACTGGACATTCTCGAGCAAGGATTACCTTTATCTAGTCATGGAATATTTAAATGGTGGTGACTGCGCCTCTCTAGTAAAGATATTGGGAGGCCTTCCTGAAGATTGGGCCAAAAAATACGTTGCCGAAGTTATCCTTGGTATCGAACATCTTCACAGCCGTGGCATTGTCCACCGCGATTTGAAACCAGATAACCTTCTCATCGACCAAAAGGGCCATTTGAAGCTTACTGATTTTGGATTGTCACGTATGGGTCTTGTTGGTCGTCAGAAGCGAATTCAAAAGAGTCCTAACGATTCGGCGCCAGACCTGCTCAAGCAAGGCCCTTTCACTCGCGCAATCTCTCTCACTTCTTCTCGCTCTGCTTCATTCGACTTTCCAGGCACAGAATCCCCCAATTCTACCCCGCTAATAACTCCTGAAGTTGGCTTGGGCCAGCCGTCATATTTTAGCTTGAGCAAGGATACACCTCTTGCTAGAGAACCTTCAAGGAGGGCATCGGGGTATAGGAGTGATAGTGCTAGTAGTGATACACTCAGCTCTATGTTTAGGAGTTGCTCACTGCAAGATTCTGAGTCCCCTTACCCCATGCCATCATCTCAACCACAAGCCCACCAACTCTATGGGCCACCCAGGGGTCCATTCGAAGAAGAGCTCCAAAGTGAAGGGAGCGACTCGCCGCATCTATTCCCAGTCCAGTCAGCTCTGCATCCGACATTGTCCGTTTCCAGCTTGCAGGACTCGCCATCTCAGCAGATAGTACCACCCGCAATGGCGCTGTTTGATCCTGCCGATCACAGTAGATGTTTCGTTGGGACACCAGATTACCTTGCACCCGAAACAATCAAGGGCGTTGGACAAGATGAAATGAGTGACTGGTGGTCTCTTGGGTGTATTCTATTTGAATTTCTCTACGGATACCCGCCCTTCAACGCAGCTACACCTGACGAAGTATTCGAGAATATCCTTAACCGACGAATTAATTGGCCCGAGGAGGCTGACGAGCTAGTATCGCCTGAATCAAAAGATTTGATGAATAAGCTAATGACTTTGAATCCCATGGAACGTTTGGGCTCCAATGCGTCGGAAAAATTCTCTAACGGAGCGGCAGAAGTACGCGCGCATCCGTGGTTTTTTGACGTTAACTGGGAGACATTGTTGGAAGACGAGGCTCAGTTCGTTCCTGCCCCTGAAAACCCGGAGGACACTGAATACTTTGATTCACGAGGGGCAACGCTACAGTCTTTTGATGAAGAGCTGGAAGATCAGGTTTCCCCTTCAGGTTCTGGGTCAGGCACAAGCTATCAAGACAGGCCGCATGATGCCTTGTATAAAGTCAGGTCCCACGTGAATTCAATGAAACGGGGTTTAATGCCTCTTCACATTCCACCTCACGTCCGTGACACTCGCAGCCGCAGATTAAGCGAGCCAAGCCTGGCTGATGACTTTGGAAGCTTCAACTTCAAGAACCTTCCGGTGTTGGAGAAAGCGAACAAGGATGTAATACAAAAACTGAGGCAGGAGGCAATGCAAGCTCAACAGAGACCGATTCCCGGGAATACGCCGCCTACTAACAATAGCCCATCCCTTGAAGGAAGTCCTTTGTTGCCGATGCCTATAAAGCGGACAATGTCGCAGAACAAAGCTAGTAATCGGCCTGCTTCTCCTTCAAGTCTCAGCCAACCAAGCTCATCATCGCCTAGTCGCCCTTCTCAACCATCATCTCCGCTTCTTGTGCAATTTAGCACGAGTAATCACCATGAACGGCGAAAGACGTCCGGGTCTTCTTCTACACTGTCACACTCTGCAAGTGGGCTTACACAACCTAGCAGTGCAATAGAGGCTCCCCCTCGCCTGGCTACTAATTTAAAGATGTCCGCTTCGGCAGCATCTTCTCCGATAAAGAGCATCAAAGTTCCTGTCCAGCCCGAAAATCCAGCATCACTCCACCGCCAGAGTAGTGCTCCAGCATCTAGGGCAAGATCGCATACCATTGGCTCTCAAGATAGTGACCTAGCCCTCCCCAAAGAACCATTTGTTCCAGGGCACCATAAGCGAAGAAGCCAGCTCTGGGACGTCTCACCCTCGTCTTCTGATAATGAGGACCCTCGTACAAAAGCATTACTTAAAGTGCAACGGCGCCGACAAAGCACAAGAAGGCTATCACAAATTAATATGACTGAGGGGCCTTTCTTCCGTCCTTTAGACGTTCTAATTTGCGAAGATCACCCAGTGTCTAGATTGGTAATGGAAACGCTGTTTGAAAAATTAAGATGCCGCACAATCACAGCTCTCAATGGATCAGAAGCTATGAGATTCGCCCTGAGTGAGGTACAATTCGACATTATTATGACAGAGTATAAATTACCACAGATCAACGGAGCCGACCTTGCACGCATGGTTCGAGACACCAGGAGTGTCAACACCCATACACCTATCATTGCTGTAACTGGTTATCTCAAAGACCTCCCAGAAACTCACAATTTCGACGCGTTGATCGAAAAGCCTCCAACTCTTCCCAAGTTGACTGAAGCACTTTGCAAGTTCTGCCAATGGAAACCCCCAAGAGACGATGTTCCGATCCCAAACCCTCCCATGTCTGCTGGGCTACGCCGCCCCTCTAGCCAAGCTGTTGAAAGTCCTAGCTCGGGGTCCTCGGGCTTCGGAACCATTTTAACAAGTTCCTATCGGGGCTCCAGTCGCGCAGATTCCATTGCGAGCAGCTGCTTTGGTGATCTTGATTCCGTGAAAGCAGACGAGTATCCAATCATAACTAGTCGGCAACCAACCGATGAATGGACCGACGCTCCGGGTGGCGGTGGTGGGCTTGGTATTACTGAGGATGCGTCGTCGAAGGCTTTCACACGACCTGTTGTTGCGGAGTATAAACCACAAATTACTCCTCCAAGTCTAACCCATGCTACCTCCGCACCTCCTTCTCTCCACGTACCTGGCATACGAACGCCACGCAAACGTGGCTCTATTGAAGGGATTCGTGCCAAACGCGAGTCAATTCAAAAGAAGCGTTTTGAGGGTGCAGAATCCGGAGATGACGAAGACGAAGAATTGGGGAATACCCAGGCTCGCAACAAAAGTCCACCTCAGTGTTCTAAGTCGGGTATACGAAGATCGGGTTCGAAACTCGGGACTGAAATGATGAGGACAAACAGCCGTGGCAGTGTGGTAAGCACCACCGAAGATTCAAAAAACCAAGAGCCTGACCTAGGAGCTACTGCTTCTGGAGAGAGTACACCCGCTGCGCTAGGGGCATCGTCTGGACTTGAGAGTGGGGTCGAACGATTCTATATGAATGACGAAATGCTCGAGACTTTAACAGAAAATCCCGAAAAAGAAGATATGTGCACCCCGATCGCGTCCTCGGAGTCCAAAGTGCTTGGGTCCCAGCAAACGAATATACCCACATTCAATACAACATCTGGGGATGAGGTTTTTGAGCCTTCTGCCGAAAGCAAAGGCGTCACACCTCCAAACTCATCGCCAAACCCAGATACTAAGACACCAGAATCGGAACGCCAGAACGTGGGATTATCTCTTGAGGGAGACACTGAAGTCACCCCGAAACCATTTATCAAGAACGACAGTAGCATGTCTGAGTTGACAGACACCACCGAACTGGAGGCTGAACCGACTCCGCGTGCCTCTGACAGAAACAAAACCGGCACACGAGAACGAGTAATGGGTTGGATGCGACGATAATATATCCACCTAGTCTCAATCGCGGTCAGCTTCACCGCTTCACCCCACTGTAACTGAATCTTTCTCACCTTCTCTGTATCTTCTTATTTGCCCTTTTGTTATTTATCTACACCAACTGCTCCACGCAGCAAATCTCTCCTTATTTTCCCATTTTACTTACTCTGCCGCCCGTCGTTACCACCTACTTACCATGATGTCTCTGCAAATACTTTGGTTTTTAACACCTGCACCGCTCAACACTCACATACTCTTAGGCTTTTCTTTTTCTCCTTGCGCCCAACTCGACTCTTTTCAATCATTGCATCCGTATATTTGCCTCAAATTTTTCTGCCTTTGCCACGCTTTCATGTCTCCATTAATGTTATTCCCAATGAGCGAGGAGTTATTGGTTTATTGTAACTCATCTCATCCACACAAGAGCGAGCGAACACATCAAGAGAGAATACCCACAAGCTACCAAAGGAAGCAAACCATCGAAGGCCGTCATGAAAGGTTTCGAAACCTTGGAATTCTATCCATCTCCTCTCTGGAGTTACATCACTTGGTTTACGAAGAGCCAAATGATTTAAATGGTTACATGATGCTGAAATTGCTCCCGGAGATGGCTATCTCTCTTGGTCCCTCTCTCCCCTTTCTCTCCTTACCTTTTCCTTAACATCTGCACTTGCTAGCTATTTTCTCTTGACTTGCTTTGCTTGCTGCTTTGAGTGCTGCTATTCAGCAATACGGCGATTTCCTAGCTTGTTGTTTCTACTCTCTGACTTTTAGTTACTGGACAAGTAACTGCTTTTTCGTTCTTATTTCTTGACGAGATACGAAGATGAAAAACGAAATGAAGTAATGATAATTTATTTTTTTTTGAGTCTGGATTCTCACCTTCGAAGTAAATGTGTATACCCCCACGTAAGAAAATAAAGGTGAGCGACCAGCTTCTTAGTAAAGCCACGCGAATCGAAGCGTCAACTTGGAAAAATAAAGCTGAAATTCATTACTTTAACTATCATGAAATCTTTTTGCCCATCTCCATCCATTTCATCATGCGAAAACAACGTGTCAGGAGATTTTTTAAATCGCTAACAGACAGCATTGGTATCAAAAAATATGTCTTTTTTTTTACTCCGACTCTTCACCCTCCTGCTCGTCCTCTGCACCAGCTTGTCCAGCAGCCTCCTCATCCTCTTCAAAGGTGTTTACAGGAACACTATACAGGCGGAGAACAGACTTGTTTGGATCCTTGACAAGGACGTACTTCTTGATCGAATCCTCGTTGTGCTCCTCATCCTTCTCACCCAGGCTGCGGACCAAGTCGACAATAGTCCGTACGATACCCCACGAGTTGCCCAGGTTGAGATTCATCTGGGTGGCAAATTCGCGTGGTTTATGGTTCATCACGCCCAAAATGATATGCGAAGAGGCAGAGCGGGGGTTGGCGCGCGCCACGAAGCCGAGTTTCATGACATCGGCCTTTGCGAGGAGGGCTTGGGTGGTCCAGCGGGCGAGTTTGATGTTATTGTTCTTCATTTCGGTAGCGACCACGGCACCGCGTTGGGAGGAGAGTTTAGTGCGCCAGTCGAGCGCGCCACCGGCACCGGGGGCTCTGTGGTCGAACTCATTGAGAGCCTTGAGGATGACCTGTTGATCTTCACCGGTTGGGTTGGTGTTTTTCATCACTGCGTCGACCTCGGTTCGGACAACGAGTTTGAGGGGGTCTTCCTCGCCGCCGACGGAGAGGTCGAATTTGCGGTACTTGAATGCCTTGGAGGCGAGGGGTTCGGTCTCTTCAGCGGCGTTGTAGAAGGGGTTGCCGTGGGCGAATTCAACCTTGTTGGTTTCGGACTCGATGACTGTCTGGAGGGAGAAGTTGTGGTTGATGATGGTGGCTTCTAGAGCCAGGGCGCCTGGGGTGTTGATGGGATCGTGTTTGGTACCGGCCTGGGCTTCCGAGACTTCGATGGGGGCATCGTTGGCGTTTTCATTGACTGTGACGAGGTCGATGGAGGCATTCTCGCGCTTGTCGAAGTAGATCTTATCACCTTGTTGGACAATGACGATATCCCAGGAGTAGACACTTCGCGAAGCACACATGAGCATGGAAAGAATATCAGCGGTAGCGAAGACAGTGCCCTCGTTCTTCTCAGCGAGTTCCTGGATCACAGGATCAGCAGAGGTTGTGACATTGTATGCTGCACGCTCCATGGGCTGCAATTTCCGCTCGGCGTTCTTGACGGGTGCCTTGTCGTATGATCGGTCGTAGTAGTAGAGGAAGCCATAGTTGTCAATATCTTCGCCCTCAGGAAGATCCAAGTTAAGTTTGGAGAGGCGAGCGAAGTCGATTTCCTCAAGCATGTTCCATTCCGGGCGGATGGCGACTGAACTATCACGGTTTCGCTGTGGCTTGTCATAATCCTTCCAGCCAAATCGTCGTCCACGACCACCTCGTCCTCCGCGGTTATCGAAGAACCTGCCTCCACCTTGCTGACCACCCCGACCAGGGCCGGCTCTCTGGAAAGCTCCTCTTCCACCCCGTTGCGCAGCACCTCCCCTCTGGCCACGACCACGGAAAATAGTTCCACCACCACGGCCGAAAGCACGAGTCTTGGTGGAAGTTCGAGTATTATCGACGACTGAGAAGGAAGATTCGTCCTCGGCAACCTGCACGGCGAACAAGCTGCTCGTTCCAGCACCGTAGACTTGTTGATCTAGACAAGGAAAAATAGAAAATTAGATCCCAGTTCAATGCTAGTCTCAGAACCCCCAATTCAATTTTGCATACCTCTATATCCACGGTTATAAGCTTGTCGTCCACCACGTCCATCACGACCATCCTTGCCCTCAGAGGCCCAATCGGCCATACGTCCTAGCCTGTCACCCTTAGAGAAAGGCGCATAAGGGACACCGTCGAGCATGTTGCCAGTTGGCACAGGTGGTCCCCATGTATCTTCCGAAGGAAGGGCAGACACGATGTCTGCAATAGATAAGGGAGCCATATTTGCGTTCTCCGCTTCAATACGTGAAGTGTATCTCGGAGAGAGAGAGGAATATATGTATGCGAAGGGGAGAATTCAATACGCTTGAAGTGCTTCTTCAATCTTTTACACCTTTTTTTTTCTATTTGGTTATTTTCATGTGGGCGCAACTCTTGGCTCGCCACAAGCTTATGTCAGCACCAGTTCGGCTCGTTCCTGAAATCTACAAAGAGAAGAAGACCTGAAGGATTAGAGGTGGTATTCGCAATAATTTGGTATAATATATATAAAGGATCGCAGGGCTTCGGGAAAACAGCTGAAGGAAAATAACAACAGAAACACCCAGTAGTACGAATAAAAGACGAAGAAAAAAGTAGGCCTTTTCATGAATACATCTCGTTTACTGCTGTCTGATACTGTGTCAAACGAGGCCAGGCCGAAACTGCTCCTGAATTTACTGCAGTGAGATCCAGCTTGCTTGCCAGAATACTGCTCAGCGAGTCCATGAATTCGAAATTTTCCAGCACCGCGCCAAAACCATAACATCGGATTTTAGCCACCAGATCATCCATTATGCGCCTGACATCTGCTCTCGTCAGGTAGGGATATATGTTGTGGTTTTTCAGGGCATGAAGCGCCATGATCGGGGTGATCTCATCCTGGCCGACGAGCTGTTGACTAAGATTGAGGAGCCTGTCCAAGTTCGGAGGCGGGATATCGTATGTTTTGGCAGGATATATCGACCCTCGTTCTGCAGCTGCCACTTCTGAGGGTGGCGGGCATATTGCCATCAGGATATGGCCTGCAGGTGTTTCTTCGCTTTCATCGTCAAGAGCTCGGCGACAGAGCCGCTCCATATGGCCTCGACATGGGTCCTCGAGACTGGGTGGTGGTCAGCTATAAATTCTCTACGTTTTCCCGGTAGTTGGGGCTCTCACGTTAGAATAAAATCAATCCCAAGCTGGGGATCCTTCTCAAAAACGCCGATCATCTCTGTAGGCGTGCCTCCGCTCCCATAACCAAGGTCAGAGACTGGTGAATAGGCGGCTTGGTTCCCAGAACCCGGGAAAGTGGCTGAACCCGGCAGTGACATATCGGTTCCTTCGGGCATCATAGCAGGAGGGCTTCGTCCAGCAGAGACTGTCGTATCTGGTGTACCAAGATATTGGGCTCCTCCAGGGTAGCCAGCAGATTGTGAGTGAGGCGTGCCGCCGGTATATGAGCTCCCTTGGCTAGCAACGTTGGCTGCAGACCTGCGTGCCTCAAGTTCAGCATCTGCGTTGATGCCATGCGAGGCGAGGATTTCACGTAGCATCTTGTTCTCCTCTTTTTGCTCCTCGTAGGCCTGTCGATGTTGATGTATCGTCATGTTTGCAGCAGTTATATCATTGGCATAGCCTTCTCTCAACTGTGATATATCTATCTCAAGCGCACGGATGTATTGCTCTTTTCTCTCGCGATGTGTCCTGCAACTATGTTAGACCACAACTGCAGCCAACACCGCACGACTAAGTGACAGTACCAACCTTTGTGCCTGGCGGTTCAGTTCCTGCCTTCTCGTCTGCGCAGGCTTGCTATCTGGCTTTGGGCCACGGCGTTTTGGCATTTGACCCTCTATATCATATCATTAGATACACAGTCGAGGCACCAAACCAGCAGGTCGGAACATACCTCGAGTCACTTTCTGCTGAGGAACAGGAGTTTTAACGGACGGGAGGTTCAACAACGAGGGACTCTTCCTTGGAACAGACGGAACATTGCTTCCTAAACCACCGGGATACTAGTGGTGTTCATCCGACGAATAGCCAATCCCCCAGCCTGTGTGAGCGGGCGAAAGCCCAAGTGAGATTCATCTCACCCATCACCCGTCAACTTAAGAGGCCAGCATCGATTGCCCATCCGTCAGGGAGAACACACACCCAGAGATCCCACAAGTAAGCTACCATCGCTAAGGTGGAAAAATGTATGGACCTCTTGTCGTGGAGCAGCTTGAGGGGGCAACAGCGACAGCAACAGCAACAACGCGGGAGGACAGAAGAAGAAACAAAACATATGAAACACAAAGCCGAAACAATTGAGAAGAGATGAAAAGTCAGACATGATATCAATCTGATAGGGCGAAAGGGAATACGCTACCAGCTAAGAACATGGGGAAGCTGCACACAATTCCAAATCATCGTTCTAGCGTCATGGAGCCTAGGCCCATTGAACGACATATATCGGCCATGTTCTACCACAGAGCCCGCAAAACAAGAAACTGAAAGCCCCATCAAGCTCGATAGAGGGTTATATATGGACTGCGATGCTTACCTTGATCTACAATACTCCCGCTACCGCTACCACCAGACAAGCTCCTAGCCTCTGACTCTGCAGAGCCGCTTGGGTTGAGCGAGCTCATCTCTCGTTCGCCAAAGAGGAAGAAGAACACAAAAAACAATTTCTGCAAAAGTGAGAAATTGTGATGTTCTTTTCAGACGTGAGTCCTGCCGTTGGGATGTATGTATGGGCCTTTTTTCGGTCGAGGTTGGAACAGGATGTGATTGACTGATTGAACGACTGATTTCTGTTCTTTTCTTTTTTCCTCTGGATTTATTTTTTTTTACTTTTTTCCTTCTCCTTTCACGAATCAAAGGGGCAATTCTGGTTGGTAAAACGGACCTTTGACCCGCTTACGCCATGGAGCAGAGATATCCCGCCCGCAACAACCGAGATGCAACAGAAAAGCGTCGGGATATACACAGCAAGGCCGTGAGAAGACGAAGAGAGATCAGATGGAGAGCCTAGCGACGTTGAACTGCGGTGGACTTTTGCACCTCTCGCTCTTTTCTGCCCGTGGTAACGCAAACCCCCCGACCGTACTTCCCTGTAATTAATGCTGCTCTGGCCGTCTTGGTATTTACATGCCCAAGCCGTTCCCGCAGTGGCGTTTAGCTCTACTTATTGGTGGAAAACAGGACGGTTTTCCCATAACTGGCTAGTTGGACCCAGTCTAGTTTGTTACTGTAACAGTGATACGCACTTATGGGGAGAAGTCGCTGGTCGAAGGAGCACAGCTAACATTTCGCGAGTCTTCGCGTTGAAGAACAACCAGACGAGAGCACAAGGGATACATATATGTATGTCGGTGTCCTCTCTTCATGGGGATCCCCCGCCTCTCCTCAAGGAAAAGATCTGGCCAGACAGATAAGAGTTTGTGTATCATGCGAAGGCGTTGGCAGACATTATAGTTTCCAACTTCCCCAGCATGCCTCTCTGATCCCTGGTCTCCGATGCATATATGATGCATCTTCACTAATGGAATTAATCTCAGCAGGGCTGGAATTTCACTGTCAAAGGGAACTCGACCTCATACATACTGCTCCCCCATTGTCACAATGTCTGCAACTTTCACACGTGTTGGTGTGGAAGCCATGAGAGACCCAAGCTTACATACGGTCGCAAACTCTGCCCCTTGCAGACAGCGTTTACTGCTCGGCCATTGGTTAGTGTCACCAGTGGCAACATAGCAAGCCATGGCTCCAGCTTATCCCCAGAATTCAATACCTTCTTCTACTGATGTTGGTACTTGGCCTCCTTCTGCCCACCCCCGCATCCACGTAGTGTAAAGGTTTCGGCCGGGTCAAAGACAGCTTGGAGAGCGCAGTGGACCCTAAGAGAGATATATCGACCTCAACAACCACGTTTATCAGCTTATCGTACATGAGCAGGCGGTGGGGCTCATCTCTCCTTGGTCGGCGATTTTTCTTCACCGACCAATACCAGACGTCCATCCCATACCAGAGCTATGTGTGAGGAAGTACCTCCAAGGCGCCTTCGTTCCAAACCAATGGAAACATACCTATTCTAGCGTCGAATAAGTTTCTTTCTCGAGTCAGGCACAAGGTATATTGACAAGATATACATATGTGGTATGTCGGCACGCTGCTTGTTTTAGCCTTTCCTTTGACCCCCATATGGAGAAGCTGTTGACTCTCGCCGAGAAAGAGGCGTTGGCGGGGTTAAACCAGAGGACAGAATTCGTCGCTCGGCTATGATATTTCTCAGCCAGAATGAGGGGGATTGTCACACCCCGGGGGAGAGGATGTGTGCTTTGATCCTCACTATCCTACGATGTGTTCAGCAGACAGCACGAAGACCAGACTGGAAGAGTATGGAAGACCAGTGTTGATGCTGCCATGTCTAGGGTCGTCAGTAGGGCATGTTGACCGGGTGTCTGCATATTTCCCTTGCTTCCGCCCGTCGGCCCCTGAGGTTTCTCTTGATATCCATGTTTATGCGGAGTTGGTGTTTGGTCAAGTTTATTCGGTTGACGGTTCCGCCGGTGACAATAATAATGGATGTATAAATAGACTCGTCTCTTCTCTCTCCTTCGAGCATACTCGAGAGACCTTTCACTCTACTCCCACCAGCTTCACTTCATCCTATCTTTTGTAATCACATATATATATAACTAAATATAAGCAAAGATGCCTGCAGAAACCTGGCAGCAAAAAGCACAAGCGGTTCGCGACTATCGTGACGCTACTCTAGCCAAAGTCGAGCCTGCTTTGGCTGATATATCAGAGCCATTGCCAGTGAGCTCGCTGGACCTCCCACAGAAATTCCTGACGCCCCGTGAATATGAACTTACCCAGAACTACGATGCCATCGCCTTGCTTGAGATGCTTCGGAGCAAGAAGGTCACTTCCGAAGAACTGACTCGTGCATTCCTTCGACGTGCCGCCCTGGCTCAGAAAGCAGTATGTATCTCATCTATCTATATTTTCTATCTACATTGTAATAGCAGGCTAATACTCGAAACCCGGGTAGGTCAACTGTGTGACAGAGCTCATGTGGGATGAGGCCATTGAGAGAGCAAAGTATCTAGACTCTCTACCCAGCCCAATTGGGCCACTTCATGGTCTTCCCATCTCCATGAAGGAGCATCATGGCATGAAGGGCAAAACCGTCCATGCAAACTACATCGCCTGGATTGGAGATGAATCAGATGAAAACCTCACCAATGATACCCTATATGGTGCTGGATGTGTCTTCTACGTCCGAACTACCGGCCCTCAAGCGTTGATGCACCTTGAGTGTGAGAATAATATATACGGACGCACCGTCAACCCGCACAACCGCAACCTTACTTCGGGTGGAAGCAGTGGTGGAGAGGGTGCTCTCGTTGCCTTTGGTGGCAGTGTCCTGGTAGGCATTGGCACCGTTCTACCGCTGTGATATGTACCAATGTATCCACTAACCAACATATCTCCATAGGGAGTGGGAGGCGATATTGGCGGCAGCGTTCGCAACCCAGCCGGTAACAACGGTGTCTACGGCCTCAAGCCAACATGCAAGAGAATTCCAGTTGGAGGTATCAAGCTTCCCATGGAAGGCAAAGATGCAATCTGCGCAACATTCGGTCCTCTTTGCCGCAGCAGAGAAACAATCAACCTCTTCATGAAGACTATTATAGATTCCAAGCCATGGCGATTCGATGCAGACGTTCTCCCCTTACCTTGGAATCCCGTCACTTTCTCCAAACCTCTCAAAATTGCGGTGTTATGGGACGATGGCGTTGTTAAGCCTCACCCACCCGTTCTTCGTGCTCTGAAGGAGGTTGCTGATGCTTGCAAAGCTGCTGGTATGGAAGTCGTGGATTGGGTTCCATACGACCACCGGACATGCTGGGATATTATCTCAGAGCTCTACTTCCCTGATGGCGGCAAGGAGACTCGCGAGCTGCTTGACTCCGTCGGTGAGCCAATGCTGCCATTGACGAAGTTCATCGTGGATGAACAACCAACAGTCAAGGACCACACAATGTCCGATTACTGGAAGGTAAGACTCCACAGCTATAGAGAATGCGGTCAATATGAAGTTAACCAGTCCATTTAATCTAGCTGTGCCTCAAGAGAGACACGTACCGTAATGCGCACGCCGCCCACTGGTCCGCCACCAGCTCATCTCCAACTGGCGAAGTTGATCTCATCCTCTGCCCAGTTACACCCGGTTGTGCTCCACCACATGAAACTGCCCGATACTGGTGCTACACATCCCAATGGAACTTGCTTGATTACCCCGGTGCTGTCTTCCCAGCTACCACTGTGGACGCCAGTAAGGATGTCCGCGATAATAGCTATGTCCCTCGCAACGAGCAGGATAAATTCAATCATGACCTGTATACCGGTCCTGAGCGTTATGCCGGTGCTCCAGTCAGTCTGCAACTTGTTGGCCGAAGATATGAGGATGAGAAGGTCATGGCTGGTTTGGCAGCTATTGAGAAAGCCATGGGAAGGCAGTAGACTGAATAAGATGTGTTGTTGTATATAGACATAGCCTCAATGATATTTTACGACCGTTTTTGGAACAATAATTAGCCCATTTCTTTCTCTCTCAATTTCTAATTAGCTCTTCTGTCTCTCTTCGCGGTGGTTTCGTGTTGATGTTCAAGCTCGATGCTAAATGGCTTGGCTTCACGCTAGCGCTTGGTTAGCTGTGATACCCCAAACTCCATCTTGAGCTGTTGCTTGCTGCCTTCAGCAAAAGAGCAAGACGCCAATATTTATATAGCCGCTACAGGCGAGATTCTGAGATGGAACAATCTAATGGAGACAAGCTTCTCTCTTAATGGGAAATCGTACATCACCCTCAGCCCTCTGCGGTCATGATGAATGCCTGTCGCGTTAAACTACACGCGACTGAGACTCCAGTCAAATCCAATTCCATTCCCTCTCCTTCACCATGTCGCAGTCGTCCTCAGTCGAGGTGCTCGTGCATATCGCAGCACCGAGCGGTCCCAAGGATGATGCCCAATACCGTGCTCACGCAGAAGCGGGTATGGGGTTCGAATCGGTGACCAAGTTTCGAATACATCCCGAACTAAACGATGCCGAAGACCACTCAAGGCGCGTAGGAGACAGAGATGGGCATAACATACGGAAAAGCGAGCACTATGAAGGGCTAAGGGGGACATTTGATGAGCTGGACATGTCGTATTCACCCACAAAGCTACAGGTGGACAGCTCTGGGAAGGAAGTGCGAGAAACGCAGACGCAACCCGACAGCCCCAGCGGTGGACAAGATGATGGCAGTGCAGCTGATGATTCTGTTCAATATCTTCCTATCGAGACGGCACGGCATCAGGCTAGCTCCGGGGACAGGACGGTTGCCACTCAGTTCAGAAGAGATCGTCTCCAAGTGATAAATCCAGGCTCCTCTTTCCAAACACCACCGAGCACCGTCCCTGAGACGCCACAGCCTGGCGTTCACGACGAGACACTTACTGCAAGCTATACACCGACTCCTACTCTCACTCCGACCCCTACTCCTACCTCCACATGGGATGTTGAAAGGAATAACAGCCCTGATAACGGACCGATAGCCTTCCAGCCTCCTTCATCCTCATTCCCTTGTACAAATGAGACGTCTTCACCCGCGAAACGTAGGCGGTTGGATTCTAGTGCTGAAAACCTAGCTTCTGCCTCCTTTAGCTCTTGCAACCCGTCATTTGCCTCGGTGGTAGGGATCTCGACGCCCCAATCTCCGACTGCAGCTATTCCATCTTCCCAACTCAGTCAAGCACCCGAATCACCAATACCAGCCAGCCTACCAGATCTACCTCTGGAAATAATGGCCCCGCCTCCACTAGCCTCTTCTACTGCGAATTTCAAAACCCATATTACCCCTTCTCTTCGGATGTTGTTGGGACATCCGAAACTATCCCGGCTTTATAGACCCATCTATGAGGCTCGGCCAATTGGAAAGGGCGAACGTGGCTATTGGTCTCTTCACATTACTATCACGGATGGCCCTACAGCTCCAAATCCTACTCAACCCAACAACACTGGTAATTTCAGCTCCAGCATTGGCGACATGCCAAGCTCGGGTCTCTCACGCGCAGACAGGACTGGCATTGAAAACAATACCCAATCCACTGCTCCTCCCAATTACTCTCCTTGGACTCCGGGCTCCTTTATGAGTTTCTGGGATTATCTTGCTAGGTACATCACGCAAGAAGGAAAGGCTGGCTGGGGAGTTTGGTGTGTTTGTGAGAATTCTTCTCCTTCCTCCTCTACCGCCGGTTCCGGTAATGCGCAGCCTAGAAATTCAGCAGCAATGCTTGATGTTAGGATATATACCTGGGGGGAGATTATATCCCACACCTATCTACTTATATTACTTGCCAGTGACAGACGCATCAGAAAGTTGCAGAACGTCGAATGGAGAGATGGCAGTGGGGAAACCGTTGTTCGCATGACCTAAAGCATCTTTTCTTCAGCTCAGCAGCTTGATCCTAAACATCGGTGTTGTCAGTTGCCTATACGGGGATGGAATAGCCGGGGCTGCTCTTCTGCTCAATCCCTCAAAAAATATATATACGGAAATTCCGCTAAGAAAGAATTAACTCTTCTGACGTCCCATTCTGGAAGTTTTCAAAAAACTCTAATCAACTCGATATCGTCGAGTTGGCATCGACTTATATACCAGATCATTCCTTGGTCTCAGCTAAACCTTCTGAGGTTATTTTCTTGCATGGTGTATAATTTCTACTGGCGCCACCGGAAACCGGCATACGCCATTTTGAGTATAATAAATGGCTAGTATTTCCTCCTTGCTTGGTGACCGAATATACCCAACCTCATCCAAACTCCACGTCCCTTGACCTTCAGGTTCCCCTTCACGTATATCGAACGACTAAGCATCAATTTATACGCACGACATCAACATGCGGTTCTACAGTATGGAACAATTCACCATCCTCCTGCTTGGCGTACTCCTCTCTCTCAGAAACTTTGCAAAAGCCGATTACTGGGTAATAAACAACACCTGTCCCTTTGACGTAACCATCTGGCATGTGGGAGATACTCCCGGCTCCCCAGTCATCGTCAACAGACGCAGCTATTACTATGACTTGCTATCCAACAAGGGGGATACGAGCGGCCCTTCAGTCAAAGTCTCGATAACTGGATCCGAAGAGGAAGTAGCCCAACTTGAGTATACCGTTGGGAAGGACTTCCTTTTCTACGACCTCTCACATATCAACGGTCACCCTTTTCTTCCACATGGAATTGAGCTTCGATCGTCTCTTGGGCACTGTAAAGATGTCGACTGCCCCGCCCGAAAGCCAGTCTGCCCTGATGCATATCATACACCGTACGATGATTGGGCCACACTTTCATGCGATCCAGGTGCTTACCTGACGTTGGACTTGTGTGTATAGCGCATAATGACGAGTTAAACTATGCGGTTTCAATCAAAAGGGTGTTCCAAGCCTATACCATGTGTGTAATTGTTAGCTAGCAGCCAGCCCTTCCACCTTATGTCTACAACATCCGGGTGACCAGCGCTACTCTCAGGCCCTTTCTCACCCTCACACAGACGCTTTAACGCCTCTCCCCGGCCATCTCTGGCTCCCTCAGCCGTTATGTCCTCACCAGTTCCGCACCATGTCATCACGCTATCCGTGCTTCCCCCCTATCAACGTTATACAGACTCTGCACGTCCTGTCCTTACTGCCCTAATTCTTATTACGACGATTGAACTATGATGATACGCGGGAATAACTCAATGCATAATAATAATGATAATAAAATCTTCAGTTTCAATAAAGTATATTACAAAATATTATAACGTCATCATCCTCATAATTTGTTTGAAATCCATTAATTACTTAACTCCAAACCCCCACCTCAACCCCATTGCATTCATTACCTATCTCCATCTCCAGCATCACTCCATAGTAGTACTCCGTAATCAGCCCTACCTAAAACTGCGCCACCAAATGAACCTCCTCACACTCCTCCAACCCAGACGTATCCCTCGCCTTCCAGAACACCACCACCCTCGCCCCCTGGCTCTCGTAAGGCGGGATCCCCGAAACCAGACACGCAGCAAAGACAATATTCTCTGCTCCAGGCCCCGTGTACGAAAGGTGATTATCAGGCTGTGAGAGCTCAAACTCATCAGCTACGGTAGTTGCGTCGATTAGGATGGAATGGTAGCCTGGCGGAGCGAATTTCTGGTCCGAATCCGTGAGGAGGCGGATGTAGAATGGGATTTGGGACCGGGTGGCTACTATTAGGAAGGAGTCGCCTAGGATTTCTACACCTGCGGCTTTAGTAGTTGTATTTTGTTTGTATTTGCATAATATATATTTGAGTGGTTGATGAATGGATGGAATTGGATGGAATGGGGAGAGGGTGAATGGATGTATATGGGTATACTCACCAACCGAAGCGGCGGATGATATCTCGGATTCTAATGTTGGGATACTGATTCCTGCCGCGACGTGGAAGGCGTGCACTATGTATAGATTAGGGCTCAACTCGAGAACAATCAAATCAATCAATTCCAAAGGAGAAGTGGGAGGGGAGGTACAGTAATATCCATTATATCTGCCTCCTTCGTTTCTAAACACCATCTTGGTGCCGGCGGCTGGAGCCTGGGCATGGCTTCCATGGATGAAAGTGAAGAGCGAAAGCAGCAGTGTAGTTATATGCAAATACATGGCGTCAGTCTGCGTTGAGATTGTATTGAGATTGATATTCAGGTTGAAATTATTTAGTGTCGAGGGGATATAGCAAATCACCCCATACAGACAGGTCTTATGAGAAGACTATGAGTGTGAGTGGCGGAAGTGGAACAAGGCAGAGATAGAGTGTTAAAACTAGATTCTAACGATGGTGTCGGGAAGTTTGGAAGACTGAATTGAGTTCCTGTTCCAAAAGTTGAAGAAATGACATCAACGTGGCTGTTGGTGACAGATTGGTGGAAAGCATGTTTTGATCACTGGGAGAAGTTGAATGGAATAGGCTTCAAGGAGAAAAATTTCATTTGGCTACGTACTGTTGCTGTTTGGTAGATCATTGCAGGCTGCTTGGACGACGAGAACAGACAGAAAAGACATATAATAAGACACAACCCGCCCATTAGGAGTAGAGGAAAATAAGAAAACGAAAGAAAAGAAGATGTAAAGTGCATAGAGAGAATCAGTAATTCAACTCTCCACTCCCAGGTCCACCGACGGCGTCTAAATCTTCGTAGCTTTTTAGACTACGTCCTTGAACTGCTTCCTTGGGGCCCATAGCTTGTGCGCCACCGCCTGCATTATCACCCCAGCGTCCACCAGTTCCAGGGCCCATCCCGGCTGCTGCCGCTGCTAGAGCTGCTGGATGTCCAGGGGGAATGTATGCTGCAGCTGCAGCATTTGCACCCATACGACCGCCAGCCCCGAACATGGCACGGCCAGGACTAACACGGCCGTTGCTCATGGGTCCACCTGGGCCATAGCGGCCAGCACGTCGGTCATAAGGGCCAGATCTGTTGGCATAACGCCCACCTCCACGGCGTATCACACCTGGGTTATGAAGGCCTGAAGCGTCTCCATTGTTCATGGCTATGCCTCCAGCCCAGTTCGTAGGGTTTCCTGCGGCATTGACGAGTGGGAACCCTCCAGACGACTGGAACCCACTACCGCCTGCCATCGAACCGCCAGCTCCACCTATGCCAAAGGACATGTTTGCAAAATTGAATCCACGAGGAGTTCCGGCAGGGACATGTCCGGGCGGGAATGGGAAATGACCGTTACTAGCTGCATCGGACCTTGTTGGTGAGATATGAGCTGGGTCGAGAACGTAAGCGTTGACGAGTTGGAGCTGTTAGATTTTGACCAATTAGTATATACCCCATCCCCCAATGTCTATATTCTCATTTACATACCTCTTTCTGGATCTCACTGAACCACTCTGGATGGCGTTTTTCAACGTGCTTCCTCCAGAAATGAAGAGCCTTGAATAGCTTGGTACATTCAGGAACCTTGCAGCGGAATTTAGACTCATCCTCCTGCCGGACAAATTTAGACAGCTCATCTTCGAGTGCCTCTTCGACAGGCTTTCCACCCAGTTTCTTTAGGTCGGCATTTTCGGGCTCTAGAATTTGGAATAGCTTGTCTTCAAACGTCTTCACCCAGTTGAAAGCGCGGTAGATTTGCTGTTCGCTCTTGGAGGCGAATTTATTGGGTTTCTTCTCGTCGGTGGGGGATGCCTCGCCCTCCTCTTCCTCCATGGGCTCTTTCTTTTTGGTAGGATAAGGGTCGCCGTTGGCACTGGCTTTGGCAGCGGCCTTTGCATGGCTGCTGAGGCCTGAGCGAGGTCGACGTAAATGGCCTCCAGGACACTTACGCACAAGTTCGTGGATGGAATCGCTTTCAAAGACACAGAAGAAGCAAAAATTATGGACTCGTCGAAGATATTCAACAAGAAGGTCTAATGTTTTCTTCTTCACAAGAAGCTCTTCGCTGTCAACATCATCCTCATCGCTGTCCTCTCTTTCTTCACCCTCTTCCGCTTCTTCACCCTCTTCAAGGAGGATCATGTCCTCGTCGGTATCGAACGCTCTGTTCTTTTTCACCTTCACAGGGCCCGTCACGGGTGGTTGTAGCCAACCCTTCGCACGTAGCTCCTCGACTCGTTCTTCAATGCGGGAAACACCGTCGGCTGACTCTAGGCCCGAATCTAGCTTGGCTATAATTCGCCTCGCCAATTCTAAATCTCGTTCAATACGTTCGGGAGCTGAGAATAGATCCCAAAGCGCCTTCTTTCGAGGGTTTGAAGGTGGCACATGGACACCAACATGGCAAACAAAGTCCCCACGAACTGGATCCTGTATCGTTTTCCCGTTGATAGCTTCGAGTGCTCTATCAGCTGTACTATTTCCATTTGCGGTATTTGTTTCGACTTCCTCCCCTTCTTCTCCCCTTCCATCGCCCCTCTCGACGACGGCTTGAGGCTCGGCTCCAGGATGAAGCATTATCCAACCAATCCGGTGGCATTTTTTGGACGGGTTGGGATCGCTCAAACTCAGCCATCTAAAGCCGCCATCCTCCTCCCCGAGATGTTCTTTAGAGAACTCTTCAATTTTCTCACGGCTAACATTTGGCGCCAACGTCTTGATAAGAAGGGCAGGTTGCAAAAGGGACTCGTCGCGGAGATCTCCGCCTCGGGTAGGGACCAGATCAAGAACACCGAGCGTCTCGCCGACAGCGGTTGTCTCTCCTTCCTCTTTCTCAATGATGCCGCCAGCTCCGTCACTTTCGCTTTTGTAGATCCCCTCTAGAGTAAACTCATCGAAAACGCCAGCCTCGATATCGCGCAACCATTGCTCGTAGGCTCCCGACCTGAAATTCATCAGGCGCTGTCGGAATGGCTCTCGGACTTCGTCTACGTATTTCTCCTTGAACCACTCTTCATTGCGATGGTGCTGGACGAATAGCCGAGCCAACTTGATTTGAAGCTCGGACTTGTACGCGTCGTACGCGGCTTGTATCTGGGCTCTTTCTTTGTCTCTGTCTTCTCGGGCCTCACGCTCACCCTTGACTCGGTCAGCCGGTCGACGGCCACCGTGTTTTGCTCGCTCTTTCTCGTCTCGAATGGCCTGTTCGGTCCTCCACCACTCGGCATACCAGTTAAAGCCCACTTGGTAATCTAGAGTCATTGGGTTCGGTAGAGGGTTGGATCGGATAGCAGGTTTCATCGGTTCCTGCCCGGGGACATAGCGATCAATGTTGGCAGCGGTCGGCGAAGGTGCCCGACGGCGTTGTTGCTCACGGTCACGAGCCGCATGCTCTCTTGACGCGTTATAATACTCATCTCGACCGGCTCGATCTCTATCGCCTGGCTGATAACGATCAATGGCCACGGGAGAACGAGACCGACCTCTGGCGTTGCGCCGGCGTTCCTGCGATTGTGCTGCAACAGCTAGTAGTTAGTAACACGTAAGATTGGTAGCCAGATTGTGGGAAATCATACCAGGCGACCTCCTTCGGTAGGAGTCTACCGATGGTCGTCCAGAGAAGCTCTCTTCGTCAACCCATCTAGCGTCAGATTTGCTCGCAGTTGGAGACTCGAAGGAATCGTAAGGATCCATCACGGATCGATTCACAAACAAGCTCAATCAGCCTTATTCAACAAAATCCTGACGGCTCAAAACGCGATAGAGAAAAGCTCGGTCCTAAGAAATTCGACAACGGGGTTTCGGAGAGGAAACAAGGTAAAAAGCTAATGATCGACATTGTGACGGTTAGATTTGGATTTCTTTCAGATTGGGAGAGCGGATGGCAATGAACGAACGGTAGATGGAAAGGTTGAGGGAAGGGAGAGAATTAAACAAGATAAAAAAGGTAGAGGCATGATAAGCAAGATAGATGGATAAAAAGAACCCATCGAGAAGGAAAATGAGCAAGTAAAAGCTGAGGAGTGCCGCTTTTCTATCTTGGATAATGAATAGATATAAGGTCCATGTCTTGTTTTTTCAAACGAAGCTGGAGGAGGTTCTGCTCAACGGCACCTCCTCAGAAGAAGATGGGCAAAGCGGATGGCAATGAAAGGAGAAGAACGGGGAGACATTTCGAGTCAGGAGAGTAGAATGCAGATATGCCCGTTTCCTTGGGAGTGCAGAGAAGGAAACTCGAGTGATATTGATGAAGGTATGGGCATGATGAGACAATGATGGGCTAGAAGAAGGGAAGGGAAGAAAAGACAAGCGGGCAGAAGGCGGGTCAATTTAAGAGAAGCAGAGAGAAGTAAAGGGCTAGGCAACCTACAAGTAGCCTCGATGAAGAATGATAGCTGCCCAAGGGCTGTCGATGGAGAGAATGGAAGCGCGCCTTTGGATCGTGGTTGGACATGATGAAGTCGAGATGGATTGAGGCGAGATCTGGAGCTAGATGTCACGTGGTATCACGTGGTAACAAACAAAGCCAAACACGTTCGACGACCATTGCTAGCTGCTCGCAGGCTGTTGATGGATAGCTAGTACTCTGTAGTCTCTCTGCTAGACACAAGCAATTGACAGTATTCCTCTTCCTCCCACCTCGATTTCATAGCAGCTAGGCTGGATCACAATAGATGAAGAAAGATTCCACATGGTCAACCAGCTATTTGTGGGGGGACGGAGCACATTCAGATAAGATGAAAATCTCCACAGCACAAAAACGACGGTTATCAGATCCAACTGGCTCAACACAGCTTAATGCAGCTTACCCAGCTCGATCACTTACACCGGAAGACGGGCGCTGCATGAGCTGTCAAAATTACACAGATTTATTTCGGATGTGAGTGGACAACCGCCTCACCCGCAACAAGCCATTGGTGAGCTGTCAACTGCATCAAGATATTATTTTGGTAGGGTTTCTTAATTTGTCATTGGGCATGAAGATCATCATGGGCTGTATGTGAGTGCTAGGGTGTGACATGCAAGGTAATTTGGTATTCTGTGCTTTGAGCTGACTTGGCAAGTGTGATGAAACGCATATAGGGAGAAGTATGCTATGTTTAGACGGAAAAAGCAAGTCGCAAGGCAGAAAGAGAAGGCTAGTTAATTAATTAAGCCTTACTCGGTTCTTGCGGTGAGCGCGGTAAGATTACAGACGACGACAGAACACTCGGTACAGAGACAGAGACAACAGAGAACTAGAAATAATACAAAATACAGAATAACAGCTGGGCGGACGTATTCCGTCGTGTTTGTGGCAGAAAAAAGTAAGGCGGCGGTTGGGCAGAAAATGTGACGGATCCAAAGATACGAGCAAAAAGACTCACCGCCTTCGTATCCATACGGTAAGCGTACGTATGGCGTCAGACCATGTCACCTGACAGCCCCTTTTGCCTTTTTTTTTTTTTCTTTTTGTATTTTCTTTTTTTCTCGCTTCTGGTTGGCTGCTTTGTCTCTCAGTAGTTAGGACAGAAGCACTTTCGCACTCAGAAGAAGAAGAAATCTAACAGAGAACAGAACAGTATTACTACGTAGTAGTCTGCTAGTTGCTAGTTGTACGAATAATCCTCTGTTATCTCAGCTCTCTCTACTCCGTACCAGATACTATCACTAGTGGAGAAAAGTCTGTTTTCAAAAACTCAAGTCACGTTTCTCCCCGGCCATTGGATCATCGTTTAAAATCCATCTCGCTTCCCTCTTTCTTACTGGCTCTCTCCGTTTCTCTCTCCCCTCGTCTTCTGCTCGTCTTTTCTCTCTTATTCGTCTTCATCTTTTGACTGTTACTGTCACTTGGTTTAGGCTTGCTGTTCTTGACCTTCGGTCGCTGCCGAGCTTAACCACCCAATCATCTTTTCTCTCTGTTCTTAGCTGTCAATCAGAATCCCACTGAGCATCATCTAACCTTCAGACGCGTTTTGGTACGTCAACATACGCGCCCATCATCACAATACCAATCTCTACACTACACTCTACACTACACACAATACCTTCACACAATAGACTATCACTACACTGCACTACCTACATCACTGCATCTTCTTCCCTTCTCCTTCTCTCTGTCTACTCACACTATATCATCTTATTATTACTCGCCCACACACATCGCTGTCCCGTGACCGCAACGGACCCAACACACCGTCTCCCTGCAGCAGCAAAGTGGGTGTGTGTGGTCGAGAAGAAAACGTGCATCACACTGTTCTTCTGCTATTACTGCTATCACTATCACTCTATCACTGCTCTCACCATCATCCTTTGATACTCTCTCTCACAGCCTTACCTCACGAGGCTCTCCCTTCGCGTCAACCGCATATTCTCTCCAGTCCATTTCTTTTTCCTTCGCTCGAAACCGTGTTTCTGACTTTCTCCAGGAAACTTTCCTCGTAAACCCATTGTGAAACGAACACTGCGGTTTTACCAAAAAGAAAAAAATTCCCATCGACTCTTCAATCTCATCTTTTTCTCTCTTCTTTTTTATTACGAGTCTTACGAATCATCTTGTTCTTCTCTTTGCTTTTTGCTTTCCGTTTTCCGGTATCTTCGCCGCGTTCTCATCACTTATTATAATCATCCTTATCACAATTGTCAATCTCCGACAGAGTGACAGCCAAACAACCGATCAGCACGCCCCCGTGTCGCTGTTATAAATATAGCGGTACCACCATCATACCGTCTCGTCCAATACTCTTGAGATCTTGACAGTCACGGCTCTCCCGCCAAGCCACTTTCAGTGTGAGTATACCCCCCCGCAAGCATCGCTCGCCCTATTGATTCGGCATCACTCCCTTTTCTCTTTCTTTGCTTTTTCTTCCCGTCTTTCTTGTCTGCCTGTCCGTCACGTCCTTTCAAGGCGCGTGCTCATTTCAGGGGGTGGGGAAAGCTACCACGAGGTACTTGAAGGATGCCTCTGGCACTAATTATTTCCTCCGTACCCTTTTCCCACCCTCTGCACGTGTAAAAACGCGTGAAAGAAAGTCGACGAGAAGGAGGGGAACACAGATGAGGTCAAACAAACCGAAGAATCAGCCTGCTAATCAAGGAAATAGAACTTCGAGTATCGTGTCACTCGACTTGTACAAACCGGACACTTGGCAGTTGGTGTGTGTGTGTGCGCTGTTCGAGAGAATTCTAGGTAAGATATGCCGGAAACAAGATGTGTTTTGTTTCTTTTTCAGCCGTTGTATATGCTGAGGAGAGTGGTTTATGTGTGTTCGGCTTCATGCAGCCTATTTCCTTCTACCCTTAAGGATGGGTGCATAAGCTTCCGCATTGCCAACGCATCGCCCATCGCCATCACCGCCTGTCTGTCCAAGGAGTCCCCGACCACCTTGCATAACAGTCCTCTTTCTCTCTCTCTTTTTTTTTTTCTTTTCTTTTTCGATCTACCCCCTCATAGCCACAAAAAATTCGTTTCTATTCACCGATTCCTTTTTCTTTTGCATTTTCCGGCTTGCTCAATGGCCCTTGCCGGTTTGCTTGGCTGATGGGAATCCGCACCGTTTTGATTTTCACCGTCATTATGATCCTCTTATTTTCTCCCCTTACCGCTGGTCCGTCGTTTATCCTCGTTAATCTTCTGTCGCGCATTGGGCTAGGCGCTTGAAAGAGTTTGTTCGTTCGTCAAGACGCTGACTTCATCAATTCTAGCTGCCCGTCTACATCGGCTTGGCGACCCGACGATACTTGTTGACGCAGGATAATCCATACATCCTACCCAGCCCTTGGGCACCGCCTCAACTCTCGCCTGCCTTACGACGTGGCATGATAAGCCCTGCAACCGCCCCAGGGATACTTTTTTTCTATTTTTTATAATTTTTTTTTCAAAAGCCTAACTTGACAGTT
Source organism: Arthroderma sp. MBC 290 (assembly GCA_030411455.1). Lineage (NCBI taxonomy): Eukaryota > Fungi > Ascomycota > Eurotiomycetes > Onygenales > Arthrodermataceae > Arthroderma > Arthroderma sp. MBC 290. The sequence continues at coordinate 445,333 of JAPERC010000071.1, read as the reverse complement.
GAAACGAAAGAAAAAAAAATAGAAAAACATAAATATATACACGAGAGGGGGACCAGCCTATAGTATCAACCCTTGCAAAGAAAAAGTCCTTTTCTTTTGCAACCAATAGTCCTGGGACTGACATCTCTTTTCGTGATTTTTATCTTGCGACCGCCGACAATTCCGCGCCACGCCCACGAACCCCAGTCATCGCTTCGAGTCGACGAAAAAAGATTAGAAAAAAAAAAGTAAGGTGCCGCATCACTTTTGACTTGACAACGCATCGACAGGCGCGAGGGATACCCCCCCCCATTCTCTGCATCAGAACCCAACCACGTCTCTTCCCGCATTTGCGCTGTTCGGCGAGTTCCCAAAGGGCCACGGAGAAAAGACAAGTGGAAGAACTCGATTTTGTTTCTTTTTTACTTTTATTTTCTCTGTAACAGTACAGAAGCGACAGGGTGCCATTTATCCTGTCTGTCGCCCCGAGTAGTCTGAGTACAAACAACAGCCATAGTAGCGTTGAACCGCCGCAGTATTCTGAGAAACCTCAGATAAAAAAAGGGCTTTTTGTTTGTTCATCGTAACGTCATTGGTGTTGGTAGGTTCTGCCCTATTTATTTATATTTATCTCCCTCTCACACGCTGTCCAACCCCTCCAAATCCAGTGACCGACTGTTGCTGCGCTAAAAAACTAACGCGACCGTGGAGGCTGCAGAGAGTCGCATCGAATCAGCGTTCGAATACCCCAACCCACTCTTGAACTTTGGACTTTCTCTCTCCACAATCTCGATCATACGCCATCATCCTTCCCGTTCAAAGCGCGCATTGAGTACCTTCTTTTTGGGCCTTATCTAAACGCAATCGCCACCATGGAGTACGCTCCTCAGTATCAGCAACACAGCCAACAGCCTCACGGAACTTCACATATCCAAGGCCCGTACCAATCGCCTCCACAAAGTGCCGAATCCATCGGTCCAATACCTTCACCAACCACTGCTCAGAGTCAGATGCAGCATAATCACTCGAATCATCAAGCCTCGCCTATACTCCCATCGCAGTCTCACTATCCGCAGCCACAAACCACTCCAGGACAGGTCCAGCAGCAGATGAATTTCCCTCAGTCTTACGGCACGATACCCCAGAACTATGGCATATCTCCAACCCAGGCTGCGGCTATGGCAACCGCTGCTGCCTCTGGCCAGTTCTTCCCACTGCATCAAGACTCGATCAGCGGCACCATGCCTCAAGGTGCTAGAGGGTCGCCTCGGATGTCAAACACCTCGGTAAAGAATGGTCGTAACCCACGATCGCCGCAGCAACCCACGTCCGGACAACTTCCTTCTATTCCCAACCAGATGCCGCAACAACAGCAGGCTCAAGCACAGTCACAACAGCAGCAGCAACAACAACAGCAACAGCCGCCATCACAAGCCCAAACGCAGCAATCGCGACGGATGAGCCAGCAAATGACTAGTCCCCATGTACAAAACGCACAGCCAGTAATGAACCACAACCTTCCTCGACCATCTGGTTCGCAGCCCATGCCACCACCATCGTCTCACCAGCCCGTCCCTCAGAGTCAACCCTCTCCAGAGATGGTTGGCGCCGCTGCCGAAGAATCTCCGCTATATGTCAATGCAAAGCAGTTCCACCGCATCCTGAAGCGACGCGTTGCACGTCAAAAGCTGGAAGAGCAACTACGGCTCACATCGAAAGGTCGAAAGCCCTATTTGCACGAGTCCAGACACAACCACGCCATGCGACGGCCTCGTGGCCCTGGTGGCAGATTCCTCACGGGCGGCGGAGCAGCAGAACCAGCAGCTGGTGCGACAAAGCCAGACAGTAATGCATCATCGCTACCCTTATCTTCCTCTCAGTTGACCTCGTCAGGTCAAAAGCGAAAGGCTAGCGTTGCGGCTCTCGGTGGTAGCCAAGCTGGATCCCCAACGATGAAGAGAGTCAAGCCTGGTGGCGCACCTCAGCGAGGAAGCATAAGCAGTGTCCAAAGTGACTTGCAGGACGTCGGTGAAGATAACTGATCATCTAAGTCGCATCCTATCTGTATCCTTTTTTCTTTTCTTGGATTCCCCACCAAACCAGCTGATTCCTCCTTGTGTATTTTCCCTTTCCCCTATCTTACCATACCCTCCTCTCTTCATTTTTCTCGTCTTATACTTAACGTGCATGAGCGAAGCGAAATCGGATATAATGAGTTTTCTTTTCTCTATTTCCTTATTCTTATGTACGTTTTTTCCCTTTTTTTTTCTTGGGCAAATAATGAGCACCTTGTTTTTATCCAAAGACTGTTCTTCAGGGCAACCAACCAACCATACATACAGACCTATTTACCTTTTCCACTACCTACCGCTTTTCCAATCTAATCAACCATCAACCCGAAAAATGAAGTTTAAAAAGACAAAAAAAGGAGGAAAAAATTTCCCGATCCCCAAGCTTCTGTTGGTTTCCCTCATGACACAGGCATAAATATCTATTATCTATTCTATACCCTCCATCAAAATGCCTCATAGTTTACTGCTTTCGTCGATTTTATTTCCTCTCTCTCTCTGTGTTAAGCAACCGTCGATCTCCGCCTGTTATATCCCCATTACTCATCTGTACTTTCTTCACAGCATTTGAAAAACGAAAAATTCATCTAATGGGATTTTTTAAATATCTAGAATGGCAAAAACGCTTCGATGGCAATTGGCAACTAGGCAGGACAGGGCAGTGTTTAGGTTAAGGGGATGGTAATACCATTTATGCTAGGCTTTTCATACTTCATGTCTATTTTCGAGGATATACCTTACCATATCTATTTTTGTCACTTTCTTTACTGCGTTTTGTGAGCGTTGGATTGAAAATTGGCTAGTCAATGAAGATATTATCAAGTTACTCAGGCTGTAATGCATAGATAGGTATCAGACCCTCTATGATACTTGTGCTTGACGTCTGCAATGTAACTGTGGCTGTGCGCTGACTAACATTGATACCACGTGACGCGGCTCGACGTCGCTGTTGTGGCTTGTCCATTTCGGGCAGGAAAAGAGAGTCGAAAGCAATAAACTCACTCACTGATTAATTACAACTCTCACTCTCTGGCTCTTCACTGCACCTGTTCAAGACGATTTATATATACCGAGGCGTCATTTCTCTTCTTTCAAATATACATCATCCCCTTACCTTTGTGCTCTGCGCCCTTAATACACCGAATCTATAACCATCGATACCTTGAGCCCCTATTCTCGAATCCTGATTGGCGCGGAGGAACCCCCATGACTATATTTCGATGTTCGCGCAATTAAATGGCTGCCAGGCGACAACACCACATCATCGCTTCCGACTGAGTGCTGTGTAATCCGTATCTTGTCGTGGTATCGGGAACCTAGGACCGAAAAACCGAGAGGGATAGATTGTTATCTCTAATACGGCGCGCGTCGTCGTTGCGTTAGTCTACCGGAGAGAGAGGGAGGGAAAGTTGTTGCGCCGGATCGAGGGAAGGAGTGTATGGGGTATCGGTGAATGATGGCGCCTGGTGGAGGAGGAAATATCAAGGTGGTGGTGAGGGTGCGGCCGTTTAATGGCAGAGGTTAGTTCCCGGTTTAGTTGGGGGGGAGGAGGTATACACCCTGTATTTTGCCGTGCCAGGCTAACTACCTTGTACTTCCAGAGATCGATCGCAAGGCACAATGTATCGTTCAGATGAAAAACAACCAAACGGTCCTCATCCCGCCTCCCGGGGCTGTTGAAAAAGCGAGAAAGGGAACGGGTAAATCGGGCGGGGGCGGCGATGGACCCAAGACCTTCGCCTTTGATAAATCATACTGGTCCTTCGATCGCAAGGACTCCCAATATGCCGGCCAGGAGAACCTGTACAGGGACCTGGGCGTGCCGTTGCTCGACAATGCGTTCCAGGGATACAACAACTGCATTTTCGCGTACGGGCAGACCGGGTCTGGGAAATCGTACTCGATGATGGGATACGGGGAGGACGCGGGTATAATTCCCATGATCTGCAAGGAGATGTTTCACCGCATTAGCTCGATCCAGGAGCAGGATAAGCATTTGACATGTACGGTTGAAGTGTCGTATCTTGAAATCTACAATGAGAGAGTTAGGGATCTGCTTAACCCTGCGACTAAGGGGAATTTGAAAGTGCGTGAACATCCGTCGACGGGTCCGTATGTGGAGGATCTGGCGAAGCTTGTAGTGCAGAGTTTCCAGGAGATTGAGAATTTGATGGACGAGGGGAATAAAGCGAGGACAGTCGCTGCGACGAATATGAATGAGACTTCGAGTCGATCGCATGCTGTTTTCACCTTGACAGTATCGCAGAAGAGACATGATGCGGAGACAACGATGGATACGGAGAAGGTTTCGAGGATCAGTCTTGTTGATTTGGCGGGTTCAGAACGAGCTACTTCGACTGGTGCTACGGGTGCGCGTCTCAAGGAGGGTGCGGAGATTAATAGGTCTCTCTCTACGCTTGGGCGTGTCATTGCGGCTCTTGCCGATGTGTCGTCGGGGAAGAAGAAGAATGCATCAATGGTTCCGTATCGTGATTCGGTGTTGACATGGCTACTTAAGGATTCTCTTGGTGGTAATTCCATGACGGCTATGATAGCGGCTATATCCCCGGCAGATATCAACTACGAGGAAACCCTGAGTACACTACGATACGCAGATTCGGCAAAGAGGATTAAGAATCATGCTGTTGTCAATGAAGATCCGAACGCACGAATGATTAGAGAACTTAAAGAGGAGCTTGCCCAGCTGAGAAGTAAGCTTGGAGGCGGAGCTACCGGCGCTGCAGCGGCAGCTGGTGGTGCTGCAGGAGCTGGAATGGTAGAGGAATACCCGCCAGACACACCATTAGATAAACAAATGGTATCAATCGCGCAGCCTGACGGGTCCATCAAGAAGGTCAGCAAAGCCGAGATCGTCGAACAACTAGACCAGAGCGAGAAGCTGTATAAGGACTTGAATCAAACCTGGGAAGAAAAATTACAAAAGACCGAGGAAATCCACAAGGAGCGAGAAGCCGCTCTCGAAGAGCTGGGTATCAGCATTGAGAAGGGGTTTATAGGACTCAGCACACCGAAAAAGATGCCCCATCTCGTCAATCTAAGTGACGACCCCCTCTTAGCTGAATGTCTGATCTACAACATCAAGCCTGGAACGACGACCGTTGGAAACGTAGCCACTGCGAAGACTTGTGAAATTCGACTGAATGGTTCTAAGATTCTTCACGAGCACTGCACTTTTGAAAATGCGGATAATGTCGTCACGCTTATTCCGAACGAAGGCGCTGCTGTCATGGTTAACGGCTTGCGTATCGATAAACCCCAACGACTACGGAGCGGGTTCCGCCTCATCCTAGGCGACTTTCATATCTTCCGATTCAACCACCCGCAGGAAGCTCGTGCTGAAAGGGTTGAACAGAGCTTACTCCGGCATTCCGTCACTACGAGCCAGCTGGGATCCCCGGCCCCAAACAAATCCCACGAAAGAACGGTGAGCAGAACAGGCTCGGACTTTGATGGAGATTATAGTCGTGCGGGATCACCTTCACAGCGTGGCCGTGATTCAGACTGGTTTTTGGCTAGGAGGGAGGCTGCCAGCGCTATACTGGGCTCAGACCAAAAGATATCCCATCTCACGGATGACGAGCTTAACGCCCTATTTGATGATGTCCAAAAGGCTCGAGCTGTAAGAAAAGGCCTACCTGAAGGCCGGCTGTTAGATCTGGAAGAAGATTCCGACTCGCTTAGCTCCTACCCGGTGCGAGAAAAATACATGTCGAACGGAACCATTGACAATTTCTCCCTGGATACCGCTATAACGATGCCTGGGACGCCCCATCACGGTGACGATGAAGAGAAAGAAGGCCCGGATGCCACTCTTCACATGATGCGTGATGATATGCAGCGCCGACTCGACAAGCAAAAGGAAGAATATCAAGAAAAATTAAAAGGCACCGAAGCGCAAGACGTGGAAGATTTAAAATCTGAAAGGGAACGGATGGAGGAGGCCTTGCTAACTGCTAAGGAGGAGTTTCAACAACAATTAAAGATGCAAAAGGAAGCATTCGAATCACAAATCAAAGGAATAGCAAGCCTTTCACCTCAAAATCCATTTGAAAACGGCGGCTTTTCCCTCCTTGAACCGCGCGAGATCCAGGTGGCTCGCTCCGTTCTTCGGCATTGGCAACGTCGGAATTATGTCCGGATGGCCGAAGCTGTTTTACAGCATGCATCTCTCCTGAAAGAAGCCCAAGTGATGAGCCAAATCATGGACAAGAGTGTCTTTTTCCAATTCGTCATTGTAGATATCGGGCAGAACATGGGGTCCTCTTACGATCTAGTTCTTAACGGGATATCCGGCGACGATGACGAGGCGCTAGATGCAGCCAAAAAGCCCTGTGTGGCTGTTCGTGTTGTGGATTTCAAACACAACGTGATACTTATCTGGTCGCTGGATAAACTACAACGGCGAGTTCAGGCCATGCGTCAGATGCACCAATACATCGACCGACCCGATTACATACGGCATTTCAAGCTTGAAAACCCATTCTCAGAACCCTGCTCCCCTCAATATTCTCTCGTCGGTGATGCCGATATCCCATTAACCGCCGTATTTGAGTCGACAGTGCAAGACTTTGCTGTCGAAGTTGTATCGCCATATACCCAGAATGTAATTGGAATAGTCAAACTGTCACTGGAACCATCTGCCGCACAAGCCCCGTCATCAACACTTAAATTCAACGTTGTCATGCGAGACATGGTCGGCTTTGCAGAAAGGGAGGGCACAGATGTCCACGCCCAGCTCTTCGTACCTGGCGTCTCAGAAGAAGGCGGCGCAACCACTACCCAGATGATCAACGGCTTTGACGAAAACCCAGTTCGGTTCGAGAGCGTTCATAGCATGAGCCTTCCATTATCTAGTCCCCGCGAATCTACCTTGAAAGTCAGCATATTCGCACTTGTTTCAACCATGCATCTTGATAAACTACTGAGCTGGGATGACATCCGCGATGCTCCTGAAGCCCCTCCACAGAAACGGAAAACCCCTCGAATACCGGAATCCGAGTTCTTCCAGGAAGAAAGACATGATATCTTTGCTCGAATTCAGATTTTAGAGTTGGCTGAGAATGGAGAGTATCTGCCCGTGGAGGTTATTCAATCTAGCAGCCTCGACGTCGGGACGTATCAACTTCATCAGGGCCTCCAACGGCGTATTGTCGTGAATCTTACCCATAGCTCGACGGAAAGTTTGCCATGGGATGATATTACTGCTCTACGTGTTGGTGGCGTCCGGCTTTTGGACCCATGGGGGAAGATTCCTGACGCGGATACCAACTCGCCTGAGGTACAGTTAAAGCTGATACAGGAGCCCATGATCAAAGATAACGCTGATGGGACTTCAAACGTGACTATCATTGGACAATGGGATTCCAGTTTACATGGGTCTTTATTACTTGACCGGACGACAGCCGACAAATACAGGGTGCAGGTATCGCTCAAATGGGATCTGATCTCTTCTCGATTACAAGACCCCATTGTCTTTGCCCTCGACCAAACGCTGCAAATATTAGGCCGCAGCTACGTTCGTCCGCAATCTATGTTCAAGCAGTTCTGGAACTCCACCCGCGTCGTTCACTCCACTGTAGGGATGTTTTCAGTCGCCGTCAGACCAGTCTCGGCCAAAAGAGCCGCTGATCTATGGCGAATGAATACTCAAAACGACTACGTCAAGGGCGAAGAACTATTAACGAACTGGTCGCCGAGAAAAGTGTCGTTGATTAAAGATTACATCACGGCCCGAAAACGCAAACAAAGAATGGCCGAGATCGAAGCGGCTCGCGGTGCGTTAAGCGCAGGTAGCTTGACGCCTTTACCCCTGAATGGCTGGTCCACTCCCTCATCACATTCCGCAGCAAGCTCAGAAAGGCGCGAGGTGCTGCTCCGAAAGTACCTAAATCTTTGGACAACAAAGAAAGATTTAACCGATATAATACTCATAAAAGACCACACCGATCCACCCTCACAAGCCGCCGCGAGTGCACGCAAATCAATAGGCCCTAACGATTCCCTAATCGATAACAACAGCACCACACCCTCAGGCGCCAACAGCTCATCCGCCCCATCAATCGATACCCAGCTATCCTCTAAACCCCGCTTCCTAGCAACAATCCAACATATCCCCAAGAATCCCTCAGCCCTTAAATCCGGCTACCTCTACACGCCCGACGAAACGGATAGCCACTGCTGGGTCCGACGCTTCGTCGAACTCCGCCTTCCATACCTACACATCCACTCCACTGACGGCGATGAGATTAACGTAATTAGTCTGCGCAATTCCCACGTCGACCATGATCCGGACTTTGTACGCTTACTCATCGGTTCGGAAAGTGGGTATGGACGCAATGATGGGACGAACGGCCTGCCTGCTAGAGGACAACCGAATGTTTTCGCCATTTATGGAACGCAGAATACATTCTTGTTCGCGGCGCGGACGGAGGGGCAGAAGATCGAGTGGATTTTGAAGATTGATCAGGGGTATTTTAGTGGTGGGAACGGTAATGGGGGTGTTTCGAGTGGTGCTTCGCGTTTCGGGTCGAATCGATGAAATCGATTGGATGCCGTGAGGTTTATTGGCCCATCGGATAACTGACGAAACCATGCTACTACAAACCTGTACTTATACGGCGCTCCCGAAACCGATATTGCTCCTCAGCACCCGCTGTTGCCTACTTTGAATATCGAGAAAAGAACAGCTTCAGACACACAGCTTGCATCAGGTGACCAACCACCACTTGTGAGAAGAGGAGGACCGAAGGCTCGACGGCTCCTCCAGCAATGTACCGGGGCGAGAAGACCGCATAACCATCTACATACACCAGAAGAAATACATCTCCTCACCTTTCCTTACTATCAGCATTTTATATTTCAACGGGCTGGGATTGAGGCAACCTCCACCCGTATATCAGACCTTCCCCAAGCACCGAAATACTTTACATACTTTTCAACTTATCCCGCATGGAAATATACTCACTTTGACCTTGCTTTTTTGATTTGTTTTAATGTCCTAATGACACCATATGATACACCCATCCGTTTATATTGAGATTTCATTTGTTTGTTTTCTTTGTTTCCTCCTCTATATTCCCAATACAACAATGTATTCCAGCCAGAATATTATATCAAGTATGTACAATCCAGCGCTAATCACCGGGGGTAATGTTGGTAGAAGTTTCCCTGTTAGCGGGCATCAATATGTTGAGAAAGCGAAAAATAAAACTTTAAAGAGTGGCCAGGTAGATAGATGTCGTCTCTAATTAACCGTTGGCTGATGGTGCGCACCTGCATTGACCAGCAGGTAAATTATAGTGTTGTTTCCTCGAGCGTGTGAGAATGCTGTTCGACCATTCTTATCCCTCACATTGGGATCGGCACCTTTGTCAAGTAGTAGTCTGACTCGGGCATCATCTCCCCGTTGAATTACCCTGATCAATGGCCAATTATCTGAAAGGTCCCTGGGATTAATACCCCCATTAGGATCAGCACCTCTGCTCAGCAGTAGCTTGAATATAGTTCCATTTTTACAAGCATGCAATAGTGCCGCCCGGCCAATCCGATCACTCACATTTGGATCGGCACCTTTGTCAAGTAATAACTTGACTAGGGTATAATCTTGTTCTTGAATAGCCATAATTAATGGTCTAACATAGTCTGGATCATGAGGAGAAGGATCCCAAATAGGATCAGCACCATTGTAGAGGAGTAGCCTATAGATATCTCTGTTGTTCAAAGCAATTGATACAACTGATCGACCATTATTATCCCTCGCATTGGGATCAGCACCTTTCTCAAGTAGCAGCTTAATGAACGGCTCACTTCTGTTCCGCAGAACAGCTAGAATTAATGGTGTCTCGCCAGTATTATTTTTCGTATTGGCATTGGCACCATTGCCAAGCAACAGGTGAACTAAAAACCCACTTCCCAGCCCAACAGCTAAAGCCAGTGGCGAGTCACCAGCCCTATTTTTCGTATTGATATCGGCACCATAGTCAAGCAGTAGCTTTGCCAAATCCTTACTTCTGAGCTGAACAGCTAAACCCAGTGGCGAGTCACCAGCCCTATTTTTCGTATTGATATCGGCACCATAGTCAAGCAACAGCTTAGCCAGAGGCTCACTTCCCAGCTGAACAGCTAAACCCAGTGGTGAGTTGCCAGTCTGATTTTTTGTATTGATATCGGCACCATAGTCAAGCAGCAGCTTAGCCAAAGACCCGGTTACCGGCCCAACAGCTAAACTGAGTGGCGAGTCGCCAGTTTGATTTTTTGTATTGATATCGGCACCATAGTCAAGCAACAGCTTAGCCAGAGGCTCACTTCCCAGCTGAACAGCTATAACCAGCGGCGAGTTCCCAGTCTGATTTTTCATATTGACATTGGCACCATTTTCGAGTAATCGTTTGGCAAAGATCTCGTCACGCATCTGAATAGCAGATTGGAAAAGATCCTGGCGAATCTCCGCCACTGAGCCGACCTCAGTTCCCTTCATAAATTCATTGGCCATGGTTTCTTGTCCGGTGCAAAGGGCGTAGGAAATTGGCGTTCCCCCGATTTTGTCCTTGCTGTCGGCGCGGGCTCCTATTTTAATTAGCCGCCGGGCTGTAGCAATGTGGCCATTCCAAGCGGCATACATCAACGGCGTTCGACCGTATCTATCCTTTGATTCCACACTGGCAGTTTTGGAAAACAGTCGGCTGATGGAGCGCTTGGTCAACAATCTCACGATATCGTCAAACCCGTTCTCAGAGGCCCAGGAGAGCGCAGAGCGCTTATCATGCCCATCTATAGCATTGATTTTATCCTCCTTTTCTGCGAGAAGAAAGTGGACAAGGCGCTTGAGTCCAAAATATGATGCAATCATGAGGGTGGTGAACCCATAAGGAAACCTCCCATGACCATTGACCCAGTAAACCCCGAACCAAGTCGGACATCGTGTTAAGCTCACATAACAGAGCGACCGTACCGACCCTATGGGTACATCGTGATCAATGCCTGACGCTCGGAAATGGCTAGCCCAGTTTATAGCAGAGTATTCTAGAAAGATGTAACGTCGAAGGTACTCGGACACATCCTGGACTCGACCCCAGCGCAGCGGGTATATCTCAAACTCAGAAAAGCGCAAGTGCCAGATGCAGATCTCACAAAGTATGCGATGAGACTCCGCCGGTCTGAGTGATGCTTTCCACTTGAGTTGATTGTCTTGACCTCCTCGAGGCTGTGGGTCTTCTTTTTGCACTAAAAATTCTTTGGCGGTCTGGTGAAGGAGATATACCTTTGATTCTATGATATTGACGAAGAGACCACAAAGGTCTCTGATGTACCTGCCGCAACGTTCCTCTGTTCTCTGATTCCAGTCTTTGTAGGACTTATGCTCTGGTCGAATAGATAATGCAAAGTCAACTTCGATCACGGTCAAGGGTCGTGATGCCGCAACGATAATATGAAGTAATTTCTTGGATTTTCCAAAGTTGTCACTCTTATTTAGAATCTTTTCATATACATCGTCGATTGTTGGCGGAAGCGAGGAGACAATTTTGCGTATTCGAGTCCGATCGAGTTCGAGATCATGCTCCAACAGCTCCAAAGTGAGGTAAACCCATAGATATGTTTGATTAGGAATACGCCGAAGCTCCTGCAAGAGTAACTGTTCTTCATCTGGTGTGAGAAAGCGACTTTTTCGGATGCGTGAGACTTTGTCTTTGATGTACAAATCGATTTCTTTCGCAATCTTCGACATTTCCTCGTCGCTTTCCCCCCTAAGATGGATGATAGGCAACCCAGGGATATCGAGGGGTTGAAATCCACGTCCAATTTTGTCATAGGGTCGAGATGTTATAAGAAACTTCAAGCTGATATCATTCTTCTCATTGTTCGCTGTATCATAAAACTTTCGCAAAGTCTGACCAAGCTTGCGCCGCTCTTCCTCTTCACATTCGTCAAATGCGTCAAGGATGCAGACAATTTCCCCGGAGTTTCTGTCCCGCGCAGCCATAAGAAGAATATCCCAGAGGTCATCAAACGAATTGCCAAGCTGTGCTCTGCAGGCCTCTAGTCGTTTGAGTATCTTGTTGGAGAAAAGAGCTTCTCTTTGTATGAAGAGCTGGTGCAGGATGCAACTCAAAGCGCCTATTGCACTTTTTTGTTTATCGTAATCGTCTTTGAAGAAGAAGTAGGACGTTATTCTCAACTCTGAAGTTTTCAGTTCATCCACCAAATATTTCGCTAAAACAGACTTGCCACACCCAGGGTTTGCGGATACCCAGAGCATGCTTGAAGACCGGCTTGCTCGCCATTGCTTAAACTGGCTGTGATTCACGAACCACTCGCATGTCCCCGGACTACGGTCTGGATTTCGGTTTTTTCTATCCAGATATGGTAAAGTGTAGAGGGATTTAAGAATAGGTCTCCTTCGTTGGTGGTCCTCATCCGTTTGAACTTCTGAGAACAAACGTCAGTCTATTGGTTTGTATTTGGATAACAATTCTACTATTCCGTACCAAAATTCATAGTTTGCGCATTAAACTGCTTGCCGCCCCCAACGTTGATGTGTTGATTTTGGCCACTATAGTGGGACTGCTGGCCACTTCCTGAGTTGACATATTGACCCTGGCCACTATATTGAGATAGGTATCCCGTTCCATCAGAGGCAATACTCTGGCTGAAGCGTGCCCTAGAACCATCGAAATCCGAATCTGGCACCGATGACTCTAACTTTGATAACCCATCAATTGCTTCCTTTAGCTGGCCCATCTGGTTCTGCAAATCCACCTCGAACCATTCATTGGTAGCAAGTGCATCCAAGTCTTTCAGGATACTCCGCATCAAGGTCTCCACTCGATGCCCTTTGCCCAGAGGGACTAGAAGGGTACGATAGAAATTTAGGGCCGACCCATCCTTCAAATTCTTTGTTCCAATCGCAACCTTCTCAAAAATTACCTGCAGCTCTTTGGCTTTCTCTTCGCAGTCCTTAACTAAAGGCCGAATAATCATGTTCGCCGATCCATCGCTAGCCTGGCCTTCGAGTCGTTGACGGAGGAGGCTTAGAGTATTTTGTGCCAAGGGAAGTTTGAGGTTCACTTCCTTGAATTCATTTGGAAGGCCTCGAAGGTGTTGAATGGCTTTATATGTCGAAGAGGTGGCTTGGACGATAGCGATTGTGGACGCAACGAGGCTAAGCGGATCCATGATTGATTTTCATGGAGGAGTCGCCGATGCGGAGGCTGCGATTTGATCCGTTGCTGTAGAAGCGAAAGCCGGAATGTGTCGTTCGCAGGGGTAGCCTTTGCCGCAAGCAACACTGCAATCAGGCATAAGATAACGAAGAGATATGGGGAAGGAGGAGAAGGAAAAGGAGGACGAGGAGAGAGGCTTGTCTATTAGACAAGACGTATGGACAAGAAAAAGAGAGATATGCTTGTATATATATCGCATAGCCAGACAGAGCTGGTGACGGGCGGTGAGGATGGGCAGTCCGCCTTGCTAGAGCCTCCAATTGACACTCACAACGCTAGATCAGCCGATCTTTGTACCCATGTTGCATGAGAATGCATGTAGCTGTACATCATTCGTTCTCCGTCTCGCATATCCCTGTAGACTTATACATATGCATCGGGAGGAACCATAGCGGTAGCGAGACGGCAGCGAGGAGAATACGAAGGCGTCCTCGCATCGCCATCATCACGATATCTGGGGTATGGACAGGTGACAGTGAGCCAGGAAACCCCTGTCATCGAGGCTTGGTTTTGTAGCCTCGTATTTCCCATGGGGATCAGCAAGCATGCAGCAATGGGCAGATTTCAGAGACACAGTATAAGCCTTTTCTATTACAACACCAGATATATATCAGACAGTTATTCAGTCCCATAATGCAGAAGCAGATATAAATAGATCAAATGAATAGTTTAGAAAGCTCCCGTGTGAATGACTCGAATCCGACCGGACAACAAATAGGACGCACGTAGCATTATCAGAAATCAAACGGGATAATGAAACAGAAGGGGTATATGTATTAAAAAGATATAAAAACAAAAAAGTTTATAGTATGCCCGAGATTCTGATAGGTGCCAGATACTCTCAGTTATCGTCTGTTTTGGAGTCGGAGTCAAAGAGGCCACTGAGCCAGTCCTTGACTCCTTCAAACGTATCTATGAATTTATCCCACAAGGATGGATCGGATGATTCTTCCTCTTCACCACCCTGGGGTGTATTGGTGGTGGTAGGTTTAGTTGACGCGGTAGTGGTACCTGAAGAGATACTAGTGCTTGAAGGATTGGAGGGAGGAGTAGTAGGTGTGGACGCGGGTATAGATGGTGTTGCTAGCGGAGTAGATTGAGTTGAGATAGAAGAAATGGTTATGGTCTCAAAGGGAGGATCGTCCGGTTTGTCCAGAGCGGGTACATCTTCGTCAGAATGTAGGCCGACAGGCTTGAGTGGAAGACGCAGCGTGCCGTTATTTGGACGAGGCTCTAAATGTAACGAGTCGCAAAGAATATTGTAAACTTCGGTATTTTCTTTAAGAATGACATGTCAGTTAAACTGGCTCGACCATCACTTGCACTCCAGGGGAAAAAAGAATGGAGGGCTAAACTTACGAAATGGTTCCACGCGACTGTTGGCTTTATGCGGGAAACTAGGGCCTCGGGCAACAAAGATCGCTCTCATAAGGGGATGCTCATGGTCATATCCATGAATACCCTTGGGATTATAAACCAGTCCTTCCTCTTTACCCTTCTTAACGTCGAAATCCTTCTTTTCAACAACAGCACAACCGGTTTTGGGAATAACCCATAACGGTGCGATTCGATCATTATTCGTAAAGTGGTAGCGCTCAGGCATCGTTTCTTTCGTATAGATCTCAATATAATCTTCATATCCCTTTGATGACTGTTGCAGATGTTCGTAGATAGCAGGAATATCCTCGTCTCGTTTCGGCCTTAATCCGCGCAAAGGCCAGCCGTCAATTCGCTCGATGAGATCTAGATCGACCAGATCTTCGAGCTGAACTAGTCTATTAGTCGAAGTTGTAGCCATTCCATGATCGGATACAACGACAACGTTAACGATATCCGTCAGATTGCGTGCCCGAAGTCCCTCAAGTATTGACCCTAGCATCTTATCCGCACTCGCGATCACGCTTTGGATCTCGGTACTGTTGGGTCCAAACTTGTGTCCCGCCGAGTCTACGTTCGGAACATAGGCCATAATAAGCTGAGGTCTTCGCCGGCCGTCATTTTCAGATATATTTTCATCCTCCTCCCCAGGAAAATCTAGGAACTCCATGACGCGGTCAACTTTGCGGTCTAGCTTCTCCTTGCCGTTGAATTTATCCACGTAGGTTGGATCCTTTCCCATGATATGCGCCTCTGATCCTGGCCACATATGGATGGCCGTTATCACACCTTGATCCTCTGCCGTGACCCAGAGAGGTTCTCCTCCCCACCATTTTGGCTGTTGGCTCCTTGCGGGGTCCGTATAGTAGAAATCCTCTTCCAACTCTGGGTCCCAGAATGTGTTCCCGACTACACCGTGGCTTTCTGGGTAGAGTCCGGTTACCAGCGTGTAATGGTTGGGAAAAGTCACGCTGGGGAAGCTAGGAAGCATGTATTGAGGTGATATTCCTTCGGCGATGAAAGAATTGAGTGTAGGGGTGAGTCCACGAGTGAGGAAATCGGCTCGGAAGCCATCGAGAGATATGACGATTGTTGTTGGAAGGAAAGAGGAGGTGCCGTTGGACAAGGTGTATTGGTGTTGTTGTCGAGATGCTCTGAACGTGCTTGAAGCCTTATATGCGCCCAGATATAAAATGAAGAAGAGGACGACGACGATAATGAAGGGAATTATAAATTTCAAGAATGACCTCTATAAAAAAGGATGATTGATTAGTATTTCCGACCCAAAGCCCTAGAAGTGGTCAAACATACCCATTTAGAACGCTGACTGTGTATAGATCTCGGATCCAAGTCAGATATGGAGACGGAAGATACTGAGCTTGCATCATCGGCATCAGATACATCCTTCTTGAACGCACCCTCCTCCATCTCATACATAAGCGAATTTTCCTCTGGAGTTCGCCTTCTTCCACTCTTTTCCCTTGCCATCTCCCGTTCTCTCCTCCTCTTCTCTCGTTTTCCAATTCTCACGCTTACACTTCCAGTATCATGCGAATTGACACCAAGTATTCGTTTCAAACCATCAGTAGGACTGGCCCCTTTATTAATCAATAACAGTCTTTCCCGCTCCTCCTCCTCTTCCAGAACCGTTAGATCGTGCCGCGATAACTCTAACGTGCTCCGAGAAGCCTGGATTAACTGGTCATCCTCCGAGTCAGATTCCTGGTCTGACAGGGTTCGAAGGGACGAGACATCGTCATCGTAACCGGCTGGAGAGAGGAGGGAAGGGGGACTGTTTCGTGAGACGGGAACGGGGCGGGAGGGCATTGGGACTGGTTGCAATTCGATGGGCCGAACCAGAATTTGCTAAAATCTTATCGACGCGACCGGTAACATTATTGTTTATATCATTCTGTGCTACAATTGAAAGCCAACAAATTGTTGTTTTTTTGTTCAACGTTTCCCCTTGCGCGCTCGCAATGCCGAGTCTCGATAGTCTGCAGCCTCTTTTAAGATCTGCGCGATGGCGCCAACACGTGATGTCATATAAATATCATTCTAAGCTTCATACAAAATCTTAAAGCTCCATTGTACATAGTAATAATGAGACTGAGATAACTCCAGCGCTAAGCTCAGTAGCTTCACGATAAATGACCCAATTCTCGCATCCCTACCCAAGCCTCTTCAGCCAGATCGAGTAAATCTTCCCTTCCAAGAACGAAATCTGCCTCCGGTGGCGACGGGTTGCGCAGCAAAAACTGGGAGAAGGGAATCGTTAGTGGCCCTCCAGTAACTGTTGGATTATTTGGCCCCGTTATTTTATCTCCTGCATTTTCTCGGGCGGTGGGTTTGGGTGCTGTCTGGTTGCGGGAGGCCTTCGCCGCCATACGGCAATATAAATATTTCCGCTTGCTTTGATGTCAATGGACAAGGCCAGATTAACCACTCCACTTGACTCATTGAGCCAAAAGGCCATGTCTCTCTCCAGTTTTGCACTGGTTTCTGTGTAGCCGACTTCGAGGGCCACGGTTGGTCACTGTATGGATCGATTATCGAGCAGAAGGCGAGGTGCCCAAGAAGCATCTGGTTCCTTTGCTCTGCCGGGTGTTTCCTGCCGTGTTGAACCCAGGCCGTGTATCAAATGAAACACTTGCATTCGCTCCGCCTTTATGGCCATTTCCCATTCAAATCGTACCTTCACCAGTTCGCGTGGTAGGCCAGGCATATTCACGATCAAAATTTCGAGTTCGCTGTTGTAATCTACCAGTCTAGGTAGTTGTGCATCCACTCTTTTAAATTCCGGATATGGAATGTCTGTGAAAACAATGTTATGATCGGTTTCTGCGTTGGAAATGGTATGCCTCAGGGCCTGCGGACCCGAGTATGCGCATAGTATTGTACCTTCTTTGGGGAGATACCGCAGAAATTCATGCTTTTCTTCCTCCAGTTCACCTGCAGGGCTCAGGTAGGCTTCAGCTTCACGTTCATCAGCATATGACTGAGGGTTTGGGAATGTTTGTCCATCACTACGGTGATGCTGTGGGTGGTGATGGTTTGATTGCGGAATCATAGCAGCATTCATTGGCAATCGTATGAAGTAATGGTTCCACCTTGATAGAAACCATCTTGGGTAATATCGACAGGCGAGAGGTAAATTTAACATTGGTGACATCATCCCTCACCGCACTTAGTTAACGGTATAAGAGTTTAGTTCACCGCTGTTCGCTCTGGCTAACTGATCATGGGCATCACCGTACACTCTCAGCCGAGAGCGTATCCATGAGCAGCCAAGGGGTATCCTTCATTTTGAATGGTGATCGGCATTGCCTGATGCTTGGTTGGTCTCAAGCTAGCAAACGACCCCTAACCGATCGACTGTCAGCCGTCTGGCTGAATTTCATCACCATCGAAGTGTCAAGACCGTGAATTCTTGAAGCCATATTCACTGCCTCCCTGCCCCTCGGCAATGACTTTATTTGAATGTCGAAAGTTCTTCGATTGAGACTGACAATTGCCCTTGCCGACCGCAATCATGAATAGTGACGGTGAGATTATCGGATTTTCTGGACTCGACAATTTCTTTCTGGGTAAATAGGGGCATCACAACAACCGCCGTTTTGATACGATGCTGACGCCATGCAAGGCACCATCAGGAGGTTTCAGAGCGGCATCGCAGTGTTGCAATCGGCAACAGTAACCTCCCGCGCTATCTAGACGTGAATGAAGATATCAACTCACCCTTTTTGAACCTTGGATTAACATTTCAGGATAGCTGTCAATCCTCCGAGCTTAACAGTTCTTGTGAGTTCCAGCGCTTGGTGATGGTTATGGGTTCTTCACGCCGCCAAGGAACCTCCATGCACGATGACGATCCCCAAAGCGCGCCTTCACCACCTCACAACCTCAATCAACATGCCTTCTCTGCTCAACAGCACTCACAGAAGACGACAATGCATGCCATGCGATACCCTCTAGCCATGATTTTATGCAGTCAAGCCTGTGGGCATGCCATCCACTTACTTGCGGCCCAAACGATAGCTTGCTAGAGATGCATCCGCCGGTCTATTTCTAGACAAACGTCAAACACGTTCCTGGATCTTGCCAAGCTAGGGGTTGACACAGCCTAGCTGCCCCTGTTAAGATCACGCACCTGTTGCATGATTTACTGACTGTCTGCTATGCTTCAATACTTAACGAGGCATAGAGCAACACCATCCTGCTAGCCAATCCGGCAAACGAGGGGCTGTCTGCGTTTGCAAGGCCCATTCCTAGGGAGATATCACCAGACTTGCGATGTGTAGGTATATGCGTGTGGCCATTTGGGATGCTTGCCTTCTTAGCATCAGCCTCTACTTAGGCGGTTAGCGAGATCGCTGAAACTCATTGTGATTCGGGATCCAATGCATCTGCCATTATCCCATAGCTAACGCTTTCACCCCTGGATATTATGCAACTCTACTGGTTGGAGACCAACGCAGAATCCCCTGTTACCTAGCCACACTGTTTGATATGACCGGGGAGAATGCCATTCAGCTTCGAGCTATGCTTGCATCCCCGAAACGCGGGAGACGCTTCTATCATCCACCCCCTCTCTAGCCCACGGCCGGAACATTTCCTGCTGTTCATGCGAAGGCATACTTATAAAAGTATTCCATTCCGACTGATTTATTTCATGCGAAGAAAATTCTCTCCATTACTATCTTCCTAGAACTCGGGGGGTTCTAGTTCCATTCCTTTCTTTCGTTCCCAGGCCACTCTTTTTAAGATAGGGGAATCAGTCGTTCTTTTTGATTCATTCAAACACTCTTTTATACTTTAGTAATTTTGCTTAATACCCTTATTCGATATGTTTGTTCACGTTCTAGTCACAGCCCTGGTGGCTGCGTCCCCCGTTTTTTCCCTTGCTATCAATCAGCTTCCCAAGGTAGACGGAGACCTAAAAGTCGAGCTCAGTTCAGCGGGGAACACTCTCGTTAAGGCCTCCATTACCAGCAAGGCAGACCAAATCATCTCCTTTGCCCACTTGAATTCCTTCTTCGACGCCTCCCCCGTCCAGAAGGTCGATATCCGCAAGGATGGTAGGAACCCTCCTTTTCCCGTACACCAACTTGATCTAACCATATGCCTCCCTCTCAGGCAAGCCAGTGCCATTCGAAGGTATCTTCCGCTACTACAATTTAGAAGATATCCCCCTCGAAGACTTCACGCCTATCAAACCCGGTGAAACCATCGAAACTAAATTTGATATCGCCGAAACCGCCGACTTATCTGACGGCGGAATCTACACAGTCAATGCCCACGGTGCCATCCCTTTCTCAAACGGCACCAGCACCAAAATCATTGGAACCCTAACCTACCAGTCTAACGAGCTCAAAGTGGAAGTCGACGGCAAGCAAGCGTCAACAGTAACCAAGCGTGCCAAGGCGTTCGCAAAACGCACCATCATCGACGGTAAAACATGTCAAGGCGAGCACAAAACACAACTCGATAAAGCCCTCGTACTATCTCAAGATTATGCAATCGCAGGCATAGACGGCTCGAGCCAAAATCCGCAGAAATTCAAAGAATATTTCCTAGCAGATGACAAGGAGACTCGCGACGATGCTATACTTCGCTTTTTCGGAATTGCAGTTGAATCTGCTTCTGGCACGGACGGATTCACCGATTTCTTCTGCCAGGATAAATTCGGCTGGTGCAAGCCAAATGTCATCGCATATACGCTCCCCTCAGATAATTACATCGTGACTTGCCCTGGATTCTGGAACCTTCCTGAGCAGACGGATGATTGCCATTCGCCTGATCAGGGGTATGTGATTCTTCATGAAATGACACATGCGCCTGCTATCAAGGATCCATGGTGTCAGGATCATGCCTATGGCTATGAAGCTATTCGGAAGCTCACGCCTCAACAAGCTATTAATAATGCGGATACTTTTGCGCTCTTTGCTGGTGGTATGTGTTTTCTCCTATCACTATTGTCCATTGTGGGAGTATTATTTTAGCTAACTCCCCGTTTACCACAACAGCTATGAAACGCGGCTGTTAGACGATGAAAATGTTAGAAAGGACTTGTTTGGACATTTTCTCTATTTAGGTCCACTTATCAACCTGACGGTTCCCATTGCTTTTCTAGGCCACGCCAGGAATCTATATTCTTTCATACCCAGCCATTTTGTGTACTTATATCCTGCTATAGACCGCTCTATTGATTTTAATGCCCATATTCAACCCGAATCAGATCCGCTCCCCCATTACTTACCCCCATTATTTTTAGAATTAAAATGTGTAGTCCATCGATGCCCCCGAAATGCCGTGAGCCGAGAGGAGTGCTATGTCTTGATCCACTATATATTTGGTTGGGCGCTAAAACATCATAATTATTTCTTCTTCGAATAAATACCTACAACCATCTTTGAAGCGAATAACCCAGGAAAGCCTTCATGCATTAATGTGCGGATAATATTTTGTCCTTTGTTATTGGTTGCAAATAGGCAATCAAATGGCTGAGCGCTCTGTACTACCTGGGATTATCAAAATATCTCTGCCAGCATGTCCCATCATCAAGACCCTCTGCTATTTACCGTCATTGATCTAAGATGAAGGTGAAGGGCTTCTACTATCTTCCATGCCCGCTCTGCCAGCGCGACGTCGAAGTAAAGCAGTCGAATCAGTTTTATATACTCCCTCCACCTTACACAAAGCTTCTCTTCCATGGTGACTGGAAACTTGAATATCACTCTGTGATAACGACGCCAGACCTTTGGTTAGGTCGTTCTGAAACCTACCCTACACTTGCATATAAACAAAGATCCTTTCTTATTCATAGGAGATGCTATCAGATTGCTGGAGAGCTTTCGCCTGCGCAACTTCATCGTTTGATCGACGTGGTTGAGCCAATATTTCTCTCACGCAAACTTCCTCCTCCAAGCACATATGGCAATTTTTTCCCTTCCGGCTCCATACCACTCCAATATGATTTGGAAAACCAGAACGCCACGACGGAGAAAAGATATGATGAGCAATGGTTGGGACAG
Source organism: Arthroderma sp. MBC 290 (assembly GCA_030411455.1). Classification (NCBI taxonomy): domain Eukaryota; kingdom Fungi; phylum Ascomycota; class Eurotiomycetes; order Onygenales; family Arthrodermataceae; genus Arthroderma; species Arthroderma sp. MBC 290. Next base: position 423,634 of record JAPERC010000071.1, on the reverse strand, counting down.
CGGATCCTTCAGTTACCACTGGAAATTCAGGACAAAATACTCCAGTATGACATTGGGCGTCTACTATATGTTATGAAGGCGGCAGCACAACTATCCATCATGGCTGGAGCTTCCAGAGCTGTCCCTGAACATAGGTTTTCAGAAAAAAGGTTGACTGTGCATGATAATATGATCCGAATCCACCTGGCCATTATCGGTGGTCGGACCTATATCGGGGACATAACTAGCATAGACATGCCTGGAGATATAAGCCAGGTGAATCTGCCTATACCCTACAGCCGTGTCCTAAGACATATCGCACTGGTATTCGTGCCTGCTTTTTCACTCTATTTCTTTGAGCAGGAGTGGAAATTTGCATACACTCTACTCTCAGTGGTGGTTGCAGTTGGATTAATACTTTACCCACCAGTGAGCTTAGCAGTGCTTAATCCTCTGCACAACGGATTGGATCAAAAGATGTTGCGTTTCAACAGGAACGTGCTGGGCCAAAATGGCTTTTTAACAATCATACCTACCCCCGTCAAGGTATTGTTTCTGTGATCCGATGCGCGGATACTCGCAATCTGCGAATTATTCGAGATGTAAGAAATTCTCTCTTATTTTTTTTTTCTTTATTGAAAACTTACTGATTTTACATCATAGTTTCTGAAATGCCGTGCAATCATTCCCCTTAATAGAACTGGAGCAGAGCCGTGTTTCTCCCGTCAATCAGCTCCTCCACAAGACTGTTGGGTTGATTCTGGATTCCCTGTGGAATCCATACTTACACAGTCTTATGCTCCGTTTGCCTATTTTACCCATGCAAGTTATATTTCTTTTGCAGAAATGGAAAATATCTGCTTTACCATTGAGCCTCAGCAGCTTGGTATTGTTGATATTGCAGTCAACATTCTAAATCCCAGCAAAAAACATTATTCTGTTTGCTTCCCCCATCCTCCACGATATTTGAGATATACACTCTGTGGGGTTACGGTTGTTCAACATACCTTTCAATATCCATACTTGCAGGTATGTCCGTAAACATTATTCAAATCTTATACTCTGATAACCATATATTAGTTCGAAATCAACGGCCAGTGGAGACCCCCGTTTCCTCCGCATTCCATCCATCTTGCTGAGCCCATTCTGGTTGAGAATATCCTGGGAATCTGGTGGGTAAAACCTTTGCATTTATTCCGCTTCATATTGGCGTTGTAGTGTCAAATAAAGCAAGCCTCAAAAATACTGTAGTCTGAGAACTATGCTGTGTTAAGGAACGATGCGACACTCTTCTCTTTGAGAGCTGATTTTCCGGTTTTATTGCTCCCGCTGCTATGGTATCTTGTTGCTCGATGCAGAGAGCGGTCAGCGGAGACATGGGCCTGTTATGGGAATGCATGCAGTCACATGGGTATCTCACAGAAACCTGGATGTGCCTACAGGAAGGGTCTGAGAACCAACCAGTGTGATGCACTGCATATTTGCGAAAGTGATGCAGCCAAGGCGCTATCCAGCCCTGGATGGCGGTAGGTATCATTGATCCCGCAAGCACTGCCTGATGCTCGTGGAAGGGGGATCAAAACCGCTCTCTGATTTCAGCAACCAGCAAATCGTTAACCATGGAGCAGCTCACACATGGTGCGAGCAGTGGGATTTATAAGACAGATAAATCTACTATTCTCAAGTGCCCATTCCCCGGCTCTGAAGATGACCTGCACTGCGAACAGCAGGCTTACGAGCTGTTGGGCCAACATCCACGTATAGCTCGCTACTACGGCCGCTTCAACGACGTCGGATGCGAGTTGGAATACTATCAGAATGGCTGCATTGACAAGATAATGACAACAATGGAAGGAGAACTACCATATCTGAAATGGGCGGAACAGATTGCCGAAGCTATAGTCTACATACACAGCAAAGACATCATCCACTGTGACCTGCGAACTCCTAATATCCTCGTTACCGATGCCTTCGATGTTGTCCTTGCTGACTTTGCCTCGTGCTGTATGGATGGAGTGAAGGTATCTTCAGTGGTCAATACAGCCAGGTATCGCCCGCCCAGCTGGGAGAACTATGAAGAATATAAAGTCTCGGTTCAGGACGACTTCTTCGCGTTTGGTAGTGTGGTTTATTTTTTGATTACTCGGGAATCACCGTATCAGGATCTAGAAGATCATGAAGCTATCAATCTCTATACGGCAGGGAAATTTCCAGATGTCTCTGGGTCGCCATTAGCTGCCTTGATGAATAAGTGCTGGCGTGGAGAATACTCCACTGCATCACAGCTGCTGGAAGATATCTGTCAGTGCAGTTTCTCGCCCTCTTTACTGGAAATGGCGGTTTACTAACCCTTCCTTCTCTATAGGCTGTGTAGGATCAGGGTCGCCTTCTGAGCTCATAGCCCAGCCTTATGGGGCAGAACTCAATAGCGATCAAGCCCATTGAGCCTGCAGGCTTTCTGGTCAAGTTTCTTGAACGCAAGTTCTGCTTCAACAACTCACGAGTCCCTGAAGCTCCCTATTTTATGGTCGTGATATGCCCATCATGCACCTTAACAGTGGGCTCCGGATTTCCACTAGTTAAGGCCGACAAATTGGGAACTTCGAGGGCACCACTGTCGCTATCGCTTTGACCTCCAGGATAAGGACATATCGAAAGCTTGCTAAGCGTTAGCAATGTGGCCCCTTATGCCCATATGATAGATACAACTCTTGAGCTTCACTCGGACATTCCTAATCCTAAGATCAACAGCTTATGTTGCTGGAGTGAATCCCATATATGTCATTGAAGGCCGGGCTTTCTCTCGAAAGTTCTCAATGGATAGCGGGTAAATATCTCCCCCATCTCGTCCCGGCGGGACAGTGGACCCATATAGTTGTCCTCTACTTATACTCAGAGTTTGGTTCAGGGCATTAGGGGGCGCAGGGAATATTGGCTAAATAGTTCAACTCTTAGAGAGATTTACCTAGATTGGAAAAGCAGGGGTTAATCGTCAACTCACTTCTTCTTGAAGAAGAACAGGATTCCTCGCTGTATTTCTACCGTATAATTGCAGGTCTCCCTTGACATGATTACCAGCCAGCTTGGTCCAGCGAACCAGAATCACAACTTCGACACCAGGACCTCCAATGAGCCAGAGGTCTTTGTCCGTAAGCAGACGAGGCCAAGATTCAGACCACCCACACTCTACAACTGCAGTCGACAATGGCAAGTCTTCCGGAAGGATACAGAGATCCGGCTCTTTCGAAGCCATGGAATAGGGAGGACTAAAGGCGTGGAGTCCTATATATAACGTGTAACATGAAATAGTTAATTCAAAAACTCCTCACAGACCAAAATCTCATCTCCGAAAGGGAGATATATAATATATATGAAGCCTTACGAGTTCCGACCATTAAGGCCAGTACATCCCGTTCTTCAAAGCTCATGAACCCGTCCCGCATCATGTGCAGAATCTCCATTTGCAGCCAGTGTTGTACACAGTCCAGGACTCGTGTAGGTTTTACACGAGCAGTGAGTGTGCGGGTTAGTGGATTAAATGATATTCTGTCAAAGAAAAATATATTAGCTACGTATCCGGTGCAATTTCTTGTGATGGAGGTGGTAAGTACCGAGGAAGTTCGTCCTCGAGTTCCGGGTCTTCAGCAAAGGATGCAGTAAGAAGAGATCCAATTTCAGGAGGAATATCTGGAAATTCCAGATCGACACTATTGTTGGTATTCAAGATGGTGTTTTTAATCTTGTAGAATAATGCTTGAGCTGATGGCTGCGTGGGGATTGAAGTATTGCTGCGTAGAGCACGAGTAGAGCCCATATTTAGATCTGCTAAGGGGGACTGTCTAGTCGAAATGGAAAGATAGAAAGGATACTTAGAGAGCCAAAGTCAAGTGGCTAACATACTTGTGAGGAATAAGTAGAGATGGAGAAGTGCAAGTTGAGGTCATGCTTAGGGCCGGTTAAGGGGGATGATATCATCGAAGCTTCCCCTGAGCTTTCACTCTTAACAACTATAAAGCTACCATCATTTAGGTCAAAGTGAATAAATAGATAAAAGATTTATATGCTCAATGTTGAATAGTTAATATAATACATGTATGTCGTCCTCCCATCCCTCCATTTTTATAATACCATTTTTCAAGGCAGGGGGTATATATCCACGCGAATCTAAATAACCAAACCCATAAACAAAAGAATAAGAAACAAAAAAGAAAAAGAAATAAAAGAAAAAGATATATACAATAGTAAACAAGCTCAGGTCAACCAATTCCTCCACTCACATAGACACCCACCAGTGCCGCCATCGAATCCCTTTCCTTCAACCTCAGTATCAGGACCATTCTCTCTCTTATCTTTATTCGTATCTTTCTCATCATCGGTACCCTTATCCCCATTCCTGCCATTCGAATTCGTATCAGAAGGAACGTTAAACACTCCCGGGGCAGGATTGACGATATTTCCACCAAACTCCCTCCACTCAAGCTGCAGCTTCTTCTCATCCGTATTAACCTGCCCGTCTGTATCGAGGCCGTAGCAATAGACCATTTTCTTCTCGGGGTCTCCGCCATGACGATCCAATGAGATCGTAACAGGGTATGGAAAAGAGCCAGGGCGGCTGAAATTCGATTCTGAGTCTGAGTTCGAACTTGATGATTGAGGAAGAAGTTGCATGCCTCCCTTGTCTTGGCCCTTTGTCCAGATCTTGACGATAAATCTGGTTTGGGTCCATGTGCATCGCACGCGCGCAGCGGCTTTTGTAGAGCCCCCGTTCAGATCGTCTGCGACATCGGCTTTGTCGTCTTTACCTATTGGGCGGGCGGACTTGAGAAATATCGAGCGGTCAAAGTATGTGTAGAAGCCGTAGTGTTCGGTTTCGAGGTCGCGGTCGTATAGCCTTATGGGTTGGGAGATTGGGAGCGGGTAGAGGTTAGCTGGAGCGGCGGTTCCGTCTGAGGCGAGGTCAGGAGGGGGAATGAGGGCAGCTAAGTCGGGGAAGTCATTGTTGGAGCTGGAATTGGAGCTGGAGCTCGAGTTTGAATCTGCTCTGCCCTGCAGAGTTCGTTTGTCTTTGTTGCCGTCGGACGAGGATGACGATGACGATGTGGATAGAAAAGTGACGAAGAAAGGCGTCTCTTCTCCCTCAAACTGCCCCTTGACTCCATCCGTGGTATTTCCCAAAAAGGCCTGCTCTTCCAAACTTGGAGGCTCGGGAGACGGTGAAAAGTCATCTCTTCTTCCTAGATAATTCTCCGACGACTGGCTAAGTATACCTAGCTTCCTCGCCATGCGAAGAATACCACCATCTCTCTTCCCCTGCTCCTTAGGCGCCGTCCCATGCTCATACGTCCCGTTCTTAAATTTGATATCGAATTTGAAAGGAGGCTGATCCCCGTCAAACGGCTTATTCGACTCCTTATCATCCTTTGGCAAGGAACAGCTCCACATGGTAGATTGCTGCAAACAGCCTGACTTAGCAAGACCTGCATCCGGTCCAGCAACGGTCGAGGTACCAGTTGGCATAGGAGGGTATCCAGTAAGATTAAGCCATCGCGAATCTTCTTCTAACTTAGGCTTATCCGAACCTTTATTTCCCCCCGATGTTTCTGAGGGCTTGGACGTATCTGAAGTCACCGGCTTGGTTGGGCTGGCTGTATTCGAAGGGTCGAGAGGAGTAGTTACTACCGCCGTCTCAGTAGCTCCCGGCAAACCACCAGCGGTTTGTCCAGAGTTACCATCCTTCTTCCCGAAGATGACGGCAAGTGTGATTCCAAGACCGATGAGGAGTAAAATAATGAGAATTATGATGATCAAGCACCATCGTCGTCTTTTCCTGCCCTCGGGTCCCTTTTTGGCAAAATAGCCATTCTTGCGTCGTTTGGTACAGCACCAGAATCCTCCTATCTTCTGCCCAACTGCGTCTTCGCGCTCTAGCTTCTGTCGTCTGGCTTCGATATCGACTCGGTGGACTGCGTAGGGGTCAGGGACAAAGCGTGTATCTATTATGCTCGAGTTTGCGCTTGAGTCTGAACTGATGTTCTCGCGAGCGCGAGGCTGTGGGCGTGGAGGCAAACCGCGCAATATAGGTGCAGCGTACACTGGCTCCGGCTGCTGAGGTAGTTCGACATTCGACATCTGGAGCCCACCAGCCCTACTCGCCAAATGGGTTTGCCCCTCTGGAGAAATTGGCCCTGGGGAAGCAGGTGGGGGTTGAAGAAGATCAGGCGGTAAAATCGCCTTGTACTTGCGAGCCTTCTTTTCCTTCTTGCTCTTGCTCGAATCTGGAGTTTCGGCAAAGGCAGTAGAATGCGACAGATCAGCAACTCTCTTCTCTGCCATGACGGTCGAAACAAAGAGACCATGATGATTCGTAGTCAAGGACGTCCGTGAACTGTTCGTAGGCTGGCCATTTCTATGTCGCGCTGGCATAGGCGGCATCGGCGATGAAGTATCAACCATGGTCGGTGTGACACCTCCCCTGAATATCGGCGTTGCTCTCGCTTCTCGAACATTAGGAGAAACATCCGGCTCATCCTCTTCGATCATCGTCGATCCAGAATCAGAACGACACCTTGACAACCTCCTATCATTTCGAAGAGTTTCGACGAATCGTCGAAAGAAAGGACTAGATGGGCTAGTTGCGGTTGGGGTGCTAGTGCATGAACTGGGAGAGTACTTAGTTTGGCCTCGCGGTTTCTCATAGGCGTAGTTATTGGGATATCCAAATGCTGCATTTCCCCTGGAAGCAGGAGGAGAGTGGAAAAACCCTGCGGTGCTAGTGTCGCCGGTAGAATGGGACATGACGAACGGGATCGACTGTGACGAGACGGCAGAAGTGGGAGAGTTCCTATTATCAACTTGACGAAGCTTAGGCGACGAGTTGTTATGGATATTAATATTGACAAATGTCATATTCTTCTCACGTCCAACATCCCACTCTTTCGGACCCGGCCATTCTATAATGTTACTTTCGACCTTCTTCTCCCTATCGGCGCTGTCGGGCGTGATGGGTGAAAACACAGATACCTGGTTCGCCCATTCCTTTTCACTCATGTATTTATCCTGTTTCTTCACCGGGTTGGCGAGATGGCTTGGTATATTCAAAGGTGGTACGGCAGGTGGTTTTTCATCGTCCGGTGTGCCTCTGTGGATAGTAGTCATAGTGCTCGATCGAGATAGTAACGGAGAGAGCAGAACATTCCACCACCCCTGCGAACGCGGTCGGGTAGCTATTGTATCCATGCTGAATCGATGATGAACTGAAGAAGCTCTCGCCCTCGCATGTAGCTTGGAGGGAGACAGCTCATCCTCTTCAAACATAGTTCCATCCGAAAAAGCACGCCTCCTCCCCACCGCCGACTGCGGTACATTCTCCTGCTCGATAGGGATCTCATAATTCCCAAACCAGTTCGCATATTGTCCCGGCGGAGGCAGGGCAGGGACAGGCGGGATAGAATCCGACTTATTGTGATTATTATTATTCTTCATGAGTGGTGTAGGCTGTGAGTAAACGCTCGAAGCAGGCCTGACTCGACGCGGAGGGGATTTTTTCCAAGCATCATCCCAATTATGATTATCCGCAGCGGGAGTAATGACAATACTAGGCGTAACGGGTGTCTTTTCACCTAAAGGACTGCCACTGCCACTCGGCCTTTGTGACGTCGTCGTCGTCGCCTCAGGTGAATCAAACGGAACACTGATTCCAATCGGAATCGGCCTGTCCGAAGGTGACAGTTCCTGGCCCTTCCCATTCCCCTTCTTCGAGAACTTCCGGGACAAAGACCGTTTCCCAACTCGGTTTAATCCATTATAAGATTCCAGATCCTGATACCCCTTATTTGACGACTTTTTCCACCCGGGTAACAGCCGACTTCTATCCAACTGCTGTTTGACATCATTGAGTGATTTCAAATCACCAACGCCAATATAATGTTTTCCACCAACCTTGACCTGTTCAGGTGGTGGAATAGTAGCCTTTGTCGAAAAGTTCGTAACAACATTTAAGCCCGGTCTACCTTTCTTTGTCGAATTTAATCGCTTTGACCGCCTCATCGAGTTCATTCTATTCTTTGACATCCTCGTCATCGAGTTCTTGGTTGTTTTCCGTAAATTGTTTCCGTCATAATCGTTATTGTTTATGTTATGGGTCGCCAGCAGTGAATCTTCGGGCGACTCAAAGGGATTATGGTGAGTATCAGACGCCATATCGCCCAGGGTAGGAGAGTCGGGAGAGTCAAAGGGCGTGATGGCTTCTTCACTGATAGGAGAGGATAAAGGGAAGGTCGGCATGGTAGAGGATGGTTGTAGGAGGGATATGCCGACCGGCTTAGAGGTTTGGTCTGGGGTGGTAAAGGGGTTTCGAGACATGGTTGCTTGCTGTGTATCTCGAGGGTATGCAGGTATAAGATGCTAGCAGCTAGACATTGCAGAGAATAGCTATTGACAGGAATAAACAATGGCTGAATAGTATCAATGAGAGTGTGTGTTGTAGTGAATACCAAACCAGCGGTAGTAACACAACAGCGAGAAGAGAATGAAGAAAAAAAGAAACAAAACACCGCTCAACAGTGTGTAAAAGGTATGAAAAAGAAAAGAAAGTACTTAGAGAACAGAACAGAATAGAAAAATGAAGAGGAAGAATCAGAATCACAACTAGAGAGAAGCTCTCATCTCCCCCTCTCCCAATCATGGCGGTTAACCGCCATCACCAGCTCCAGACTCCAGCAACCTGCATTAGCCAGATTACTGAAGAATCCAAGCAAGCCGCATGATTGGATCATGGTGTTTCTACCCAGACCTAATTATAGTAATGGGAATCACACGGCATGAGAAAAAAAGCAGATGGACCGTCGTGGGATGCAAAAGGTCAGGATTGGCTTCTAACCGCCTGGTTCGAGTCTGCCCTTGCATATGGCGTTGACCAACCACGACTAAGATACGAGTTAGCGCCCGTCTTCTTGTGCTTGGGGATGGAGAAGATGTTCCTATTTATAATCACCATCCTGGATCTTAGTTGGTGGGTTATATGCTGATCGATGTTTTGCAGAATCGTGACGAACAGATGATTAGACAGAGGCTAAGAACTCGTGGATGGACGTCGTGTGTCTGTCTGGCTATGTTGGAAGTTCATGCGTGGTGAAACATCCATTGATCCACGGCTATATATATAATTACTTATATATATTCATGACTTGTATGATCATACCGTTGTTTTTCTTTCATGCAAAGGTCAGGATAAATGTGATGCAGGATGTATGGATGGATGCACGAATGCCTGGCAACGTTGCCTTTTCGCCGGTTAAATATGCCATTCTCATCCCATCCTGCAAAGTTGTATCCCGTCTGTTGAGATTATATTACCACCGATTGCCACAAGAATTTAGAAATATGATGTTAAAGTAAACAAGGTCTTGAATCTAACATGGCAATCTTATGCCTCTAGCTCATCATTGGTAATTAAAAAAAAGGCTAGGCCTACCTCCAAAGTTGCGCGCGATTCTCTCGAACCAAAAATCAATGGTATCACAACTTTTCGCTTGGTTTACTGCTCTCTTTCCACCAGTTGGTATCAATAACACGACCCCAAAACGTTCAAAAAAGGCAGATGTAGAAAAAAGAATAAAATATTCAACAGTGAATTCCAAAGATGCCGAGGCAACATAGCCAAACCAACAAGACGCCTGTGCCTATTGCGTGAGGCCCCGTCATGGTGTATATAAAAGAAAAGAGTTAGAATCAACCCCATACGCCCCCCCTCAAGAACCATTCGACAATTAGACAAAAAAGGAAGATAAAGAGTATAACAAGATTGCTGGAGAAAGCCGCCCAAGGTAAAAGAGGAAAAAAAGTACAACAGCCAGGCCATGTTTCGGCTGCATAGACAATGAGAGATAGGTTTGAAGTCAGTATACAAAAAAGGAAAGAAAAAAAAAATATGCCGTTTGGCTGTACCGAGTCTATAACTTTTCAAAGTTATGATAGACCGTTGTCGGGAACTGATAATGAAAATTTGATAAAGATTGGATGAGCTTTTTAATGCTCTCATTATTCAATTAATTCGATAAGAATTCTCTTCGGTCGTCTGTATATTGGACGCCTTGCATGGGAGCAGCCGAGCTGTTGATCAAGGGTGGGAGGGTCCTCGAAGGGTTTGGACCCGAGTGCGACACTGGTGGTGGATGGACAGTCGAGTTGGGAGTATAATGAGATGAATATAGGGATCCGTTGCTTTGAGGAGGAGTGAGTTGTTGCGCTGCATTAGGCTGCATTGGTTGGGGCGGTTGATGATGATCGAAGCTTGTTTGTCGTGCTAGTTGGGGTTGTGCACCTCTTACAGCCTCGAGCTCTGTTCGGAGCTGGGAAGACTCCTGTTGGCATTGGCTAACGGTACTTTCTAGCTGGTTGATGTATTCGATTGCTAATCGGGGTTAGCTAGAAAGTCAGATATTCCAGGACTGTTTAATGAACTCACCTCGAGTTAGAGTCTCCCATTTGCTAGATTTGTTGTTCTGAGTGGATGGTAAGCGCGTTCGAAGTAATTCAAAGCAGTCCTTCATTTCACTGCGTCGTTTCCGTTCGGCAAGTTTATGGGTGACTCTCAGCTCAGGAGTTCTGCTGTAAGGTGTAGCTCCATTTGCCGCATCTGCTTCGCCCATAAGGCTTCGGACCTGTCGATGCTGGAGAGAGTGATGATGATGGCCATTTTGTGGTAATTCTAAAACAAAAAATTCTGTTAGAAATGTTCCCTTTTTTACCAGATTTGGTTTTAATATAGGGTAACAAACCTTGCTGTCCTGGGGGTAGTCGGGATTCCGTTGTATACAAACTGCTGTTGATTGAATCGGCGATGCTAGCACGACGTGCAAATTGGTTTGAGTGTCGCTCGGTAGTGACTGAATTTCCTTGAGACGACCGCGTAGGAACACGGGTGACGCCTGGGTCAGGGAAAGCATATGGTTGTCCGGGTATCGGGTTATCGGCATGGAAAGTCTCTGGACGGGGGTTCGATGAAATTTGAGGAGCTGGTCGACCGGACGCTACGATCTGGGCTGGAGTCTGGGCCACGCCTGGGTCGGGAAAAGCGTACGCTTGGCCGGGTATAGGTGAATCGGCGTGAAAAGTCTCAGGGCGCGGATTGGAAGAGATTGGAGGGGCAATTCGACCGGAGGGGCGGTTATCAGCTTCTCGTGGACCCAACGGTGATAACGGCTGGTTCTGCTGGTGCATACCACCTCGAGAACCTCGGTGGGCGCCTATGATGCCACGCTCACGTTGAAGGGTCGAAACGAGGGAAGTCTGCGAGGCATTTGTGCTATGATGGGGAGAAGCAGGGTTGTTGATGGCCAAAGCGCTTATCCCTTGGTTCATCCGGCTGTCGATACTGCTGCGACGAGATTCGGAGTAGTCCGAGTTTCTGTGGGGGAGATCGAATGTTTGGTTGATAGAGGGGAGGATAGGATTGGGAGGAGGCTGGGTGGTGGCCATAGAAGAAGAGTAGGCAGGCTGTTGCTGAGGTTCTGTGACTCCAACGCGCCTGGTGGGAGGAGACTGTGGAAGGCTCTGATTAACCATATACGTGGGTTGATGGTAGCCGTTTGTATTGTTTGTGGTGCTAGAGTATGTCGAGGAGCCTGCAAGGTAATTTTTTTGTCAATAACCAGATTAAAATATATATAGATATACAAGCTCTCTGTATGAAGACGTACGGGCGCTAGGAGGCATAGACCAAGTACCAGAGTCTCGTTCGAGGGTATTCATGGAGGCTTGCGCAGGAGACTTCTCACCGGAAGCGGGGGGCATTGAGACGGTGATAGTCGAGATGGGCGGAAGAGTTCTAGACACAGAAGGCTGAGGAGTCTTCTGGCCAGCATGGGAATCCTCCCATATTCGATGAGAGCCAGCGGTGGTCGTCATGATGGTAGATTTCAAGACAAGCGCATAAGACGTGGTGGATGAACGAGTTTAAGCACGCGCGAAAGAGTGCAGCTTCATAAGAACAGGCAAACAGCAAGCAGAGCAAGATGAAGTTCAAGGAGGAAGAAGCATGAGAAGGGAGAGCTGAAGAGAGAGAGAGAGAGAGAGAGAGGTCGATGAAGCGAGAGAGAAGATTAGAAGCGAGAGATTAGAAGGTGAGAAGGTGAGATGAGAAAGAGGCCGGGGAAGAAGAAGGGCAGATCTTGCAGCCAAGCTTATAGATGACAGGGGGTAACACAGTACCATACGGTAATACACAATACAACACACACCCGCGAATTTCACACAGATAGTATTATATATTACATTTTCATTTCTTATTGGAGAAAGAAATATTATAAAACTAATAATCGATCTCTCTCACTTCGATCTCACTGCAATCGACAGATCAGAAGTCGACACAAAGACAGAAAAAGACTTAGGGCTGACAGGGATGGAGTCTGTATCATAACACATACAGATATACACGCCACGTTCCAAACTATTTCGAATAAACAAGGATTCTTTGCTTTTTCCTTCTTTTCTTCTTTTGCAGAACATTCCGTATTTTCACCCCAATGCGACATACTACATGGCATACTTTTTTGTCTTTGTACGGACACATCTGGGACAGACGTCGTCTGGTACTCCCGCGTGATGGCCGTTAGCTAGCATATTGTAAAGGCATATCCTACATATATCCTATATATCCTATGTCTATCCCACATCTCTCCTACCTCTCTGGCAGCTACATGCGTAAAGAATATTGCCGAACAACTCCATGTACGCCGCCCAGCCACTAAACTCCATCATCCCGATTACCTCGTTTTAGCCTGCATAAGAGAAAAGAAATGTCGGGTACCTCGAAACACAGGCAAATTTGTGTGTGTTTGGAGGTACCCGACCGACAGCCGTGTTGTGGACCCGTCCATCTCGCTGCTTCTCGGTCGCACGTGTTGCTAACCGTAATACTCTCTATATGTCCTTGTATTATAATACGTTTTGGAACATTTAAATGGCCCAAAGAAGAAGTTCGGAACGGCCCACAAAATCAATGTTTAATATATATAAACTTTTTTATTTTTTGTAATTCTCCCCGTCTCCACCAATCACAACGCCACAAAAGAGGCATCTGCGTGGTATTTCTAGCCAATCCCAGCCAGTATCTGCCATTTACCCCTGTCCGAGACAGCTGACTAACGCCCACACCATGCCCGATCTAGGTTTTTGCCAAGGACCCCACCCCGACCAGAACAACCACGAGGGACAAGGGTGTCATCACGGGTCCAAAGTCTGGGCACGAGGCTAGCTGTGGATTTGTTCGGTGTTCTTCAGTATCGTAGTGGGAATATACGAGAGAGGAGCCATAGTAAACAGTCAAGCATACTGTAGCTAGTCGTGTTCGCATCAACCAGTTACCACAACCATTTACCACAACCAGTTATTAGTATCTCAACTCCGTACCAATCTCATGTATGGGGTGGCACGGCACTTGTTTGATCCTTTCTTGCCGGGCGCATGCTCTCTGCAAGGGCGAGTCAGCAGTGGCGAGTTATGAGTCTGTGTGAGGCACGGCTATCTCCGTTAACAACTGTGTCTTTCTATCGGATATTTATACTCTTTGCACTCGTCACCCTCACGGGCCACGGGATATCGTTTTCTTACACGTGTACGGAGTACCGACTCCCTTAATACCGCTTCATATAGCCCAGGTATACACATGGTTGATACCCGCCACCGTCAGGCACCACACAGTGTCTCCCATAGACTACTCCGTACTATGCATACCAAACGTGGAATGTTACTCCGTAAAATCAATGTCTGGCCTCACGCTTACACATACACTTGTAATCACTCCAATGCAAGCGCTGACCATTCTACCGGCTTTTTCAACGTGTTCCATCTTGACATGAATGCGAATACGAATGTTCAAACTGCTTCAAGGCTGAACTGAGAGCGGACTAATTTATTTGGACTTTACCAAGATCTTGTAGCATCGTGATTTGAGACTTGTTCTTCTCATCTTCTCATCGCCTCTTTTCACACCCTCTATCTCTTTGTCTTTGGAGGTGCATCCCACCTTCTGTCCCTCGTACTGATCGACACATGGTGATGGTCGGCAGATCCTGCCTCCCCGCATGAATAATCCGCAAAAGGTGATGGATTCTGGGTTATGGATAGCTGCATGAATGTATGTACACTAGCGGGGACCGCACACACTCAAGCACACTCACACACTCACACACCTCTGGGATCTGTCAACAGGAGTGAGACAACGTGGGAGAAGAAAGGGAAGAGAGGCCGAACTGTGCCGGCTCCGTGTGATGATATTCAAAGAAGCACAACATATATTCCTCGGCTTCTGTATATCTGACCTGATGATGGTGAACATACATATCTTCATATGTACGTGAAAATCCATCCAGATACTGTACATGTCATGCATCGTCAGCGGCTACATATGTGTCACAATCATGCACTCATCTCGACAATTCAGGGTCTTGCCCGTGTCACACACCATCTCCCTTTTCCATTTCTCAAACCTGATATTCATCCATACAACCACAGAGTACAGAGTAAAGCGTGAAAACATAAAGAAAATGTGATGTATACAATCCATCTCGCGTCGTGTCTGGACCAGGCATCTTCCCTGTCCTATTCTTCTCTCCATCTACCCCCCCAGCCCAAATTCCAACGTGTCATCATCGATATCCAACCAGTATTGTTCGGAGTACTGGAGTTGATCTAACTGCTTACTTTGCACTGATAGACACAATACATTCATCCATACAAGCATACAGACTCCGTACAGACATACATATGCAAGAAAGCAAACGACCAAACCAGCGGAACAAATCCCTCACACAGCATGCTGTTTTGTCCTCTGCACGAACAAGTCCGGGCGGACATCACGCCCTTGTCTTCCCCATATTCTAACGGGGTTGAGAAGGCTGTCAGTACACCCGTACTCTCTATGGAATGTTAAGGTGTAGGCAGGTTAGACAAAGCTCCGAAGCTAATCATTTAATCTATCTTTAATATCCTCTACCTCAAAGCCGAGAAGGATCAGTATGCTTGCTCGTTATATTCAACCCCATATTAAATCAGAAATAGATATTCGGGATGGAATTGGACCCTGATTGAGCCTTGGACCAGATTTATTCAATTCCCATCGTAAATGAGTCAGTGTAGCCTCGATCCGTACAACTGCTGTAATTATCTACAGCCCGCATACTCCATATGTAGATGAGTATTCATATAACCCCGCCCGTTGCGTACGCCCATACCACACCATGCACTGGACATCCTCCCGTATGGATGGATGAAAAGTACATACGAGCGTCAAGGCTAGGTTGAGTTAGGCCAATCAATATCTGTCCCGAAAAATATCCCTCCATTCCTTCAGTTTGTTGACTGTGCATGATTGATTCAGTGCCATGCCCGTGGCAAACGCCCCTGGCCCCCAATCCAATTCAATCCTACCTATCCAGGTGTGCGAAAATTCGTCAGTCTGTGATGGATGGGATGGGTGAAGATTGGTAACTATCCGGAAAATTAAAATTACGGATAATGGTTCAGTACTTAATTATACCACGCTGATAATCAATCGATACATCAAATGCTGAATTGTAGATACTTCATGAAATGAAAACTTTGATGGCCAACTATTTCCACGTTTATGGGCTTTGGCTTTGCCGTTTGCTGGTATTTCCAAGGGAGAGGAGAAGGCAAAAATAAATTATACAAAAGTGTGTTTGAGGAGTCGAAAAGCTTCTTCAGTAGATAGTCTGTACATTTCAAAAAAAGATACAGAATGATGATGTCTAGTCATCGTTGCCATCGTCAAACTCCACGCCCACCTCGCCGGTGATATCCCACCGGTCCCCCTTGGCAGCACGGCTGACGTACTTGACGAACTTGAGCGTTCCTTCGTCTCTCAACACAATGCTCATGCGGTTCCAGCCTGCATTCGTGCTGAATAGGATTCCATCATCCTCATCTCCCTCTGCAGACTTGTAGATGGCTGGGTCTGCTTTGCTTTTGTTTACCTTGGACTTGGAGCCGGTGGAGCCCAGAACCTGGTCTTTCAACGCTTCGTCCTCTTCCCCATCTTCATCTTCATCCTCGTCATCTTCGCCTGCCATGTAGATTTCATACCCCCCAACTGAAGGTTCCTCTTCTTGATTTCCCGACTCGTTACTGGTATCTTTGGCTTCCTTGTCAGTGCTGGTTCCGTTCTTCTCGCTGGCATCTTGGTCTTCCTGCTCATCTTCCTCGTCCTCCTCGTCGACTTGTTTTTCCCATCCGGGTGTTGGCGTTAGCCCGAGGGTAAATTCAAGTCTTGGGTTGTCGCCTTCGTAAGCGCTTGCAAGTGTATAGTCTTCTCCGCGCCTGAAGCGCCTGGCAAGAAGGTTGTACCCTAGGAGATGATCCATGCCCGTAGAAATAGAAAGCCATTTCCTGAATGCATGCGAGGGGAATAAGTCTTCTAGCAGTTCCTGGATTGGTGTTTTCTCTTTGTTCTCTTCGTTTTTGTCTAGGTTTGGTTGTTGGTACAGGTATCGATGTTTGTGAGGGGGTCGGCTGACTTTCCATTCCGTCTTTTGCTCAATCTCGTCCGAGGACTTTGGCAATGCATTTGAATCCTTTTCCTGCTCTTCGATATATGAGCGAACACGCGCGGAGAACTTTTGGGACAGGAACTGATCTAGCATCAATGTACAGTCGCTGCTGAAGCTTTCCGACAGTTCCTCTGAGATATCAGGCGTGAGGTATGATGGAGTTATGTATTTTAGTAAGAATTCCAAGTCTTCCGTCGTAAAGCTAACGTCGTTGCCAGCATCATGGTCATCCTTTGCTGCAACTTGCTTGCCCTTGGAATTCGACGTGTCGGGTTCTTCGGACTTATGATAAGACACGAATTGGGGCAATGGCCGGTCAAATTCATCACCCTGCCCTTGTAGTTGCGCGAGACTACTGCGCTCAGCAAGTTTCTCTTCCAGCCCTTCTTCGTATCCATCTTCGCCTTCCTGGGGGATATGAAACCATCCACTGATAGCCATTCGAACTCGTTCCTTTTGTTGCTTCTCATCCAAAGCTTCCTCAGGGTGATAAACCTCTTCGACGTCATGGAAGCTCTCACCCGGCTGAACAGCAAAGAAGCTCAACTGATTGAACGCAGGTGGGATTGATACAGTATAGTCTGGAGCAGGAATCTTAATCTCCTTCCCGTCCCGGTCCGTCTCTGTCTTTGTCGGAAACAGTCTCAAAGCTCCACCCCAGCTGGGTTGCCATGGTGTGTCCGGATCGGTGAGGTAGAGGATATAGCTCACGCGCCTGCTCCCAATCACATCGTCGTGGCATAGTAGATGGCATCCTTTCGTGTATATGTTGATGGCCATATCAGTTTTGCGACCACTCAATTTCCCTGCCCCTGTGATTTCAGATAGATATTCTCTGAATGGACCGGAATACAGAGCGTCGCGCAGTTGAAGTAGCGAGGGAAGCTTGGATAGCGACGAGTCGTCTAATCCATCGAGATTCGCCAGATCACCGGATTGGAAGATCTTGTAGATATCGGTTTCCTTCTCAGTGAAGGAAAGGTGCGCCTCGATCTCGGTTCGGACGGAGCGCAATAGCTCAGGGTTGATAAGTGGTGAGATAACTCCATGTTTATAGCTATTAAGATTTGGAAACAATTGTCAATTGACTGACGAGCTAAGCCAGTTAATCCCGGTAAGGTGATAAAAGTGTTAACTCACGGTTCGGACTGCGCATATGATTGCTTGTACTTCTCCAAAACGCTTCGTTCGAGGAGGCCTTCGCTGAGCCGCGAGGACACCCATTCGTTATTCTCGAGCGCCCTTTTCTTGGCATCAGGTTCACCGTTAGCTGGTGCGGCGCCAACCTCTGCTTCTGTTTTGCGCTTCATGTTGTTTTTGTGCTAATTGACGTGCTGCGAGCAATTGAAGTCTAGGAAGCTGTATTGATCTTTTCACATCTACCTTCGGAGAGCTTTCTGGCAGAAAAATCATGCCACCCTTAGTCAGCGACTCGAAGGCCGAGATGTAAGGCTTGGCACTCAAGGCCCATTTTTGGCTGTGGGAGAAGGAAGCACTTTCTTGCAGTCTTCAGATCTGAACAAGAAAACTCCTTTCCTCATACACTCGGGTGCTCGCTCTAGGCACCGGAAGGACATGCTGGAAGCTCATCTATTGCTCGCCCAAGAGACAGCAATACCGATGAGTAAGAACAGTCCCTTGTCGGCATGCACAGCATCGACTTCTTTGGTCCAGACAAGGCCACACTTTGAACAGAAAGAATCTCTTGTCTTGAGTACAGGGTGTGCAGCACAAAGTACGGAATACAGTCGCGTTGTCTCGGGCTGTCTTGAGAAGACTGTTCTACCGTGAAACGGACGGAAATTTGAGTTACATTGTGTGGACAGGCGCCCAGTTTACGGGTGCGCCACGCTGTCATCACGTTCTTTACTCCACGGGGCAAGTTCGCGATGACCCTTCTGTGCTCTGTTGCCTTTTCTTCGAATGTGGTACATATGGTACCGTGATTCGGAACCAGCTCCATCGCAGGACCGCCAAACACAGCTCTGTGTTACCCGCCAACCTTTTATTCTGTGAACCGTTTTCAGAGGAACTTCGAGAACGGGCCTTTTGAACCAGTGGGCTTTGTGCTGGCAACATGTCTAATCGATCTGCCGAGGACTTATCCGGTGTATAGGTCATTGGGATGCACAAGTTGCAGGAATGGGCACTGACCACCCGGCACCACCATGTCTTTGCTTCATTATTGGGGACATGCGTGGCTGGCTGTATGACCAACATCCAGCTTCTGTGCAGCTGCAAGTGTTATGTCAAAGAAAGCTTCCCCCAGCCACTGATTCCAACGCCTCATGATGTCTGGCTGATGGCAAAGTAACACAAGGATCATCGGATCAGCGGCTATTCGAGAGTAATTTTCTACCATGTCATGGATCATGAATCATGGCGAATGATTCACTTTTTTCCTTTGGTGGGGGATGATTTCTTTTCTTTTCTCCTTTTTGCTTTTTCTACCCTTTCCCTTTGTGGCTATTCTGACTCTCCCCACCCGACTCTTGATCAAATATGCACAGTTCCCAGAACGGAGAAGCTCGAAGATCACCTTCAATGACGGTGCATATGTCTGATTGCAAATACAACTGCTCCGATCATCACAGGTCCATGGATTCGGAAAGCGGACACCCCATCCTATGGCTTGAATATTGACTTCAGGTTCTCACAAAAAAGTGGTTTATTTCCCCGATTGGCAACCCTGAAGTCTATAGTTGCCCGTTTTTGTGCGATTGTTATGGACCACAGGGCTGTTGCTTGTGCGATATATCCATGCACAACCACCGCGTGCATTTCTGACCTCCCTCATGAGCAACGGAACAACTGCCAACATCATCCTCTGGTTTGCATTGGCCAGGCTCTTCCATACATACAATAGGATCAATTTCCACAGGACGGAGAGCAAGGAACAGACTGGAACCACTGAGGTAGGACAGTATTGAGTTTTTTTATTGCGTATTACAAACAGACAAGCCATTACATACCATCTGTATTGTATTTTGGCTGTTTTCGGATTTGACATGTACCTTGTTAGCAAGACTTTGGGTAGAGATCCATCTACCACTCAGGCTTACATGCGTCAAACAAAGGCCTCGACTGATAATCAATTTGATAAAACTCTCGCTTCTGCCCACAAGCGTCTGATTTCGCTGCATATCACCATCGTCGCTGGATCAACCAAGAACTCCGAGCAGCTCCAGAACATAATCTTGACAATTTCAAGCCATTACTTCAATCTGGACTTGGATGGCTACTGTGTGGTTCTTGATTTCTCTAGCTTGCGATTCATCGATGTTGAGTAGTAAACAGAATAGCTCGACGCCTATTTGGCCTTGAGGAACAGAGGTATATGCCCCTCATTGGCATCTACCGTCGGAGCCCATAGCGTTAAACACTCTTTTGCGGGTATCATCGGCCATGTCGTTGAATATGGCCAGTGATCGAAGAATGGTTCTTGTGTCCGATGGAGATTTAGACGTTTACTCTAGACATAATAGTATTGAGGAAGTTAGATAGCTGCGAATTGGGAGTATGAAAATTAGTATCCCGCATCCCAACACACGGGCATTTGAAAATACCCACTCCTTTATAACTAAGGCTGGAAATTTATAGTAAATACTGCAGTTTATAGTACTGCACTATACGCCTCTGTTCTCAAGCCTGTTGCAATCGAACTGTGAATATTTAGACAGACGCTGCTGGATTCAGCCAGATCTATGAGAGCTTATGGTTGACCTTGATTGGGTTTAGCGCGTGGTGATTGCTTATTAATACTCCTAACCAATCGATTGCGTGCGCGGAACAGCCTTATCAGACAGGCAGCTCCAGCATCAGAACTACATCATCAACAACTGCACATCCAGACCTTCATCTCGTTTGGAAATCCAATGAACTCCTCAATGGAAGGTGATGAGAACCGGCAAGATGAGCCAGGGACTCCTCCTCGTCCTCCTTACTCTCCTGTAACTCCTGTCCTCTCACATACCAAGCTCCCTTTCTCCATGCCTTCGGATTCCATCATACCCCCTCCAACTCCGACTGCCCCCATGACGGCCACCCAAAGCCAGGGATCTGTCAGACCGACTGCAGACACAGTCAAACCGCCTGGGAGCGATATGGCTTCGCACTTAGCACCACAGTCTATACCAGAGCCACCTCCTGCTCCGATTTCGGAAAGCGAAAACCCGGACGCCATCGCGCTCCGGTCAGCTATATCTGTCCTTCAGATGCAGAAGCAGCAGGCTGAACGAGAAATACGGGCTCTGGATAAGATGAAAAAAGCCGCCGCAGACGACCCAGAGGGTTTCGTCAAAGAGCTGCTTCAAGGTAATCTAGAGTCCAAGGAAGGCGATATATTCAACCCCACTGCTCCTAAGCATGATGCTTCAGACCGGCAGGTAAAGACGGAAGAAGGTGATGACGATAGGATGGATGTGGATGAAATGGGAAGGCCTCCTGTGCAGCATACGCAGCGGCAGAGTCAAAGTGGTGAGCTTGAAGCTGGTCGCTTCGGAGCTATCCCGAAACCACAGAATGTCGTGCGAATGCCACATATTAATTGGGCAAAGTACCACATTCTCGGTGAACCGCTTGACAGGCTTCATGAGGAGCAAAGGAAGCGGCCCTCCCCGGGAGAACCGCGGCGTGATGCGCCTGTGTCGCCTTCAAGGGCTCCTGAACACCATGTCGCAGCTCCATATAGGCCTTTTGTTGATAAGACTGACCCAAATCCGAAGTCGAAAGGTTCTGATAAGCGGTTACATGAAAGGACATGACACTAGAGGGAAAATCAAGCAGTTTGACTTGTTATTTCGCCTAATGCCTATACTTTCTGGCTCTAGTAGACTGTATTCCCCCATACCCCATTGCACCGAGCCCCTGTGACCAGCCTGGCGTACATCACAAAAAAGCAGAATATCAAACCAAGAAACGAATTATGGTAAAAGCAATACCCACCCCAATCATCACTACCCTTTAACCTGTTGCAGCCTGGCCCACCTAAGATTTATCGATTTCATTCCACTAACTCCAGAAGCTAGACCACAGCGGACTGCAGTTTTACTGTCGACCTGTTGACCCATTTCCAAGTTTTTTCGGCCGCACATTCCGGACAAGCCCCCTTTTTGAATACGAAGTCTTCGGGAATCCTGCCATACATCACATTATTTGTTGTGCTACGTCCAGAAAGTTTTCTCTCTCTCCACATTTCCGGCGATGTCGAAAAGTATTTTTCACACGAATGGCAGAGCATGAGACTGCTGCCCATCCACACTGATAGCCGCCACAGGACGCGCATTCTGTCTCCTCTGCTATAGTAGATACCGTAACCGTTGTTGAGATAGCGACTGGCAGCTGCTAGAGATTTGTTCGTTAAAGCCAAGCAGATCTGAAACGGAGTGTCCAATGCCTTAAATATCTTAACCAAGACCTCAAGCGGCATATCCGTGAGATCAGGAAAATCACGGTAAAGGATATGCGTCAGGCTCATAGCAGAGTTCTGAAGAATCTATTATGTCGACACTACATCAGCGATATCATTCCTAGACTTTCATCTCCAGGGCCATCCCTTCCTGCAGGAGAAGGGCAAAAAAAACTCCAGGTCTTGAATCACTTACGTTCTTCGCCATCCGGAACCTATAAACTTGGACTCCCTCCCCTCTCATCATAAGTGGTACACCCGTTCTTGGTGGTACGATCTTATCGATTCCCGCGCTTTCTTCTTCTCTACCTTCCTCCTCTATAAGCATCGGTGGCTGCTGGAGGCTCTTTTGTGCAATACCTGCAGATTCCTGAGGTTTTCCGACAACCCGTGGCAAACAGCGGCTGGGATATTGATAGACTTCGACTGAAAGGTCATTTTCCTTATTCCTATATCATAACTCCCCCAGGGTGTTATTAGCTGTCTTTTCTGCCATGTATACACCTGACAGAATCCCGCCTAGCCAACCAGGCCTGGATGCATACCTGCGCTGGCGGATGGTGGGCTTTCCTAACGTCTTCTTAGGGTCCTGCCCTCCCAGTGAACTGATACTGGGCATTCTCAGTCCTGCCCGTTTGTCTTTGATACTGCACTACACAGCTTTGAGGGATATGTGTTGGCCTCTATCCTTTGATATATATGAAAGATGACAGTGAGATAAAAGTGACAACACTCATCAAAGGGAAGAGAGAAATAGAAGAGAAAGAAGCGCAGGCAGGGACAGTAGGGAAGGGTAGGAGGAGCAAGCATGGACACAGAAATGTTAGTGAAAGGTGACATTGTCTGCCTGCCTATTCATTGTCTAACAGTGGATTCCGGTGGATGATGAAGAGGGAGGGGGCTGGATGAATTATGAAGATTGTGGCGCTGAATAGGCAATTTTTTCTAGTCGTTATATTCACTGAACCAAATAGAGGATGGTAAGGGTTGATTTGCGATATCAAGATGATTGTCTGATGTCATATTTTTCCCTGCGTTAAACATGCTATACTGCTAGTGATACAGAGAGGTGCGTTGATATTGTTGAAAAGTAGACAAGCTAGTTCCTGTCTTGCAATATACAAGAGCAACATGGAAGATTCCTTGATCATGGCACTCGCCGACTGTTGAAATTGGTATTATAATATTGGTATAAGAGCTAACGCGGTGATAATCGTACAAGCCACAGCAGTAAAGAACATTAAGGATATCGCTAAAATTCAATTTTTGTCGCAAGCCATCCAGCTATCAATCACCTTCGCCAATGGAAACCTTCTTCAGATCCAGTGCTTGCTTCAGACTTTGCACCCGTTTGCCCAACTTCGACTTCAGGATTGGATTCTTCATCTCTTCCCATCTGCTTGTCTCTGTTTGAACCTGTGCTTCTAACTCCGCAATCTCCTCCCGCTGCTCCTGCAGTTGTCGTTGCTGGTCTAGGGCATCCTCATCCAGATCGGCATTTGCGTCTTCTGGGGAAGATTCCTCGCTCTCATCTTCGTCTCCAGACGTATCTGCCGTTTGAGGTTTGGAATGTGGAGTGCCAGCCTCCAATTCGGCTTCTGTCTCGACTTCCTGGACTATTTCTCCGGTATGGCTGACGTCGGCTGTCGCTGATGCTGGTACGGAGCTTGCCTCTTCTGCGTGAGCTGCGAGAGCCGCCTCCATTTCAGCAGCGAGATCGTCCTCAAATGCATCGCCGATATCCTGCTCAGCTTCCCCAGTGTAATCACCCTCATATATTTCGCCTTCCGCATCCTGTTCGTCATCGTACATTTCGTAGTCTTCTCCCTCCCCTTGTTGCTCACGCATATACTGAGCATGGTCAATGACTTCGTAATCCGGGGGTTTTATAGCCGCCATATCCTCTTTGAGAAGACGTGCAACTTCCAACTCCACAGCTTCTATTGTTCGGTTGCTTATTCGCTTTCGGAATCGTCTTTTTCTGGCGAACCTCATGGGCGGCGTGATGCCATGTGCAAACTGGAATGTAGTCGGGTCAACCTCCTTAGGTAAGGGATGATTTCGAGCCTCATCTTCAGACTCTACCCGCCCGAGAACCAAGAGCATTTGACATATATCTGCTGATTTATACCAGCCTCGTTTATCCCAGCTCTTCAATCCTTCCACGATAGATGGTAAATCAACCAGTGATGCGGCGTACATGCGCCCACGTATCGTAACCATAGCTCTTCGACCGTCCTTTGTGAGAGATTTGAACATGATATCAGCGCCTCCTTGCGAACGTGGGCCGAAGCGCTTCTCCTCGATAGCCTGTCTTAGATACTCGCAGTCTTCTCCAGGCTGCATTCGGAGAATAAATTGTTCTTCCAACGCGGGATCTCTCTCCGTATCTGAGGCTTCGGAATCATATCCCGCACCTTTTGGTCGAACTGGTGGTGCCCCTTTACTCTTTAATCGGATAGAAGTAGGTAGTTTCGGTTTAGAGCTGAATTTGATGCGCTTAATGGGGGTGCCATCTACAACGGTCGAAGTCGATGGCCGCACTTCCGATGCTGTATCAGTCTTCAGCACGTCATGGGATCGCTTCTTGGATACGTTTTCTTTGGCGGCAGGCGCTTTGGCGCGTTTCTTGGGCTTCGCGGGGGGTTCTTCGCTCGGTTTCGGACCAAATTTTAGCTTGAGCTTTGGACCACTACTTTCAGCTCGAAGCAGGGGAGGAGGGGGAGTTGGGGACTTTTTTGGGAGCTGTTCTGCCTTGTGTTTGCTGAAAGTCAGCTTCAAGGCTGGTCGGCCGGACATGCTGGCGGCGCGTTATTGCGTGGCGAGAATCTTCAAACAAGGGATTTTAACGACTGCAGTAGGTATAGTATCAGTTTGAAGGTAGTAGAATAAGTATCTTATTCATCGCCAGAGAATGTGACGGGCAAAGGCAGTCGTGAAGTAGGAACAGCTTCGTTGCTTCTCTGCTTTGGCTTCTTATCGGGGTGGGCTTATCGGCTGAGTCAGCAGCGTACAAACCAGCCTGAAGTGAAGGTAAAGAAAGAGAGAAAAGCGTCAGTGAAGAACAAAAGTGTTATGAATAGGTTGATTATGGCTGCGGTCTTCACTTCTGCTTCGTCTCCCTAAGTAGCTGGTCTATTAAAAGGACTGCTGCCGACCACATTCGATGCGCCTCCTTTAGTCGTTGGAAGAATGCCTCCATCTACATAACTGAGTACCTGACGAGCAACCCGGCGCATATCCTGAGCTGCTTCTGATAAAATGGCGACTCCCAATCTACACATCACTCTTTTACGTCCACCGATAATTCAAATTCTTCGCGCTGCTGGCTTTCATTCTACGCGACCAGCAGTCCTCGACACTCTCACCGATATAGCAAGCCGGTACCTCCTGCTCCTCGCATCGGCTACCGCTCAGCATGCCTCCAATAGTCACCCGATCGAACCTACGGCAACGCTTGATGATATACTCATGGCGCTAAGTGAGGCTGGGGCTTTAAGACCCCAACTAAGTAGGACGGAGGAGGATATGCAAGGCGAAGAAGATATGAGAGGTCTTGAAGCGTTTCTGTCATGGTTTAGCGGGCCTGCTAATACAGAGATTCGACGGGTTGCTGGGTTCATTGCCGGCGAAGGTGAAATTGTGGATGAAGAATCCCTCGAGAAGGAGGATTACCTGACAGGTGCGATATGATTCTTCCCTCCTTTTAAAAATAAAACATGCTAATCCTTATCATATCTCTAGCATTAAAAAAGAAACACAGTAAGACCGGAGAGGAGTCTAGGTTTCAAGGAACAATACTTGGAAAGAGTGCCGAAGAACGCCCAATTATTATCGAAGGCGGTGCGGAATCCATCAAGGCATGGACGGACAAAATACGTGCTAGAGCACAAACCTCCGAACGCTCCTCTCCAACCATAAGCAGCCTTTCGAGCAATATTTCTACACCCGATAATATGGAGATATGAATATCACGGCTTTCCGCGAACGGCCGATGATAACCCTTATCGCATCGCTGGATGGATATCTGGTATGAGAAGCAAGTCAGCTGAATCGCATTGATAATAGCGGCGCCTGATTTGCGGTTCGAAGTCAAATACACACTTCATAGACTTCTGCGGGATGCTTTGAGATTTTGGGCCCGGATTTACTCATAGCGACCACACCTACCGCTGGTCACTCCAAATGGTGGATTCCTAGGCGTCCTTCAGGCGTCCTTCTAATCCTGCGCGTAAAGCTTGGATATATTAAAGCGAGCCGGGTAACTCACTGTCGCATGCGCCTGCTAAGGCCTAGGACCTGCATGGTGAACTGGTTCGGCGATGATTAAAGCATCTATATTGGTGATGCTATACGAAATATATGAATGAATCATACAGAAAGGTGTCGTCTATTTTAGCGCAATCTATAATAAGCTATCTTGCAATTTATACTATCAGACGCCGCGAGCTATTTTGCTAGGCGCCGGCGCTTATCTCAAAGCCGCACCTTATCGTAAACGTGGGGACGAACAGCTTGAAGCTCCTTCAGAGGACCAAACAGTGACATCCCCTCAAAACCCATAGAGCTGTTGTTAGAATATAATTTAATTCCTCAGGTAATACAACAATGGTCTTCTCCTTTACGCTTCCAACCACATCCCACCTCTCTATCCAGTCGTCTATTCTTTCCAACACCCATCCCGCCCTCCCGCAGTCCGCCTCCACAGCTCGACATGCGGTACGAACAGCTTTGAAGAAACACAAGAACCTCTCGCCGGAGCAAAGGCCCTCACACCTGCCTTACATCGCTACCGCCCTCAACGAATATATCCCGTACCTCTTCGCCATCGCGCACGGCCTAGGTCCTGACTCGAGATTCGGCTCCTCATTGACGAGAGAACAGTCATGGCTCGGCGAAGAATTAGACATACTCCTCAGGTCGGAGATAGAAAGTGAATGGCGTCCAACACTCAGCTCACAGTCAATACTACAAGCTTTGCGACAGGGCGCATCGAAAGGCGGCCAGGGCAACTTATCCTCGAAAGCTTCCCTTTCCCGCGTCAAATGCCAGGGACTCGATTTTGAGATTGGCTTCGTCTTGACGAGTTTAGCCTACGTGCTTTCTTCGCTTGCGCGGATTCGATACCTGACGACTCTATACGCCAATACGACGCCCTCACCCGAACAAAAAACTGCAGCTATCCAAGCGGCGATCAAAAACCTGCTGCTTGCAAAGAGTATCCATTCATATCTTGCTACGATCCCTCCATCACCTACTTCTACCACCTTCACGCCTAATGATGGTAGTGGGAGTACTCAGCCGGTTAATCTACAGGTGCCGATCCCGGACTTGGATCCGTCTACACAATCTGGGTTATCCTCTCTTGCCTTAGCTGAAGCTACGCTTTTAGCTGTTTTGAAGGATGACGCGTATATCTCTGCGTGCATCCAGCTGCGGAACAAGCATGACAATGAATGGATGGTTAAATCACCCGATATTCCCAAAGTAAGAGCGCTCCTTTTCGCGCGACTATGCGTTCGTGCAGCAGAATATGCCGAGCAAGCAGCCGCGAGTGCCGGGTCGGTAAAGAAAGGGAGCAGCGGAGGCGGTGAGCCAGACATGGAAAGAGAAGTCAATGAAGAATTACTTGGTTATACGCGCGTTCTGGCCAAAGTAGCCAGGGCAAAGGCATGTCGCTTCTTCGCCATTGATGCTGAAATGGCAGGGAAAGTAGGGGAGGCGATCGCCTGGCTGCGAGCTGGAAGGGCTGCATTGGGATTTAAGAGCTCACTGGCAGGTGATAATGGTACGGATAGCAGTAGTGGCGGTAAAGGAAAGTTATCTGTAGGTTTCTCTAGGTTGAAGAGGGAATGGTCGGAGCGGAGGGAGGAACGAAAAGTTGAAAAGGAGTCGGCTTCTAGGCTCGGAGAGCGGGAGACAGATATCGACTATGGTGATGATGCGGGAAGAGAGGAGGAAGGGAGGGTAATTGATATGCTAGAGGCGAAGTGGGTGAAGATGAATAATACGGTGAGCTCCCCCGTCAGTCATATCTTATTGGAATTGGCAAACGGCTAATGCTAGTATAGATAAACACGCAGGCGATCCCGCCGTCTGATTCTTTCCTCTCCAACCTACCGTCTGGTAGAGACATACTCTCACCTCCGGCTCCATATGTACCGCCAAAGTTGGATGCAGAGCAGCTCTCCAGGATGCGTTCTACCCCCAATTCGCAGGAAATCTTGCCTCTAGAGAGTAGTGGCGAAGAGGAGGAGTACGATACGGGACGAAGCATGTATTATTGAAAGCTATCCCATATTCCAAATCGACGCACAGATACAGATACCCCCATAGATATATAAAGTAATCAAATAACAAATCATTTCATAAGTATCCCAATATTTATCTATACACATGGAACAAGAGAATAAGAATCGACACACCCACACCCACATCCACATATCCGAAGGGGACCATTCTCAATGCCTATTCGAAGTTTCTCGCAGCGCAATCCAGACCACACAGGAGCGCTGAAACAGGCACTTCCACCTCCATTTCTGCTTTGAGAGCAGCTCCCCATAACCCTCCGCCGCCCGCTAATTGATCTTCCCAACTGCAGGCCGGCGCTCGATTATATTCCACAGACAACCCAACCCAGCCCAGCCCAACTCAACTCAACCATCTCCAGTCTATTTCTCCTTGTTGAAATAATTCTTCTCCTCGAACAGGTATCCCTTAATCTTAGCATCCTTCAACAGTTCGAAGTACCGATCTGCCCACAAAAACACAGTTAGCATTTACCCATCCACCCAATCCCAACATCATCACCATTCCACCATCCTCAATGTACGGTATGGTATGTTGTATATGTGTGAGTCCACTCACCTCTCAACTTCCCACACTTCTCCAAATGATTCACGCCCTCCCGCCTATAGCACCGGCCCAATTCATCCCCGACCAATCTAGCCATCATACTACGAACCCACTGCTCGCGGATAATTGCATCGCGCACATTATGGATCGCAGCCGTGTCTTCAAAGTCCACGCCCTCATAGCTAGGTGCTACGGTGGGTTTTTTCGCGAGGAATTCGGCCGATTCGGGGGTTGGCATTTTGTTCTGTTCGTCGTTGGTTTCTTTTTGTGGGTGGTGGGAAACGATCGGGTTGCCAATGGCTAGCTTCGGTGACTGGGAAATCGATTGAGATCCGCTATATCTCTGGCTTCGTGTTGTATTGTATTCCTGGTGAGTGCCGCAGTGTGCTGAGGGTCGAATGACGACTGTTTGGGGACGGAGAGCTTTGAATTCGGGAGGGATGTGATTGGTGAGTGGGTGGTCACGTGGTTTGATGTTCGATATTAGTTTGATACAGAACTACGAGGACTTGCACAGCAGTTGATTTTGTATCAATGGATTATAGATTATATTTACTATAAAGAACCGGGTATGGATGAACATATACATATTATCCATTAATGCAGAAGTATATATATACACTGCCTCGACAACGTACTCCATACTCCGTATCGCTCCTCTTGTTCAGTTTGACAACCAAGGAAAACATCCCCTCAAGATAGAACTAGAGGTAGGAAAAGGAACAAATTGGTAAAGGCAGGGAGATAGATAGAGAAAACAAAAAGGGGGACGATAGGATATTGATATCGAACACGAACATACGCAAAAGTAATTTAGAACCTGAGGTTTCCCGCCTTTGGATAAAACAGCCCTTCCACCCGCAAGGAGATTAGGGTAAGAAGAGAAAGAGAACGAAAGAAAAGAGGTACAAAAATCGCATATTTTAGAAGATGGGAAGGGGGATATAGGGTGCTACAGTAGCCAACGGTCATAAAGGTAGGTTGGTTAACCACCGTTTAAATCACCCAGCTCGATGCGTCTGACCGAGGCAGGCGGAGGTAGGCGAAGGTATGAGGAGAAAAATCAAGAAGCAAGAACTAAATCAAAAACGAAGATAAATGTGATCATGAATAAACACCAAAATTCTAGAAGTCATTTCAAACAAGAGCAACACAAAATTACTTGTATATGCAAAGAAACAATCCCCTGACATGAACAAAGGCAAAGAAAAATGGTAAGGCGAAAAAAGAAATAATAGGTAGTAGATACACACAAAGGAAAAAAAGGAAACAAAATTTGAAAATGTATTTTTCGGTTTTCGTCAGTGTTTCTTCTTACCAAACGTCTTCTTCCACTGTGCACTGATTCCGTCCTTGAATTTCTCCCATGGAGTCCGGTTCAACCAGCTGCTCAGCTGGCGATAGTTATATATTTCAGTCCAGCAGTCTCGACCCCATTCACAGCCCGCCATGTTGACGAGGAAGTCGCGGTCCTTTTGCTGGTAGTGGATGTTGTGGTTGGTGCCATCGCCGCAGGCGCCTGGTGGGAAAGAATTCATGCGTCGTTGGGGTATGAAAGCGACGTGTGGGCGGATCCAAGGCTGGCTCGCGTAGAGATGTTCGAGACTGTCTTGCTCCTTATGTTCCCAGGCCATGTGCTTTTGTTCGTAGAGTACAGGATCCCACCAGATGTCGAGGAGGCGGTCAGCCCAGGCACTGCGACGGATCATGAAGGAGCCAAGGTTGAATCCCGCGCAGTCTTGCGGGACGATCATGTTAATAGATGACGTTTTTTGGTCACCTTCGGGGGCGAGGGAGTATTCGTCGAGGAAAGGTAGGTTGGGTGGATGCGTTATGTTGAGAGGGTTATATTCGTTGATGTCGCGGTAGGTTTTGCTTTGAAGATCCTTGAGGATGTGCTGCTCAATGGAGTAGGAAGGCTCCATGATGAATGTGTTTAGGTCAAGCCACCAGAACCTGCAGTTACGTTAGCTGTGCTGTTAAAAATGCCATTTTACTCCTGTCTGGATGGGTACAAACCATTCTGCTTTTGGGTATTTCCGTAGAGCTGAGCGCATCACGTCCACCTTCTCCCAGCTCTCGCGCCATTCATGGGCATATCTCTTTTTGGTAACCATGTTGACTATCTCAAGATCATAACCCCATTTCTTTGCGTATTCTCGTTTGTTGCGGAGACTGGTTCTCTCAATAGCCCATTCTCGTGCGCCCTTCCATTCCATCACTCCACCTCCAATATTAGAGGCAACTATTATTACAATCTTCTTTCCTCCACCAAGCGAAGATCCCCGATATGATTCCACAATAGCTAGGGAAAAAAAGTTAGGTGTGAGCCAAGAGGGGGAAAAAAGGGAAAAGGGGGAAAAACTCACGTCTTGCTAAGACGATCCAAAAAACGAACACCAAAACGGAAATTAAAAGAAATCGTATCCTCGTTCGACGTAAGAGATTCCCAATCAAAGTGACAATTCGTCCAAAGATTGACCGGTTTTCAGAGCCTGACCATCGCCCTCTCCCTAACTTTTCCTTCTCGCCGTAATCGGAATTGACTCGAAATCGGGGTAAGCTAGCGGATATCTTCCTTCGCTGCCTGGAGAAAAAGCCATTGTTGCGTGTGGAAAACGAGGGATATCCTTTTACTCGATCGCTCTTTGCTTTTGCGGCTGCCCACGAAACACCACCAGGACCGGCTACACCATTTGAGTAAGTGTTATTGTTGGCAAGATCCCCATAAGTAGCGTGGGGACTGGAGGCACGGCTACTGCCTGTCGTACCTGTAGTGAGTCCGGGACTAGACCAACCTCCACCGGGCCTCGGTGAGGGTGATCTGGATAGCGACATGGACGAATTACCGATCGCGGAGGGAGTCGAGGGGACGGCAGGTAGAGGAGTAGACTGGAGGCCGTAAGAGCCTGCAGCGAGAGAGGAGCTTGTAGCTGAGTCGCGTCTAATTCGTCTATTGGTGGCAGAGGAGGGATGGAGGTTAAGGGGTTTGATATGGCTTGACGAACGTCGCCGGTGATGCGAACCACTGATATCGCTATCGTTTGCGGACGGAGACGCCAGATTGACCGACTTGGGCATGAAAGTAGAAGTCCAGCGAGTTGGTCAAAAAAAAAGTTATCGGACACCTAGCCTGATCTATTCGATAAACTTCAAGTTAGACAATACATTCTGTACCACGGTCAACAAGCATGGATGACAAGCAGAAGAAGGATATCAAAAGATGATTAGTACGTTTTGATATGCCCAGATCAGAAAGGGTTTCCAGTTGTTTTATTCAGGGTGGTGAGAAACCTCCCCTTTGCTCTCCCTCTGAGCTGTGGCAATTTACGACGGCACAGAGGAAGGGGAAGAAAAAGAAGAGACAGAGTCTGCAACGCACGTGTTGGAAGGCGGCCCGGTCTATTTCAGGTCTCCTGTGAATTCTTTGTGTTACCCTCGTTCGGATGTAGGGTTGGATGGGTTGGGTGTTGGTTAGGATGCCGTCAAGTTTCGGTCGAAGGCATACGAACAGGCAGGCTATCCCAGCACGGGATTCTGAAACGAGAGACTAGGTGGGAGAGACAGAAGAAGATGAAGAAGAAGACGATGAAGAAAGATTGAAAAGACAACTGGTGATGATGCTGACGTTGATGCGTTCTCTCTGCTCTCTTTTTTTTTCCTTTTTTTTTCTTGGGAGGAAAATCGCGAGGTTGTTCTTTTATTGCGCTTTTCCACCCTTTTAGTTTAGCGGGAGATTTAATCTTAACTTCGCAGCCGCCATTAATTAAGCAGCAGCAAAAAAGAAATTTAGAATTAATTCTCCTGGACCAAATGCGAGTTTTTCTTCCAGGAACAGGAGATTCAAGCAGAGCCAAAAGAGAAAGAAAAAGGTTGAAGTTGTGGTTCGCAGGTCCACACTGCATCCAGCTGTTGATGCCAGAGTGTCTTTGCGATAAATACGCACGATCTACACCAACCGTCCACATCGATAGTCTACTATATATCTGGCCACATCGTTGATCTCTCTCATCCTTCCAGTCTTTCATACGTCTTGCGACCGAATCACCCTCATCCTCCACCGAGCGCGGCCCTACGAGTCCGCCTAACGATCGACGGGCTGACATATGGGTCTTATCCAGAAAACTCTGAAAACTCCCAGCCGTCTTTTACGCGCCATGTCCCCTTCGATCGTCTCCATCCAGGGGAGATTGAAATTACATGGCGTGTCCCTTTTGGTGGAAAGTTCGCCATCAATCTGAATGCTTCGTTCGTTCGTGGGATAAAGGGGACGGAGTGCAGGCCGTCCTTGCGGTCGGTCTCCAAGAGGCTTCTAAACCCTTTCAAGCATCGTGCTGCACCTGCAGGGTCTGCCCGGTACATCTGGGCTGTTGACGACTAAAAAATCTCTTAGCCAATGCATCCAATGCGGCTCTGCTATTGGCTGCTTGGGCACAACGCGCAAAGAAGTCAGAATTTTATTCTTATCTCTCAATTCATGTTACGATTGTATGAAACCTCGCCTACCAAGCCCGTGTTATTGACCGCCCACAGCAATCAATACGGCGTTGACGTTCTGACAATTAGATGCCCAAAATCATCTGGCTATGAGGTTGACCCTGGTTGGAACAAGCACCAGCATCCCACAGATTCTGTCTCACACCACTGGCCAATCCAGCCTTTGTTCTCCCAGTTCGGAACTCTCCGTATGCATGTAACCCCAAAGCGTCCTCTCTACGCTCGCTGATTGGTAAATGGGACGCTGAACAATCCTATTGTGTGCTAATGACTGCACTACTCGAAGCTGTCTTCTAGCAACCGCATGATCATGAGTACAACCGTCCATCATTCGTTGCTAGCAAAGACCCTGCATCGATGACGGTGTGTAGTTTGACACGAACCTTTCTGAGACATTCCAACTTGTAAATCGTCTCGCCGAGCAAAATGCGAGGCAATACGAAGAATTCCGCGTATGTACAGGACAGTAAAGATATGAATAGCTCCCTTTGCACCAGATTAAACCCAAGAAATCTGCCAGGCTCGCTAGGATAATGAAAGATAAGACACTGGGACTATCTACGTAAATATCATGGAAGAGATGCAGGGGTTAAAGCAACAAGATCCCTTGGAGACTCCATCTCAACCAGCAACGACCAAGTCGGTCAGATTTCTTGGAATTCGTTACTAGACGGTCTTGGTACCAAAAATAACCGTGGAAAGCGATCTCATCCATCTTGACGACATCTTTTTCATTCAGCCACGTAGAGTCCCTTTCCTCAGCCATTCCTTTTCATCATCCCACGCGAGAGAAAAGGCCTCGAATGCGATGTGGAGAATATCTATCTCCACCTGCGCCAAGATAAAATTGTTCCTTGAACTGAAATTTAACCTCGCATGTTGCCTTGCGTTTTGTGAGACGTTGGGATATCGATGTGTTTGTTTGAGTTGGTGCTGATTTGGAGCTGGCAATGTTTCTGCGGATTCAATATACCTGCCCGGCATCTCGTCTTGTTATCCAGTCCTTCAAACATGTCGTAACCTCTAGTATCTCCTCCGCCGTCAAGTCGCGACGTCCCATTACACGATAAACGGGCTCAAACCGATTTTTCAGCCTTTCCTCATCCTTCCAACGTTCCCAAATCTCGACCATCACTTGTTTTTGTTCAGGGGTAGCGAAGATCTGCCTATCGGAGTACCGACGACGTTTCTGGCCCCAGTAATTCAGCAGTTTATAGGGATTCTTTCCCCCGTGGTCAGCGTAAATGGCACGGAGGACAGCATCAACGCAGTCGAAAGCATCGGGATACCCAGGAATTTCATCTCTCATGCGCCTCCGAAAATCCTTTAGAGCGACTACGTGCTCATATGCAAAGAGCATAGCCCCATCGATCTCATGGTCGGCGGGATGGACACGGCCAGTCAGAAAGTCGACACATTGCAAAACCCTTTCCACGAGCTGATTCATGGCGTACGGCGACTAGGAACGTGCTTTTTAGTGAGTTTGGTTTGGAAGGGCTGAATGGCTGAATGATGAACGCGGGGTGTTTTTTATAGAAATGTGTCTCGCGAAAACGCGTTGGCCATGCTATAAAACTTGATACTTGAGCAGTGCCCACATGACATCACCAGATTCTTTTAACATTCACTGTCACCAAATAAGTGACTGAGAGAGAGGAGTTCAAAGTCACTGGAATAGTACCAGGTTGACCCATTCAACCAACCATTAGTTTTGCCAGGCACAAGGCCGTTTAACCTACCTAGCCCTGTCTCAAAAAGTGCTATTTAATCCTGCCCTGAGCCATCAACCACTGGCTCTCAGAGGAATGCCCCGTGGTGCAACTAGAGTAGGATACGGCCTCATGGCTCTCTCTACAACATCGACCAATATGTCTCTGTGGTTTAAATGATAGATATTATTACTAGAAGCAATTCAAATTGAAGTCAGATGATAGTTCTGACTCTGTAACTGGTATCTTGCTGATTATAGCAGATTTTAATTACTTTTCTTGGGCAGCTTTCGGCTGCTCCTAAAAGAAATAGCAAGTAGTTCTGGGAAGCAGTATGAATGCGACTGGCACCCAGCGAAATCTACCAGATGATATCAGAGCCGATAGCTGGCATCCCCAGCCTTCATCTAGGAAATCCTCTCAAAAGTATGGCTGACATAGTGACTTCTGTCCCTCTCTTTTGCCCAGGCAAGTTGGAATTGGGTGTAGAACTAGGACCCAGGAACCCTCTTGAAAACGATTTTGAAACTACTTCGTCAGGCTTTAACAGCAACAGGGGTGAAATTAAATCAAGCTGGTAATCATATCGGGGTGTGTCGATCTGAAAGGGTTACTGTCAATTCCTAGTCCTCAGCCTTACTGGCCATTGTTAGTATCATAAAACACCAGCTGTAGGAAAAGGGGGATTTCGATGCTATGAACCAAATAAGGGCAGCGACCCCTTTTTATAGAGGATTTGGGATTGATAGCATTGGTAAACAGCCATGACAAGTCGTAATAATACGCCAGGTCGTGATTGTGTTGCTTTCAAGTCAGAGTCTGACGTTGTTGCTCTTTCCAGTTATGATTTCCTAAAATGGAAAGAGGGACAGTCGAATAACACATCAGCTTGTCGACCTCAACCTCGCCTTTCGAACTTTTCCCTCCGCACGACAGCGCTTTCTGAAGAAACAGTTCACTGATCGCACTCTTTGATCCTCCAGTTTTCCTCCCGGTAAAGAGATAGTTGACGAGCTAGTAAGAAAGCCAGCATGCCTGGATTCGGAGACAGGTAAACCACTCTTCTTTCTCTGTCTGGCATTCGATCTTCTGTCTTACCTTTAATGTGCTTAGATACTGCAACGAGCCTCGTTATCGACGTGAATGGTTGGCTTCCAGCACGTTCAAGGACTACGTTCACAAGTACGCATCCAATTCAGCAGACGAGCGGAATGTCGCAAGTCGAACATGCAGGCGGGCCTATGGGTGGCGGTATTTTAACCGTTCGGCAAGAGAGCTAGATATCCAAGTTGGCTTCCTGGCCATCTGGAGCTTAGTGTACCTTGCCGGCTTGCTTTTATCCAAAACAGCGATCAGCAAGGCTTTCAAGGGCGATGGTGGTGCCATCGCACTGATCCTGATTTCGATAATCGCATCCTTTACCGCCGCCTACTTCCAGCTGAGCGATGGCTGGGTGCCTTCCCTGCGGGCCAAATTCTTTCACAGCATATTCTCCCTGATCGGCCTTGCGATAGGTATTGCTGTACCAGCATACAACTACGGAGGCTCCGACCCTAAGGCAGTCGACCGATATGACCTCGCGTCTGCGATCTTGATGGCTATTGCTGCCTTAACCCTTTTCTTGAACGGCTTTCGGCTGTTCTTGGAAGGGGTGGCTAGCAGCCTTGGGAGAGCACCGTGGGGTCGGTTCGTGAGACTGGTCTTCCACCAAGTTCCACCGCTGGAGGCAGCGTGGGACTCGCTGCCGGCTAAAGAACAGGTTTGGGCGCTGGAGGCGCTCTTGAGAGCTGTTGAAATGGATAGTCGCGCGAATCGTTATCCTCGACCTTCGATACCCCCAGTTCATTTCTATGGCAATCTCAGTGATGACATAGTTTGACGGAGCATGGGTGAGCGACGGCCACACATGGGGTTTCAATAGGGCCTAGCGAGTCCTGGTCCTGGGCAAACCTGACCTTACCAAAAACGATGCGCCTGAGACGTTGACCCCCGTCTCCATAGGGCCCTAGCAAACCCTGGTCCTGGGCATGACCTTACCAAAAACTGGCCTGAGACGCTGACCCCCGTCTCTACCCCAGTAGCAGCTCGCGCTTCGACGTAGCACTGGGGCCCAGTAACCCTTTTGGAATGGATATAAAAACCAACACACCAGCACTTGACCACAAAAGAAGGGTGAAGCTAAGCCGAGCTTATGTCCGTCCGGATATATGTCAATTTCAAAGCACCTCCGTCATTTCCCCAAATCCCGGTTTCGCCAGCCGCTAAAATAGCGAGATATCGGTCGCAGAGAAGGAAGATTCTCGATACCATGAACTAAACAGGAGGAATTGGCGACTTTTTCACGGACGACTTTATTACGACAGTATCGTAATCAACCAAGACACATCGCAACGCCACGTCAAAGCAGCACGAGAGCCACACAAACACACATGCATCTTCGCTTTGCGTCGCGTAGGGAGTATGGAGGACTTCACTCCCATAGCCATGATAATTCCCAACACCAGGAATATATCGCAATACCAAGTCAAAGCGATACGAAAACCACACAAATACACGCATTTTCGCTTGATATCGGATAGGGAGCACGGAGGGCTCCCTTGGCAATACCAGGAACATGTCGCAGCCCCAAACCAAAGCGACTCGAAAGCCACACAGTCACACGAATTTTCGTTTTTAGAGCGGGTAGGAAGTATGGAGGGCTTCCTTTCTATAATCACGATCATTGTCAGCACCAAGAACACATCGCTGACCAAGCCAAAACCACACGAAAGCCACAGAAACACACAGAACTTCGCTTTATATCGAGCAGGGAGCATGGAGGATTTCTTTTCCATGACTACGGTAGCTCCCAAGCACTGGGGCTTAGAAACAACAAGCAGCCAAAGATACCAAAAGAAATTCAAACCCCGGTCAAAAGCCAAAGCATTACCGTTTCTGAGTTGACAAACTTATCGCCTTGGGATAGTTCCAAGTCCTGAGGCCAAGGCGGCCGGTCCCCGACAGTCATGGGCTACGCCAGCCACAAATCGCTATAAACGGGTAACAACACGCATTCCGTTCATCGATGAAACGCCTAAGAAACCTCGTCCATTTATTCCTCAATCGATGGAACGATGTCGTTGGAATCCCCAGTCCAATGTTCGTGGAGGAACCAAAACTTCGGTCTGTCCTTGGCGCCTGATGACGATCCGTAAATCACGCATATCCATGGCATCAGGTGACCAGTCGGGCTCAGAGCGACGCTATCGCGTCGAAGAGCTCATGAATGGTTTCATCGTCTGCAAACATTTCCGTTATAGGGTCCATTTAAAGAAGCAGTAAAAACGGCAGCCGCTATCCATGGTGAGCCATGGGAGATATACTCGTCACGATATGGGCCTCGGGCTCGGTCACCCGAAAGTTGAGAAATCGCTCAAAATCTTGCTACAAGCGTCCAATCGTGCAAAAACAATACCGCAATTTAACATTCAACTTCGCTGCCTACAAAGACGACCGCACCAAGTTTTTTTAACGAGAGAATTCGGGTGGAGATCCCTTCGTCAACCAGCCAATATTCCAGAATTCCATGCGCAGCAATAGCCGCGGTGCCCCTAAGTCAGTTTGGAGCATGATTTGGCGAAAAACAGATGTATAGATTTCTAGAGGATGTTCTAGATTCTCGAAAGTGAGAGACCTTTTTTGGGCCAGCCTGATATGGTTCTGGTCTAAGTGTCAAGCCTCTTCAAAGCTACAAAGAGCTTTCCATAGCTGCGCGAGGAAATATTTCGATGCATCGCTGGCTACCTAGTTGGGGCCTATTATACCTCTCGACCACGGGTCAGAAAGCCGCTTTGTTGTAATGATTTCAGCCTTTTGACCGTCCACACCCGGAGCCGCGTGGCTCGATCTGAGTGCGTACTCCTACATTTCCGCCCTGCAATTAAAATCCGCTCTCCGTCTTCAGCACGACGGTAAAGAGTGAAGCGAAGAGGACGCAGCAGCTGAGGGGTGGAGATTGCCAATATTATTATATTACAAAGGTTGCCTAATCAAGCCATCCAAATTGATGTCTGGCAATTTTTGACTGGCAACGCTCCCACCCAATAGCTAAATGACAATGGAAGGTTGACTAGCCAAAACATGAACTCGCCAACAAAAGCCGTCAAAAGGCCCGCAAAAACACGCTTGGCCTTTCTCCCATTGCGATTTTCCAGTACCAGTCTTGCATCTGCCGCGTAGGCACAACCGATTGGCGTATTTAGATGCCCATCACCAGATTTCTTACAAACCAGGAGCAAATGAAAGCCTTCAGAAAACCAGGACAGTCTTGCCATCTCTACCTTTCTTGCAGGGCCACCTAACCCATGGTCCAAAACCTATGTGACCCTACCGTTCCTGGTTACTCTACTCGTGCACAAACTTGGGCATGGGCATCGAATCTGTGCTCGGGTAGCCACCACATATACTGCCTTCTTATGTCCCCCACACGGACTGTGAGCTGTGTTAATTCTCCCTGGCATTAAGTTGTAAACCCAACACATATTCCTCAAAAAAAAAAAAAAAATTCAACCCCCGGTGAGTGGATTTTCTGCCTCTTTTCATTAAAGCTGTGTGCTCACTCTTACCTTTTACTTATAGACTCGCCATTTGTTTCTACATTTTGTCTCACTTTGTAAATGGGACTAGATTTTGACCTCAAATTTCGTCGTTTCTATCTGCTGACGAGGGGAGACCAGATGGCTTAAAATATCGTCTCATCTGGGCTATTTCTCTAGTTTCTCCATACAGGCTATGAAAGTCACCACTTACGCCCAATGCACTATCTACTTCACTTTCAGCTCTCCGCTTTTCACATTAACGAGTTAAATAAGTATCACTATCGGTCCTTTGACAACATCTGCTATCTGCGGTTATCCTCCGCGGTCGAGCAAGCCGAATCTTTCCCACTTGGCAACCTCCTTTCCTTGCCAACCAACGGGAAACAAATGGAATGATAGGAGGTGGCTAACCTCCTGACTCAGTTGGCCTGGATTTCAACACGAGGTTACTTCATACTCCGAGAACGATTCAGTTGTCCGCCATGGCATAGCCATTCCTCTTAGGGATGACCTCGTGTGTCTTGCCCTGAGTATAGAATTTGTTCATCAAGTAAACAACTCTATCCATATAGCCTTGGGCTGGAGCACCCCGCAATGGACATGGTATCATTAATGCTCCAGCTGGTGGACCCAAAATCGTCCCACCACGAGAGGGCAGCTCCAGGAGCTCAACGGCTAAGCGCATGGAACCACAATACCAGGCAACCAGCCAGCACCAAAGCCGACGGTAATCTTCCCCAACGCCTTTTCGCCCACGGATTGTTAGATGGCTGACAGATACGCTCTGGGCTTTGGATTCGGCCGAGCCAGCACGCCCTGTGTCCTTACTCGTGG
Source organism: Arthroderma sp. MBC 290 (assembly GCA_030411455.1). Classification (NCBI taxonomy): domain Eukaryota; kingdom Fungi; phylum Ascomycota; class Eurotiomycetes; order Onygenales; family Arthrodermataceae; genus Arthroderma; species Arthroderma sp. MBC 290. Next base: position 383,208 of record JAPERC010000071.1, on the reverse strand, counting down.
TGTTCGGTTAACGGCTTCAAAGAGAGCGTGACCAGGCTTCGGATACACCACGGAAGATGAACAGACAGGAATAAACCCCTCCTGCATGTTTACGGGTTTAAATGCAGGATGGAAAAGTCGCCGACACACTAGTCGCATTTACCCACGTCCGTGAGCTAAGCGCACTCGCTTGAGCATAAACCCGAAGTGGTTGGCTAGGTGATATGAAGATTTGTTCAGCGCAGAGTTTCCCGTCGGACTTGTCAAATGCCCCCTAAGCTCTCTCGTAGCCCAACAAATTTCCCTAAATGCTCTTATCTTAATTCAAACGTCACCAATACTGTCAGTCCATGGTATGAGGCATATAGATATGGGAGTTATGGGGAGTGATGAGGAATTAGCAAGCTTTATTATTCCACACCAAGTTGTAAATATTCATTTTATGAACTTGACAATGCTTAACATCGTGGTCAGCTACTTGATATTCTTTCTCCCAATTTCAAGCCTCGCTTCATCCTTGAGGTTTGAGCAGGAATAATAAGGTAATATTAATGGCGCTACCCTGAGGATCTGCTTCGAGCTAAATTTTTCTGGATGCAACCTTCTGCATTCTTCGCCGTTCTCCGCATCTTAAAGTCATTAACCGCGCCAAGCTCACAAAAATCTGCAGCCAAGCACCTGATCCACCAACATGTCTCTTGAAGATGTTTCGAACAACAGCAATTTCGCGTTCTGCGGGCTCGAAGAAGAGAATATCTTCTTATCAGGACCTGGTGAGAGGTTGGTTCTTGCTACTCACATCCGCCGCAGCCTGCCAGTTATACAAGACCCTCCATGAGAAACCCGAAACTCCGAGAGATTGACTTCTACATAAGCATCAAAGAATACAGACAAGATTGTGGCGCTTCGTATTAGTCGATCGGTATGGATCCCGACTTGGCCGAATCGAGCTATGCCGGCTTCACCTCAAGTCATGGATGTACGGCTATTACCGGTTTTTTCGAACCTCATGGATCAGCTGCAGCTCGAAGAGAGCAAGGCAACTGCGCCCTGTGTGAGAAGAGACACAAATATGTGAAAGCAGGACATTGTCATGAAGGGCTGGCTGTGTGGTAAACGTCGTCTTGAACTGTCAACTTGTTCTTTTATGCTGCTGATAGCGGTGGCTCCATGCTGAGAGCGTGAGCGCGCCGATCTACTCGGCAGGGGAACTCTCGAACACCATGGAATTCTTTTCTCGTTATCCTCACGCCATGCGATCTTACCACGCGGTTTTGGATGATGAGAAAACGAAGGATGAATCCATCCTTTTGTGTGGACGGCGATTTCCATTACCCCATGGGATTCCATCGTTCGCGTAACCCTCGCTCCGCCAACAGGGGAACCCTTGCTGGCTTGATTTTCCAACCCCAGACTTCGACTTTCCCGTTTCCAACTTGACTTTCCCGAATCAAGGTGGTGTTTGGCCGGGGCAAATATTCTTTGTTCTGGCACGCAGGCTTGAGGAATTGTGACCATTGAGAGCCCTCTCCGCGCCCTATGAAACTGACCTTCCTTCAACCAAACCTCCGAATCCTTCGACCAGTACGCTTTTAGCTCTCATGTATGACAACTCTCAGTGCAACCTCACTTATCTCTCCCCGCTTTTTTCCGTTATACATACCTGATCTGGGGATCTGATGGTTCTCTAATGTTACATGGAGTATATAAACTCACAATCACGCTGCTCTGTTTCTTTTTGAGGCTTTTTGACTCTCTGTTGAGAAGCGGTAGGGGTTATTTAACGTGCTATCTTGCTGTGTGGAGTATATAGCTGTTTACTCTTCCAGCCACCTCGTGCCCCCCTTTTCTTTAATTTTTTTTCCGCTTCACTTCGTTTTCATCGCGCGGTGAAGGAAGAAAATGGCAGACGAAAAGGCCGTAATGGCAGACCAAAAAGCTGTCGTGGAAAGGTTTGTATACCGGATACTTTATTTTCTCATGCCAAATTTTACAAGTCAGGTTGCTAACGAGTCATTAAACTGCAGCCACGACGCGACCGTGGAAGTTGCCGATGAGAAGAAGCAGATTGAGGAGAAGGAGGTCGATTCGGACAACGAAGGTCCAAAAGCAGTGACGCCCGATGGTGAAGAACCCACAGAATATGAGAAGGCAACTCTTCCTCATGTCAGCGACAAGTTGTCAATAGCTATCTGGTTGGTTGCTATCGTCGAGTTCTGCGAACGGTTCACCTATTATGGAATCAACTCCCTCTTACAAAACTACGTCCAAAAACCACTCGATGGGAGTCAGGGTCGTGGAGCTCTAGGTGGGTTTCAACTGCGTCCAGCCTTTTAGTAACTACTCTGAACCTATCGGATATCTAACCCTTTACAATAGGAATGGGACAACGAGGTGCAACTGCTTTGGGCACATTCTTCCAGTTCTGGTGCTACGGTATGTACTTGCCATACCGTTCTTTGACCGTTTGTGCCGGGGGGATCTAATAAGTTCATAGTCACACCCCTTCTTGGAGCCATCGTCGCCGACCAGTACTTGGGAAAATATAAGGCTATCCTGATATTCTGCATTGTCTACTTCGTCGGGTTGCTTATCCTGCTCTTCACTTCCTTGCCCGTGGCCCTTCAGAATGGAGCCGGACTGGGTGGATTCATTGTCGGCATCATTGTCATCGGTCTTGGTACTGGTGGAATCAAATCCAACGTTTCACCTCTTATTGCTGAGCAATACACCCGACGAAGCATGGCCGTCCACACCACACCCAAGGGCGAAAGGGTGATTATTGACCCAGCAGTAACCATCCAGCGAATCTACATGGTGTTCTATGCATGCATTAACTTGGGATGTCTTGCCATGCTGACCACCCCCTTTATGGAGCGGGATGTCGGCTACTGGTCAGCATACCTAATGTGCACTTGTGTCTTCTTTGTGGGTACGGCCATCTTGGTATTGGGAAGAAAACGATATGTTGTGCGACCGCCTACCGGCTCTATCATTACCGACGCCATCAAGGCTACTTGGATGATGGCAAAAAACCGCAACATGGATGCTCCCAAGCCCAGCTATCAAGCCGAATGTGCCGGCGGCGGGGTTACTGTGCCATGGGATGATCATTTCATTGATGAGGTCAAACGTGCGCTCGTCGCTTGCAAAGTTTTCACATTTTTCCCTATTTTCTGGGTTATTTATGGTAACTTTTCATCAAATTTCGTTAGTCAAGGTAAGTTGATATCACGATATATTTTACACTCCTCCCCCTGAGCGTGTTTCGTCTATACATGTTTCAGTTTGCATGGGTTGCTAACCACTCGGAAATAACAGCGGGTCAAATGGAGGGCCACGGAATCCCAAACAATCTCATGCAAAACTTCGACCCTATCGCAATTCTCATTGCCGTTCCACTTCTCGACCGAATCGTCTACCCACTACTCCGCAAACGCCAAATCCGTTTCCTCCCAATCACCCGTATCACAGTCGGTTTCTTTGTCTCTTCTCTCGCAATGATGTACGCCGCCATCGTGCAAGACTTGATCTACAAAGCTCCACCATGCTACAAATCCCCACTTTGTGATCTCTCCGCAGTCGACGGCGTCATGCAAGGAAACAAGGTCCATATCGCCATCCAAGCACCAGCCTACATGTTTATCGGTCTTGCAGAGGTGTTCCTTAGTGTCTCTGGACTTGAATACGCCTATATGAAGGCCCCTGAGAGATTGAAGAGTTTCGTCCAGTCTCTCTTCTTGTTGACGAATGCTTTTGGCGCTGCGCTTGGTATGGCGCTTTCTCCCGTGGCATATGACCCGGCTATCCAATGGATGTACGTTGGTCTTTGCTGTGCAGGTGTTGCAACTGCCGTAATATTCTGGTTGTTGTTCCGCCACCTGAACAAGGAGGAAGATAAATGGAATGCTCTGGATAAGCATTACGAGGAAAAATGAGGTGTGCAATGAGGAATATGGTTGGATGAAGTTCTTTATTCTGGCCAATATCTAGCTGATACCCTTTCAATCTTTTTATGCAAGACATATATGCTACTGATCGAATATCAAAGTAATCTTCTGTCTTCATTGTTAATAATAACTTGTATATACCTGGCCAAGTAAAAACCTCTAAACAGTTGTTAACTACAAGATTCGGCCCCCTATGTAACAGAGCACAACGGCTTTACTCTTGAGCCTGTTCAGGCTTTTTGGCCTCATGGTGAAAGCTCTAAACCAAACTAGAAGATCACGAGTTGTTGACCCCAATAAAACGCGCAGTCCCAAGCCCTTAGTAATAACCTTAAAAGCCTTATCGATCTATAATCGTCACGTGCCAGATAACCTTCCGCGCCAAATTTTTTTATATTTTTTTTTCCAGCTTCGGGTGTTTCAACGACTGTAATCGCATCTTGAAAAACCACCCTGCACACAATGGCTACTGACAAGATGGAGACTGCGCGGGATCACTCGAAGAAGAGAAAGAGGAAGCACAAGTCCTCTCAAGAGCCAAAGGCCACCAAACCCCAATCTATCGAGAAAGACGAAACTGAAATCGCCGATGGCACAACCACCAAGAAGTCCAAAAAGCAAAAAATCGATCCTCCCGTCGTTGATGAGGTAGAAGTTGAATCGGGCGCAAATAGCGATAGCGATACTCCACAGGATAAAGAGGGTGAGAATGAGAATGGGGAGGAGGTTGAAGAATCAGAGGAAAACGGCGCGCCTGCACTGCCGTCTTCAAATGGCGTTTCTCTCCCGACTGAGAGCGCCGGTCCTCAAAAGTTCAGCGAGCTCACTCTTTCCGAACCGACGGTGAAGGCTATTGATGGAATGGGTTTCCAGACCATGACTGAGATCCAGCAACGGGGTATTCCGCCTGCGTTGGCCGGTCGTGATATTTTGGGAGCTGCTAAGACTGGGTCTGGGAAGACGTTGGCTTTTTTGATTCCTGCTGTGGAATTATTGAGGGCCTTGAAGTTTAAGCCGAGAAACGGTACGTTTAAACGAAAATGTTGGTAGGATTGGGACTTGTATGTTGATTTTTTGGGTTGCGTTTAGGTACCGGTGCGATTATCATTACGCCTACTCGGGAACTTGCTCTGCAGATTTTCCAGGTTGCTTGTGAGCTTATGGCGCATCATTCTCAGACGTTTGGTGTTGCTATTGGAGGTGCGAATAGGAGAGCTGAGGCGGAAAAACTGAATAAGGGTGTTAATCTCCTGGTTGCTACGCCCGGTCGTTTGTTGGATCATCTTCGATCGACTGAGGGCTTTGTGTTCAAGAATATGAAGTCTCTGGTCATTGATGAAGCGGATCGGTAAGTGGAAATTCCTGTATCTCGGCGACTCTATCTTCTGACTGTTCTTGAAGAATCCTGGAGGTTGGTTTCGAAGACGAACTCCGACAGATCATTTCGATCCTTCCAAAGGACGACAGACAGACTATGCTCTTCTCGGCAACGCAGACTACAAAGATTGAGGATCTTGCGCGGATATCACTTAAGCCAGGTCCCCTTTACATCAACGTCGATCACAAAAAGGAGCACAGCACAGTCGATGGAGTCGAGCAAGGCTATATCATCTGCGAGGCTGATAAGCGCTTCCTCCTCCTCTTCTCATTCCTTAAGCGGAATTCGAAGAAGAAGATTATCATCTTCTTTTCCAGCTGCAACTCTGTGAAATATTATTCGGAACTCCTCAACTACATCGATTTACCGGTGCTAAGTTTACACGGCAAGCTTAAGCAGCAGAAGCGAACAAATACGTTCTTTGAATTCTGTAACTCAACCCACGGTACCCTCATCTGCACTGATGTTGCCGCCAGAGGATTAGATATCCCTGCCGTCGACTACATCGTGCAGATAGATCCCCCAGATGATGTAAGTTGACCTTTCCTTCCACAGCGCATATCCAAATGGTTGGTATTAACAATAATCTTTAGCCCCGAGACTATATCCATCGAGTCGGACGTACAGCTCGTGGTACCGGAAAGGTCGGACGAAGTTTACTCTTCATTCAACCTTCGGAAGTTGGATTCCTCAAACACCTCAAAGAAGCTCGAGTTCCAGTAGTCGAATTCGAATTCCCCACAAAGCACATCTATAACATCCAGTCACAATTAGAGAAACTCATCGGCCAAAACTATTACTTGAACCAGGTAAGCATATCACCATATCCTCTCTTTCTTTCCCCACAAGCCACCCATCCACTAACTCCAATATCTATAGTCCGCGAAAGAAGGGTTCCGCTCATACCTCCATGCCTATGCCTCGCATTCTCTCCGTTCGGTATTTGACTTCAACAAGCTGGACTTGGCCAAGATTGCAAAGAGTTATGGTTTCCCCAGCCCACCCGGTGTCAATATTACAGTGGGAGCCAGCATGGGTCGGGATAAGAAGGTCCAAGGACGACGAACCTATGGAAGTCAGCCGAAAGGCGCGAGGTTCCAGCGAAAACGAAATGACGACTACTAATTTAACTCCCCATTCTTTATCCCGTCCATTATGGGGATTGAATTAAATCTGGGCACTGGATACATCAGGGTCAGAGTGGACCAGGAAGCAAAGAGAGCACGGGCCCCTCGCTACCAGCCGCTGCGGTCTGTGTAGATGACAGATGTGTTTCAAAACAGCGTCCAGAGCCTTGAGACGAGAAGAGAGTAATGTTGTACCTGTTTCTCCCAGTCCAGGGCAAAGACCGATTGGTGCTTGTCATCTCTCATGACTTGTTTTCGGCTGATACATGGAAGCATTTTTCCACAGTCGAATGAGACCTGGTGGTGGGAATATGTGATTAAAAGTCGAGATTAACGGTGTTAGGAGCAACTAGGCGAGCCGGATTGAATTATTGATACCAAAGAACAAAAGAGCTACTTGCTTGTTATACTTAGAGCGATAATATAAATCAATTACTCTTCAACATGCCATGCTGCAGACTTAACAAGTCCACTTACATGATCCACGCAAGAAATTAACCAGTTTAAAAAAATGCACGTAATATAATTAGCGGATTAATTGGTATTGCGGATTATATACTCTATATCAAGGAAAAGACAAAGACCAGGCCGAGAAAGGGATATAAAAACTGCCTAACAGGGCAAGAATGTATATACAGTCCCAAGTTACCTGATGCCCTTGTATATTTATTCCTGGTTGAACTTCTCAAGGGATGAGAGGATAGAGGCAGCCTCGCGGATGGCTTTGCTGGTCTTCTCCACAAATTCTTGGGCAGTAGCCTGGTCCTTAGCATCGATTGCTTCGTTGACACCGGGGAAGGTAGTTGGAGCATATCTATGAAACGTCATTAGCATGGATCATTATACACCTGTGAACTAAAAAGAGTTTATACATACCCAGTGTCCAATCCTGGAGCAAAGATAAGATGCTTGTAGAATTCCCGATCAGGCAATCCACCTTGGGAAACGAATCCTCTCTCAAAGTCACGGAAGCGAGCATTGACGAAGTCAATCAAGTGCTTGTTGTGGGATTTGCGAGCTGCTTTAGCGACGGCTGAGGCGATAGTGGCCGAGACGTTGAAGATCTTGATGGCTCGCTCGATAGGCTTGACATTCACAGTCAGGTCGGATTGGGCAATGCGTTCCTTGAGCTCGTCGAGGTAAATCTGCATTTGCTTGCCGTAGTTTCGGACTTCGAATGGAATGACTTCGTCGGTTGAGAGGTGGTAGGCAAGGAGACTGAGGTATTGGCCCATAGCGACGTGGGTGTGGAAGCCGGGGTCGCCGTAGGTGCTCATCCAGTGGTAGGAGTCATAGTTGGAGTGGTAGTGGTAGACTGGGTCGTCACGGCCACCACCAGAGCCTGTGTCGAGCTATAGCAAGTATTAGATCGGATCTGATATATAGAAGGGTGAGAGACAAGGATAGGATTGCATACCGAAGGAATTCCGTTGTGAACAAAGGCAGTGTAATCGGAACCACTGCCGAGAACGCCGACATCACCATCGGTAATAGCATGCCAAACATCGTACATGGTAGCATCTCTGGATCCCTTATAGGGCCAGATGATCTTCTTCATGTTTTCAAGGGCAAGCTTGTGAAGTTGTGGGGTAGCAGAGACGTCTGGGTTGGGGCCAGAAACAGCGACGTCAATGTTGAGGTAGGCAACGGTAGATGCCTTGAGCCATGGCAACTGCAATGCATGTTAGGTTAAATACCGATTGTAGGGCGGTAATAAGCACTTACGTATTCTTCAACCCATTCGGTAGAACCGACAAGGCCATATTCTTCACCGTCCCAAGAGGCCATGACGCTGGGGAGAGTTAGCTTCAGGTGGACAGGTTCACTGATAGATCACAAAACGACTCACATTGTTCTCTTTGGCTTCCATCCGGTCTTTTGGAGCTTACCAAAGGCTTTGGCAAGTTCAACCATGACAGCGGATCCGGAATTAGGATCAGCAGCTCCTCCAACGATCCAGGCATCACGATGGTTGCCAATGACAATCACCTCATCGGGACTGGTACCATTGATAACACCAATTGTGTTCCAGATAGGAGTGTAGGTGTCACGCATCTTGTTGCTCATCTCGATTTTGACACCAGGAGCAGGTCCGGCAGAGTAATCAGCGTCAAGACCACCGGCCCACCTGGTGCGGTTTATTTGTGCTGCGCTTGGGCCGTGGCCATTGAGGGCTTGAAGAAGCGGTTCCGCATCTTGTTGCGAGATAGGAATGGATGGGATTTGTGGGACAACGGCATTCTTGTCCTGTCTCTCAGAGTCGTTTCTTGAGGGATAGCCTGGGGTGGTTGGATCTCCGGGATAGGTGGAGAGGAATTGAACAGAACCACGCTGAGCAGACGTTGGGTTCCTTGCTGGACCGTCAGGGTAAACTTCATATCCGTTGGCCTCAGTCATGTTGCCATCATCACCAGGGTCAGTGAAGATGAGGGTGCCAATCATGCCGTAGTCCTGAGAGTTTTTCACTTTCAATCCTCTACATATTGTTAGTTCATGAGAAAAGGTGTGTGAAGGTAAAAGTGCAGGGTATGTAATACCTGAAGGGACCACCGTAGCGTGCAAGAGCAATCTTTCCTTCGAGCTCGACTCCCAATTCGAGTAGACGCTCAAAATCGACCTTTTGGCCACGGCCGACATATACATACTCGGCACAAGCATCGCCGGAAGCAGAATAGCCGTGGAAAATTGGTACACTGTTGGGATAACTGGTGGTAGAATCTTCCTCGAGCACATCTTCCTTCAAGGATGCCTCCCATTTCTTTCCATCGGGATATGTAACGGATAGCGAATTAGAGACGGGGTAGTTCAGGTAGACGTCATATTCAGCCAAACTCGATTGGAGGCCGTACTCGGACCATTTTTCGGCAGTCCATTCGGCCATGGTTTTATTGGTTCCGGCGATGTGGAGGCCATGTGTGTAGTAGTACGCCCAGCTATCAACGGTTGTATTGTCGAAGCTGTTCACCAGGATAGCCTCATCCTTGGTCAGGTTGGGGACTGGAGGAGCACCTCTTTTGGCAAGAGTTGCTGGGTTGTATACATTGCGGTTGTGAAAGTCCTTAGCACAACCCTCCACGAGGGCTGCGGAGAGGCCGAGTAAAGGCAGTGACTTGAGAAACATTTTCTCGCTTCCCAGTAGCAATTAAGATATGGGATAGAGAAGATATTCGGTGGTGAGAGAAAAGAAGAGAACGAAAAATTAGGGGATCATCGGTCGACATATATATAATGCCGAAACCCAGCTCTAATTTCAATAGAAACAGGGAAGATGCCACCGGCATTCAATTCGCCAACCCCAGGAGGCGAGATGTTCACCCGACTCTTCGGCATTTTGAGCATCACGACGTATGCCACGGTAAAATCTGCACCAGTTCTGTGGTTCTCTTGCAACGTTCATTTCCGACGTCCCCGCAATCTGAAGCTGGGGAGCTGATGATAAATCGGTAGGGAAGCACATCATTCGTGGAGAAAAAAAAACTGCGCCTGCAGGGAGCGCAAACAAGCCGTTTCCCTGCAAAACCCCAGTATACTGCCTTATCGACTTGCCATATCTGGATCCTCTGTTGTCAATCAACGATCCGTTTGTGGGGAAAGTGGATCATCTACCGGTCAAAGTGAGTTGGCCGCATGCCATGCTGGCGGGTCTGCTTGTGATGGTGAGAAGGATGGATGTAATTATATGTACCCCCCGCGTTGGCAGCGGTGCACGGAGATTATGAGGAGACCTATACTCGCTTAAAGCCATTGCCTAGATCCCCGAGAGTGCGGAGAGAGTTCTTCACTTCGACTTTGTCAGCTCAAAAGAGCCTTGTTCTCGTAGGACAAGGACTTCATCGCGCAATTGGCGACTGTTTTTTTGTACGCCGAGCCGAGGTTACCCATGGACAAGCGTGGTCCTCGTATCTTCACCACGGAGAAAAACATGGTCTCGTATCCCCTCATGCCACAAGCCAAGGGAACTCTTGTGCTTTCTTGGGTTAAATTGGGAGAGCAGTTTGCTTCCTGTTTGGCGTGCTGTAGTTCGTGGGCGAGCGAGTTGGATAGTTTTGTTGAACACGAAGAAGAAATGACGATGAACAGTCATTCACATGCACCTTAAGCCAAGGAGACTGGCATCATCCAATGGGATCAGACTGGAGAAGAGAGACTCGAGCTAGACCCTCTTTTGTGGTCGTGTTGGTGCAGATAATCATGTCTGAAGGTGCAGATGCGATGCAGATTGCAGATGGGGCTGAGTCACATCAGCCTCATCGTATCGCAGCTTTTTTAAGCACGAAGTCGCGAAGTCGAAAAAAAAAAAAATAAATAGAAAAAATAAGAGAAAATCCTCAGCACAGTTCATGATCTCAGCTGTATCTTCTTTCAAACGATCAATATATCTCTCAGCTTCCATAACTTTCTCGGATGGCTGACAGCCCACCGAAAGCTCCAACGCAGTTTCATGCGGTTCTGCGTTTCAGGAAGAGTCCATTCCTCGAATGTCCTCGAGAGCTTCGAGATATCATATACAACTACGTCCTGATCGAACCCGATAAGTACTCGAAGCGTCACTCGGCCTTCTGCCCGTACCGAACCGACGGTTGCGAGCAGACTGAAACACCTCCATTCTGTCACTTCAAGGCCGAGAACAAACACGCATGCCAGTGCTCGAAACGCCAATGCCTCGGGCTGCTGCTCGCCTGTCGCCAAATATATGATGAAGCTGCTCCTATCTTCTGGAGCCAGAATACCCACCACTTCCTAACGGTTGAATTATTCATCAGAGACATCGCGTGTCTCCGGGAAGTGACGAAGCAGCATGTACACCGGATTAGCATCACCGAGGTAGAAGCGCACCGCAATCGACTTAGCTACTACATGCCTCCAAAAACCCGCCAGATGGTATGGGAAGGAATCCACAGCTGTAAAAACCTTCGGTATTTGGAAATTGGCCTGGAGCTTATTGAATTCGCCGAACACAATTATCTGAAAATTGAGGAAACACTACCACACCTGAAAGCCGTGACTCTTGTCCGTCTTCAATCTTACCATTTGACCAGCCGCCCTACCTACGGCGCAATCGCTCTAGACAAAGAAAAGGCCATTGTTGTAAAGCTCGCGTATGATATACCCGTTAATCTCCGAAGACTGGACATGGATATCGGTGCCAGAACGCCATTCACCCTTTTGTCTCGAGAGATGGACTTGCGCGTAAGCATGCAGATTCTCGGCCGTGCTCGGACTGCGTATTCCGTCTATGAAGTACCTGATACACACATTCGCCCAGAACTGAACGATCAAAACAACAAGATAACATTGCAATTCAACAGTATGAACCGAATAACTAAAGAAGTCACCGTATACGGACTCCGGCAATCTCCTGAAACCCGACGCAAACTTGCAAGAGAGCGCATTTGTGAAGCTGCTCGGCGAAAGGCGCTGGGCCTGCCCACTTATCAGGAGGAACATACCGCATTACAAGTCAAGCAACGGAAGTTGGAAATGAAAGAACAAACCCTTCGCGACGCGAAGCGAGATAGAGAAATCCAGGAGTACCAGGAACAGCGGTATCAGGCAAAAGTGAAGGCGGAGGAGGAGGCTAAACAGTCGAAGACCAAGGCTAATCAGCGAGTTCGTTTACAGAGGAAAATACGAAAGGCAGATAAGATAAAACAAGAAGAGAGGAAGAGGGTACCGAAGAAAGATTAAAAGTAGGGGGCGGCAGTAGATACCAGAGCTACTCTGTTTACAAGCGTTGGTGTTTTGGTGAATTTGGAAAATGGTTTACAATGTTTTGCTAACAAGTGAGATCAAATACTCCTTTATTAATTGAATGACATATAATTCAATAACATAGTTGTCCGAGAACTCCATTAGGGAAATACACGTAGGTTAAAGTCAGCGAGGCGAGTGGAGAGCCGTGATGGGTATTTCCAGGGAGATGCTTGCAGCTGGCTATCATTACACAAGGGAATCAATAGGTGCTAATGGAAGGTAGACTGTATATATATGAAAGACTATTGCATGAATAACTGATAGAACACAATTTCGAACAGTAAGTATTTGAATAGGGGCCTATAATTGAAACTTCTGCCCAAGGTATCATAACAGCTTCATTATTTACGAGGGCTATCAAAAAGAAAAGGGGAAAGTTGAACCGCTTTTAAACAATATCAGAATCAATCCTCCGGTTTTTGGCCGTAAACAACGTAGCTAGAAGAAAATGTTTAGTAAAGATACTATAGAACCAAACAAGATGAAGTAAGTAACTCACAAATCATACTGCCCATGCAGTCGGGGGTTTTTCATATCAACCCTCGTCTTCGCCAGTAAGACATTTACCTCCTCGAGACTCCAGGGTTTAGTAGAAGCAGGAGACTTGATCAGACAGCCTATCCCAATTCCATCTAGTCCTGCGTCCATCTGGAGATAATTCCACATGCCGATACGTTTCTATCAGTAGCACCATGGTGTTAGTGATCCCTGTTCCTCCCTTTCCTATCGACCAATGGAGGTGATACACTGTACGTACATATTTCTTGTCCTTAGGCCACGTCCCAAGCGGAATAGGGAGTTTGTGCACTGTAACATTGACGAACCCAGCATCCTTGACGAGCTGCTCCAGCTTTGGGCCCGGATGGCAGTCATATCCACTCTCATCGCGACGGTACGTCGTTACTCGACAGAATTGATATAGGGAGTGCTCTTTGTTTAAAGAATCGTCTGACGAGTATATATCTGGATCCCAGTCATGGAGTTCAAGCCAGCCTCCTGGCTTTATGGAACTGCATTCAGAAAGCGGTTAGTTGGATGTCAGGGTCGATGTACACCACACTAAGGGGTGAGCCTTATCAGCATGGAGAAAGCCCTGACTTACTCAAATGCCTGCTTGCAAAGACGTGGCCAATCTTTAATACTTCCTGCAAGATAACGGCCATGTATAAAGTCAAAAGGATTATGTTCGTACGCCCATTCTTCTTCGATATCGTCGATGAGGAATTTCAGGTTGGTCGGCACATTGCTCGGTTGGATTGGAGTGATATCGTTTCCTATCACTTCAGCAGACGGGTATTGATCGGCTGTGATGCATACAGTGTTAGGGATGATGCAGAAAACAACATGGCTTCGATATAGGGGTTAAAACACACCAAAGTCAACAGCCCATGTACCGGTGCCAGTTGCAAGATCTAGAACACGCTGTGGCTCGGAGTCGATTGGCGCCCAGTGTAACTTTCCATCAAGCAGTGCGACGATAAGTGCATGGTGCATATCCAGCCGGTCAGCTTCCCGTTCATCGCTCGGCAGAATATCTAGAAGCTGTCGTATTAGGACGCATGGGCCATATCATATACTTCCACCGAGGTGCGAGCTACTAACTTGCTTCAACGTTTCGAAAGGAATGATATACACGACCGTATTCTGTGACGAAATTGTATACGGAAGAAGTCAAGGAGGCGGTATACGACGACCTGATAAACGGCGACAGTTAGAAATGAGCAAGCAAAAGGACGCTCTGGGAGTTCATTCTTACACTTCATCCCCATATGTCGAATCATTATCCGTCACCTTTCGTGAAACTGCATCAGACTCGGCCATCTTGAATGCTCAACCAACCTGGATCTCCTTCTGTTGCATCCTGTCTACAACTTTGCCACCTTCCAGGCGAAGACAGGCGAAGAGCTTCCAGGTACAAGAAGTTCAGAACAAATCCCAACTTACCACGGAATCAATTTCAAGAACCACATTTTCGCCATCTGGAGGGGGTGATGGGTCCGGCATTTCGAGTATGAGATTCTCACCCGCCAGATGACCGATATCTCCTCTCTTTAACGATATATATATCTGATTCAATCCCCCTTCGAAGCACGACGATTTAGACCAGGCGGAGGGCAAGCTAGGCCTAGGAGGCGTTAAAGTTCAAAAGACAAAGAAAAAAAAGACGGGAATCTCTTAGATTACTGCCTCGAAATAAAGAGACACACGCCCTGTGCGATCTCATCGAGCGGGCGGCGATATATACATAATGATCGGGCCATCAGCACCTCTCCCGCGACGGCGCATATCACGTCGTAACCACCAGCTTTGTCTGCATCTTTCTCCACCGTCAGTTGGCGTTGTCCATGTGGATGAGCGACGGCCCGCCCGCCACCGCGGGGACTTTATTGGCCAAGATGGAACTCTAAATATACCTGAGCCTAGCGTTGCTTAACGGGAGCCGTAAGTTCCCCGAAATGCAGCACAAGAGAGGCCAAGTGTGTGAGTGCATCAGCTCATTCATGCAACGCGAGGCGGGCGTGCTTCTCTGTATGTTGATATGCACATAACTACATCAGCCTGACTCGGGGATGGAACGCCGCCAGCGTCGAGCGCACGTTTGGCTCTAAAACCGCCGGATGAAGCGGGCAAACGATTGTGATCCTCCCACGGAAAAAAGTCGACAAGCACCTAAATCCCACCTTATCCTTGAACTAGCCCTGCATGGACATGGCAAGGAAGAGGGATTGTCGATATATTTAAAGCTACCGACTCACCGCCCCAATTGTGGACGCGAGAGAAGATTCTGCGTGCATATATTAAATTCTCGTTAGTCACCCCATTTCGACCAAGGCACAGGCTGGGCAAGTCGGCGGAGTTTCGAATACAACATATAATTGCGAGATAAACCAATTCTCAGTGTTGGTTGTCGGATGGCTATTATTCGTTCACACCTCAGTTGGCATCCTTGGACACGCGCCCTTTGTTTGACTGAGAAAGGCGGAATAAATCCATTGCGTGTAACTTGATCCCAGGCCATATCCTCATGGCAGCTTGGCCTATCATTGCCCGAAGGATCCAACTCCATTTGGGAATGCACGACATGCATCGAGGCGGATTCGATGTTGAACATGCTGCCGCTGTGGTTCCAGTTTACTCCGCTCGACGGCATACAGTGTCGTAGGCATAATTCGTATACATAGTATAGCACTTCCATTGATCCGTGAACACGTCTCCAAACTACACAACTACCAAACGGAACAATCCGCGCGCTTAATTTGATGGGAGGGAGGGGCGAGATATATATGCCACAGGTAAATATCAGTCAAGGATTAAATCAATGATCGACACTTAAGAGACTGCCTGTCCTTGTTGACAGCTATTTCGGGCATATACAGGACGTATATGTTTCTAAATATATCTCATAATATTTCCATTTCTAGATAATTAATTTGTGTCTCAAATGGTGTATCAAACTCGGCACTTCCAAATAACTAAAAAAACCAAAGAAAAACAAAATAACAGAAAGATATCATTGCTCCGTTTCCAGCCCGCCTGCAAAGCACTCAAATGAGAGGAGAAAAAAAGGAAATAAATGGAGGAGAGGGGGGTTGAGGGCGACCGGAACTCATAAGCATTCTATGAGACACTCTGCTGAGCAGCTCGACTGCGGGTACGAATACCACTGGTATGGGTATTATTGACACTGGCAGAGCATTCACTCCCGGCAATAGTCTGGTTATACACCGAAGGAGTAGTCTCTCTAGCTTCCACCCCTTCGCCATCGTGGCTGACTACCTTGGGAGATTTGTGAATTATAAATTTGGGCCCATTTTCGGGTCGCTTCTCCTTGCTATTCCCATGGTAGAATTCACATCGAAAGCGCAAGAATTGATCGCGACTTCGGTATACCGTGATAATATCGCCGGTATATACTTTTCCGAAAAGGAATGCGTCCTTGCTACGGCTTTCCTTGCGTAGTTCAACATCGTTGACCCAGATACATCGGCTTGTTTTGGTCGAGATTGTAGTAACCACGTCTTCCATTTCTTTCCAATCTTCGCCGTTGCTGATTCGAGATTCGATAGATGGGGCCCAAAAGGTTAGTTCGAGAGCGTACGAAGGGACGCGGTAGTCCATTGGGTCGGGATAGCGGACCATGGCATGTGTGCCGCGGCCCCATGATGTCATTCGTGATTCAAGCCGAATTGGCTGGTCGGTGATGGATCCAGGGAGCGGGATGAGTTTTCCTAGCAGCGCGGGTGGTTTTGCAAATCCGTTGGATTTGCCTGGGGCTCGTGGTGTGGCTTGAGCGGCAGCGTCTTGCGAGTGTTGTTTATGCTGCGTGACGGTTTTATGCGAATGGTCAGTCTCGTGGTCGGTGGTGTATTCGATTTCCTGCCCAGTTCGCTCGTCGATCGTTACAGCAAGTTCAGCTTCTGCATCTTTGTTGGACCGCTCACATCCAGAGGCATCATCAGCTCCATCTGTTTGAGATAAAGGTCGGTATGGCTGTTGACTAGCTTTATTCTCTATTTTATACCTGCCGGCGTCAAAATCTTTAGCACCTGAACGGCCATCGTCCACAGCTTTTCGGCTGTGTTCCCTCGAATGCGACACTCCAGCAGCTTCAGCGGCACCGCTCTGAACAGATTCGCCCTGTGAATCCTGTGCCAACGAATCACGATTACTCGTCCCATCCTCACCGTTAGTCCCGGGAGTGGGTGGGTTGTCACTGTTGGGAGCAGTTGGTACCGCTGACCTTCGGCCAAAAGTATCCATCCGCAGATGGCCAACTAGTGATTCAGCACCCATCAAACTCAGAGCTGATTCGCCAAAGATAGACGGTCGGTGAGAGAGCGGGCCATGGGTTTCGCCAGCCGGGTCCAGGCTGAGGCTACTCGAGCTGGAGTCCTCGTTGGATGACATCTCATCTCCATTTCTAGCTGCGTACTGATATTTATATTGCAGCTCTGGGAGATCTATATGAGGCTGACTGTTTTGTCCTAGTGCGCCTGAACTTTGTAAAGCAGACCCTGTAATTTCGCCGAACAGACGAGGTCCAGACGGAGCGGGCTCATGGTCGTAGATAGATGCAAAGCCATAACTGGATATGTGTGGGAGCGAAGGATATTTGATCTCCGCAGGGGCTTGGATACTTTGGTTTTCGGCATCTTGCTCCTGTGTCACCCGTGGTCTCTTGGCCTGGGTTAATTCGTGGGAAGATGGCTGGCTTGCTTCACCTCGGCCGTAATCTTCGCCTAGATGATCGCTTAATTCAATATTGGAGGCATCCAGCTCACCCTCTTCGTCCAGCTCTTCTACTGCCTCCAGTTCAGAATTGACTGGTGGTATCGGGTCATCAAGTTCCATATAGTCGTATGCATCCGGTACGTTGACAAGCCAAGGATGCTTGAAACACTCGGCTTCCTTTGGTCGTTCTTTCGGATTGCGATTGAGGAGGCACGAAATGAAATCTATTGCTTCCTCAGAAACGTTCGCTTCTCTCAAGAGGTTGTAGTCTGCTTCCGTTGTCATGATATTGCGAAGCATTTGGGCTCCACGATCGTCCCCACGACCCATATATGGCGGCGTACCGCAAAGGATGTGGAATAAGACAGCTCCAAAGGACCACATGTCAACTGACTGGTCATAAGGAGAGGTTTTGGGTAGTCTAAAGGGCAAGTTAGTATCTGCTGGACTCTAGGTTAGGATAGTAAGGCAGGGGTAAAGAGCCACTCACGGGTCACCAGGGCGTCGCCTCTTTCTAGGAAGTTGGTGCCTATATGTCTCATACTCGGGGTATACCTCTGGCGCACAATATAGCAAAGTTCCACAAAAAGTTTTCAGGAAGGTCTCTTCCTGAACCACTTTGGACAAGCCAAAATCGGACAGCTTCACCCTAAGCGGTTCGAATGATGAAATCAGTATATTATCCGGTTTGATATCACGGTGAGTTATCTTTCGTGCGTGAAGATATTGAAGGGCATGTAGGATCTGTCTCGCGATTGTTTTCACTAAATTCTCGGAGAGACGGCCAACTCGGTTGATATAAGCGGACAATTCTCCCCCTTCAACATACTCCATGATGATGTAGATCCATCGATTATCATGGTCAAAGTAATCATGAAATTGCACAATATTGGGCTGTGATGAACGTGTCAGCATCTATAACCTTTATTCACCAAAGCTCGGGTCAGCTTACATGCTCCAGTCCCCTCATGATCCTCATTTCACCGTCAACTTTGTGGTCTAGAACATTATTTTTCATTAACCGCCGCTTATCCAATTCCTTACAAGCGAACGGTGCACCGTCATTTTTTGTGGCCAGTTTATAAACCGTAGCAAATGCGCCTTTTCCAATCTGACCAGTCACATTATATTGAGCGCCACCATTCCAGTGCATACCATGGGAATGATTGATAGGCTCTGAAATGAAATTTGTTTCGCCCTCGGTTTTGTTTAACTCTCGAATTCGGGACAGATATAGGGCCAGATTCCGGTTATAAAGAGCCTGGAATTCATCGCGAGATGGGATTCGGACAAGGAATTTGATCCAAGGCTTTGGCTCAGTTCCTACAACTTGTATAATGGAGCCGGTGGTAAGCATCTGTGTCGTGGGGCTGTTGTACTTTTTGTCCTTCCTAATGAGTTTTCCGTTGACGATAGTCCCATTTGTCGAGGTATCCTGAATCATCAAAATGCCATCCGATTTCAAGTAGATTCGGAAATGCGTGTTAGAGATCCGTTCGTCTGGGCAGAGAATGATGTCGCATCGCGCAACACTTCGACCGAAACAAAATCCCAAGCACGGATCTCTCACTCTGGATGAAAGGCGCAAGGCTATGTCCCCACTTGACTCAGATACGGAATCTCCCGTAGGGAGCTCGAAGGTATCCGGCTGCAAGAGGTGTTGAGGGTTACGGCCGGCTGTTGTCAACACGGCATCGTGAGCGGAGATTGAACTCGGGTGTAGGATACAGATGATATCGGCAACATCTTGCTCACCGAGCCCTGAATTATTGAGGCCTCTACGTCTTGGGTCCGTGTATGGTTGGGTCGAAGCCTGAGTGTCCTCCATTAGGTGTGATTTTCGGCTGAAAACCTTCGTTGCGATCAGACTTGAGTTAGAACAGGAATCGCCAATTTATCTCCTGGAATACTGATTATAGGCGAGATAATGAAGTGTTCATGCTTTCCGTAGTCGTAGGTCCAAGAAGGTACTTTTCCGAGAAATCAAGACTGGGATTGGATACCATGAGGAAAAGAATAATCGGGCACACAAATCCAATGCACGGTCGTGTCTTCCAAAACAACAATGTCGTGGCCCACGATAGGCGGTATATTCCAGGAGCGAGATTAGGATAAGGAGAGGTTTTGCAGAGTACGGAAGTTTCCAGGCACTTGCGTTCAAGCACAAGTTTCCAATTCAACTGGAAGGAAGAAAAGTCGAGAGGATATAAGGAGGGTATGTGAACAGTATTTATACAAGAGCACGAAACTAGCCCGTTTTAGCTTGGAGGTATCGGCCTAGGGTGCGAGGGGCTCCGTCGGTGCCTTGCCAAGCGAGGTATATTCAACACCTGAGGCTTCCAAAACACAGACGACACCTCTCACAACTTCGAGGCCGTATCTTGTGCGCGTTCGCGGTGCAAGCCTCTATGCAAGAGACTCAAAAAATTGAGCAGGGATAAGACGGTATATACAACCATGTAGCGACGCCCATTCCACCCTCAATTACCCAAAATATGCAGTATTTGTAGAGGAGTTCACGAATAACAGATATGCAATGAGTTGTAGGTTCGTAAGTGCGTACGTATACAAGATAAAATAGGGCACAAGGAGACGTTGTGGTTCACATAGGCAGAGACGATTGGTTGAGATGTGCAAGGTACAACGCGGTAGTTAACTTCTAGCAACGGCAGAACAAGCTACGAGTCAGCACACACAGTCATTGCAATGGATCAGACAACAGCATAGCAGTGACAACGGACAGAATAAATGCCAGCAGGGCGTTGTCAAGACTCACAAGTTAAGGCATGTACAAGGATAACGAAGCAGGCTTCCAGCAGATGAGCCTCTTGTGGACCTCTCAAGGCGATAAACAAAGCTAAGACGAAACACAAGAACGAGTGTTTGAGGTACTAGGGAGAAACTGCATTCAAAGGCAAAACGAAGTGAATGTAGATGTTGTCAAAAGTCTCATTGGAAGGAGATTCTTCCACCCGCTGAAGTTACTCAAGCAACCTTCGAACTTATTCGACATGTCGAGTTTCAAACCAAACAAAAACGGCAGAAAAAAAGGGAAACTTTCCCCGGGCGGTGGCGGCCTGGCCCGTGCGGCTCTCGGAATTACTTTCGGAGTTAACTAGGCTGTTTTAGGTTAGGCTCACGTCGCGTCACGCGTGGTTCGTGGTTCGCGGCTGGCGGCAGGGCGCTTCTCGTGTGTCTCTGATAGGACGGAAGGAGACCAGCGTCTACGATGTATACGTGTTGATAGGGCGACAACAGCTATTTGCATGACTCACAGGGCTTCCAGTATACCCCAGAACCAGTGCATGATGCCTTACGAGTCTGCCATGACTCATGACCGTCAGGCAGCATCTTTACATCTAAGAAACAGAAAATCCTCATGAACAAGCCCCTCATTATGCGGTCATACTTTCTTATATTGCATATTCTCTTCCCTCCGTGTTCCACGTGTGTACTGTCCACTCATCACAATATCCATGACCCTCCCAAGTCTTTCAATGGCCTCTTCGCTTATCTCTATACCCCCAGGGTTAGCTAGCAAAGTATCATGGCTAGGGCAGTGCATCACTTACGATAATGTATCACGCATCTACTTCCCCTCAGCTTCAGCCCTTGCTCTCGGCCAACCTGCTCCCAGTCAGGTATTGATACCCCCGCTGCGTCCAAATCAACCCATACCATGTTTGTCTCTACTGGATAACCCAGTTTCCCTCCCTTGCTTGTCCACAAGTCCGCAATTCTTCGGGCCTGATGATGCGTCTTTTTAAGCTTCCCCCCATCACCCCGAGGGCCACGTCCGAACGTTTCATCTATAGCAACCCGCGCGGCCGCAGAAATGACACCTGCCTGCCTAGTCCCTCCACCAATAGACTTTCTAAACCGACGAGCCTTGTTGATAAACTCGGTAGAACCAGTAATCATACTCCCAATAGGAGCCCCTAAACCCTTGGAGAAACACACACTCACACTATCGACCAGTCGGGTGTAATCGGACACACTTCCCGCCCCAGCAGCCACGGCCTCCCACAACCGTGCCCCGTCCAAATGAGTCTTAAGTCCATGCTGACGTGCCCATTCACTTATCCGCCTCGTTTCATCCAGCGGGGTAATCATTCCTTCCAACGTATTCTCCAAACTGATCAGCCGAGTGGGACATCGATGAAAATCATCGCCAATCACGGCATGCGGTTCTATATCCTCTAGAACCAGATATTTTCCATTCTTAGGCTTTATCCCCTTTAAATAGGCACCAGTCCATGTCGTAACACCGCCTCCCTCAGAGTGAATGATGTGTGCACGATAATCGCATAACACCGCATAAGGTGGCTGTGCAAGATGGGTTCTAATCGCAACTTGATTTCCCATCGTACCAGACATCACAAGTAGTCCTTCCTGGTGACCTGTAAGACTGGCAACAAGTTCCTGTAGGGAGTTTGTGGTTGGATCTTCTCGAAAACTGTCATCAAGCAGTGATGTATTGGTGATGGCTTCTAGCATTGAAGCCGTCGGTCTTGTAACCACATCGCCTGTAAGGCATAACCTTAGCATGTCATCTTGGATCGGCTTTGTTCCCTCCCAATATAGAAGAAGTGAACGCGTAACGATCTACTTCAGTATTCATCGACTTACTACGAAAGTCAAACGCAGCAGCACCAGGCTCTTGCCATGAGTTAAAGGTTCGTCGGCTAGAAATACTAGCATGTCTCCCTGCCACTGGAAAGATCCTCTTATTTCGAAACAACAGACATGCCGAAAAAACTGGACGTTGACAATAGTGCAGGGATGATAATCGCTGCATCAGGCTGAGTCTATTCATTGCCCCGAACATGACATCCAGATAGACCGATATCAAAGCCTGATATTCAGAAACTTATACTCGTGGCTAAATTTCTGGATCCAGCAACAAAATGAGGGGCCTGGCTTGACTTTGCTGTCTGATACTGAAGTTGCACAGGTGCGGAGTGCTTGAAGCTTAAATTCCCAAGTGGGCCTTTATATGCAGCTCCCCGCGCCATTTCTATGGAGTACGAAGATGAATGGGTTGGGCACAATCAGAGCGATACCCGGTAGTGGTATGGACGGCAAAATTCGAATTGAAAAAGTATATATGATTCTATAAACATATCTGACGGTCTTGAGTATACTTTTGACGCTGATATACCCGGGAAGAAGTGGATATATATAAACATCGTTGCAGGCATTCTATAGCCACTTGAAAGCAGGCCCATAGATGCTTCAACAACTTTACTCTATATAACCTAGCCATGCTGAGTGCGTCGACTCTTGCAAAACGCTGGTGATATCAAGAGTATGTGAACAGTTATCACGGACCGCATATCAGCTATACACGCATCTGTATGGCATCCACTGACCTGCTGACCAAGTCCTCGATAGTTCTACCATCTGCTTTTGCACCCCATAACCAACAATATAATGATATCCACCACAACCTCGAAAAGTAGACACTATATACACCCTGGTATTTCGTCCATAAGGCGTTGAAAAAGTAGCGGTGTGGCTTGTCGCAGGTATTTTGAACGGTTGACGACAGGGATGGCGCCTGTCTCAAAGAGAATCGAGTCGCACAGTTCCTGAGCTGTAGTACCCACCATCTTATGACGTGCTTGGAATCGACGTAGATTCGCTCCCATTTTGATCACTTGTAGTCATATTGCCCTTTCGAGCAAGAAATGTCTTGTTACTTGTCCTCGGCTGATAGAGGCTATGGAGCAGCTTCATTCTCCATCATATTCCTGAGGCGCCTGTGTGCAGATCCACTCCTCCATCAGCGCTTGGTTCCCCTTCTCCGTAGGTGTTTGAGATACTTTCGCCTTCTCCCCCTTTCGCGTAATGATAAGACAGAGAACCCAACCAAATATAGTAAACCCCTCATAAGTCGTAATCATGCCTAATTTCTTTTCATCCTGAGCCACAGCCTGAGTTCCAGTATCCTCGTCTGATGCTTCTTTGGTTATTGTTG
The DNA here is from genome assembly GCA_030411455.1 of Arthroderma sp. MBC 290. Lineage (NCBI taxonomy): Eukaryota > Fungi > Ascomycota > Eurotiomycetes > Onygenales > Arthrodermataceae > Arthroderma > Arthroderma sp. MBC 290. Next base: position 359,808 of record JAPERC010000071.1, on the reverse strand, counting down.
TATTTCGTACTCGACGTCTTTTCCTTCTTCTGCCTCTCGTACCTGCCGACTCAGACTCATCGCCCGAGTCGCGGGGCGTGTTTTGGGGAATATGTTGGAGATTGACCCGGGTCTCTTGCTCGTCATCTTCCTCGGCAAGAATTGGCCTTTCATCTGGTATTTGAATTGGAAACTCGCTATCTCCGCCGGTCAATTTATTTGAATTACTTGCGATCTTCTTGTTTCCATTTTTGAATGTTTTCTCTCGAGTTAAGAGTGAATGGCGTGTTCCGGATTCACGGAGGAATATAGATACTTCGAATTCATCTAGATAGTAGAATGTAATCTGCATCAGCGCCCGATAGCCACAGAGTCTTCCCATCTGTATATCCTTATCAATCAATCATAGATGCGCATGCATACCCTCAGTTAACACGTCCTTTACCGGCTTGCTCTTCTTCTTGGCCCGGGCTCGTTCATTCTCTTCCCGTAGCTTCGGAAGAACAAGGTGTTGAATACTCTTGAATACTCGTGGAAGGGCAGGATCCCGCGGATCAAGTAGCCAGCGAGAATCTGCCGGGTTTTCCAGATATATCCGACATTCAAGAACCGAGTGTTTGCTGATGCGGAGATATCGTCGAATCGGCGCCATACTGCGCAGGGATCGGAGAGTCTTGAGATACGGCGTGAGGTATACCAGGCGACCTTCTTTACATGGCTATCCTGGGTGTTATCAAGCAAGAGCTGAAATCATCGCCCATCCTGGCAAGCTGACGATGTTCAAGCTTTCCCCAACCGGCAAGTGTAAACGAGACTAGCTAGGCAGCTGCTTATGTCATACTTGGCGAGGCACCGGAGCTATTGCGGGATCTTGTTCTGCGGGGAGAAACCATTTTTCTGCGATGCAGCGAAGAAGCCAGTCAGTTTTACAATAAATAGGCATCCACCCCCCTTCAATTCGTTCTCCTCTTCCTCCCACTCATATTCGGTGACAGCCGACACCAATACCTTCATAAGTAAACGTCCGACCACTTTATTTGGTACCGCAACATGGCAAAGGAGGGGGATGATTCCCCCCCGCCTCCGCCGGAGGGCGTGTTTTCGCTGCTTGACACGGATCTCTACAAGCTGACGATGCAATGTGCTGTATTGAAATATTTTCCGAATGCTGGTATGAATAGCTAATTCGATATGCGTCCTTGACTTGTCACTACTTCATGATGGTGATACCTATGAGCCAAGACTGATAATGTTCCCCTCATTGGCATGTGCTGCGGTCAGAGGTTACCTATTCTTTCACGAACCGGACACCTGATATGAAATTTACAAGGGCGGCGTATAAATGGCTACTGGAACAGATAGACAGTAAGTTGGATCTATTCGGTGGTACCAGGTACAAACTTCCGGGTAAAGGCTTTGGCTGACTGAATACCACCACGTCTGTGTACTCTAGGACTAAAGAATATTACACTAACCGAAGAGGAGCTGGAATTTTTGAAGAAGCACTGCCCTTACCTTAACCCTGCATATTTACAATATCTCAGCTCTTTCCGGCTAAAGCCATCCGAGCAGCTGCAAGTTTCGTTCACCGCGATCCAAGACACGGGATCGAACGACGATATCGGCGATGTCCACATAGCGATAAAGGGAATATGGGTGGAAACGATACTGTACGAAATACCCCTCCTAGCGATAACGAGCGAAGCGTATTTCAAGTTTTGCGACCAGGATTGGAGCTATCACCACCAACAAGAAAAAGCGTACCGAAAGGGCTGGACACTGCTTAAGCATGGCTGTATATTTTCCGAGTTCGGTACCCGAAGACGACGGGATTACCATACCCAAGACATGGTAATGAAGGGTCTGTGCCAGGCCTCTGAGGAGGGTAAGCGGGAAGGCTGGGCGGGGAGGTTAACAGGAACGAGTAATGTTCATTTTGCAATGAAACATGGTGTCGAACCTGTGGGGACCGTTGCACATGAATGGTACATGGGAATTGCGGCCATAACGAACAATTATGAGAACGCTAATGAATTGGCGTTGCGGTACTGGACAGGCTGCTTTGGCGAAGGGGTTAGTTCCACTGATTCTCTCAGAGTAAGATGGACTGTTAACTGACAGATATATAGGTATTGGGCATTGCGTTGACTGATACATTTGGCACACCGGTATTCCTAGATGTATTCAACCGGCAGATACCCGCGTACACGGCAGCTGCCGGGGGCTTAGACGCTACTTTACCTTCGTCGGGCGACAATCATAGCATACCTGCCTCCCTGGCCGACACCCAGGCGCCAATTGAAGCTCCAATACGGAAACCAGGTGAATCTTCTCCACAAAAAACTTATGCGCAAGTGTATAGTGGTGTTAGACAAGATTCTGGTGATCCTGTATACTTTGTAAAGATGGTAAAAGATTTCTATGAGAAGGAGGGAATCAAGGAGAAGAAAACGATTGTGTTTTCGGACTCTCTCAACATAGAACTATGCTTGGAGTACAAGGTTGTTGCTGAAGAAGCCGGCTTCCAGCCTGTATTTGGCGTGGGCACATATCTCACAAGTACGACCCCTTCTCAATCATCTATTCATCTTCGACCAGCTAACAAACCGGCTATTATAGATGACTTCGCCCGACTATCAGACGGGCAAAAGTCGGTTCCTCTCAACATCGTCATCAAAGTTTCCAGCGCGGGAGGCCGACCAGCAGTGAAGCTGAGCGACAACCTTGGGAAGAACACAGGGGATTCTTCAACAGTGGTGGAAGTGAAGAAGCGACTTGGCTATGTAGAACATGAGTGGAAGAATGGGGATGAGACACGGCGTTGGGGCAAACGGGGAGATTAGACGAATTAGACTTGTATTTTTCTCTTGTTTTCAACCAAAGATGCAGCATTACTTCTCTGCCTGTTGGGTTTCCTTGGGATGAACCAAAGATGTCCGTCTGTCCAGCCATAGAAATCCTTCAGGCGGCTGAGACCACACGCTTAGCCTATCCCGGACTAGCTGTATCTGTTTATAGCGCATAAAGTGGGCCTATGCATGGTTTTATGCAGCCTAAGCTAAACCGCATCAGGCCCAGGCCAGACTGAGCCTCAAAGGCTTTGTGGCTCTTGCGCTTATGTCAGCACGCCCCCAAAAAAGGCAGCGGTTTTTCCTCATTTTTCGCCGCGTCATGAAAAGAAACTCCTTTTCGCCGTCGAAAGGGAAAAGAATCTTGCTCGCCTTCTTCATCTCCATCTTCATCTTCAATCTCTGCCTCCTTTCTTTCGACTTCTCCTCATCTTCAACGGTCGTCCAACCCGCACGTTGATAACCTGCTTCAGCCGGTTTTACCTTTCGCCTGTCTTGTTTTAAGGGGTTCCCAGTTTCAGCCGCGCAGCATCCGCCCAATTTCTACTGTTTGATCTATTCTCCACCCTCATCTCCTTCCCTCCCTTTTTATCTTAACGATTTCGACCTTCGTCTTTCCAACGTCTTTCAACCGCTGTCGCCGAGAGATCCCTGGATCTTTTTTTTTTTTTCGTTACACCAATTGGATCCTGGAACGACCAGTTACAGCTCTCGGAGAACTGACTCGGCGCTTGCTCGTTAAGATCACACAGCAACCATGAGCGTACGTGAATCAGATACCTCTTTGTCACTATGCCGGCGTGGAATGGGTTGCGGATAATGTAAAGCTAACATCCATGGCTATCTAGTATAATAACAATAATCAGGGCTACGGCCAATACGACCCTTACTCCCAACCTCAGTCTGGTGGATATCAAGATCTCGAGCGCCAGCAAAACTATGGTAAGTACTGTGCACCTCTTGAATGCAGCCGTGGCTTGCGCTAACTCCTACCGTAGAGATGAACCAATTCAACCAGCCGCCTGCCTCAAACCCAAATGCGATACTCGACCACTGCAAGGATATCGATCAGGGTATCAATTCGGTTGAAGGCTATATCAGTCAGCTCAACAGCCTCTACCGACGTCTATTGAGCGATGTAGACCCTGCCCGCGAAAATGCGATCAGAGCTGAGGCGGAGGATTTGGCGGATCAAACCAAGAACCTATACCGCAACCTCATCGACCGCATGAAGGCCATTAAGAAAGATCCAGAGGCCGGTAACCCTCGCAATACACCTCACATTAGCAGAGTGGAACGGAAGTTGAAGGCCGCCATCACATCGTACCAACAGGTCCAGGTTGATTTCCGTAAGGAGTCCGAAACTCAGATGGCAAGACAGTACCGAATTGTGAGACCAGATGCGACGGACGAAGAAGTGAGAGAGGCCGTCCAGGACACTTCAAACCAACAAATTTTCAGTCAAGCTGTATGTTCTTAACTTTTCGCGCCCCTTTACACCACTCTTTGCCTTGCATTAATATCTAACTATGTGTACAGTTAATCTCCAGTGATCGCCGTGGTGATGCGCAAAAAGTCTCAAACATGGTTCGCGCCCGACACGAGGAGATCCAGAAGATCGAGAGGGATTTCGTCGAATTGGCTCAGATGTTCGAAGACCTCAATGCGCTTGTGATTCAACAAGAGGCTGCCGTCGAGAGGATCGATGTGGCCGCCGAGGGCGTTAGAGAGGACGTCACCAAGGGTAAAGGCGAGATTGAAACCGCCATCGACAGCGCGATAGCCCGTAACCGCAAGAAGTGGTGGTGCCTAGGCATTAGTAGTACGTACCAGATCTCTCCCGTCTACTTCCGTTCCGTACCCTAATTTTGAATTCTCTAGTTCTCATCATAATCATTATTGTCGTCGTGATCGTCGTTGCCGTCGTTCTCACAAAGAAAACTTAATTTCACTGGAATACCCGGCATTCTCGCTGCGCGAAGGGAGTATCTCACCATCCCTTCTTTCATGGTCTCTATCAATCCAATCCCCGATACCGACCGTCATTTAATCAACACGGGTAAGCCTCGTCACTTCTGTCACCACATGATAAATTTACGGATCGACTTTTGTATCCCTAACCCAATACCCCCTCAATGGTTGCATATCCAGTCTTGTATAGTTTTCTAGCTTCCTTGCTTTCATTTTTCTTGCTTTGTATTCCTTTTCTTCGAAAAGCCAATCTTTTTTTCCTCCGGCGGTGGTGCTCTAATAATTATATCTCCTCACCCTCCTTTCTCTCCTCCTGCTCAAGCAAACGTGACCTACTTTTCCTTGCGTATCCTTTCCTTCTCGCTTCGCAGATTCTTCCACCACACCACTTGCATCATTATAAATCCCACCATCGAGTATCCATAGGCATCACCAATTACACTATGATGCGAATTACTGTGCTTTTCTTTGTTCTGTCTGTATTATCTATCACTTTCACAGACCCCACGCGTTTGCTCTGCCCTGCTCATGTTCCTTTTGTTGTTTTTTTGAAGAATTCTCCGATGCTGTATTCAATTTAGAGAACTCCTTTTTAATTAATCAATCCTCCTGCCAGTTATATATTTCCTCATTCTAGTCGGTGGTTGGGTGTGTTTTACACAAGTTCGTTTTTGTAGTTGTGGTGCAGGAAGTGGTACTGAGTAGACACTTCAACACATGCTTTGCGAGTGAAAACCGCTCGGTTCATGCATGTACCTCCAACATGCATTCATAGACCCGTTCGTCATACATGTAGTTTCAAAATTCCCTCTAGACCGCCGATACACAACCTTAAAGTGTTCAGTATATTGAGCATAGGTTGCCGTGCCCAGCAGCCGTCTCATTCTCAAACTAGTGGGTATATACAGTAACTGCAGGTTTGAGAACCTAGTATCAACCAAATCGAGGAAAAATCACCTGCTAGTTCGACAGTAGCAACGACTAGGGGTATTGCACACATGTTAGGCAGAACCCCTCGACAGTCGATACAGCAGCAACGGAAGCTATATAGGCTCCAAGCTCACGCCCATCATGCTTCACAGATGCACCCTCATGAACCCCATTCCCGTCAGGTGTAGGTAGTTGGGTATTACCCATGTAACACAACAGCTATCGCACAATGTAGCTGAGACCTATCGAACCATGCCTCCATTCACCGGCTATTCCATCCCACCCAGAAATCTTCACCAAAAAACAACCTCACTCTTTCTGCTTCTGCTGATCCCTCTCATCTTCCTCCGGAGTCCTCGTCCTCAATTGCAAGGCATGTATCCCGTTCTCCTGCGCCATCTCATCTTTCAACAAGCCATATACCATCCTATGTCGCGCGGGTTGGGACTTTGAAGCGAACGCCGACGAAACTATCGTGACACTAATCCGATATCCTCGATTAATAATCCGCCAATAACAGAAGAGATAACCACAGAACAGGGAAAGCATCATTAACGGACTTGAAATGTGTTTCTTTAGAAGTGACTCCTTGCATTGGAGCGTGGTGAGCGTGGCGATGAGAGTCGTTTCGTATCGTTAGAGAGACGGGTGAGAGGCCACTCGTTACCTGCATTAGGCGGCTGAGTTAGTACATCGTCCTCAAGGCACTGGATTAGTGTAAGGGTTGGTCTACCTTTTGACGAATGGCATCTTCCATGGGTGTGGTGGAGGTGGACATTGACATTCTGAAAAGTGACTGGGAAAGCTGCTGGCGCTGCAGTCGGAGGGGGAGGGTTCGGAGCATTTGAAGAAGAAATTGTATCTGGCCTTGGCTGCAGGTGTATTATTGAGTGATCTCTTCTACTGGACTTTGTCTTGTCAACTGGTGTGGAGTGATTCGGCAGTTTGGAGATTGGAGATTCGCGATCCGTTTAAACTTTCCGAACTGGGTCCGGCCGTCGTTATGGGCCGAGAGACCAAAAAGGGCAATTAAGAGGATCACAAAATTGTGGCCACGATAGCCAGGAGGCCATACATACGCATCCATACATGAAGTATGTGTTCAAGGTCTTGATGATAGCGACTTGGGTAGCTCTTTCATGCTCAAAAATCTCTCTTGTGAATCGGCCTCCTATATCCGCCTGGTAATACAGCCATTGGAAGTGAAAATCAGATCTCCCCATCTATTCAATCCTACCTAAGTGGTGTATCATAGATAGTAAGGAGTAATATAACTTGAAGATCATAATATACCCTTCTCTGTAATCTTTTCTTTGATAGTGAGACCGCTCAATGGGAATCACGTGGTATAGAACACAGCCACCCTGGCTTTTGCTTCTGACAACGTTCAATGCGCGGGGTAAGAATGACAACGTCCTGCATAGAAAGCCAGTCAGCTTCTTCTCACACCTGGAGGTGACCCTGAAGGGCGACGAGCCGGGTTTCTTAGAGAGAAACTATCTAGAAAGATACTTCTTCCCTCGTCTGACTGGGGAAAAACAGTGATACTTGACGGATGACTCTAACACAGCAAAGATTATCTCAATCAACATGCTTGAAATCACCGCAGGTAAGGTGTCCAAAAGTGGAATGTGGCCAAGTTGATTGCACAATTCAATGCCTTGCATCGATACTCTAAGGCACATATTTGCAATGGCATGGAAGCCAGGCTGGAGAGCTCAAGTGTTTGCAAAGGAGATACCGCGATCCAACCGCATTGCTCCAATGCAACGCCTTGTGGACGGTGCGAGGTAGAAAAAACCCAAACAGCTCATCCTCTGGACTGAGAATGGAAATTTGGCAACAATAAGTGTCACGACAATCAAGCGACCGAAGAAAATCAGTCTTGTTGACCAGAGAGCAAAGCTCATAGAATCCAACCTCGTTCTTGCAAACTGTGTACATTTTTATCTAGAAAATACATCCCAAACATACCCTGGGTACCACAATATATCCGAACGCCTCTTCAACCAATGTTGAATGGAAGTCCAAAACCCAACGGCATGTTAATTTCGCTCGCGCCTGCCCAGTTCTACCCTGCTGATCCAATGATTCCCCTTCACCGATGAACGCCCATGAAACCCTAGCGACTGTTTTCGCCTAAATCGAGATGAGGAGAACTGAAGTTCTGTCCTGACAGATCGACGTTTTCTTGCCAGCCGCCGATGCAACGAAGGTCCTGGGCCTGGTCGGTGTTGCGAGGCCCGCCCTGTGATAGAGACTCGCCTTGACGCCTTCGTCGTTGCAACAGAGGTTAGCATATTCTATTTATAGGATCAAAAGCCAAGTTACACACCTCGAGTTCGCTGAGTTGGCATCGCCATCACTGCTCTCATGTCCAACTGTCACTGCTGCATTCCCTTGTGCAGAGCGCAGATGGCCGCTGTTATGGCTTGATGAGGTACCGTGCTGAGGTGTCTGGTTTTGTGCTCGACCTTGGCTGGAAGGGCCGGACGATGGTTGATCTTGAGTGTCCATCTTGGTGCTTAATTTGGGGCGATATGAATGTCGCAATGCAGGAAGTGTGATGGAGGAATAAATATGGGGATGATTTTTGGGAGCCTATGGGATAATCAGACTGGGGAGAAGGGACCCAATTTATACAGCCTTTATTCTCGGTGAGTTTCCTCTATTCTGTTTCTTCCCTTAATAAGTCCGATGCTGTCCGACGTAACCACACGCCTGGATATCTATTTCTGATCCCTCGTTTCGAGGTCGGTTAAGAAAAACAAAAAAAGTAAACAAAAAAGAAATCGCTACTGGCTGATCGGACTTTTGCTTTAGCATACCTAGTCATCTTCTCTTCCCTGAAAACGTACGAATACCACTTATCAATTATCAATACGGAGGAGTTGTCTTTCCTGGCGCCCTGCATATTATCGACTCCGCGTGAACGATGCAAGCCGCACAAAGCTGGGTCCGAGAAACCAATGTGCCGTTACTGCAATCCCAAAGGTACCCAGCGAAGCAAAAAGCGATTTTGTTTCAACATCACGATTTGCGTCGACCAATAATGAGGACTAATTTCCAGTGATTTTATTGGTCGACGCAAATCGTGATGTTGAAACAAAATCGCTTTTTGCTTCTTTTGCAGATATCCGAAAGCTATATATAAATTTTATTTTGCAAAGTGGTTCATATGTTGCACGGTAGAGCATTCCATCCATCCAGTCCAGGATATCTACTCCGAATGCGCCCGTCCGCGAGGGAAAGAGGCGTGCAAAAAGCCGCGTTGGCTGACGAAGAATGAACATATATCTCATGTGCACCGGCTTCTCGGGATGGAGATGGCAACTGATTCTACGAAATCCAATGCCTGCACGGACAACGGCAGCTTCATCCTGGACACTCTAAGAGTCACTTGATCCTGGCGAATGCAGATATGGGACCAAGGATGGGGAATGGAAGGGGACAGGGATGCTCCTTCGATACGAATTGATGGAATAAATTGTCTGTGGAAGCGTGCTTGGCAGAAAAACAGGGCCAGAAGCGACGTTGAAGGCGCAGAATAATTCTGGAGATAGTATTGCGAGGATTTGCTTTGATGGACGCCACCATGTACGCACTTCAATAACCTCGATGTAGCATTGTCGGGAGGGCATCCTTCGTGCCCAATGAAAAATCCTTCAATTACCCATAGTTATCCATTTCTCCTATTTCGTCAATATTTTGCCCGCTTGCACCTCTTGCTCTTTTCCGCGCGTTTGCGAAGGGGAAAAACTGGGTCGGGTTGGGGGGTAGCCTATCTTTCCCTGAGCTGCCGTCGCCTCTCCATTGAGCTCGTTTTATTTGACAGATCATTTATCAAAGGTCAGAATCTATGGCAATTACTTGTCCGAGTAAAACGAGTAATAAGAGTGAAAACAAAAATTCGAAAACGAATAAAGTCCCAAAGACGTCCCAGGGTTGAAGAGCCTGCCGACTCCTTACTCCTTGCAGTTTTGTTCTTGTGAGCGTTGTTGGTGGCTGCATCTTGGCGTCATGCTCCTGCAGAAGAGACTCCTTCTCAAATATGATAGCTTGGCTTTAACGAATGAGACTGACAATTTCTGTCCAGGGCAGGGTATGGGCTTGAAATTCTATGTGTAGATACGAATCCCAGCAAAAAAAAAAAAAAACTCGGAGGAATGGTATGTAGTATGCATACATACTACGTACTCGAAAAAACTATCCTAGTTTTGAAACCAGGATCAATCAGCCCCGGGAATGATCTCGGCCCAAATCCAAATCGGCAACCTAATCTGTATTACTGGCCACACCACGGTTGAGGATCCCAAGAACACGATCACTGAACTGTGAGATGCGGTGGATGCACTCCACTTATCATCGGAAAGATCTCGTATATCGATCTCCATTGATGACGTGAAAGTGGGGGAAAAAGGTCCCAAACCAATCGGTCTTCCCGTTGCCCTGCCTTGAACTCAAACCAAGCGCTACACGGTCGACAGGGCACCCGAATCAGGACTTTTGAGACCAGTGTATATATGTATGTATGTATGTATGTCTAAGAATATCAACTCGAGTGACAGATGCGCATGGATAAGATCCCGTGCCGATGACGAGTTAAACCACGCGTATTTCGTAGTGGTGCGCAGAAGGAAATTAATCTGCAAAGGGTTTGTCGATGTGAAATCCACAAAACGCTTGATTCGCTGCATCGAACCACTTGCTTCCATAGGGCTCTGTCTCGATCTCTCGTTCGCCGCCACATCGCCAAAGCATGCATTCATGCATGCTGAAGCAGCCCCCTTTTCCGTTGTTGTTCTCATTTCGGCTCCATGCGGAGAGGCCTCCGTCAAATCATCACATCCTACTGGACAGGCAACTAGCCCGATGACCATACAGAGTTTTCAACCAGCTGTTACCCATTCCGTCCGTTTGCAAACAACATATCATATTCTATCGGGTATCGTTCTTCTTGCACGCTCAGAATACCCGATCCAATGAATGTTGGTGCCAAGGGCTCGGGAGACGTATCTTAGTGCTGAACTTGTGGATTAAAGCCCTCCCAGAGTATTCATGCGGCAAATGACTAATTCTATTTGTTAAGAGATAATTCGATTTAGACGGAAGTGAGCACATTCAAGTGCTCCAAGCTCTGCTTTGCAAACCAGAACCTGGCCGGATTCCTTACGGGCCCGCACGGTAGCAGCATCTTCGCCGAACCAAATTTTTGTGGCCGCCTTCACACCCAAGCTACGAACGATGAATGTCCTAGATTTCAATATACCATGAGCTCGAAGTCGTAATCGATGATTAACCTAGATGATGATCTCGTCTTTAAACTGCACCTGGTCATTCTGGAGTTCTTCTGGTGAAGGTAAAGAGCTTCACATCTTGTCCTGACCGAGCAACCTCATGAATATCCGCATGCTTTACGACAGACAAGGAATTTGACTGCATATTGAACCCTGCACCAGCGACAGAAAGATTACTGTCATGCCCTTGACTCCACTCGCGACACCACCGATCGTGCCCACCACCACCCATGCGCTCAAAACGTAAACAAGCACATCGCAGCTGTCAGAATCCATACTGTCCAATCTAGGCCTGAGGAACTTCTGCTGGCTCAATGTGCATACAGCTTTATGGGCGACATCTCCAGTGGATGTTTCGGTGGCGATAGCAGCAGGGCGCGTTTGAGAGGCTGCTCTCCTTGAGGTGGAAGAGAAAGAATGAGCCAAAGCTGCCATTTTTAGCCTGGCAAAAAGGCCAGATCTTTCAGTTTGAAGTCTGCTTTGGCAAGGTCATGATGGTTATATGGAATAGAGTTGAGGCGCTCGAAGCAGGAAGGGAGAACTTTGGCAGACGAAGAATACGATTGTGTTGAATGCGAGACGCTATTAGAATGTTTGCTTCTCTGCGGTTCACACTCGATCATTGAGTCTGGCTTGCTACGATTCTTTTCTACATTATTGGGTCGATAGCGCGGCGAATACCTCCGGCGTGAGGTAAACACCTCTTCATTCTAAAATGGCACTATGTATCGGTCGTTGCACTCAAAAAGGATCTGGATTCTCCCAAGGATGTTTTGTGCTCGAGCCAGGAGGGCACTCTATTCAGCTATTCTGACCCAGCTTCAAATTTCATTGTCTGGTTTTCCTAATTGTTTCTACAATGTGAGTACTTCTAACACCATTACCTCTCCTCATGTGTCCTTTCCATTCTCCTTGAGTGCCATTGCCCGAATTTCAGCTAACAAGTCAATTGGGCCTTCTTCGTCGTCATCATCATCATAATCATCCTCGTCGGAGTCACTGAAACCATCGTCGCCATCATGGCCATCATCTACCAGCGTTGATTCTATCATGGGGTGCCGCAAGATCAGCCACCGATACTTCCAACATTTACAGGACACGGACTGTACTTACTGTACTTTGGGTCAAATGTATAATCCTCCATCTCTTTAATTATCTCCTTTGCAGCCTCTACATCGCGGTCGGCGGGATCAGGCCGGAGCAGACAGCGGACTAACCGTGTGACGAGGTCTTTATACTTTTGGTCCCACATGCTCAAGAAGTTCGCGCGAATGAAGAAGTGCTGTGAGTCTGCATCGAATTCTGTTGATCAAAAGGGTTAGCTCGGTGTCAAATATTGCGCGTGAAGCCCAAAAAATGGCGGCAAGGAAAGGCTAAACACACCTTTGGTGTAATTTTCATAGATCTTGTCGCGCACTTCCCGGGCTGTATAATCTGGGTTGAAGAGATGGCGCCTAGCTAACGCATAGAAAATCTGGAGGGTGGAATGTAAGCAAACAACGCACATGTGTTGCCAACCTGGAAGTATAGGACTCACAAGGCAACCCAGGCTCCATAGATCAGACTGCAAATTTGCAGGTTTTCCGTCCTGGAGGACTTCAGGGGCTGTGTAATGCTCATCCTGACCCTGATATAGAGGTGAACTCTCCGAGATATTGAACGCTGTATAGTTGCACCACAAAATTCGAATCAGCGGATCTGAATAGTTTGTATCGAGCCTCAAATTGAGTGAGGCCCTTTCGTTTTGCAATGCGCAGTACTAATACATACCCTTCCCAAAGCCCATGAGGTCCACAATTGTTTTATCCTTCCAATTAGATTTCAAGCTCCCCCATACCCCGTCGTTGTGTGAGATGAGGTGCTTAGGCAAATGCGCCGGGCGCTGGATGCCAGATAGGGCGGACTCATCAACACCTTCAAGAATGACATGCAGCTCCCGCTGTTCGTCCAGCAGCTTGTCCTCGAGTACGTCTGGCTTGAAGGCGTCCCGACGAAGACCATAGGCAAGAGAGCTGGGATCGAGATCTGGTAGATATTAGCGCCTTGTACCTTCACAATGCCAGGGCGAAGTGCCGGAGACTCACTGTTATGGCAGATACCCTTCTCGTGCAACTCGAGCACTTTAGTCAGGATTGTTTTGGCAAGCGCAGTTTTGTTATCATACTTCCTATCAGGATTATCCTTGTCTACGTCCTCATCCTCGTCCTCGTCCTCATTCTCATCCCCATCTTCTTCCTCATCCTCGTCATCGCTTCTGTCAAGAATATCCCTGTGGTCAAACCTTTGCCCCAGTGGTTCCATTCCAAGCACCAGGAAACGGCTTTGATCCGCTTCCAGGCCTAGTCCTGGATGCTCGTACATAAACGCCGTGCGCAGCCGTCCCAGCTTCTGCAGCATGCAGAGCTCAGGGTTCTCATCCCCACGGCCGCTGAGTCGACTTTCAAGCACTTTAAGCGCCAGATAACCCCCTTGCTCCGCAGTGGTATTTTTGCCCAGCCATACCGTAGAGCTTGACCCAAAGCCCAGTTTTGCAATTATCTCAAAGGAGCAAGTTTGGTCTGGGCGAGTGAGATCCGTGCCTTTGATGATGTCGCCGAGGAGAATTGGAGGAAGGCCGCCTGGCATATATCGCGAGAGAGGTTCGCATTGATCCGGTGTGGCATAGGGTTTGTCTTTGGCTACCCAGCCCGGTTCAGCTGAGCTCTCCGCTTTGAAAGGATAGGATGACATGGTATGATGCTTGGGCTGCTCAGTATATTTTTGGGCCCATGAAAACGGATGCAGAAATCCGTGACCTTATATCTGTCAAAGGTTTTAAGCTGCAGCCTTAAATACTCAGCCGCATTCCCCTCTTCCTCTCCCACACTGTTCCTGTGTGTCGTCAACTTACGAGCGGGTGGCTCACGCCTCGTATTTGTGGGACAAAAAGACTTGGTTCAAGAGCATCTCAACCTTTTCTGGTTAGTGATGGTTGGAGTCTGGTTCGTCTCGCTATTATCGAGCTGCGCGAATCAAGTCTTGGATAATATCTAGTATGTACGTATACTGAGGCGTCTTTCATAGATATCATGAAAATATTCACTAAGAAGGAGGTATCTTTCATAGTTACAAACCCCACAGAAGAGAAATCCAGGAACAGGGGTTCCTGACATGCCAAGCCACTAGAACAAATATGGTTAGATGAGATCTTGTCTTATTTTATCTTATCTTAACAGCCTTCTTCGCACTTACACCAGGACAGATGGATGGACGTTGAAGTGTTCATCTTCTCAGCATTTCACACGCCCTCAAAGCCTTAGTGGCGGGTTGTTTTATTCGGACTATAACAGGGCTCATACAATACTATTCAAGATGGACATTAAAGTCTCGTGGACCCCATTGAAGAAGAAAATGACGATTGCTGAGAGCCGAAAACACAACCGAAGCACGAAAACAGGTAACCCGAGCCGGATAACAGAGGAAACAAAGATGAATCAAGCATATTCCTAAAATGCCAGCCTAAGATACCGATTAGGCGGTTTCCCATCCAGGGACCTGAGAAGCCCAACGAGCTTTATAAATGGTACCACCAGGTTGAACAATAACCTGTTGCTTTTGATCAACAATATAGTTAATACTGTCTCCGTACCATTGCTTCCAGAGCGACTGCTGGTACATAAATTTCCCATCGGCTGATAGACTCATGCTTTTGACCTCCGACCGGGGTATTTCCTTTTGGATACGTTGAGAATCAGTCGGAACAAACCCTTTGATAGCTTCAAGGTCCGTTTCGTTGTAGCGGGTAAACTTGCTCGACTCGATGTCAAATACCCATATATCCAGCTCAGTCGAAATGACAAGCTTGCGCTTCTCCGGGGCTGGAATCAAGTCATGCGGACCATCCCAGTATTCACTACCAGAGCCAGTGCCATATTCTGCAGTGCAACGAGCGACAGACGGCATTGTATGCGTCGCTGATGGCTTTTCTTCTATCGGGGTCGCGCTGTCCTTGTTGTACTTGTAGGCGTTCAAAAGACCATGCGCCACCTCCTCGCCGTTTGCTGCTTTATCCATCCCGGCAGCCCACAAAACACTCGCATCTTTGTCCCAGAGCAATGCATGAGTGGCCGGTAATTTCTTCACTTTTTGTATTGGTTGCGGATTGTCAACTAGGCCAACACTGGTATCAAACACCCAGAAACCATCCTCTTGGCTCTCGCCAGTGGTGGCGATAGCCAGCTTATCAGCAGGAAGCATCTCAACCGTGTGAGCCGCATTTAATCCGCCGAGGGTGCAGACGCCAAAGACAATCTTCTTATCCGTTCCAGGGTCATCCGGGGAGTAATTTATGATGAGAGCTGCGTCCGCCCATAGTGCTGCTATCTGTTTACCACCCGAAACCAGTTTCATCTCTGTCGCCGAGCCTCCCTCGTCTAAACATTTTTGAAGGCTGGGAGGAATATCCGATTGATCTGTACGAGGCCCGTTCCAGCTCCATTTCGTCTTGTCATTGGCATCGATGACCTTGATCTCAGGTCGCTCCTTGCCACTTCCATATATCCCGGTGATGATATCCTCCCGCTCTAGAGCCAATGTGGTGGTGGCTCCCAGGATAGCAGCGGTGTAAAGGCCCAAAAACCTCATCGTTGATTTCACACAAGAAAGGGCGATATAGTAGGCAGCCTAGCTGCGAGAAGTGTGTAGGAGATGTTGGCAAGATTTTTCACAGAAAGGGAGTATTTTTGCAAGAAGTGGTGGACTTCGCTAAGCTTTGGGAACTTTCCGTCCCAACCTAGAGAAGTGCAGGGATATATATATGTATGCCGCTCCTGTGGAAAAGGTATGTTGTATGATGAGGGGAGGAATGAACACGCTTATCCGCTGCTGGCCTTGTTTTTGACCTTCAGCTGTAGTGGCGGGCCGTCACGTCGATCATTCTCATATGGGCTAAAAGCCAGAGGTTGAAAAATGAACTAGAAGGCTGAAGAAGCCATGGGGGACAAATTGCATCTTCTCCATCATTTGCAGGCTCCTTTAGTGGAGAGCCAATGCCTGTCGTCACAATATACAAACCCTGGCCTCTTTCTGGCAGCTGATTGACCTCGCGACCGATGCCATCACCTATCTACTCTTGGAAGGATTAACAGGTTGATTAAAATTTTTTCGATTGTTTATTATTGGCAATGCGTTTGCTCTACTCATCTATCACTTCATGAAAGCTGACTCCAAATATCAAGTCATCCAAATCTACCCGGGAGAGAAGGCCATGAGGAGGACAAATGAGAAAGATTGCGACAAAACCAAAAAAGAGCATCTGCATCTCGCATTTAAGCAGCGGCAGGAACCGGAGGCGTTTGTTGTCCATCTCCATATTCAAGTGCAACTCTCTTCTCAATCCAAGCACCGGCAGTCATGTTAGGCTCCCACTCCAAGGTGCGCCACTTTCCAACTTCTTCGCATCCTGGAATTGGCTTGATCATCACATCATGTTGAGGAGTTCCATAAAATGACATAGAGAAACGCTCAACAACGGTGTCTTCACTTGTTGTCTCATCTCCATACTTAAGATGGGGAGGGGCGGAGACGCGGTGCAGAGCACTCTTCCATTTGCCGTTAGACTGCTTCTCTAGCATGTCACCGACATGTACAATCATGGTCCCGGGCTTAGGAAGCACAGGTCGGAAAATTTCTGTCTTATAATCATGGACCTCAAGACCCCCGACCATATCTTGGAATAAAAGGGTCAACTGTGTGAAGTCGGTGTGTGTGTTCAATCGGTTGCTCTCGCCTGACTTTAATGGCGATATGGACTGAGAAAGATAATACAACCAGCTCATATGGTTTCGGCTGCGGCTCGGGTCTTGCTGTTTGCCAAGGTAATCCACGTCGGTGTATTCCAGGATCTCGCAGAGAGCCCGTAGAACCTGAAGTTGCTGCTGGAAACAAGCGTCCCACCATCTTTCGAGGAAGGCTCTGAATCCGGGAAAAACCTCCTCGGGTAGTAGACGGTTCAGGATCGACTCGCCTGGGCCACCCTTAGAGTGGGGATTGCCCATTTCGAGAATCTCCTTCTGCTCAACTGGTGCGGTTTTACGCAGCTTCTCAATCTCGTTCTTGTCCCAGACATCTTGGCTGACAATGCCGGTTCCGACAGCTGCCCAGCCGCGGTGATCAGCTGCAACAGTGTTGTGTTTGCAAAGCTCTTTAACATCGTTTGGTAAATGGAAGAAGCGCTTGGACTACAGATCATTAGAAAAATATCAACTAGACGTTTGGGACAGACCCATACCCAAGAAAAAGCCTCATCAACCAGTTCTTGCCCAATGCTGTGATTAGACAAGTATATGAAGCCGTATGTTTGGAAAGCGTCGTCAAGCTTGTTCAAGGCATCTTTACGCTCCTGAGGATTTTCAGAAGTGAGAGCCCTGAAATCAATGACGGGGATGTTGGCAGGCTCGACGAATTCCTTGGCCATTTTAGAGCAGTCTCTTGAAGGGTGAACTGAATTGAAGATATTGTGAACAATAGGCCAATGATATAGTCTGATCAATAAAGAGAAGACCTGACTCGGGCTGAAGCTCCCTTATATACATGAAATACCAATTGCATGCAAATGCAAAGAGCCCATAATCTCAGTCGCCCTCCAAAAGAGTCGGAAACGCCACGTCATGACGTGCTGATGCGACACCAAAAACGCGATGGTGATATGCAGGTGGCTTCATGAGGTTCATCTGCAATGCCGTCCCAATCTTGGGGAATCGTGAGAAGCGTTACACAGCAGCATATGCAGGTTTAACGCAAGTGACATATCTCGCCCCCATAACGACATTGTCGAGAATGAGCACTAAAGCAGAGTTTAGTCCCATATCTCCAGAGCTTTTCCACTGCCAGTATTTTGATACCGGCTGCAGATGGCTAAAAATTGTGGCAGGCAGTTTTAGAAGGACTCTGGTCATGTATTTTACTGCCCGCCGATTTTAAAAGCTCAGCTCGCCATGCGGGGTATCTCGTTGTACAGGATTCATCCAAGATTTCACCAGTTGAGCGGACAGGACTAATGCTGAGTACCCCAAAATTGGGACGCCTGCAGGTGCAGGGCAATCGGAAGACGAGATCCATTCACATGCACAATACGAACCTCTGTTGACAAGCTAATGTTGTGCGACAGCAATACGTGCAATACGCCCATTCTCACCACTAAATGCAACCGAGTTTTGCTGGGTATTCTGCTAGCTCACTCTGGATGCTTAGAAGGGAGCAATAACTTTTTTTTTGAGAAGCTTCCAGTCGAGAACGATTACCAGGTACCCCTCGCTTTGCCCGTCAAACACAGACAGACTTGGGACTTCAACCGGAGTCGGCTTCACACTTTTGATATCAGCCTTCACAATTGCATCGCAGTTTACTTGAACTACCTACTCCATTTGAACAGTCTGGTCGGCGGTGATCTTCAAGATGCGCATCTCAATCATTCAGCCTGTATCGGCACCAGTCGACCTGACAGCCGAGGAACTAGAAGGACTGTGCAAATACGGTATCACCTGCTCAGCCATCAATTTGAACACCGGCCCGTTCTCCCTCGAAACTCGAACCGACATAGCATTAGCAATCCCCGGCCTGATCGCGGCAGCCCAGCGAGAAGCACAAAAAGGTGCCGACGCCATAGTCATCGATTGTTACGGTGACCCTGGCCTAAATACCCTGCGAGAAGTTGTCGATATCCCAGTCCTAGGCGTGGCGCAGATTTCAATGAGCACAGCTGCCAATCTGGCGGATACGTTTGGGGTGGTCACTATCTTGAAAGAGTCCATCCCCATAATTAAAGACTCAGTTAAAGCGTACGGCCACGAGGGAAGATTTGTCGGCTGCCATGCTATCGATATGCGAGCGTTTGAAATCAAGGGCGAAGTCAGTGAGATGACGAATAGGTTGGCTGAGCAGGCCCTCATCCTGGTGAAAGATAAGGGTGCACACTCTATTATCCTCGGTTGCACTGGTTTTATAGGTTGTGCTGAAGCAATCAAAAGGCGGCTTGAGCTTTCGGGTTTCGATATCCCGGTTATCGATCCCATGCCTGCGACTGTCTTTTCTGCTATACCGCTTCTTCAGTTGGGCTTGAAGCAGAGCAGGGAAAGCTATCCAAGGGCTACGCTTAAGGAGACAAAGGGTTATCTCGAATTTGAGTGAGGGTCAAAAGTGTGATATAATGCCGCGTTTATTTTATATAAAGACATCTTACATGTTATCGAACAACTTTTGGTTAATCCAATGTGCCCAATCTCGGCCCCTAAAGATAAAATTCATACAAGTACATGGTGAAGGACCCCGGTGGGCGACAGTCTGACCAGAAAAGCCAAAACCAATCTTAAGCACAGCCCTCTGTCTGATTTTCCGTAGGCTCCATTTTCTTTTCTCTCTCTCTAACAAACATGAATGGCAGTGCCATCAGCACAGAGCACACTCCAAGGGTGGCCATCAACCCATGCCACCCAGCGTGAGCCCGGATAACAGCCATTGCAACTGGGCCTAGTAGCTGACCTGCTGCAAGTGCCATATTGAAGAGCGCATACGCCTGCGCAATGGGAAGTGTAGCACCAAACATCCCAGGGAATTTTGCCTCGTGGTCTTCAACCGCGTATAAAACTTCGGTCATCGCAATCATATCGATCGTGGCAACACAGGTACCTAGAACGGCCAATATTCCAGCCAATATCACTTTATCATTAGTCGTGTTTTGCTGAACAAGCTGCATTGCGAAGCATGAAACCCCGAGGATCACGAATGCAGCTGTTCCAATGACCCGATGTCCGAACTTGCTAGCTAATTCCGCAATGTATATGGTAGAGAAGCTAGCGATGGCAGGCACCATGAATATCAAGCCAGCACCACCGGATGACCAGTGGAATCTTTCCATAACAAATAGGGGAAGAGTCTAAGAAGAAAGCCACCAGGTAAGTAATTAGGCTATCTGATATTGAGAGTGCATTGTGGCCCAACTCACAGCATCCAGAGATGAAGCGACCAGCGAAATGACCACAATTGTCACCAATGCCAGTGGCAAGCGCGCAGAACACAGTAAACTAAAGACGGTGGCCTTTGCCCTGATTTTGATCTGCTGCACTTCAGCTTTTTGCTTTGAAGGTCCTAGCAAAGGGGCATGCTCATCGCCATGATTTACGGTCGAGATACTGCTGGTAGAACTTTCTGCACGAGTTGTAAACGTGCTGTAGCTCTCATCACTAAACGTTGGGGCAGTTGAGATGAAGCTAGGCTGCAACTTAGGAGAATCGTTGATTTCTATTGATAGTAAGCGATGATACACAGCTAGGGAAGTAGATGAGCTTACTCTTTCTCTCAATCATTGCAAATCGCATGACTATATCCACAGCCAACAGACATACGGGGACTATAAACGCCCCATAGAAACCTACCTTTTCATGCATCACACCACCAACAGCGGGACCCAACATCGATCCCCATGCAAGCGCAACAGTTGTATAACTCATAGCTTCCCCGACCCGCTCAGTTGGCACATTATCCGCAATTATAGACAGTCCAACGATCCACACCGCGGCAGCGGATAGCCCTTGAAGCGCGCGGGCAATGACGAGGACAGTGAGAGACCGAGCGAGTGCAAACAGACCAGTGGAGAGAGAAAGGGTAGCTAGCCCTATCACAAAGGGCATCTGTCGAAGTTTGCAATGATCTGCGAAATATCCGAAGAATGCTGACATGCAAGATTAGTTCCTGTGCTTGATATCATTAAAGCCGTGCGATGATGCAGAATACTTACGAGATCCAAAAAGTATTGAGCCACCGTATACGGAGAGAAGGATCGAGACCCATAGTTGAACTGAATGCAGAAGGTTCTTAATCGATCAATCGCAGAAGAACCATAGAAGAATGTAGTATACCATCTTCCTGACCGACGCCGATGCGATCTACCAAGGCGATTGGCATGATAGGAATGATCTAGGAAACAGAGTAAGTATACACCACCGTTCAAAAGCCTTTATTCTCTCTTCGCGACGAGGTATCTGACCATCAGATATATAAACAAATCCTAGAAGAGGTTAATTGCTGACAGAAGCTCACCAGGGTTGCCGACGACTTACAGTGAAAATGGCAATCGACACAGTCGTCACGACGAACGACTCTGAAGACCGCAGCTCTCGAAGCCAACCAGACCATCTTGACAAGTGGAACATCCTGACAGCTGTGAGGAGACGAAGCGTGGGACAGGAGCTCAAAGACAAAGGGAATTCCCCTCAAGACTTGAAGAAATGAACAAAATCTTGCATGAACCGCAATCAGCTCTTGCATCTCAGCTCTCACCACTGTACTTCCGTCGAACCAATCTTAGGTGAAGGAGAAGACTGGAAATTTTTATGGCTGGTTGATTGGTGCCCTGTGCAGAGATCTGCCTCAATACGAATGCATTGTTTTTTGCTTTTTGCCTCCCAGGTTCACCCATCCACGTCCATCCTGGAAAGCCAGTAAGATGTTGAAAATTTGAGGCTGGTTACACTAGGCTACATGATTAGCACAGATTTGTTCATTCCGACTGCTCTGGGGGTTTACATCGTACAGAAGCTTTTGCCAGATGCAAATGATTATTGAGCTCCGCCGATCATGTTGGTCTTCCCTGGAGTGGATGGCATAACGATTTCAACCCTGGCAAGAAACATCGGACTGATGATTTTGAATTCAAGATCACAGAATTTTATCCGTGATTTCGCCGTTCTCATCCTTTCCTTCGATGATTGCAGTGCTTTGTGTACAAGTAAAGATTTATATATTTGAGAGCGACAGAAACATACACGAGTGGGTTATATAAATGGGGAAAATATTTATACTGAGATACGCACCTCCTTTTGACGGTCTTCAATCTCTTTCTGGGAAGGTTGAACTGATGTTGAGGATGCCCTAATGGCAAGTTAAGCATACTAATGATTTAGTTGATATAACAATTTCTTTTTAATCAAGAATATTTAAGCTATTTCAGATGGGACCCCGAAGAAGCTCACTCGGTCTTAGAAGAGTCCTGAGGTCGATATTCCAGGGCGACTCTCCTAGTCAACCAGTCTCCTGCAGTAATTTCATCCTCCCACTCCAGTGAAGACCATCTTCCTTTAGCTTCACAACCCGGAAGAGGTTTGATAACCAGATCAAAGTCAGGCTGAATAAAGAAACCAATCGAATATCGCTCAATCAACGTACCATCACCTACATTACCGCTCTTCAGGTGATGAGGGGTAGTAACCCGATGCAAGGAGCTTTTCCATCTCCCATTAGACTGTCTCTCGAGCATATCGGCAATCTGAACGATGAGCGTGCCGGGTTTAGGGAGCACAGGCCTAAAAATACCACCAGCCTCACTATCCTCAACCTCAAGTCCACCATTTGCATCTTGGAACAATAAAGTCAATTGCCCATAGTCTGTATGTGCATTGAGGCGAGCAGATTGTCCACTCTCTAAGGATTGAACAGGTATAGATAGGTAATGGTTCCAACCGAACGCACTGCGATTGAAAAGCGGATTTTGCTGTTTGCCCAGAAGGTCTCTGTCCGGAATATCAAGGATATCACAGAGATATTGGAGAAGCTGATGCCCCTGGTTTATACATGCATCCCACCATCTTTGAGTGAATGCTTCAAAGCCTGGAAGCATTTCTTCAGGCAGTACTCGGTTCGGTACAAAGTCAGGGTTTGGGATCCTGCTCGGGTAGGGATCTCCAGTCTCGAGAACGGACCTCCCTTCCACTGGGCCATTTTTATGTATGCGATCGATCTCCTCTTCATCCCAAATGCCTTGACTTGAGACGGTGGCACCAGCAGGCACCCAGCCACGGTGGTTGGATGTGTCATGAGGGTGACGAACCAGTTCCTTCACATGATTCGGTAGATCGTGGAAGCGTTTAGACTATTTAGGTGGTTAGTAAATGAAGAAGAGGATGGTAATGTATAATATCAAGCTAGAGGACAGTACCCATGCGAATGCCTCGTCTACGAGGTCCTGGCCAATGCTATGGTTGGACAGATGTATAAGTCCAACCGACTGGAAGGCATCGTCTAATTGTTTAAGAGCGGCCTTACGCTCTTGGGGAGTCCCAGCGGAGAGAGCATGGAAGTCGATCACAGGAATTTCTGCGGGCTCCACGATTTCGATTCCGACCATTTTGACTTTCCACGGTGGTAGATATAAAAAACGACTTGAGAGGTGTGTTAAATTGCTGTTGAACAAAGGCTGAACAACCAGCGAGTGGAATTATCTTAAATAAAAACGAATGAAGGCGGTAATAGAGGTGACGTAGTTCATATGCCAGGTCTGATATTTGGTATCTGACCCTGACACGAGGTTATGGCATATGTAGTCTTGTAGCGCATATTGTACAACATCCATTGAGCCTGGGAGTAGATCATCATCAATCGAACCGGATGTTGATCCCCCAAATATTTCGACAACGACTAGAACGCGCTCAGAGTCATGACTAGGGAACATTACATCAGAAACACAGTCATATACGCAATATGCAGGTTTATGATCTCTGAATTTTGTGCCCTGAGCACTGTTACACTGCAGCTGTGACTACATCGTATCAAGCCGTGGAGAGCAGTTGGATATGCTGCATTGGGACTGGCGCGAACCAGGCGTATTTAAATTCTATCTGCATCGTGATATTCAATTCTCAACTGCACGGAATGAGCTGACCGCGAAATTTATTGTTGCTCTAATTTCTAAACTGAAAACCCCGCTTCTTGAAGCCACCGTTGCAAATTGAGAGCAGAGCTGTCTCCATAGAGCTGCCGCACCACCTCAAGAGGTAGTATAGTCTCATGGTGGGAACCAGTGCGAACTGGAATATCCGGAAGAGGATCTAACCGACCCAGTCGGGCTCTGTCCTCGTTTCCATTGATCAAGAACCTTCTACAAACGTACGACTCTACCAAGTAAGTCTCAGGCTTTTCACTAGACTGTCGAATCTTGCTGAGTATCCTTTGAGCTCTGGAGTAAATGCGTCGTTCCGCAGAGTCATCAACGCTGATGATGAGGCGGCGAGGTTTTCGCTTCTTCAATGCTTTCTTCGACAAGTTGGCTTTCTTGGTATTTTCAGATGCCGGAGGTACTGGCGTTGGGCGTTCGACGAGAGACGGCCTGATTGCCTCATAAACATAGAACAGATAACCTAGCTGGCTAAGATTGGAGGGTCTCTCCTTAGTCGGGATCATCTCGTAGAATCGCTTCCAACACCCGTCTCCTTCAGAATCCAATGCGGCAAGAACGGAATCCAATGATGGAATTTCTTCATGCTCAAGTGCTGTTCGAATTAGAGCGGCGGCTGGATTTGTTCTTGAGGTTATTGCAATACCATAGCTGGTGCTGTCGCGAATCCCCCGTTGCTTAAGCTCATATCTTATGGCTTCCACGAAGGTATGACCGATCTGATCGTGTCGTCGGTCAACTGTGTCTATCCATTGCAACGCTTCAGTGTTCGAACATTGCTTTGAAGCAAATTTCGTGGCTACTGTATGGAAGTAGTGCCAGTTTGGGATGTCAAGTTTTATTTCAAGTCGCTGTCCAGCACCCTGCTCGCAAGCCCTTGAGATGTACATCGCAGCAATATCAGCGATGGCGCTTGACGCGCGAGCAATATAGTCCAGCTCATTGTATGTAGGGATTGAGTTCTTGAGTAAATCAGCGTCAATGCGGCCGGTTTTCGGACTCGTCGCACTCATTTCCAAAAGTCTTGCATTAAAGAGACAAACACCAGAAACGATGGACACTTCTTCGAAGGTTGGTGTTCCCTGCTTGGTGAAGAGGGTATTGCCGGATTCGAGGCCCTTCCAAGAAGTTTGCAGATATTGCAGAGATGTGAAATCTGCTTTCGGGAAGCGAAATTCAACAGACATGAATGAGTTCCAGATGTGGCTGTGAATAGGTTGCGCATCAAATGTTTCGTCGACAACCATAGTGGTTTCCCCAAGCCGCATTACAGCTTTCCCCCCATCCCGGGCCGTGTATCCCCCTTCCTTTATGACATGGGGAGCATTCAGTAGCTGGATTAGCCTAATGGCACCTTGCCTGCCCTTAGCTAAGTATCTGAGGTCGTCTTCCTTTTCTTCGTGGTCTTTCAGGGCACGATTTGTAGAAAGCATGTAGAACCTGGAGCCATTGTGAGATCCATCGTGGTGGAGAGGAATTTCATCGAAGTAAATCGAAAGCTTAGCATCCTCTCCTATCAGTAAGTTGGCGATATCGGTTGGTATAGACATGGTTGTGGAGAGGAACGTAGGCTGGAATGACTAAAAGTCCGCCAGCTTCATTGGAATTGTTGACTTCGTCCCATGAAATAGAACTCAATGGCCATTAAGCCCATTGAGTCTGTAGAACAGGTAACATCACATTGCTATGCATGGCAGCCTTTAAGGAGCTGTCACCACATGCGAACGGCGCTAGAGAACCAGACTGCATAGCTTGCCTGCATTCTTTTACAAGCCTTTGGCTGGCTGAGAGATCTTCGAGCATTTGTTACCGCTGAGCTCAATCCTTGCTGGGTCGATGGTGCGACCAATGCATATGTAGGCTGCATATCAGTTTCCACACTAGTCTTGAAGATCGGTAAGACGTTAGATACAGAGGAACATCTTACCAAGCTAGGTAAGATCAACCATTCCCCAGTATGCTTTAAAATCCGTATCTCCAAAAGACAAGTGGGAATTTTACCCAATTTTGAGGACGTGATATGCTGGTGCTGGTTGATTTCTAAAGATTGGAGCGTAGACTCGATTTTCGGAAATGTGCAATCGCCTGCACGATGCTAATCGTGGCTCAGGACGAAATACCAGATATCAAGCATTTCCACATGAAAAAGTTGACCCCGCAGAAGGAGCCAGCTCAATAACAGCATGTGGTGTGACGTCAAACCCCTATTTTCGTCCCACTGGCTGGCAGGCGGATGCTTATAGCCAGGTCAGCAACGCCTACAATGGCCTTTGCGATAGAATGGTAAGTATTGTAGGGTCGTATGACATTGAACAAGAGACAAACTAAGCGAGGGCGTATTTTGCTATATCTAACCGAAAGTTCAAAAAAGGGTCTGCTCCAGGAACACGTATTTTCTGACCTGGTAAATTCCAGCCACACGCAAGCTAGATTATCATCTTGTCAAACATTGTGGCCGTGTCTTCCAATGCCCGCATTGCGGCCTCGACGTCCCGCTTCCGACGCTCGGCAGATTGCATGGCTTCAGCTATATCCTTGTCCTGTACCTTGCTCAGCTCCACCATAGCCGACTCTATCTCCTCTCGGCTCCTTCCTGCCTCAGCCAACCTCGTTTTGAACTTTTCAGCCTCTTTCCTAGCAGCTTGAATCCGGCCGTTGACTTCGAGATAGACATTCGCATTAGCAGAAACAGGGAAGACTGCACAGCCTGTAG
The DNA here is from genome assembly GCA_030411455.1 of Arthroderma sp. MBC 290. NCBI lineage: Eukaryota > Fungi > Ascomycota > Eurotiomycetes > Onygenales > Arthrodermataceae > Arthroderma > Arthroderma sp. MBC 290. Next base: position 333,366 of record JAPERC010000071.1, on the reverse strand, counting down.
GGCTCACTTCTCCAACCTTGAGAATGCTGATGTCCACTGGTATTTTGCCACTCAGGGATTGGATTGTGGAAAATTGCGCTAATATGGTATCGTGTGACAATTGATCAAGGGGTGAGATGTAAGCCACGCCTTTATCCTTAACGGAATAATCAGCTAGGAGAGAACGAATGCCTTTTGAGCAGCCTAGTATGAGCTCATAAGCCACCTCGGATCTCGGGTCGTGGAGGGATGGCTCATATTCAGGGTAGTTGGCAATCGTGATCGAAGATGTGTTGTCACCTGGCCTACGTGGGAGTCGTTGCCAGAGTTCTTCGGTCAGAAATGGCATGAATGGTGACACCATTAGCAAACCAGACTCAATAGCGGTATAAAGTGTATCCTTGGCAGAGCGAGCTTCTTCGGGAGTCCCATCCGAGATGATGGATTTTGAGTTTTCAATGTAGACATCAAACAGCTCATCATACATGTACCGGTAGCTGATCTGGGTCGACCTTGCGAATTCACGCTCTTCGAGTGCTTGGTTAATCTCTTTGGCGGCTGTATTCATCTTCATCAGGATCCACCGTTCCGGTAGACTCTCCTGTCCCGTCAGAGCGCTGCTATCGCGGGGAACAAAATCATCACTAAGCTTGCCAAGCACATACTTGGTAGCCTGATAGATCTTGTTACAGAATTTACGGTAGCCGTGCATCGTTTTTACATCAAAATTGATGTCACTGCCTGATGGCTGAGTGTAATTTATGAGTGAGAACCTCAAGGCGTCGGCGCCGATCTCAGGAATGCCTTCCGGAAAAGACTTCTTCTGATACATTTCGGCGGCCTTAACCTCGCTTTGGGCTAGGTTGCCTTGCAGCAGCTTTTGATGTAGGTCGCTAAGGCTGATTCCATCAACAATGTCGACCGGGTCAATAACATTGCCCAACGATTTGGACATTTTTCGACCCTCACTATCACGTATCAAGCCGTGACAGAAGACCTCAGTGAAAGGTATTTTTCCAGTCAATTTAAGAGAGAACATTATCATGCGACTGACCCAAAACGGTATAATATCCCAGCCTGTCTCTAGAGTCGTGGTAGGAAAGTACTTTTCTAAATCGGGTGTGTTGCCCGGCCATCCAAGAGTGCTGAACGGCCAAAGCCCAGAGCTGAACCATGTATCCAAGACGTCCTCATCTCGTTTTAGTGTCACTTTCTTGCCAGGGAGTTTTTGCTCTGCTTTTTCCTGAGCCTCATGCTCTGTTCTACCGCACACCCAGTAATTGTCATCGGCATCATCTCCGCTGTTTTCGCCCTCGATATTGATAAAATATGCTGGTATCTGATGACCCCACCACAGTTGCCTTGATAGACACCAGTCCTGGAGGTTCCGCATCCATCGTAGATATTGTCGTTTCTGTATCTCCGGTCGAATAACGAGTTCGCCATTTTCAACAACTTCTATGGCAGGTTTAGCCAGTGGCTCCATTTTCATCCACCATTGGGGTTTTAGAAGCGGCTCCACAATGTCGCCAGATCGACTGCATATGGGAACAACCATCTTATTTGACTCTTGTCTTGTATAAAGGCCAAGTTTCTTGAGTTCTTCAATAACGCCATATCTTGCATTGAATCTCTTCTCTCCAGCATAAGGGCCCGCATTGCTGTTGAGCGTGCCATCCTCGTTGAGAATGTTAATGAATGGCAGGCCATGCTTCTTGCCAAGATTGAAATCGTTATGATCATGAGCAGGAGTTAGCTTAACAGCGCCAGTGCCAAACTCTCTGTCAACGTATTCGTCTGCGATAATCCTCAACTTTCGACTAGGGATGATCGGATGTTGCGCAGTTTTGCCGACAAACTCCTTATATCGATCGTCATGGGGATGTACAGCAATGCCGGTATCGCCCAGCATCGTCTCCGGTCGCGTGGTTGCCACTTCGATTGTTTGGTTGGAGTTCTCGATTTGGTAGTTGAAATATGTGAGAGTTCCAAATTCGATCTTTCTGTCATAACCTGGCACGTCTAACTTTGTTGTTCCCTCAATCTCTTTCTGGTTGACTTCCAGTGTGGATAAAGCTGTGGAGAGACAACACGACCAATGGACAAGTCTGTTGGCCCTGTATATGAGGCCTTCCGAGTGCAGTTGCACGAAGGTCTCAGTGACTGCTTTGGACAGCTCGGGACTCATGGTAAATGCTTCCCGAGACCAGTCTACGGAGACACCAAGTTTGCGTAAGGTATCGTTGATCGACTGGTGGTAGTCCTCTTTCCAGTCCTGGCAAAGCTGTACAAATTCAGCCCGAGTAAAATCTTGCCTTTTAGATTTGCCATTTATCGGGTTTTTGGCGAGCTGCTTCTCGACAACAGCCTGGGTTGCTATGCCTGCATGGTCACAGCCAGGAATGTAGAGAGTTGAGAACTGCCGCATACGATGCCATCTAATTAAGGCGTCTTCTAAGGAAAGAGCCAGAGCGTGTCCGATATGCAGCTTGCCAGTCACCTGTGACTAGATGTTAGTAGATGGCCACGCATTGGGTATAGGTTTGCATACATTTGGTGGTGGTATGGCAATAACATATTTGCCTTTTGGCTTGAGACTGCCGTCATGCTCAGTTCGCGGTTTGAACAACCCTTGCTTCTCCCAGAAGCTATACCACGCAGATTCGACAACCACGGGTATGTAAGCCTTGTGGAAGTCGTCATCTAATGGTTTCAATATCTTTCTATCTCCAGACTCTGTCTCCTCGACCCAGTCTTTCGAGTCGACTGTGGGGCAATCCTGCTTCTTGGATTTTTTCGCCTGGGGCGCGCTGCCACCTTGTTTCAGCTGCGCTTCCTGTGCTTGCTTCTCCTTCTTCTTGGCGAATTTCTCAAGCTTTAGTCGTTGCTTCTCGCTCATCGGCTTCGTTGAGGGGTGAGCCTGTGCGGAAGCCATTGTCAATGGCACAGCTATGACTAGAAGACGTAGCAGAATGGTTGAGGCGAATAGTAAGAGTCGTGGTAAAAGAAGCCACTATGGTGGGGAGTCTTTCCCTCCACATCGGGCGCTTCAGTCATATCGGCTCTGAGTCACACACACTCGAGCGTCAACCTGCAGGGAGAACCATCGCATCGGTAGAACTGGTACCTCAAATCTCACCAAAACCTCATCAAAAAATAAGTATTCAATCTATTTCATGGAAAATCAATGACCCGTGATATTAATAATATATAAGAATTTGGATTATTGCTTGCAATATATAATTAAATCTATATTTATGATTAAACGATGAACATCTAATAGCGGATTTTGTTAAGATCGGTTCGACCTTGGGCTGAGATCGGCTGGAAGAGCGGTCCGGGATCTAAGTTATTCCACCTGCGGCGGGCTGCTTTTACTCCACCGGAAGATTGTAGGCCCGAAATCTGAGCAAGATCAACGACATTTCATGCTCTATTTCCCAGTATGCTCTGGAACTTCTATCTCGAAAACCGAGCTCGACCCAGTCATAAGGGTATGCTATGTTGGTGCTGGCTGGCTTCCCAAGGCCGGAACCTGATCAATTTTGGAAATATACAGTCGCCTGCGCGGTGCTTGAAAGGGTTGGAAATTCAACTCCCTGTATACTACTGGCCGCTTAGCCAGAAGTCCCCGGTATATTTCTAAAGCTTCTGGGTGCTTCCTTCACGGCACAGTATCACAATGCTGAGCACAGGCTTGATTTTTGAATTGTTGTTTTATGTATGGGCGTCTATGGTAATCTAGGGCCACTAAGTTCGACCACGAACAGCAATGATCCAGCTCATGCTTTCTGTGTATTTCACCGACCAGCAAAGGTATGTTCTACATAACACCTTCAAAAACCCTCAGTTCCTCCATCAAGGGAGAAACAACTAAAGTAAATACGGCTTCCTGAAATCTTGTATCATCAAGCTTGGCGTTTTTGCTATCCATCTCCCAGAAAAGGCATTTTCTAACAACATCGCAATACCGAGTGCCGCTCTCGTTGAAAACTCTCCGGAGGTGTTCAGTAGTTGCATCTACCAGTGGTTGGCACAATGATAGTTCAGTAAGTGCTAGGCCAAGGCGGTGAATTGCCTGGTTATTGGCTGCACTTGGATCAACAGAACCAGTGTCTGGGCTACTTATTGGTTCGGACACACGTAAGGACAAACAGGGAGGCGAGGGCCGTGAGGTGCTGCTTACATGTCGGCCCGGGAATAGGATATCCTGCGTTCGCCAATCTGTCTTCAGCCAGCTTCCGTGGAATTGCAAAACACTACTGGCAAGACTAACGGCTAGACGAAGGCGTTCTTTTCTGCTGAGGTGCGGGTGAGATGCAGAAGGGACATGTAGCAGTTCGCTCACGGATTGCCAGTCTCCATTCTGTGCCATATTATTTTTCAAGAATAATTTATGCTGACAATTGGGGTCCAATTCATCCTTGAGAAGGCCTAAGGGATCATTCATCCTGCTTGGTATGCCTGTCGCTGTGAGTGTAGCGCACATATCAGAGATTATATCAGGAATTGTCTCATCCGTCCTATTAGCTTTCGGCGCTCGTACACCCTCGAAACTAGTTGTCACGACGGCAAATTTAACTCTTTTGTGATGGGCCGTATCACTATGGGTACGAGACGCGCAATCTAATCCCGGCTTGGGGGGAGGGGACGTAGAGGAGGAATCAGACTGTGAACATTCCACCTCGATTTGTTTCCAGGAACTCGATTCATTGGCGCACTTTCCTCTCAAGGCTAAGTCGATTATCATTCTAAATCTCGGTAGCGTTGGGTGTTCGTCGGCAGAGCAGTCGGGATCTGCTATAGGATTGTCGGCGCCCAGCTGGATGTATACGAAATGGTTCTCCCGGCAGGCGCACTTCCAACACTTGCCTCGGATCATTGCATTATAAAGGCTCCTGGCATATCTTCTTCCGTCTCTATATCTCACCAGCTGCCTCTTGGGGATCCGTTTTTTGGACTTTTTCTCTCTTCCATTCGCTTGTTCGACGAGGTTCTGGAGGGAGCCATTCATTCGTTCCATTTTGCTCAGCATATCGTTGTAGACTGATTTCGACAGTATATGCTTGAACTTCTTCAGTTTCTTCAAAAGAACAGAAGAATCATCCCACTTTGCCTAGAGAAGTCATCGCATGAGCCTTGTTCGGATAGATTGCCAACATGACACGAAAGAGGTGCCTATACCTCCAAGGAATAACCATCCAGCCCCAATTTCTCGCATATAGTCGACAAAAGGCGAGCCAACTCCATCGTATTATCTACAAATGGCCGATAATCTCGTCCCAGCTTTAGCTGAAGTGTCCCACCGATCTTTTCACTCTGCCATGCTGGATCAGTGGGATTATATATCAGCTGGGATATCTCATCATCATAATCAACAACACCTTCAAGGACTTGCTCTAGAGTGTTTAGTAGCAATGACCTCTGTGTTTCTATATCTGTGAGATAACTCTTGAAGACTACCCGATAAGGCCTTGTTCTAAGAGTTTTGAGGGTTTCAATCCCTTGGACGTAATTGTCAAGCTGGTTAACGATAATAGGTATGATGGCTAGCACCACACCAGCAACCTCGAGGCCAGACATTTTGCTACCACATTCGCACCTGTAGGAATGCAGAATAAATATCGGGTGTAGATATGGGATATATCACATTGTTGCTTTGTTAAGTCACCTTGCGAACTTTCACCATCTGATGAGAGATGCAGGAGTGCGGGGTAGTGGCAGGCTGTCCAGTCAAAGGTGACCAGACACAAGCCTAAGATACTATGTATCTCAAGTACTAAGAAGTTATTCGCATGAAGCAATTAGAACAGTTGTCACTGTTGCTTGTTCTCTTTTAGATGCTGGTTCATCCCTATATCAATCTCCCGGTCCCATTTAGCTTAGCTTAGGGTAGCCGCATTCTTAATTTCGCCCCAGCGTGGTCCACCATTATCGTCGTGGTGAACAATATGGCAGGACTCTCAATCTCGACCATGTTTGCCACTTGTCTCGACAGATTCAACCAAATTCTCTCATCAGGAATCTTACTGTCGAAGGAGTCGGAGGTTCCACTCAGCCTCTGGGAAGACGAGCTTGGTCGACTGCGAGTGTGGGCATCCAATATTGGAGCCCATAAGAAAGGCCAGTCCTCGCTGGATTACCGGCTACGCGATGCATCCCTTATCAAAAATCGAGTACTTGAAATACTACGAGATCTCAAAAAGTTATTTGATGACTTAGAGGAGATTCTAGCGGGGCCTGCGGCCGATGATGAAGTTTCCGATGGTGATAGTGACGATGAATTTGACGGCATGACTGAAGTACAGATGATCTACGATGCTGTTTTACGTGCAGTTACGTGTCTGTTCAGAATGTCTATGGCAATCCGCCAACCGGCGCCTCTTGACCGTATTTCAGGGTCTCACCGGGAAGACGTAACGGCATTTGAACCTTACGACCGTTTGCATGTGCGCAACAAGTTTCCAAGGGCGGATAATGGAACCGTTGAGAGGCTCGGTTCAGCTATTTCAAGAAGAAGAGCTGCACTACGTTATCGAGAAAGACACCATGCGAAACTCAGCCAGGGTATCACTTCCGAGGCAGAAATGGAGAAATCTACCACAATATCCGAAACGGTAGCAACTGAATTTCAAGAGAGCCTAACATTGGAAGATACCCACTCAGAAGCTGGCGCGTCCCAGACGTCATACGCAGGAAGCCTTTTCGAAAGTAAAGATCACCTTATTGTTCCACCGCGACCAAAAGAATCCGCGGATGGAAAGCCATTCGAATGCCCTTATTGTTATTTCATTATTACTGTCAAAGACCGTGGTTCCTGGGCCCGGCATATCTTTTATGACCTTTTGCCTTATATGTGCATTTTACCGGACTGCAATATACCCAATAAACTTTTTGCGAGTCGGCGCGAATGGTATGCCCATATTCGAACCAAGCATTTGATGGATTCCACAGAAGACACACGAGAGTGTCCGTTATGCAAGGACATTTTGCAAACTGGCCAAATAGAGAGGCATCTTGCACGCCATCTCGAAGACTTGGCACTTTTTGCGCTTCCAGTTAGGAATGCTGAGGAGTCTGAAGGTACCGAGGAGAATGTTGGAGTCCATGATTCAAGTGGGAACAGCAGTGTTGAGAACGAAGATCGCAAGACTCAAATAATAAAGCAATATGAGAAGAAGTTCAAATTGCTCAAAAAGGAGGTGAGAGAAGTGAGCAACGAATTGAAGATAGTTGCGAGATTTGGTCATGAAAACATTGAGGAGGATGTCGAAGTTGATGACTTAAAGGAGAGCAGCAGTGTTGAGGACGAATGTGTGGACGAATATGGGGACGAAGATCGCAAGACTCATATAATAAAGCAATATGAGAAGAAGTTCAAATTGATCGAAAAGGAGTTGAGAGAAGTGAGCAACGAATTGAATATATTTACGGGATTTGGTCATAAAACCATTGAGGAGGATGTCGAAGTTGATGACTGAAAGAAGAGCAGCAGTATTGAGAATGGATGTGGGGACGAATATCACAAAACTCAGATAACTAATAAAAAAATATGAGGAAGCCGCTAGGTTCCTCAAAAAAGGGATTATGGAAGCACAAATGCTTATTGACCGCAAAGATGCCTAGGGGGGTATCAGAGTTCATGATCCAAGTGAGAGTGTTGAGAACGAACCTCGCAAAACTGAAGTGCTGAAGAAATGTGAGGAAAAATAATAGTTGCGCAGGCAGAGAATGGTGGAATCAAGAGACATGTCCATGGTTAAGAGTGGAACACATACACAGGCGCTCTGCCGCCATGCCGCAGGCACCGCGGGCCCTAGTGCAGCACTGTGTCCATGTCACTCGCACCTAGTGTAGGACTGTCTGCTCAATCTTGTGGTGCATTTATATCGGAAGCAACCCCATCGAATTTAATGCAAAGATTCACCAACTCGATCATGTGGAGTAGTTTAAATCTAGATGGGAGCCGCTATGGATTTTCCTTTTGATAGACCTTGAAGGTGGTGATGTGTGTACCTACACTTCAGGCCGAACGCGATATATAACCTGGAGGTAGTTTTAAAGCGTTATTACACGTACTATTGAGGGCTTGGGTGTGGGTTAGATGATCTGGGGTTGGCGGCATTCCCGATCAATACCTCCTGAACAAAGCCGACTACCCCTTGCTGGTTGATTGATGATGTATACTGACCAAAATGGGTGGATAGAGTATCGACGGATATGCTACAGGCCAGCTTATAGGCTCGGAAGAGGATAAAGCACCACTGCATACAGCCAAGGGAAGCGCAAATAGCTAATGCCCCAGAGAGTGACGAGTGGTCAAATTTGATATAGCATAGCGAAAAACAACATGACAGCAAGAACTACCAATAAGCTTGCAGATTCTGATAGCCCTGAAGTACAAAATACAATGGTATGACCGGATATTGTAGGTTCAAAGGATTGAAGAGCGGGAAAATAGAAGATCAAAGAAATAAAAAGTTCATCCAAGCACCATGCGATATCGTACACATGTTATTCCCATTCTCTTGCGCCTAGCCGAATAACTCTGTCCCTCACCGTCGTGTACAATATTTTGTGCAGCTCCGGCAATAGCCAGAAAGATACCGGTCGTCGAAACGGGGTGCTTGGTAGCAACTTGGATGCCTCCAACACGGGCTAAATCGGCTCACGACCTTATGGCCGCAGCCGTCGTAGGTGATGTGCATCCAAAGACACATTTTCCTAAGCCTTTGTTAGAGTTGTCCTTGCTCACCCAGGCTTCAAGATAAAAGAAAGACTTACAATTTAAAAACAGAGCAGCGGAATGTGCGTGTAGTTGAGGTTGTAGCTTTTCCTGGACTTCAAGATATTAGGACTTAAAATATATAGAAAATCAAAGACAGGATCGGATAAGGTAGATATTGGAAGGCTATAACTCACTAAGAAAGCACAATTGAATCTGTATCTTCGAATTTGCTTAGAGGAGGGTATTTGACTTGTTGGAGAGTCACACCATCTAGAGGAAAGGACGGGTATTATATACTGCATACATTTATCCATAAAACGGCATAAGCCCCAGAGATAAGCAGAAGGCGTATAGAATAGGCATAGCCTATGGGTAGGAGGCTGTGAGAAGTCATGAGAGCAGTGTAGAGCTACGCCGTGGAAAGGATAGAGAGCGACTTTATTGCATTAAAAAAATTACAAGCCTCAACCTGCCAACGTCAAAGGCTCTCAGTATTCCAACAAGGCAAGGGGCGGCATAGCCATTTGGCACAGGCAATTGTGACAGGAAAAGTGCGTTGAAGGCATTTACTTCAACCCTAAAGACCTTCAATCCTCCTGTTCAATGTAGGGAGTCTAACTACGGTCTCGTTCGTTTAGCAGAGCTCACTGGCCATAGCCAAGAGCCAGGCTTTTTGGTCTACTATGTAGTTAGTTAGTGGTTAAAGCTTCCGCTCCAGCATGAAACAACAACGTCACAACTCTAATTTCACCATCAGCGTTCATGGCAAAACATGGAACTGATCGGACTCGATAATGTACGCCAACCCAGATGTATCTGTTCCTGGTGCCTGGCAGGTTCATGGTGTGACAAGTGTTGACTGTTCAACTGCCATCATGCTCATACTGGTCTAGAAGTTGATGTCTAACTAGGCGTTTCCTATCGCTTTCTCAAGTCCCTTAGGCGATTCCTCTCCCGCGCATTGTCAAAAGATCGAGTGCATTCTTCCTGCTGTATGGATGTATACGCGGCGAACATCTAAGGTAATCCGGAACGACTTAATCCCACTACGGCTCTATTTTAACACAGCCTTCCCAACCCATATTACTGCCTCTGAGAACAGTATTTTAAGGCTTCCACACTAAAAACTCCAAATTCCAAATTTCAACCTGGTTGAGGTGTGAGGGACAACGGCGTATCTATGGCCGGCCACATGGCTGCTGCCTACAAAGCTAGGCACCCGGCGTAGCAAAATTTCTCCTCGGCCTTCAGCGGCACATTCATATCAAAAACAACTCCACTGGTGGTCTGCGTACCTACACTTCAAGTCAAACACAATATACAAGCTGACCGCGAAGAGATGGTTTAATAGTATCATTGCGCTCTCTTGAGGCGGACGGGTTTTTCTGGGTTCAGAGGCATTATCAATCAATACCCTCGTCGACAAAGCTGACGGTTGATAATGCATATTGCCCGGAATTGGTCAATGGCGAGCTAGTGAAGATACGACAGGACAGCTTACGACTTCACGAGAGACTAAAGCAGTACCTTACACAAATATATACCAAAACTAGTTTGCATCCAGTGATCGGCTCAGAAGCACAAATGTATATTTTCAAATCTTTATTTGCGAAAGTATACTGCTTCCTTATCAGCCATATCCCTTCGTTTTCAACATTACCTCATTCCATTGATACTGCGGATTTATTGGTCTAATATCAGTTACTTTAGTGAAGCCAATTGCTATGGTGGCATATCCTTCCCCCAACTTCCATTTACAGGCCTATGTATATCCCGCATACCCGCTCGAGCTACTGCCTTCGGTGCCTTTTTCCTGCCACAAACGCCTGAGTCAAAGGCTACGCCGCCTGTTGCCTTGCTGGAATATATAGAGCTTTTGGCATGATGACAGACAGATTGAGGCTTCTAAATATTTTATGCGATATGGTCACTCCCCATTCTTCCCATAGGCGAAGGCAGCCCTACATTGCTCTCATGACTTTTCATAGCCCCTTACCCATGGGCTATGCCTATCCTATACGCCTTCTGCCTAACCTCTGCTAAGTGCCTATCCAGCTTTATGGATGAGTATGGACAATATAAAATGCTGTCATTTTCCCTAAATGTTGCTCCTCTCAAACCAAATCAAGAAATCCCTCCTCAAGCGAATTTGAAGATATATATCCAATTGTGCATTTTCGGTGAGTTATTGCTCTACACATTTCTACTCTATCCGTGTGTCGTACTCTCATTTTTAATGCCTTGAAGTCCAAGCAAAGCTACAACGCTCGATTACGCACGCGCACATATATAAACGTTGCTCTGTTCCGATTTTGAACGGTGAGTATTCCCCCGATTCGAAAATTGGTAGGCAGAGCCAATTCTAACAAATGCTTAGGAAAATGTGTTTTTACCAGTACACCACTTTTACCGACTGTGGCCATAGGCTTTTAACCGCGTTCTCAGCCTGTGATAAGTACCCAACTTGTCCCTTCGTCCCCATTGTGAGCCGGCTGACGGCCCCCGGCGAGTGTCCTAACTGCCAAAGATATCCTACGCCAGAGTGAAGGATGCTGCTGTTCGGTTAGATGTGGGACGGTGAGGACTACTATCGCAGAGTGCCCGCATAGGCCTATTCTTGGGCATTTGCGAATTTATATTTTCACACTTTCCATCAGTCATTTTGGTTGTTGAGAAGCGTCGTTTTCCTTGTGTCTCTGCGCTTTTATTTTCTGGCCATTCACTCATTTGAAATCTACCATTGCCGGCTGTGTCATTATATTTTGTATTTCAGAATTATCAGCATCTGCGAAGACTGGTGATAGTTCTTGCTGTGAGATTGTTAGTTATTGTTACATCAAATCTGATCAATCTCCGCTCGCTAAAACCTAGATATCTGTATTTTCATTTGTATTGCGTGGTAATTGCAAGTTGTAGATGAGCTAGACATTTGTTTATAAGAAATTGAATAAGATCATTGGCTATGTACCAGCTTTCCGAATATATATAGCCAGATATCCAAAGTTTTCGGGATCGTGCGGGAATTCCACTGCGTCATAACTACGCAGCATTTCCCTCAGACGAGAAGATTCGGGATCGGTGCTTGAGGCATGTAAGAATGATTTCATGAAGAATGCGTGATTTCAACATTGTATGCGGGTACTCCCCAGTAAACTTACGTGAATCTTTTCTCTCCACGAACCGCCTCCCAGATTAATAAAGCTGGTCGGGCAATATCTGAAATTATCTGTCTGACTGGGATGTTCGGTGCAATGGAAACGACTGCCGTTGATTCATCAACTTCAAGAAACCCTTCCGGATCTTCTAGGACGGTAATTCCGGATTCCTGCAGGACAGATCGCTCCGTCTCGTTGTATATAGGATCCTGCGCATAGCACGGTACTGTTCTCACCCCAGAATTTCTATCTTTCTTACTAAAGATATCACTTAGGGTTAGAAGCATTGCATGTTGAAATAGGGTTCGCTCCGTATCAAGTGGCCCGCAAGCAAATCCCACGATCTTCTTGACCTGGAATGGGTGTTGGGATCGAGCCAGGGTTGACCTAAGGTCCTGACACGTTTTAGTGGTCTCCCATTCTTGCAGGCCAGTTCGAAACAGCTCTTCAACTTTGGCATGAGTCAAGATAGGCGAACCCAGATCCGGTAACTTTGTAACCTTGTCTTGACATATCGTAATGTTCTCAATCTGGATGCTACAGTAGGCGCGGTCGGTGCAGAGGCTGAAATGGTCGTCGACGAGGTGTTGAACTGATTTATAGAAAATGAACGGCTTTTGTCTTCGTTAGGTACTAAGTAAGTTATTTGACGATCTAAAGCCACGGCCCGTAGCGAAGCTGAGAATAAGAGGGGAGAGAGACTGTACACAACGCATTTCTGATCAGGGTGTGGACTGTCATAATCATTCAATACACGGCCGGGCTTAAAGACTTCGAAAGCAACTGGTATTCCATCTATCCCTGGGACTAGGATTGTCTGTTCTTTTCCAGCAGCATTCTTGAGCTGCAGATGAATGTCTCGAAGAACGTCCATGCTAAACAACTTCGTACCAGCATCATATAACGATTCGATTTTTGAAACTGCTTCGGCCTTCATACTGACTATCTCTTCATCGGATTTTGTAATTTCGGGTATCATCCGGCTAGCCAAAGTAATTCCGCGCTTGGGATTAATTGGGAGTTTGGGCTAGCTGTTTGTGAGCATGTCGATGCACCACTAAGATACGGGGTAAATACCAAAACACCCATTTTTTCAGACGATCCAGAGTTAGCTCTTTAACAATACACTATTAGAACGGACCTTCAGTCTGAAAGGTGACGAGAATAATTAGTTGCTCCTGTTGATGATGTCGATGTGGTTAAATTAGATCGAGCACTGGGATCGCCAGGCGCTAATCCCATTTTGGATTAGTAGCATCAGGCCTCGACCTTAGCCGCATGCAACATTTCGCGACATTCAATGACGACGAACGAAACAGCTGCTGCCCTCAATTCAAGATACCCAATCACCTATTAGGTGGAATCGAAAGGCGGAGAGCCATTTTGATATCCCGCCGCTTCCGCATTTCCAATATGCTGAGCTGGCATCGCATCGGCTCAACTTTAGGCCAGTGCAGGCCTGGACAGAGAATACCTGCTCTGTCACGATATCATGCCAGATGCTTCGTTCAGCAGATCAGGCAGGAATCAACTCTGCCAGATCTAGCTTTATTACGGGCCCTGGTGTCACATAATCCCGACACTACCTCGGTCGTCCATAGTGCTTCTGGACGTTCTTTTACCTATGGGAATCTTGTCGCCGATGTCATACTAGCACAAGACAGGCTTTTACAACAGTCTAGAGCCCAGCTGCAAGGCAAACCCGTAGCGTTTCTGGCGGAAAACAGTTACGATTACGTAGGTACTGTATTTCTCTTGCATATCCTCAATACCAAGCTTTGTGTGGATCGGAAGGGCTGTCCGCCGTGATAATTGAAATATAGTTCGCTTATGATTCTACACTGTAGTTATGCTATTATCTATTCTTGCATCAGATGCGATAGCTCTCCCCCTTTCGCCTAGCTTTCCTACCGGTGAGTTAAGGTATATTCTTGATAATTCGCAGGCACCGGTCATGCTAGCTACTGGAAAATATGCGGAGCAGGCAGAAAAAGTTCTTGCCGGGAAGCTCGAGAAAACTCCTCTTTTGGAAATTGTCGAAAAACATACTTCAAAGACCGAGTGTTCCCCAGATATCAAATTTTCCAATACTAGCCTGCCACAAGGGGGTATGATGCTCTACACATCAGGGACCACAAATAGACCAGTATGTACCGTGTCATATCCAGGTTTTTTCCAACTAAGAGACTCGGAGTGATACTTACGATAGTATCATTATAGAAAGGCGTGTTTCTCCCACATTCCGCGCTTGCGGCTCAGTCTAAATCATTAGTCGATGCCTGGTCATACACCCCTGATGACAGGCTATTACACATCTTACCTCTTCATCATATCCATGGGACAGTTAATGCCATTCTCGCTCCTCTACTCGCTGGGTCTTCAATAGAATTCATGTACCCATTCAATCCCACCGCCGTCTGGAATCGATTAGCCGCTCCATTTCTACAACAGAAAAATAACAGCAAGGGGCTCAAAACCCCAATTACTTTCTTCACAGCCGTTCCGACCATCTACCATCGACTCATGACCACTCACGATAGTCTCCCAGAGGCTACACAAGCCGCCGCCAAAACCGCAATATCACCAAGCAACCTTAGATTGAACATTTCAGGCTCCGCGGCTCTACCAACTCCTACCAAAGCAGCCTGGTCCAGGCTTAGCGGCGGAAACGTTCTCCTCGAAAGATACGGAATGACCGAGGTAGGAATGGCGCTCAGCTGCGGTCTCAACTTCGAGGATAGGGTAGACGGTAGTGTCGGCTGGCCTCTCCCATCCGTTGAAGCAAGACTATTCGACCTCGATGCCCAAGAGGTGATCGAATCAGGGAAAGAGATCGACTCAGCCGGCCGCGAGCGAGTAGGCGAAATCCAACTTCGAGGTCCTACCATTTTCAAAGAATATTGGCGAAATGAAAAGGCCACCAGCGAGTCGTTCATTAACGACCCAGATGGGAAAGGCAGCTGGTTCAAAACCGGTGATGTGGCTATTCGGAAATTCGTTGATGGTGCTGGCCACGGACCACACTCTTGGTCCCGGGGCCCGATGTATTTCATCCAGGGCCGTCAGAGCGTCGACATAATCAAGACCGGGGGTGAAAAAGTCAGTGCTCTCGAAGTCGAACGAGAGTTACTATCTCTGTAAGTCTGCAACCAAGGCGGCCCTCCTTTTAGTGATCTATTATCCACGCCGATTATTAGATTAGAAGCGCCAACCATTTGTTTCATAACTAACAAAATAAAAATGAACAGCCCTGAAGTCGCTGAGGCAGCTATCCTCGGACTCCCATCCGACAAATGGGGTCAAAAAGTCGCGGCAGTACTAGTTCTGGACCCCAAACTGGCCAATGTCCCAAGTAGCCGTACAGGAAAACCATGGGGAATCCTAGATATGCGACGCGCCTTGAAGGATAAATTGGCTATGCATAAGATTCCACAGGAGCTCAGAATCCTCCCAGATGCGATCCCGAGAAATGCTATGGGTAAAGGTACGCATCTAACTGATGTTACTAAATTGTTTTTTTTTTCGTAATGAATGATTTCGGATGAAATTAAAGCTGACTGACTATCCTCGTGTTATATAGTGAACAAAAAGACACTTGCAAAACAGGTGTTTGGTGACATGCTATAGATTGGATGACAACAGTTAAGGGTAGATAACGCAGCAATGCGGCTTTTGTACGACTATGTATCAATATGTATAATAACTACTTGGACAAACGCGATGGTGTTTTAACTTGCTACGTGTCTGGCGCAAATGCTTCTTCGTAGATCTTCTTTTGCTGTCGTAAATCTGTTGTTCATTTTAAACAAGGCTGTATTTGCATTTTCTTCCGAGTACATACGAGATTTTGAGAGGCGCCGACTGGTAGATTCAGCCGAGTAGAGAATGGGAAACATGAAGGCTGATACCGCAAGCTATGTTATGCACAAATTCAGGAAAGCAGACGTTAAAGAGATGGAAACAAGTGGAATACAGTATACGGCATGCATCATGCTTCTGGAATATAAACTGGAAAGCTTGGGCATAAAATATGGGATATACTAGGATAGGATAACGTCAGATTCTCATAAAATAACATGGAACGGGCTGGGCGTAAGCTTGGGAGGCCAAGTTTGAAATAAGCAGCCGAAAAGCACAGAAAGAACAAAGTCGATTACCAGCTTGCCGTCTCAAGGGGGAGAGACAAGCTAGGCTCTCGTGAGATTTCTAAGAGCTTCAATGTGCCAGGGTGAATTACTGTGGACGTCTGACACTCGCTCTTTTCAAGCATGCCTCCCAAGATCCCTTCAATTAGCGGATATAAAGTGTCATATCGCATAAAACCATCCGTTTATTCTATTTTAAACGGTGAACTTGGCCCTCGCGCGGGTGCTTCCAGAATGGGCGCTGTCGGTGTGTCCGGAGAATTCAATGACATCGGTATCCTTCAACCGAAGTGTGTCCTTGAATTTCTTGCCGATTGATAGGAGAACCTTTTGGGCGTTTTCGCCTTTGCCGACTGAACGAGTCCATAGACCGACTCTGTAAAATGCCTTGCGGACATTAACAACAACTCCCATGAGCTCGTTGTCTCCATCATTCTCTAGGGTTTCGCCGATAGCAGCGAGCTGCGTGTGGAGCCATAGTTCATCGATGGGTGTCGAGTGCTTGTTCTTGAAGGAGTATGACCATTTGCCTCCATGCTTATTTTGCTTGTCTTCCCATTCCGGTCGGACACCCTTTTTGAATAGATGGTAGTCGGCCTTGAGTCCGAGTTCAGAAGTAGGAGTGATATTGTTCTAAAAGATGTTAGAAACTTAAGTTCGCATGCAGGAAGATGGATGCGCCACAGTGCGCGAAGCGGTGAAAAGCTCACATAGATACCCCAGAATTCCTCCACCGAGTTAAAAGTCACAACTTCTTTCAAAAGGTCATTCCAGTTGTCGCCCTATCGTAGAAATTCCAGGTATTAGCTCCAAACTACCAATCATCCACTCCGAAGCCAAAGGAGAAAAGCCTCATGCATACCTTGCCGCTTGGTGGTTTCGTGAACCAGAGAGTCCATTCATTCATCAGAGGGTGCTTAACGTTGAAGTTATTAGGGTCGTGGAAAACAGTCACATCGCCTCCATTTTCCGTGCTGGCAGCGACTCCGTCTGGGCCTGAGTTTTCATTGGTGACGGTCTTCTCAGGACCGTTTTCAGTTGCGACTGTTGCCATATTTCGTTGATTGATGTGCAGTTGTATCGGGAGGGTTGAGGGATTCGTCTAGATGACTTAAGCTGGTGCGCTAGAGGCCGCAATGAAAACTCAAGAGCAGCGAGAAGGCGAACGAGGTCGAGGTGCGTGAGGTTGACGTTTGAGCTTCAGGCAAGGTAAGAGGGGATCCCGGTCGAGGTGAGGAAGGACCGACGTCTGGTGGTAGAAGACGAGTAGAGAAGAAGACCAAGCAGAAGTGAATGAGAAAACCCTCTGCTCCAGGCAGAATTAAAAGTGAAATGCTTTCGATAGTTGTGAAGTCGCAGAGACGTTGCTTTTTTTGCCTGGTTAACTATTTTTTGCCCTTTTTTACTTTTTTTGGCACTTGAAGAGATGAGTTTGTGCTGTTTGATTCGATTTTTTTTCCGCCAACCAAAAATCAGCCGCAGAACAACCTCGCAGTTTTACGGCTCAGCATGCAATCTGTAAATAGTTCTTTGTGCATCCTCATTCTATTGAGGTATAAATTGTATATATTAATAAGAGTATGTTGGTCTATGTATTGAAAAGAAGCAATTTGTCTAGCCTGCAAAACCATGTGCCAAACGCCGGAGAGCAGCAGAAAAACCCAGTCTAGTAGCCCATCGCAAAATGATACAAAATCACAATCCGGAACAAGCAAATCCATGGGGTATTACGCCTCTCCTCCCTTGTTGTTGATAACGCTCAATATGCAGTTCCACCCTAGAAGAAACCGTCAGCAACAAGTATATAATGAAGTATCAAAGGGCGTAACAGAGAGGAGACGTACCTAAGCTCACAACATTCACAACAAGCACTCGATGTTGCAGAGGAACCAGGGAGAAGTTAGCTGCCTGTACCCAGGGCCACAGCATCAGATTCGTCTTGTAGGCAGTCAAATAAGTCGACCTGAGCTTCTCCATGGGATCATTGCCTTCCAAGATCGACATCGAGGAGAGGAATAGGAACAAGTGCGTTGGAGTGAACAGGAGCTGATCACAGCCCACTCTCGCAACCAATGTAGCCGTAGGGCTTCTGAACGCTACGTTCCTCTGTAGGAATTTGAACCAGGTAGTTGCACCAGGCCCGAAGATGCCTAAACTCGGCCAAAATGATTAATGATCTCTCCCTTAACATCTCACGGAAGAAATAAGAAAGCCCGAGTACGTACAACCACCATAGAGAACCATACGACCCGTGCGAGCATAGTCATGGTTCTCAATTCCAACGCGATCAACGAGCTGCTGTGCTAGGGAATCTCCAGCTCCAAATAGGATCTTTTAAAGGCAAGCCAACTGTTAGGAATGCAACGGCATGGAAGTTGAGCTGAGGTTACTCACAGCACTGCCAACGCTCTGCGTGAGCAAGGGTCGCCGGCTTAAGCAAGCTTGGTACCTGGATAATTAAAAAGTCAGTTAGCTTAATGACAGGGTCTGTGACAATTGCTTTCTAACTTACCACCTCAACATCTTGAACGATATGCAAATGACTGACTTGAGATAAAAGAGAGAATTCAGTTGGTCACTCTTGAGCCAGGGAGGAAAAAAAGAGCTTCAAGTCATGCGGTCTTGCAAGCTCCTCAACAAGTTCGACCTTGTGACGCCAGCGATTTTTTTAGGCCCAATCGGGAATTGATCACTGGCTGCGCGCAACGATTTTATGTGGAGAAACGCGAACAAAGGGGGTAAGCCTCTATGCCCACGACCAGAGCGCGTTATGGCCACGCAGCTGTACTCCTAATTTGGCGAGATTGTAGGGCTTAGGGCTGCGCCTCAGGGTTGCCGCCCAAACTCGCTTAGGCTGAGCTTAGGTAATGCTCCACAGCCGCTTCCCAGGCCAACCGCGAACTTCTCAAAGCCCGCCGACGAAAGAAAGCGACACGACTGTTCGACAACAAAAGGCTTCCACGACCGCCCCTCTCCTTCGCCTTTCCCGGAAACCTTTCAATTCCACTCCCATAAATCAACATGGCTGACGCTCCTCGTGGAGGTGCCCGCGGCGGATTCGGCTCGCGCGGTGACCGTGGTCGTGGTCGTGGCCGTCGCGGTCGTCGTGGCCCAAAGAACGAAGAGAAGGAATGGCAACCCGTTACCAAGCTCGGTCGTCTCGTTAAGGCCGGAAAGATCACCAGCATGGAGCAGATCTATCTTCACAGCTTGCCAATCAAGGAATACCAGATCGTCGATTTCTTCCTCCCCAAGTTGAAGGATGAGGTTATGAAGGTACATACGAAAAATCCATGGGAGGAGTGCTGTTATTTTTTTGCCTACCGCTCTGGGAGAGTGATAGAGAGGAGACTTGCGGTTTTTAGGAGTTTTATTTCGATAAAGACGAATTGCTGATTGGGATTTTTTTCGATGGATATAGATCAAGCCCGTCCAGAAGCAGACTCGTGCCGGTCAACGAACCCGTTTCAAGGCTATTGTTGTCATTGGTGATTCGGAAGGTCACGTCGGTCTCGGTATCAAGACCTCCAAGGAAGTCGCTACTGCTATCCGCGCCGCTATCATAATCGCCAAGCTCAGCGTCCTCCCCGTCCGCAGAGGTTACTGGGGTACCAACCTCGGTGAACCTCACTCTCTGCCAGTTAAGACTAGCGGAAAGTGCGGTTCCGTCAGCGTCAGAGTACGAATTCCTATATATTCTTTTGGCGTCGATAGCTTGAAATCGATTTGGAACTAACATGTTAAACTAGCTTATCCCCGCTCCCCGTGGTACCGGTCTCGTCGCATCCCCCGCTGTCAAGCGATTCCTTCAATTGGCTGGTGTCGGTGACATCTACACCTCCTCCTCCGGCTCTACCAAGACCCTCGAGAACACCCTCAAGGCTACCTTCGTCGCTGTCGGCAACACATACGGTTTCCTCACCCCCAACTTGTGGAAGGAGACCAAGCTCGTCCGGAACCCACTGGAAGAGTTCGGTGATGTTCTACGGGAGGGAAAGAAATATTAAAAGAATAGAAAAGTTTTTCTTCTGTTTTCTTAATACTTCTCCTTTTCTTGCCGTTTTTTCCTCATTTTATTCTAGTTAGCGGATAATAACTTCCACCCCCGGATGATTCCAACCAAATGAGACATGATTTTTTCATCTGATGAAGATGGATTCTTCTCCATATCACTCAAAACCAGCTACATCATCCCGTATGATTTTCTAGTTTATACCATTCTATCCTGCCGTTGTAGCGGATATAACTGTGTGCTGTTACAACTTGATCAAGGGGTGTACCCAGTACAAGCAACCACCACTTCCACGTTGGCCATGAACCTGTAGTTCACTTTTGCTTTTTTCTAAAAATGCTCCCTTGATCTTCGCCCTCTGCGGTATTTCTATGGTCGTACATACATATGTAAGATGTAAAAATAACCAGTTATATGCACCTCTTTCCTTGCACCTCTTCAACCTACCTGAACGATGACGCCGAACGCAGCCAAGGAACAAAGGAAAACAACAGGTACTTATCTGTAGGAACACTAAGACAAGTAGATCGCATTGGATAGGATGTTTCCCCGCTCGCTTTTTTCCCATTTTCCAACTTAATTGTGGTGGTTCGAGAATTCCTTGGTTGTACATATATAGCACTGGCTGTGCCTAGCCCGCCTTGTAGATATATGCATACCACCCCGCTGGCCTTGTATACCCTAGATACGCATGTAAAAAGAGCCGCGAAGACCCTCACGATGATATATAGATGAAATGATACGAGGATGAAGATATAGCAAAACAATGAGAGCCAGCTGTGGTTTCCTAAATGTTGTCTCCAGAATGCAAGATACCATGGGCCAGCTGAGGTTCACATTTCGATGTCTTTCTATATACCAGCAACGCCAGGAAAGCAATAACACAGTTAGCTTCGCCAAAGGCACACACAGAGAGAGGATAGTATAAAAGCTCATGGACACTAAAAAAAACAAGCTCTTCACCAATCCTCTTCACCACTCAACGCTTCCGTCTCGTTCTTCCTCACGCAGTCATAACTACATCGGCACAGTTCTCGGCGAAGGTCTGACTCTTAAGAGATATCGCATCGTTGCCGTGCACTGTGCAAATCGGCCTATAGCGTCAAGTTATTTGCCTAAAGCGGAGCAAACAAACAGAGATTTCAAAACGGCAACACAGTCTTGTCTTTAGCATAAGATGCCTTCTCGAAAACATAGAAGCAGACTCTCCCTCAGTCATGTTAGCCAGAACAACGACAGTGACAGAGGTGTGAATCAAGTTTCTGAAGCAACAGGTTAGTTGATTAATCATCCCTTCCTTCAGCTATTTCCCCTTTCCCCCCTTCCATCTTGGAGATTTATATTGTTTTCTTCCATCTCTTCTCCCTAAACGATCAGAGCAAACCAAGCTGACTCTGACTCGAAAGGACATTCAGCTCAAAGAAGGATCGTTGTCCCGCAACACCTGAGGCCACCTTCAGAAGGACGATTCTATAGTCTGACAGACATTCCAACCACTTCAACTTCTGCTTCTAACCAGAGAAGATCCAGCGTGGGAGGCTTTCCACTCAGGCCAAACAGGTCGAATTCAAGAGCCACAGTAAGCCGTCTCTTTGACTTTGGAAGTAATAAAACGATAGTTCCGCAACGGTCAGCATCCAGAGCATCAATGTCTAGCACTATGACACTCTTTCGCTCCGCCTTTGGCGGTGGCAAGAAGGCTTCCAAGCCAGAAGAGGACGAATTCCTTGACGACACCTATTTTGCAGATGGTTCTTGTAAACCGATTCTTTCCTTCAAAGGAGGAGCTGCTTGGAAGTACATCGATAAGGAGCGTGAAGAACTCGCGTTGGACCTATTTTGGCCAACTAAGCCAGCCACATCCTACGAAAATCCGTTTCGCCCAGATGTCTTACCAATCGTTGAGCTCAAGCCATTGTCTCAATTTTGCAACCTTCGAGTCCTGAAATTGTCGGGAATGCTGCAATCTTACCAGAAGTATATCTGGCTGGCTGCCTGGAACAATCCTCATCTGGAAGAGTTGGAGTTGGAAATGGCATTGGAGCCATGCATTCGCCGTCCCTTTAATTCGCGGTGGCCATTAATCAAGGGAGACTGGATCCCGCGTACGGCGGAGAAAGCCCATGGTTCATACTAGTAAGAACAAACAAACCTGAAATTCAAACACAAGGATACAAACCGACTAACACATTTGCATATTAGTGGCGACAGCGGATCTGGCGAGTTGAGCCGGCGCGTGGGCTTCGGGGAATACCTCGACAAGCTCGCCATTGCCGAAGCGAAAGAAAAGTCCATCATGAATGACATGGCACCCGGGCGACTTACAGTCGTTCACCTCTCTCTGAGCGGGTTCGTAGTCGACTCCGACCCGTTCTTTCTTTGGTTCAACCCACTTCGGCTGCGGGTGATCAATTTCAAAAACGACTGCGTGGACGCAGGGTTCGCTCTTCCTAATAACATGGCGGATCACGTCGTGATTTCCTGGCCACGCCACGTGGTAGAACAAGCCATGTGGGCGAGACGAGTCAAGCCCGGTGAAGTCAAGCTGATCGACCTCGGGACCAAGAACCGCGACGGCCAGCCATCAAGGGGGGTATCTAGCGGCCAGACCGGAAGCCACGCTGGATGCAGCCGTCACCACGGCCAGGGAGCCATAGCTGGCGATCAGGTCCAGGACAATACCAACACCACTGCCACTGCCCCTACTCTTCCTCCCCGTAACCATCACCGCAATCCACTGAGCATAAGAACCCGCGCCCATCTGGCCAGCCTATCAAACAGAGGGCGAAGCACCGAAGTAGTAGAAGCGGGAGCAGAAGCAGAGAAAGAGACCAGCGCCCCGAGCTCAAAGAAGTCAAAGAAGAAATCTCCCAAGTCCCAGGAGCCCAACCAGGAAGCCAGCTCGAACACCACCGAACCCCGTCGCTTTCTTCAACTCCCCAACGGCCGTCGTGCTTTTTCTAAGAAGTCGAAATAAACAAATTCCACCTCCGCTGAAAAGTGGGCCAAGATGACTCATCACTTGCCCCCCCCTTTCTTTTTCCACAACCCCAAAGCTTTATCACAGTTGACGAAGAACGAAACGAAGTATGAAAACGGACAGAAAAACCACTTTTCTTTTTACCATTTCTTTGTGTTTTGTTGCTGGTTATTGCCTTGTTTTTGTTTGGCCGAGAATACCTTGTCTCTCTTTTCACCTACGAAATGATCGAGACTGATGGCACCAACCTGGTAATTATGGGATGGGTTCCCGCCCCCTTTTTCACGATGTACGAATTCATGGGATTCCCTTCTCTTTTATGACGAATAATTAGTTCAGTTTGTTTTATTTCAGAATAGTTTGGCTCCTCCCTTGTATTAATAGTGATAGCATCAATGACAGGGAGCGATACCCACAGCCAAGAGAATTCCATTTAAAAGTAGAAGTTAGTTACGACTATATTGTAGAGATATGTCCAATTTCGATACATGTTCAGAGTCAATATATTAAAAAAAAAAAAAAAAAAAAAAATAGGCGCCCACAAATTATAGGCAGGATAACAAATAGGTATATACCCCACGAATATCGAACTTTTGCAAGTGCCGGATCCCCATGCTAATTAACGACCGAGGAATCGGGGGTAAGAGGTGAGAGGATTGTGAGGTATTGCTAATAGTCGAGGTGATTTTGTGTAAACATTTGCCCAGCTTGTGTAATACTAATCGTCTGGTATCGACCAGACGCCTCACGTTCGGCGGATGCTCCTGACGCCGGTGATAGTCACTTGGCAGAACTATGCATCCTCGCGATCACCAATGCGGATTCCACCTTCATTTCCGAAGCCATTCGACCAGAATCCGTCCATACTGGTTGTTCTATAGTTGAAGGTTCGGTATTAGCAATCCAGTCCATTTCAAGTTACACATAGATCGGCATGCCACTTACGTCTGCTGCCAGTTATCATAAGACACGAGAAGCCAGTAGCCAAACACGCCCTGGAGGAGGACATCCAGGATAGCATAGACGATGATTTCAGAGTCGACAGTCATCTTGCCGGAGCTTGAGCCCACAGCCCAGATTCTGAAGTACCATACTAGTTAGCCGAAACAGTTTAAAATATGGGACGTGGGTAGGAGGATAAAGCTTACATTGGGTAAATAAGCATAACGACAAGGGAATAGCCAGCAATTGAAGAATAAAAGGTACGTGTCTTTTGATCCTTGGCTTGAGTAGCCCGACGGCCACGATATCCAATCTGGTACACGATCGTTAGGTACGCGAGGCAGGAGATCGTATACCAAGCCCATGATCGACGGCGGTGTGCAACGCATGCACTGATAAGCCCGGTAACGACCATTATTAGATTTGCGGATACGGATACTAGCAAGCTAGCACCGTTCAACCCGGACAAGAGGGTTAGGCAGATAAGGATCATGGGCATGGTCAATCCCCAGTTGAGATACCTTGCCCAGTACACCTCCCTATAGATATCTCGTACGGTATCAGGGGCGTGCTTGTGATGTTTGTGGTGCTCGTCATGATTATATGTAATTCCCAAACCCATGGCCATGGCGAAGTACGAAAGGAATGAGATTGTCGTGACGAGCGAAACGAGAACGTGGAAAATCCGTTTGGACTAGCCGGGGATAATTAAGTTAGCGAGTGAATCGAAAACCGTCTGGCGACGTGGATATAAGCTTACCACAACTGCTCGTGCTGCTAAGACGTAGAAGACGAGCGAACTCAATAACATCAGAATTGCAACGACCCTATCGGAAGAAGTATTAGATACAATATTATCTTGCAACTGAGCAGAGGTTATTAGCCAGCGTACCATAATCCTCGCCGACCAACACTTGTTGTTCCTTCTATGATAGGGTCCGGCACCGGCACCGGGTCAATTGGAGGGACTCCGATATCTCCAAACATGTCGGCAGTTGGCTCAATCATTACTACTGATGATCTAGCTGTATTGAAAAAACAAACTAGGTGTGGTTTTGTGCAGCGTGATGGCGTTTCTTGCTGAGATATATATCGTCTCACTTAAATAGATGGGGCGAAAAAGAAGACAGCACTTCCGCTTGAAGGAGGTGAAGAATCATTTCCTGCCGCCATAGGCCGGCGGCGAACTTGCGTTCTATAAGAGGCATCACATCGCAGAGCAATATTAGGCTTCTCCCTAAGAAACCTTGAAACCACACATCCGTCGTCATAGTTCCAACTTCTGTCATGGAAATCCAATCGGGGCGAATGGGCGGCTTGAGGAGCTCTGACTAAACAGGTTAATACATGGTTGATGGCAACTTTGAAAGAGTATCGCCTCCGTAGACTAGGCTGAGGTCTGGGTCAAGATATCATCATTGCTCTCCGTATTCACACGTTCAGTGAAGATCAAACATGCAGAATGACATGTTCTGGTCATGTGACAGGATCCCAGCATCTTTAAACTAATTAGTGAGCTCCACCTGGTGGGCCGTGCATGCTCGATCGTAGCCACCAATCAGATTTCCTCAGGTTCAACTGCAAACATTTACGTAGTATAAAGGTCAATAATCATGAATATAAATAGACCCAGTTTGAGTGCTTTGGCAATATAAAATGAAGAAGTAAATTAAGATAGTAATCACTCTATGCGATGAAAGTAAGTAGATCATGAAGTTCAGTACTGCGTGCACTATTGGCGGAGCAAGGGATCAAGTGAAAGTGCATGTTAGTATATAGTCGCTACTGCCTACTGCGCGGCGCTTATGTAGGTAGAGATAGGAAGGATCCTTCTCGCTAATACCAAGCCTCATCATATCCATGGCAGTGTTCAGCTACCAATTAGTAGCATGTCCTCCTTCCTCATGATTACTAGGACCCCAGCGGTCCATTTCCTACCTTTAAAATTGAACGAACAAACTGGGGTATCGTTTGTGTTCCACCTTTCAATCAACGTCATCATTCGACGATATCCTCGCTCTTCTCTCTGTCTCCTTACGCCCAGCAAAATCACGTTGGGCTGATAGACTTTGGGGAAGCATCAGATCCAAGAAAAAAAAGAAAGTGCCGAGGCCAGGAGTCGAACCTGAGTCTCCGCTACCCATAAGGGCACGACACTGCGGCGTGCTGCCGTTGCACCACCCCGACACTTGAGTCATATTTTCCGCAACCCGATACTTGTAGGTGCCAGGCACGCTCCCGTGGTTCAAAAAAAAGAACTGCCGGGGCCAGGAATCGAACCTGGTCTTCCGTAGGAGTTGAGACTCCCACGACGTGCTAAACCCATTGGACCACCCCGGCAATATACCATTTTTCCCAACTTGATATAAGTAGCCGGCAGATGCTCATCTATATCCACGTGATAAAATGGTAGTACTGTCCAGTAGGCCACGCTTGTCCTGCAAATGTAGCGGGTATCTCAGCCTATTCAGGTACTCATCTCAGCCACTGAATGCTCGTTCTTCTCTCATAATTATTGAACAGGAATCCTCAAAACGCTCGGTCGAGAGAGAGAACGAGAGAACGAGAGAGCGAGTAGTTCTGTAGGAGAGGAGTGGTCAGGCAATGAGGGCATCGCAGGTCGACAGAGTCGCAACGTTATGCAACTGTTTGGGAGGGGAATTCATCAGCGACAAAAGTTCAAAGATCTCAAAGAAAACACTTCAAAAAGGAGGGGACATGTCTTTATATATGAAGTCTAATAAACTTTATGGCTTGCAGATTTTTCACCCCACTTGGTGAATTTGTGCCCCACTTTGTGCACCTCGAGCGGATGCGCGACCATCCGAGCTGGGATTACTAAGAATTGACCAATCGCCCATGCTCGCCACTGTCGTCACTGCTATTAGGTACGTGGGAGATTTCAGAGGAAGGAAGATAGAATGCGAGTAACTCTAGCACTTGAGCTGGATTTAAAAGAATTCACCGCTGAGGTATAATATTATGGAGTTGTGAATATTCTAATATTGGTATTTATCTAAAATTACATTCTAATTAAGCAGTAGCAGTAGCAGCGCTGCTGGAACCCTCCAGCGCATCCAGCTCCGCGACAACTGTATCACAGCGCTGGCAGAGGGAGTCTGCCTCTTCAGCGGGAACATCATATCGCCAGCAGCGAGGGCATTTGGCCTTGGAGGGTGCATAGATCCAAGCTCTTCCAATCTGCCCATCTGGTAGTTTCACTTCACCCTCATAACTCCATTCGGCTTGCCGAACTTCTTGTGAAACTTCGCCTGGCCCGTTGCTCACCGTTACAGACGATACCACAAAGAGGTCCGCGAGCTCTGACTTTATGTCCGCTGCCAGAACGCAGTCTTTGGGCAGCGCTAGATGGACAAATGACTGAAGCGAAGATCCCATTTGCTTTTTAGATCGGGCGGTTTCCTGCATATTCTTGATCACTGTGTTGGCGGCCATCAAAGTTGGGAGGCTTTTTTCCAGCATGGAGTTCTGCCATTCTTCCATAGGTTGGGTCATTAAACGTCTCAAGGGATGTTCGCATGCCGCTTTAATTGCTTCCGGAGCATGTTCCCATGACTCCTCGACAAGAATGGGGACAACTGGGCCAAGAAGGCTTTGAAGGTGTGTGTAGATGTGGAAAAGCGTAGTTTGTGCTGCTCGCCGACTAGTACCGTTTGCGGAGTCTGCATACAGTCGGTCTTTAATCGTCTCAATGTAGAAAGCGGAGAATTCAAGGTTGGCCCATCTGTTCATTGCCGTGACAGCCTTGAAAAATTCCATACTATCAAACGCTTCATGGCATGTATTGACAAGGGATCTGAGATGTAGCAGAGCCGCCTTATCGGTGACATGTAGTGATTCGTATGGGACTAAGGTATTAGGATTGAAATCTTGAAGAGCACCGAGTAGCAGTTTAAAGGTTACTCGGAATTTATGCAAACTCGAGTGAACAGTTTTGAGAACTTGCTGGCCAACGACCACATCCTTCGTGTAGTCACTTCCAGCTGCCCATAAACGGAGAGCATCTGGGCCGAGAGCATCGTAGGCAGGTTGTTTGGAAGTTTGCTTTACTCCCTTTACCTTCCTCGGCTTCAAGGGCGGTAGCAGAGTTCCATTCATAATCTCATCGGGTTGAATAGTGTTCCCTATCGACTTGCTCATTTTCCGGCCCGCTTGGTCAAGAGTAAATCCGTGTGTAATCAGGGTTTTGAACGGAGCCTTGAACTCGGATTGTGTGCCTTGGGCTAGCTGATGTGCGATATAGGTCAACAAGCTTGACTGAAACCAGCCTCGGTGCTGGTCAGTTCCTTCAAGATACACATCGATGCCTGAGCCAGCGCTGCCGACTGTATCCATCACTTGGGTCCAGCTGGTGCCACTATCAAACCACACATCCATGGTGTCGGTTCCACGTCTGTAAAGCTGTTGGTTGGTTTCCCGTAGCTCGGACGGAATCCATGCAGCGTCGTGTTCGTCGTCTGTCCACCACGCATCGATACCTCGTTCGTTGATTACCTGGATGATATGGGATACACTCTCCTTTGTAAGGAGCGCTTCGCCGGTAGTGCGGTGGTAAAGTGCCGGTATAGGAACACCCCAGGCCCGTTGACGCGAGATACACCATTCACTGCGGTTCTTAACGAAAGCCTCTAGCCTTGAATTACCGGATGATGGGACAAATTGGACAGCTTGAAGGGCCTGCACTGCATCACCTCGAATATCACCCACGTCGGCGAACCATTGTTCTGTTGCTCGGACAATAACAGGGAGCTTCGACCGCCAATCGTAAGGATACTTATGCTTATAAGCGTGCTTATGCAATAGTTGACCATTGTTGGCGATATAATTGAGGACCGCCTCGTTTCCCTCGCTTAAAACGGGCTTCCCGCTTAATATTTCGGGCTGCGATGGAAAGGCTGCATTGGTAAACAGACCGTCCCCATTCACAGGTGCGAAGGCCTGTATTCCGTGGGTTAGGCACACTTCATAGTCCTCCATACCATGACCAGGGGCAGAATGAACAAGACCCGAACCGGATTCATCGGTAACAAAATCAGCTAGGATAATCGGCTGCGCCGGGGCGTCTGGTCCTTTGAATGGCGATCTGTACGTCACGCTCTGCAAATCTGTTCCAGAGATGGAGGAGACAACAATAGCCAAATCTTCATCAAGCATTTCTCGCATATACGGTACGCGAGACTCGGCAATGAGGAGGTTTCCATGCTTTTGCGATTTGACGATAGCATACGGGATTGTGTCACTCACAGCGATGGCTGCGTTTGCGGGAAGAGTCCAAGGAGTGGTGGTCCAGATGACGGCAGAGACATCTTGATCAGCGAGGGTAGAATTTTCTAATATATGGGATGGCAAGGTTGAGAGAGGGTATTTGACCAAAGCGGCAGTTGATACATGGTCTTCCTTATACTCCAATTCCGCTTCGGCAAGAGCGGTTCCAGTCGAAGGAGACCAATACACAGGCTTGAACCTTCTGTATATAAGCCCCTTCTGCACCATTTCCAAAAACACACCTAACTGTTTGCTCTCAAAATTTTTGTTCATCGTCTTGTATGGATTGTCCCAGTCGGCCATGACTCCCCATTCGCGAAATCCCTTCATTTGCTTGGATATCGTCTTTTCAGCAAGACTCCGCGCTGCCTTGCGAATTGTGGCAGCTCCATCCCTACCAGACGTCCTCAATCCATCTAATTCCTTGCGTGCCTGAATAGCCTTGAGCTCAATCGGCAACCCATGGCAATCCCAGCCCGGTATGAAGCTCACTCTCTTCCCTTTCGCCAATTGAACGCGACAGATTATATCTTTCAGGATTTTATTAAGTGCATGTCCGATATGTAGGTCTCCGTTGGCGTAGGGCGGTCCATCGTGGAGGGTGAACGGTGTTGCGGCGGCTCGAGTCTCTCGTTGCCATTGGTAAAGCTCATCGGTGCATCTTTTCAGGTACTTTGCTTGGTCGGCGGGCGGAAGGCGAGGTGGAAAGGACGACTTGGGCAGTTTAAGCGTCGACGACCACGATCGCGCGAGGGAACGAGGCAGTTCCGGCATGCTCCCATCGACGTAGCATTCCTTACTTCGCAATTGCGGATGGTGCAGCTCTTCTGTTGCGGAGAGCTTCAAAAAAGTTTAATGATACGAAGTTGTTACGAGACTTGTATCGGTACCAACGAACCAAGGCGTAGATATCATAATATTACCGTAACGTATGGTAACTATCTAAGAACCCAAAAAAACTGCATCATCGATCTTGACTAGATCATTGAAAGTGTTTTCCATAACGCAAATTTCCTCAGGTCTTTCGGGAATAATTAGAAGCAGCCCAGATGCCATATATAACATGTGTTATGCAAACGCCTCTACCAAAACTCCAGACCAAACACCGGTATCAATTCAGTAGACCGTAAGGCAGCTTACAGCGCCATTGTTGAGAACCTCAAATAAGAGTCCAGGGAAGCCAAACAGTTCAGTGTTCCCTAATGATTGTGCGTTATTGGGCGCACTATTCGTCCAGTTTCGGTTTCCGGGTCCACCTTCCGAGCTTCCGATTAACTGTACACTATTGCTAGGAGTGTCACCCCAGCCTCGGTTGAGGACCATACCCTTCTGAAGAGGGTCCTCTTCTGGGGAAGAACCTTGGTCCCAGACGCTTTTGAGCTTTTCAGGTATTTGCTCATATGGAGTCTCTGATGTAATAACGTCCTCGGTATCATGTCCTAAAACCCAGCGGCATCTTCGGTGGCGGTTGAAAGGGTAAGAACCAGGTACATTTCCGTGCAGAAGTATTTTCATAGCTGTGGGTTGAGACGTGTCGGTGGCCGATGAACCTTCCTTTGTTGACGAGTCGGGAGAAGTTGAAGATATCAATATATCGAAGCCATGGTGAAAATAATTATAAAAGCATTCACTTGTCAAAGACCCATCCTCGTTCTCAACATTTGTGGACGAGTCTTCACCAAAATCATCCACAAAACCAGTATCAGGAGGGTGATCCGTACTGGGATTGTCGACTCCATGGTCAGTCGAAGGGGTGAGAGCCTCAGTATCTACATCATCCTGAGGGGTGTTTTCGTGTATCATGATTCGACTATCACTCTTTCTATAGATCGCATCTGGCGGGCCTAATTCGGTGACAAGGTCCTGTGGTGTGGTTTCTGAGAGTACAATCCAGAAGGGCGGGCTTGAGCGCCTTACTAACTCAAGCTTTCCACCATTATGGACTTTGACTAACTCAACTTCATCCGCAACCGAGTCTTTATTTCTCCCAGCGAGAACCGTGGACCGGGGAAATTGAGGTGGGCGGGTGAATAAAGTGGCCCGCTCTTCGGCCCATGAACCACCCTGGTATATAGCCATCGACGTAGCTGGTAGCGCTGCTTGTGATGACATCAACTTTACAAAATCACTCTTTTCAGACCATGCAGAGTGGAGCAGTGGGAAGGAGAAAGATACACCAGGATATGACAAAACATAGTTGCCATTTGATTTGTCTGGACCGGGTGGAATATATTCGCCGGGATATGAAGGTCCGAACAACCTATTGTAAACATGGCTAAAGGTTGGGCCTGACCCTGGTGCACCATCAGACCGTCCAGATGGTTTGACGACCTCTTGGTTCTTATAGACGAGGGGGATTTTAGAAAAGTCAAGCACTTCGATTAACCGAAGCCTTTGGTCAGGGCCATCAAATCTCAGTCGCAGACCATTATCTGGGAGTAGAAGAAGGACTGGTTCCTGAATCGGTGCGGTCGAGGAATACGAAAGGTTTAAAGTGGTGTATACTTGCGGTAGGGATTTTAACCGGGTTAGGATATAATGCACTGATGCGCCGAGACCTATCAAGACAAATATTAGTCGTATGATGGGGAACTGGCTAGATGTTGGGCTTATAACGCACTTAGAATCCCTAACCCGCGCGAGGGAACTACCTGAGCGGGGCTATTTTTAGCAGTAGACATGGCGTTTGGCACTTATCCTCATCGTTACCAGGAGATAGTAAACCTAGTCACAGGAAGCCATATACCGTGCTATGTGTGAGCGAAGTTCGCTTCATATGAAGAGCATATTGCACTGAGAGAAGAGCAGTTTGAAGATGAAGTCGCTAAAGAACAGGCAGAAGACGAGCTCCAAATGACGCAGATGACTGTCGTCACGGGGCAGCCGCTTATCTAATCGCACCGTTAAGTGGAGCGACAGGAACGCTTTACCACATTAGGTTTGTTTACTTTCTACTGTTTTGGGACGATCGTCAAATATCGTATCGTCTGGTTTATTGCGACGAACAAGTACTTATCCCTAGCTTTCGCCGTTTTTATCTTGATTTTATCGTATCTACTATATGAAGACTACCCCGCCGGCGGATTTGTTCTTTCAAAAATGGCTGGGACGGCTAGGTCCCAACCCACGAGGGAATTAAGAAAGCCCCTATCACGAGTTGCACCTACGAAAGGTCGTCCATCCATCACACGCGAACGATCAGAAACCCCAGCGCGGCCAGTCAGATCGAATATCTCGTCAGCTACCCGATCACAGCCTTTGAAGTCACCAGGGGAGCAATCCGGCTTAAAACGAAAAGACCGAGAATTCGAGCGCGAGGCCTCTGTGAACGACACCAACATTCGGGTTATCGTTCGCTGCCGAGGGAGAAATGAACGGGAAATTCAAGAGAATAGTGGTGTTGTTGTATCTACAGCCGGTGTGAGAGGGACCACTTTGGAGCTTTCAATGGGCCCCAATGCCATCAGCAACAAAACTTATAACTTCGACAAAGTCTTTTCCCCCGCAGCAGATCAGGCCATTATCTTTGACGATGCTGTGCTTCCTATCCTTGGAGAGGTATGTATCTTGTTCTGTAAGCGCGAGATGTGATGGCTGACGAGTAATATAGATGCTGTCTGGCTTCAACTGTACAATTTTCGCTTACGGACAAACTGGAACGGGGAAAACGTATACGATGACCGGAGATCTAACAGAAACGCTTGGACTTTTATCTGATGAAGCTGGGATAATACCGCGTGTCCTTCACTCGCTGTTCCGAAAAATTGAAGACACAGACAGTACGGTCAAATGCTCCTTCATCGAGTTGTATAACGAGGAATTGCGGGATCTACTATCATATGACGATAAAACCAAACTCAAAATATACGAAGATGGAGCTAAAAAAGGGTACAACTCGACGATGGTTCAGGGAGTAGGGGAATCATTCATCGACTCGGCATCCGCGGGAATTAAACTGCTCCAGCAAGGGAGCTTTAAGCGGCAGGTTGCGGCAACGAAATGCAATGACCTCAGTTCTCGCAGTCATACCATTTTCACCTTAACCGTCTATACCAAGCGAACCACCGAGAAGGGTGAAGAGTATATAAGCAGCGGGAAACTGAATTTGGTTGACTTGGCGGGAAGTGAGAATATCCAGCGCAGCGGTGCAGAGAATAAGCGAGCTGCAGAGGCGGGGTTGATAAACAAAAGCTTGCTTACATTGGGGCGAGTTATCAACGCGTTGGTCGACAAAACGCCGCATATACCATACAGGTTTGTGTCTAGATTCCAGGAGGTGAACAACGCTAACATTTTGCAGGGAATCAAAACTCACGCGGCTTCTTCAAGATTCGTTGGGCGGACATACGAAGACATGCATTATTACGACTATCTCGCCTGCAAGAAGCAACATGGAAGAGACAATATCCACTTTGGACTATGCATTCCGAGCAAAGAATATTCGAAACAAACCGCAGCTCAACTCTATCTCGAAGAAAACATTGCTACGAGAGTTTACTTTGGAAATTGAAAAATTGAGGGGCGATCTAATAGCTACAAGGCAACGAAACGGAGTTTATTTGTCCACGGATACTTACGAAGAGATGACCGTGGAAAGCGAGTCTCGCCGCATTCTTAGCGAAGAACAAAGGGCCAAGATTGAGACAATGGAGCTCAATCTACGGAATAAGCTCCAGGAGGTCTATACACTCACGAGCAACTTTAACAATATAAAACAGGAAAACGAATCGATCCAGCATTCTTTAGCACAGACCAAAGATCTCCTCGAGCAAACGGATATCATCCTTCAGAGCACGAAGCAGGGGTTGCAAAATGAAACTACCCTTCGACAGGCACATGAAGCCACTGAAAACGAACTTCATAGAATTGGAACCGACCTATTAGCCACTCTAGAATCCTCCGTTGGAGACGTCTCCAGACTTCGATCGAAGTTAAGAAGGCGTTCGGACCTGCACAACGAGAACAAATCGACCTGGGACGACTGCAGAAATCGAGTGTTAGACATAGCACAATCCATGGACCAAAGGATATCCACATTTCACTCTGAGCATTCAAACTTGCTCCGAGATATGTCATCGAGAGTTGAAGTTTACATGGGAAAGGAGCTTGAAGAGATCGAACGAAGTCGATCGCTTGTTGGCCAGTCGGATAAGAGTTTTGCTACCTTTGAAGAGAAATTCAGACTCCAGGATTCCAAAAATCAGGACGACATGACCGAAGTTTTGGAAGAGATCAAAGTTCTGAGGCAAGATGTGCAGCATAAAGTTGGTGAGGGCCTCAACGGCCTATCATCTGCTGCTGCTCGAATATCTGAAGAAGTTATACAAAAGCTTGGGGAATTTGACCGCGAGGTATGCACTTTAGCTCTTTGACAAAGAGAATGTTGCTAACAATTGTCCAGCTACAAACAATCCATAATGAACTTAGTACCGATTTTGTCACGTTATTCGAAAATGTTCTCACCCACCTGCGGTCACAAAAAAACGAGGCAGAGGAACTCCGTCAGCAACTACAGGAGGCCAACGAAGAAGCTGCTGAGGCTAATGAGATGGCATCCTCCTCATTGGAAGCGACGCTTGATGAAGAGAGGAGAACCATGGAGGCCGAGCGTGAAGCTATGATGGCTCAAATTCGGAAGCTCGTTAATGATTCAAGCGAAAGGCAGACTTCTCGCCTCCAGAAGAGTATTAGAAGGGTGAGAAGCGATATAGATGCCTCAGGAACTTCCCTTCGATCGTCGCATGCGAGGTACTCCGAAGGCATGGATGACTGGAACAGGAAAGAGGACCAACTTCTCCAGAAGGTTCTGAGATCCGAAGAGGAACTGAAATCAAGGATGAAAGACAACCTAGATGTAAGATCCACAACGACATCGCCATACTGCTTCTATTTTATCATGCTAACCGAAACGATAGCTCTTCGTACGACGCAACGCTTCAATTAAGGACAACACAAGCACTGTTCATCAGGAGACGGTGCGAATAGTTGACGAACAAAAACAAGATATGGCAACCCAGATGCAGGCTCTTGACGACTTTGTCATGAGGGCCAGATCTCATAACGATGTACACCACAAAGCAAACTCGCGAATCGTGGACGACTTTGGCTCCACTTTGCATAAGGACCATAGCAAGATTCATGAGCATTTGAATAATTTCAGTGGCTATCAAAATGAACTTCAGGCGGAGTTTCAAACAGGCAATAATAACCTGGAGGCCTCGACTACCACTCTCTCGAAAGACATCCAAGATCCGCTTGCAAATCTGCAGTCGGATATACAAGAAGCGTCCATGGCTGATTACGTTCCAAGCGGCGATACACCAGAAAAAGTGCACTACGACTACCCAACCACACTCCCACAGACAGAATCCCACGACACCCTGTTAGCCCGGCTAAGGGACTCCCGCAGTCCGAAAGCTTCTTCTCCGGGATCAATAAAGTCCTTCCCGTCCCCTGCGCTATCCTGTCCGGAATCCCCGTCCAAATCAATGGTGTACCACGACGAAGAACGTACAGCAAGTTCTGTCCCTTCTGACTCACCGCTGAAATCTCGTTTGTCTTTCTCCCCACGACTTCGAGAAGTTGATCTAAATATCCCCTCTCCCCAAATTTTATCCGAGAAGCCAGACACAGTGGTGATGCCAGAGCCAGAAGCCGGTGAAGCGTCTAGTAAACATGTCGATCCTCCACCAGCTAAAAAGCGACTTTCGTCATCTGCTGCCGCAACAGCGAATCTGACTGGCGAAACCAAGCCTTTACCAAGAAGAATACCGCGGAGGAACGTGGCTGGGAGCGCGTTGGGGGTGGTAGCTGAGGGAAGGGAAAACCGGCCACGTAGTATCAAGAGACGCAACTAGAGCTAAATACAGGGTTTGGATACACTTAGAGATACGATAATTATTGAATATATAATAGAAATGGGACCGCGTTGTATATATATGCATATGTATCTGGTGGTATATATATAGTTGCAGCGCATGAACTTCACCAACCATGACCGAAGCCAGGCCAAAACCAGGGCACAAGGAGAACTTGTCCAGTAGAAGGGTTAACGACGTACCAACTAACTCCCCTTACTCTTTTCTCTTTCCTGGATGTCCAGTTTCACAGGCAACCCAGGCTTGTGATCTGCGCTGGGAGCAGCTATTTGTTACGGTTGAGCCTAGCCCGAAACTAAAAAGCTCCTCAACGAACGACAAGAATACGGGGTCCCCGCAACATTCAGACCTTCGGGTTTGATATCACCGTAATTCACCAGGTCTGGGGTATATTCATGGTAGAATGACGGTTAAAAGGAGAAATTACACCTCTCAGGGGCATCTCTATTGGTGCATTTCCAACGACAAGGTGGCGAGATTTTCCCCAGCTAACGAAAGTGCAGGTTCCAAATGCTAACTCGGCCTTGCTTCCATGCATCCAACGGCTTCTACCATTAAATCAAGTTTGATCATAGCTTATAACCCCGAGGGCGTTATAGGGTATCATTCAGTTCAACTCCTACACACTTTCTACCTTCCTGTTTGAAAGATTTCGCACTCTTCAAAACACCCCTCGTAACTCTCCGTGGGGAGATCCTGGGCGTCATGGAGGAGCGGAAGCTCACACCCTCTCGCAATTTTTATTTTATTTTTATCATTTTACACTCCGATGAGGGCGGCCATATGGAACTTGTCCATAGAACCAATGCCGTTGAAGCCAAGAGATCTATGATCTGCTTACTTTTGTGCCTGACCGTGGCAGCCGAGCTTTTTTCATTTCACAAGGCGCAGGCGCAGGCACAGGCACGGGATATACCAGAGGAAACTACTTCATGCATCGGCCTCGGTGCTGATATATGGGAGAAAACACCCGAGAGATTGCTCGTCCCCGAAGCCTTCTCGGGCCGGTAATGTCTCGTCATGGTCTTTTCTTCCCCCACGGCCAGGGCTTTCTTCGGTATGAGAGGTCGAGGTTACAGCCATGAGAGTTGCTTTCGTGCTTTGCTAGCACGGGCTTGCATTTACATGGTCTTCCATACAATGGACGGGATAATCTATTGCCAGGGGCAGCATTGGAATAGCGGAAAGTGACATTGTTCTACCTTCTAAGCTCATCGGGCAATATCCCAAGATGCTCTTCGTCGTCTATTTAAAGCAGCCACTTGAGCCGGATGCTGAGGCGCATTTTTTTCTTTGTTACCAACAGATTGCTTTCACCCAGATCCAGATATCATTTTCTCTTTTCAAAGGAATACCCAGCCAGCCTCTGAAAAGATGTTGTCCACACTAGCAAAGCTTGCCCTCCTCACCTCTTCCACCCTCACCTCCGCCCTCCCAACCACCTTATCCCCCCGAGGCGAAGTCCCAGCCGGATCCGTATTCAGAGAATGCGTCAACCCCAACGTCATCGCCTTGACCTTCGACGACGGTCCCTGGAAATACACAACCGATGTCCTAAGCCAGTTGAAAGAAGCCGGTGCCAACGCCACCTTCTTCACCAACGGCAACAACTACGAATGTATCTATGACGCAAAGGACACCCTCAAACAAGCCTTTGAAGCCGGACACCAAATTGGATCTCACACCTGGAGTCACGCGCGCCTCACAAGTTTGAAACCAGATGAGATCAAGCGAGAGATGAACCGTCTTGACAATGCGTATTCGCACATTCTAAATGTCAAGCCTAGATATATGCGTCCTCCATACGGGTCGTACGACAAGCAGGCTCAAGAGGTGATGGCCGAGCTGGGATATCGTCTTGTGAACTGGGATATCGACTCTGGAGACTCGATCGGCCAAGATGTTGAGACGAGTAAGAAGAATATCATCAAGGCTGGACTTGAGGGGAATGGCCATATCCTTCTTATGCACGACCCGATCAAAACTACTGCTGGAGAGCTTGTTGGTTGGGTATTGGAATATGCAAAGGAGAATGATCTGAAGTTCGTGACTGTTGCTGAGTGTCTTGGAGATGAGGTCGGAGCATATGATGAGGCTGCTGAGCCGACGGATGATACATCCTGCGAGGATGATGACGATGACGAAGACGACAAATGAGCTGGTTTCATTTAGGCGGGTTTTATGAGTTCTTTGTATATAGTTGATGTTTTATGCTTTTCGCTTTGTTCGCGCGTAGAGATGTTGCCCCGCAAAGAAGATAGCGGGCACTTTCTGTATTGCAATTAGTTGCTTCAAAATTTGAGAATTGTCTGTTAAATGGTGTTACACTGAGTCTAAAACCAACCAGCCAGGAAAATGTAAAGAGCTTCAGCAAAAAATATACTGCCTTGAAAAAGAAAGAACCATAGAAAGGATGCAAGAAATCCCAAATTACCCGCTATTAGACATTAGACCAAAAGAGATAAAACATTGCTTCGTATAGACTTATATCGCTGGAGTGCAGCTTGAGTGCCAGCCGTATCTCATGCTTGCGTCGCATCTTCTCCCTTCTCTGCACCTGTTTGTGTGGGTGCGTCTTCTTGTATTTGGGCTTCGTCATGATCAGTACCACTCTCAATGACCATCTTCAATTCATCCATCCTCTTTGAGAACTGGGACATCATATCCTCCATCGTTTGCTGCTGCGGTTGCTGACCTTGCTGCTTCCCATCTGCAGTCCACCCCGACGTCCCTTGAATCTTCAGCATCAGCCCGCCGACTGGGGAGAGAGACGGATTATTATTCGCGGACGTCGGGCTATTCGACGACGAATCAAAGGCGGGAGCTGGGCCGATTGATGAATTGAGAATCTGCCATGACGGCGAAAGGCTATGGGCTGATGTAATTTTATAGCTTTGCGGCGCATTCTTAGCCCTGCTAGGATCAATTGTGGCCTTCATATCCCGCTCTGAGGTTTCGTGCGAGGTGCTCGACGGTTCGACGGTGTGAGAAGGTGCTGGAGCACCACCCGATTCGGTTTCCGGTTGTACGTCTAGAATAATTAAATGCTCCTTTGCGCCTGGAGCCGCAGGTGGGAGAGAGAATGGCCTATCCTCATGTTCGAACTGCTGCGGTGATTGATGCTGGCTGTCGTCATCTACCCCGCTAGCTACTGCTTTTTGTTTGCCCTTCTTCTTCCGACTGTGTGACTTTTGGACTGATGCATCCTGCCGATCAGATTCTAGGGATCGTAAAGCGGCTTCTGTGATGAGGTCGGTATCGTCGTCGGAGAATATATAGTGGACGGTTGGGTGGTAGTATTCCGCCGAGTGTGTATCTTCAACTACTGTGAAGAACGGACGGAAGGGAGGTTGGGACGGTATATCGGTTGTTTCATTCTGTGACTGTGGAAAGCTATCCCGGGTACCATCCTCATCATGGCTAGGGTCTAGTCCATCATCATTAGGTTGCTCTGAGGCTCTGGGATCGTGCTGGGTGCCAGCAGCGGGTGAAGGTGATGCTGGAGGGTCGTTTTGTTTTGGAAGAGACATTTCCGCCGCCGTTTCTGCTACTACATATTGTTAGATCAAATTGAAGAGCAATTTAGACTGAGTAGAGTATACCAAAGGGAATGTGATCAGTTGGAGATGACCGCGGAATCAAGCTGGAGATCTTGTCACGTGATGATAACCAGAACAGCCAACAGAACGGGCGCAAATTCATATGGTTTTTAGTGCGTGCAAGCTTTTTCAACGGGACGTTTGTAAAGGTCAAGTAGAGCGCCGAATCCAGATGTATTGCACAATGATAATAACGCCAGCCCGATACCCTAGCCCCTGTAACCGACGCCTAAACTCCAACTCGCTATGAAACAGATTGCTCCTCGTGCTTCCATTCAAATTCTACACAGTTTTAGCATGCGAATAAACATCTTAGGATGGATAACAGGCGACCTACTTTGTCTGCACATTGGGCATAGACCCTTGGACGAATCTTGTTGTATCCACGTTAGGAGGCAGTGCTGAGAGTAAGAGGAGCTTGTCAACAAATTGTTCCCTCCAAACGTCAAAGAACACAGCGAGTAGCCTACCATATGAAAAGAATGGCCACACTTTCCAATCACTAGCAAGATATTAGTATCCGAGTAAAGTGTATGAATTGGACTCAAAGCTTTACTTACACAAGGTGCATTCATCACCAGGATATTTGCATGTCGGGCAGGTACCGTCGAATTGAACACGACAGATACCGCAGACATCATCCTCTGGCATATCCCAGCGCCATGTTGCCACAGCATTCCACTGTTTGATTGAGACCTTCATGATCCGGTGTGAAGAAACATCCACCAGCTGTGGGATGGAGTTATCAAACGTGATATCGCTTTTTGGCTTGGCGAACGAGAGTTTCAAGAGAAGCGAAGCGGAGGCGCTTGTCTGTAAAGAGGTGGAGAAACTTCAACGATATTCTCATCTAGATCTATCACAGTGCAAACAACGAGGCTACCAACATATAACAAAGCAAGATTGGGATTCTTTTTTGTATTTGATTCAGACTATCGCCGAAGGCATTTTAAAACCCCTTACTGGGTGAATCTTGGTTAAGGTTTTCGCTGGAAGCAACGGCCATGGGTGGAATCAATTTATCTGTATGATTGGGAGGTTGAACTAGTTCGGAATGATTTGACATCTGAAAATACTTTGATCTTTGGCGATTTACTTTTCGAGTCTGTGGAGGCATATCTAAGAAGAGAAAGAAAAAGAAAGCTCCATGTACAATGCAGAGACTGGTGAAGGCTGCCATTAGCTTGACAATCCCTGTTCCAAGCTTGGATGGGTGAGCTCAGCGAGACTGCAACAATATCTATCATTTTTACTGGTGGCAATGAAAGACACCGTGAGCTTGGATATCCTATTCACACGATAGGTATCTAAACCAGAGATAGCCAAACTTATGCATTTGGAAACCTGTTTTATAGCCACTATATTAACGCATGGAGAGTATTCTATCACGAGAATCATTGACGATATACATGCCTCGGTGTATATCAGAGGTGGGTGAATGCACAAAAAGAGAAGAAAAGGGAAGATGAGAAATGGAAGAGCTGTCAAATCTGTGAAAATGGCGAAAACCGAGTCATCGTAGGAACAGTTGTATGTTTCAACCATGTATTCGTGGTAAGAAAAGAGTGTGTTGAGAAATGATGTATGAGACCGAAGCCGTCATAAAAAGTAGTGCGGAAATGGGAACCACATGGCAGGGTACGGCGGCTGAATTGTACTATGTAATAGCTCACATCATTACCCCCGTTGTTCCGCTCACTCCTTCACGATGGCCCCACCTGGCAATCATTTTCCGGAGGGCCTAGCATTGGAAAAATATAAATACACTCCGATTTTTGGTGCTTCGTATTTGTTCAACTTGTATTTCTCTGCATTCCCTGCTACTTTTCCCATTTGCCAAGTGATATGTGGGACGTTCTACCAGGATCAGACAAGCCTCTATCGCCCAAGCTCGGGAAGCAAATATATATCCATCGATTTTTGGTCATGGCAAGGGAAAATATGGCCAGAGGGGACAGTGCCCTGGGGGTAGTACTTAAAGAAGCTCAAATCTTTTCATTCTTACCTATGAGCAGAGCATTCATTCTAGCCCTTTTTCAGAACTCCCATGAACAAGATCTAAACCAGTTTCTACTTTAAAATAAAAGATAAAAAATCATTTACAACTCTCTTATCTCAGTTTTACCGTGCTCCTATCCACGAATAACTCAGTTCATGGATCATAGGAATGGCCAAACGGCTCTCCATCACTTTCATTATCTGAACTCACCTTTGAACCTACTCCCACCCTCAGGGCTTCAAACGAGACCGACATGTGCCCTCTATTTCAGCTACCTGATCAATTCCCGCTGGAATAATTTCAGTCGAGTGATACCAGCCTCCAAATGCTCAGAAGAGCTGAATCAATTCCTCCGCTTTCACCTGCCTTACAAAGCGAATCGTGTCGGTGACAGCCTAGAACGCCGACTATTCCTCGTTTCACTATACCAAGCGCATACCCAACTAGTGAAGGCCGAAATGACAAAAGGAACAACTGCACGGAATGCCAAGGCGTTTGCTTCCCGAAAGCTAATTTTTACAACCGCAAAAGATTGGACCGAACAAAGCGAGGTGGACGAGTGGATACGAGATTTTGATGGACTTATTGCTCGTGGAAAGGGATGGCAGGCCCTCCTCGACATGGTCGGCGTGCCTGAAGTTCTTCTGGCGGATTTCGATGAAGGCGATGCATTTTATTGGAATGAAGGTATCCCGATCCCGTGTGCCGCTATGGGTCGTGATGGACACACCCTTCCCCTTCGTGACCTTTCATCTCCCACGCTAGGTCTCAAGGAAACTTGCTTGAAGTTAAGTGGAGTGGTTGATATGATTCAGCGTCTAAGGCGTATTCCCGACCATTCGGATGATAGGACTCGGCTGGCTGCAGAAATCGAGACACGGGTTCGAGATGTGTTTGGTGGTCCTGATGCATGTGTTGGTGCGGGTAATGGTGTTTACCCCGGCAATGAAGATGATGATATGGTGGATCCTGAGTGATATGAGACATGATGGTATATATGCGTTTTGTCAATTTATATCAAACTGTGGAGTTTAGAGACCACAATAGCATGTTGAGCGGGAGTTATATCAGGTTTGGGATAATGGGGTTTCAAAAGGGAAAATCGGTTTGGCGTGCAAGTCAAGGAAAGAAAGAGATGGACATAGTAGATAGATAAACATGACTACAGGACACGTTAGCCTGCCCATATAATACCAAAGATCATGTTTTTATTATGGATTTAGCCACAACTCACGCAGACGATTGTGTTTGGCGGCTTTTGACCAGACGAGGCAATGCATATGTCTTGTCTTGGCTGGTGATAATGAATGTTAATTAAGCGTGCGTTGTTGTGTAGCCAAGCGATTGCACGCTATTGGAGACCGAAATGACGAAGTTACTAAGCTCCATATATGCGACATGGGGATTTCAGTGCGGAGAAGGATTTACGGTTATTCTTGAAAGACAGACGCAAATAATTATAAGAGAAATATATAAATATATATATAAAGGCCCTTGGATTGATCGTCAATTCAAACTCGGCATATCCTGACTAAATCCCAGCAAAAGGGAACATTCGCGCCTGTGACTGCATCCAAGAGCGACCCCACGCGCGTCGCCGTTGCTGTGTTGTACCACCACCACCGCCCGTCTTCCTCTTTTCTCCTCCAACCCAACTCGACATGTAAGAATTGCAGAGAACTCAACAACAAAAGAGCCTGTATCCTCTCCTCCCCTATACAATGGCTCTTGCAATTCTTCGACCTACCCTTTTCTCACATCGTATTCCCCTGCTTAGGTCTTCCACTACTATCAATTCCAATTCTCTACACGCGAAGCCTCAACAGCAACAGCGCTCGATCTCCCTCTCTTCATACATCGTCAGCCCAAAAGAATTGAACGAAGCCTTGAAGAAAAATGTGCCAACTAAAATCTCTACATCGCCTAGAGTGATTCCTCTTTGCGCAGCTTGGTTCATGCCAAATGATCCACAAGGCCGTAAGGGAATTGATGTCTACAAGCAGAAACGGATTCCCAATGCGCGTTTCTTCGATATCGACGTGGTCAAGGACCCGGAGTCTCCGTATCCTCACATGCTACCATCCAAGGAGAGATTTGCTGAAGCAATGCGGTCCATGGGCATTCGTCGTGATGATGAAGTCGTCGTTTATGACACTGAAGAACAGGGCCTCCTCAGTGCTCCTCGAGTGGGATGGACGATGAGATTTTTCGGACACCCGAACGTTCACGTGTTGGACAACTTTAAGCTCTGGGTTCGAGAGGGCTATCCCGTCGAAGAGGGCGAAGTACCTGTTCACGAGGCGTGTGATTATCAAGTAGACAATTTCACTCCCGATCGAGTGGTCCATTTCGAGGAGATAAGAGAGATTGCTGAAGAT
This sequence comes from Arthroderma sp. MBC 290, assembly GCA_030411455.1. Taxonomy (NCBI): domain Eukaryota; kingdom Fungi; phylum Ascomycota; class Eurotiomycetes; order Onygenales; family Arthrodermataceae; genus Arthroderma; species Arthroderma sp. MBC 290. The sequence goes on along the minus strand of JAPERC010000071.1, from coordinate 289,285 downwards.
CATGGGAAGGAGGGCTCAGACGGAGTTCAGATTCTTGATGCCAGACCCAACCCACGGTGGTCAGGCGCTGGTAAAGAACCCAGACCCGGGTTACCATCCGGACATATGCCTGGCTCTGTCAATGTGCAGTTTTCCGACCTCGTTGAACCTGAAACCAGGACTTTGCTTCCAGCAGAGGAATTGAAGCGCGTTTTCTTGTCTAAAGGTGTCGATCCAACGCGACCTGTTATCACTACGTGTGGCTCTGGTGTAACTGCTGCTGTTGTGGATATTGCTTTGGAAAAGGCTGAATTTGTGCCGCTTGAGCACCGGAGACTCTATGACGGAAGCTGGACGTAAGCAAATACCCTGCCTTTTGCTTTTCATATATGACATTGTCGCTGACCAAACTACATAGTGAATACGCCCAACGAGTCCCTGAGGATAGTAAGCTGATTCGCAAAATCTAAATGCATTCATTCGTGTGCTCAGGGATAACTGAGTGGTCGTTTATACTGCTATGGCACCGTATCAAGCGCTGACGAGATAAACCTTGCGAAATGATGACCCTACCGCTTTTTTTCCAGCATGACAGATACCCCAGTAACACCTGCAGTGTTAAATTGCTTATTAGCCTCGTTCTATCGTGGGAGGCAGCCCATCTTATGTCTTTGCAAATATTCATAGAGGTCACATGACGGAGGTTTTGCACACTTTTAATGAATGAAAATCATACTTTATTCAATCATAATTAATAGGCCTACCACATGAATTTACTCTGCCCTTATTTTCTATAGTCGATGCCATTTCTGTAGAGAAACACATTACAAGGATGAGCTCATTCACCCGAATGCCGGCCCAATCACCAACGAACAGGGCACCAGGATCCTTTCAAATCATATCTGACCTCCATCTTGAAATCAGCCGACAATACTCATCGATGCAAATCCCCCCTTGCGAGCCAAATTTAATCCTCGCAGGCGACATTGGACGTCTGTCCGATTACTCCGACTATCTGAATTTCCTAAAACGGCACATCAATCAGTTCCAACGCATCTTTCTTGTGCTTGGAAACCACGAGTTCTATGGCATGTCCTATTCCGAAGGACTGTTGAAAGCTAGAGAGCTCGAGAATGAGCCCGCTTTAGACGGACGGCTGGTTGTGTTGGATAAAGTCCGGTATGACGTGCCGAATTCACCTGTCACAATCCTTGGGTGCACACTTTGGTCGAGGATTGCAGCCGAGGAGGCCGACGCTGTGAGATCGAGGGTTAAAGATTTTCGTAACATGTTGGATCGAACTGTTGAAGAGCATAATGCAAACCATGAAACGGATGTTTCCTGGCTTAACCAGCAAGTTGATTCTGTATGCATGGAGAATAAACAGAATGATGGTTGCGAGAAGAGGGTGCTTCTGATAGTCACTCATTATGCTCCGAGCGTGGATGGGACATCAAGTCCACGGCATGCTAGGAGTGCATGGAGCTCGGCGTTTGCTACGGATATCCTCTCAAGAAGAGACTGGCCTGGTGTTGAGTATTGGATATTTGGCCATACACATTATTCAACGGAGTTTGTGGAGAATAGTGTGAGGGTATTAAGCAATCAGCGTGGATACACGCTTCCAGAGATCCAGTCTGGAAATGAGGAGGGCGGGTTCGATGTGACGCGGGTTATACGGCTGTAGCCATCAATCGCGCTCCTAATGTTCATTTCCATTGTAGACTCCTACTGTGTTGTGTAGATAGATTCCATCAATGATCAACCTTGGTAGCCATCGGGGAGTTTTCCTGCTGGTGCTTAGTCAGGCCCCCTCACCCAATCCTGACTTCATGCTTGCGAGCGTGAAACGCCGTCATGATTCACTCTCGTACCCGCCGCTCTTCCAGCAAAACGGCAGAACTCCTCATTCTCTGCTTTTAAAACTGTTTAATCAGTCTGGTTGACTCTGGCCTGCTTCACTGGTAGATTGAAAATGCTTAAAATATCCATCTGCAGTGACATCAATTATTCGTGTAAGTGCTGTGGTTGTCCTGCCCCAATCAACCCTAAGTTTTTCAACAACCTGCTGGGAAAGCCTGGCTAATCGCCTTCGCATTCGATAGATCTCTCCGCAACGTTTTTATAAGGCATACGAATGTGCTTGAGAACTCTCTTTCATCGTCCTAGAAATATAACCAACAAGCTACACGCCGTCGAGTTTACCCGCATGATATTTTGAATCCCACGCTAAAAACTCCCGCTTCCGGACCCCGTTTCTCTGAAGTGCAACCAGCAATCAACCATGTCGGTTGGTCGCAAAGTGTTCCACTGCGTCGTTGATGACACAGCTCTTACCGCGAACGTTGGGGAGATCAAAAAATGGACTTCGCAGGGTGCTATAACCCTAATCGTTCCTCTGTATAGTATGTGCCGAAAAAGGCGGACTTTGTCCGTCTCTGAAGCTTACGAGCTCTTTGCAACTAACGCTCCGTAGCTCTTGAACGACTACGACATCTCAAAAAGGCAGGATCGAAAGTTGGCGCCAATGCACGCGAGGCAGTCCGTTTTCTCGACCGCGTCACCTCCGGCAAACATAACATTCCCGCTGAGAAGATCGTTCTCCAAGGCCCGATGGAGCAGTATGAAAGTTGGAACGATGCCGAACGGTACTTTTTACCAGAGTTCAAGGAGGTAACTGAGATCCAAAATGCTTCGACCGGTATTTCACCTTCAAAAAATAGCAAGGATCAGGTCACTGAAATTGCGACTGAGGCGTCCAATGAAAGCCGCTCTCTGAACGAAATGTCCCAAATGCTTCTTAGTAAACTAAATTTCAAGAAGGATTCAGACGCGGTTTCGGTCGCTTCTGCTGGAACTTGCAGTCTTCCTTCGTCACCTATTTCTGGGGGCTCTCGCGCCAGTCCAGAATGTTCCTCCCGCCAGCTCGAGGATGGAAAGCCTAACGGTGTTAACCCAGAAAACAATAGCGAAAACGATACTAAATATGTGGTTCCCGCTGTTCCTGGCGCGATTAAGCCTCTCCTCAACTCCACCCTTTGGCGTCTTCATTCGTTATCCGACAATGCCGCCGCCGCGAACGGCTGTATACTCGTTACCAATGATAGGCTGACTCAGGATTGGGCTCAAAAATTTGGCATCACCGTGAAAACCATTCCGCAGCTGCGAACTTCGATCATCTACGAGGAGAAGGAGTTTAAGAATCATTGCAAGTATATGGAAAAGAACCAGGTCCAGACCCAAACCCTCGAACCAAAACCGCTACTTTCGTACGAAGAGGAAAGCGACGAAGACGTTCTAGTCTTTGTACCACGCAAGCAAGGGAAAGCTGGCTCTCAAGGAGGACCCACGCCGACACGCGCCACCGCTAAGGATACCGCCCCAGCAAGCCGGGTTACTAGTGCCGCTAAGCAGACATCTCCCGAAACCAGCCTTGAAGTGCCCTCTGCACCCATTGATCCCGACTCCTTTAGCCGTAACACCGGAACCGCAAAACAACATACTCCAATCATCCCTATTTCCACGGGAACTGGTAATCGGGGCATGGGAAACCCTGCCCCAAGGGGAAACGGAGGCCGCCGCGGGGGAGGCTCGCGAGGTGGTGGGATGTTCCGAGGAGCTGGGCGAGGACGTGGAAGACTCTGGGTTCCTTGAATTCTGCGCATCTTTCCGATAACCTTCTCTCACTGTTAGGTTGTTGGAAGTGGCCGGCTTTAAATACACCCAGATGCTCGTAAACGCACGACAGGAAAAAAACACAGAAAGATGAATAGAGAATATTCTGAACCTATGGGAGGAAGCAGTTTCAAAAAAAAGCAGCAGCAGGAGGATATCCGGATGCCACTTGTTTCCAAATGTGACCTTTTCGTCATTTCGCTGGTTATTTACCGACAGACCGACGTTTGCTGTGGACGGAACAAGGGGAGAGCTCGCCTTTCACATCCCTATTCCAACAATTTACGTTTTCAACGCCCTGAACCTGGGATCTTCTTCTTTTATCTTTTTCCAACCTCACCCGACAGCTCCTTAACCGAATCGTTCAACTGCCCGGCTACTGTCTCTAGGCGAGCATTTGCAAAATGATCTTGGATGAAAGATCATTTCTTAGTATATTTCGTTTTACGTTCAGGTATTGTCTAATGCTCTTTGAGAGGGAATACTTTGGCCTGCTATTGGTTTCTACATGTTGCATAGCAAACCCCAAGGAAGAACTTTCAAACTTGGTTCCAGGGAGCAACTCTCTACTACTAGCTGTCATACGATTATTTGCGTCATGACTTTTGTTTCTTTCGCTTTTGATCATTCTTCCGACGGATCCGAGTTGTTATTCTTTTCTTGATAATTTGTTTCTATTCAGGAGAGGAGAGATGGTTACAGCTATGCTAATGGCTTTTCATTTGCTCTGCCCACGCCTGTTTGAGTATTAGATAGTTTCGTGGACATAATCCAAAACCACATTCGTTTCATCTTCTATCTCCATCGAGTCACAGTGTACGTTGCTCAGCCAACCCTTGTCAGATGACCGGATGCGGGGAAATGCGAACCTCGCCACCATCTTGAGGCTTTTCTGCCTGCTGTTTACTCCTCAATCTATATATATCTCTGCCCGTTAACCCAACTCCAAACATCTCAATCTGTATCTACATCCACACTGTATTTTGATATTCTACTCAATTTTACCCATCTTGCACTCTTCGTAGCTCCCATCATGGCTGATGCAGTTGACACCGCTGACTCCGGAGTCGACATGACGCCCATCTCGCCCGTTGAACGACGCAACTCGCTAGAGGTATTTCTCCAACGCCGTCCGGAAATCAAGGACTTGAAGGATAGACATATCCTACTCGACACCAGCGTAGCTCCGTACGTGGGAGATTCATACTTTGCTTGTCCCTCTTAGTTCCTTTACTTGCTTCTACTGTCATTTCTACTCTTCTATTACCCCACCAAGGTTAGCAACGAAGGCTAAACCAATCAATCCTACGCTATAGAGCTCTCCAGGCCAAACAGCAAGAACTCGCCCGGCACAAAGCAACGGATAATCTTAAGAAGAGTCTAGAAAAGCGTCTGGACCGGGACACGCTTGTTGAACGTATGTTTACTCCTTGAACTTTTAAATCCTTTTAACGATTCATTGTCTGATTATGATTAGGGAACATTCTGGCTTCGTCTACTGCTGCGCCTGCTGTTCAAGCTCATGCCCGTGAACTTGATAGGAATATGCGTGCTGATGCACTCGGGCAGAAGATTCAGAATCGGCCTGCGCCGGAGGAATTGATTAAGAGTGGTATCTTGCCTGAGGGTGAACATTCGAAGGAGTGAATTGAAATTGATGCTCGTACTTTGTGAAGTACTCTTCCTCCTGCTTGATCTGATGAATGGATGGATGCGGATGATGGCTATGGCGTTGGAGATACCTCTTGATTTTGTTTTGTCTCGTCTGGTTGATGATGATGGTGGTAGAGTCGAGACAAGAGTACATAGCCTGGCTGGCGGCGGAGCAAATCTGTCGGTTGAGTACGGTTGTAAGGCATAGCGTAGCGGATTTATATTTCGATCCATTCAGTGTATTTCCCCTTTTAAATAATTCCCGGCCTCATGATGCCGTAAGATAGCAACAAAGCTGAGAAGCTTAGGAATTTCGGAAGGCATTATAGCGCATCATATGGAGCGAACAGCAACTGCGAAGCAAGTCCACCCGCCCATAGTAAAACTCGTACATCGCATTCGAACAAGGATATTCATTCCCTTTAATCACCACACACTGCATTAATAGGATTCCACGGGTGCCGCACTCGAAACGTCAGGTGTCCATCCAGGCGGGCGCTCCTTTCCTCGCACCAAGAACCCATATACCGCTCTCTCAACCTTCTCAACACTAGTCTGCATAACCTCCATCTTCTTAGGGAGCTCCTTGCCCAGCGAGTGACCCCGAGGCACCTCCAGCCGTTCAAACATCGCTCTTAACTGACGTAGATCAGAAACAGCCGCGTCACCCTTCACAGGCTTGTTGGACTCTTCAGCTTCATCAGAACCATCGAACGCATCTGCATTAACTCCCCCATGACCTCCAGCAGTCATAGACGTAATTGCAAATCTCATCATCTCGCCCGTCAAATCGAACAGACCAAGGACATAGTCGGTCTGCGTAACGAGGATCTCCGGTGGTAGCGACTTTGAAACGTCCTCGAAAGGAATTAGTTTCTTGTTTTCGATATAGTATTTAAAGGATATGGCCTCGATGTATTCCTGGAGACCCCAGCTAGTCTGGTATTGATATCGCCATGCATTAATGCCCGAGATGTCCGGGACGATCGAGTCGAAAAGGCCGCGTATCTGATTGAGTCGCTCGTCTGTTTCTTTCGCGATGTTCTTCGGGAGCGGATTGTTCAGTGTTCGAACTCTAGGGGATAGCATGACCAGTCAGATTATGCGCTATCCTTCGACATAGCTCGGGACGTCCGAAAATTTACCTCTGTAGGGAGAATATACTAAAATTTGACCATAATTAGCAACAGATCAGGCTAATGAAGTGCTGTGACATGCTTACATCTTCTTGCTTAGAGCTGTTATATCTCTTGATGCTTTTATAACTCGCTCTCGTCGGTCGTGATGCTCATCTAGCTCGCGGCGAAACTCGCCAAACATCGATTGGAAGTTAGGAGATTCGGATTTCATGTTTTCGTCATTAAGTTCTCTCGAAACCATAGTGCCGTCCCAGGCGCGTTTGTTACCAGCCATATGAACAAATATGATGTGGGGTGGTTGAATATCTTCGACTTTCTTCTTCGCGACAAACACGCAGTGATCGGCACATGACCTCATCTCTGAGAGCTTAGTCATCACACTGGACAGCTTTCCTTGTGAAGCTCAAAGATCAAGCTACGTTTTAACCATTTGAGGATTCGATATCCTTAATTTACGCCGTTCAATTCTTCAATTGCTTGCTGATTTTACGTTTCTTTTACGGATGGCCTTGCAATAAGCTGTGCTGGCTTTATTATCTTGATACCCTCTATGTCGCGTGTGCATTAACCTAGCAACGTGTCTGGCTATAACCATGTCTGGCTATTTCAATTCGACTTCAAAAGTGCTCACGGCAGCCGCTATATTTCGAGCTGTTCTTCTACTCTATGGACTCTACCAAGATGCACATTCTCCCGTGAAATATACAGATATCGACTACTACGTATTCACCGATGCCGCAAAGTTTGTATCATACGGCCGCTCTCCGTATGAAAGAGCTACATACAGATATACGCCTCTCCTTGCGTGGCTTCTTCTTCCTACAACATGGACCAGTCTAGGTGGACAGAAGATTTGGTTCTCATTTGGTAAAGCGCTGTTCGCGTTTTCCGACATCGTAGCTGGCTGGTTAATTGTGCAGGTGCTTCGTCACCATCGAAAAATGGATACTGCGCAAGCACTCAAGTACGCTAGCATATGGCTACTTAATCCTATGGTTGCCACGATTAGCACTCGAGGAAGCTCCGAGGGTCTGTTGGGTGTTATGGTGATTGCATTGCTTTGGGCTGTTTTGGAAAAAAGGATAACGCTTGCTGGCGTCCTACTGGGATTAGGGGTCCATTTTAAGATATACCCGTTCATATACGCACCCTCCATAATATGGTACCTCGAAGACGATGATTCCAACACAAAATCCAACTCAGCATCCCCTGGCCTCCTAGACCGTCTGCGAAATTTCGTTACTCCGTCACGCTTGCTGCTCTCTGTAACGGCTCTCGCTATATTTTCGGCTCTGAATATATCAATGTATATTCTATACGGATTTCCGTTCATGCAGCATACATACATGCACCACCTTACACGCGTTGACCATCGACATAACTTCTCCCCCTACAATATGCTACTTTACCTGTCCTCGTCCGGATCAGCTCGCGGATTATTACACGGCAGCTTTGAGTCTCTCGCCTTCATCCCGCAGCTTGGATTATCAGCTGTTCTCATTCCATTTGCTCTAGCCAAAAAGGACCTCGCTGGCAGTATGTTGGCTCAAACATTCACCTTTGTCACTTTTAACAAAGTGTGCACCAGCCAGGTATGCAAACCAACATTATATCCTCCGTATCTAATTGTCCTGCTAATGATTGATTAAGTATTTTCTTTGGTACATAATATTTCTTCCTCTCTACCTACCTTACTCATCATTTATCCGGCGTCCTATTCTCGGAATCTGTGCCGCTACCCTCTGGGCTGCCGCTCAAGTAAGTAGAAGTCACCTCCCACTCAGCATACTACTCTGCCTGTCTTCCTTAGTTTTCTTCCGCTAACCATAACCTAGGCTCTCTGGCTTCACCAAGGATTCCAGCTCGAGTTCTTCGGCCTCTCAACGTTCGTCCCGGGCCTGTATACGGCCTCCCTCGCATTTTTCGCCGTGAATATCTGGATCCTGGGAATAATAGTATCTGACATTGGCCTTCATGCCGGGTCTGGACTGGATAAACGCAAGCAGGGCAATACTACCTCTACACGAAAATCTAAGTCTAAATAACTATAGAGAACAGGATCTGGGTAGGAAGGATTAGATCGTGGTATTTGAAGTTCATGTATGTATATATAGCAGCGGTCTTAACCAAGGTGTTTATGCAAATCGCCTTTCTTGCTAGGAAAATTTTCAATGCGCGCTTCATAACTATCGCTGGGGTTTGTTAACGTCGATTATTGCCGGGAGACATATAAGCGGCTATGTGCTTGAGACAAAAAGTGGTCTATTTATCACTTGCAATCTGCTGTTCAGGGCCTATTACCATCGTCCGGAGCGAACCCCAGCTGCCCTCATACTTCCCATTCCGTTGGTGCTGTAGTCTAGCCGGTGCCGCTTGAAAGTTTTGTTACAACCATACTATATACAGATAAATGCCAGGCCTCAATTCGGCTTAAACATTGCGGAGAAGATGAAGCGGTAAATATTGAGCAATGTGTGGGTTGAAGCAGGTGCATTTTAGTTTATGAAGCTTATGGATAGTCTCCTACGACTAGCCAAGGGCAGGCTGGTGGGAGATTACGTTGATGAGTATTGGACTGATTCAAATTTCCAGAAAGCGCTAGGATTAATTAATTCTAAGAAAAATTATTAATTCTATAAAGGTTTGTTTGTTTGGGTTTTAAAACATTTTGCTCTGTTTTTTTCCATGTTTTGTTGTTTTTTGTCTCTGTGATTATCGGAAAGGAAAAGCACAAACCTAGGCCTATGGGTATGGGTATCGGGCCTGGTCGTAGTTGGTTTGAGTAGTCGTAAAGTGTTTTGATGGGATTTCTGCTAGCTGACGGAGAGCCACTGTTGGGCATTGAAGCTAGCCTGAACCCAAGTGGAGGGAACAGTCACTGTGTCGATGGCCAAAATATAAAGATCAACTCCACATTTGGTTTTCCAAAGATAGGAAAGTATAGAAAAGCAAATGACTCTAGATAGCAAAAATCTGTGTCAATTCATATTATCAGACACTTTCTGGTGTAAGTATCGACAGACTATAACGTCGGTAGCACCAGTTTCGCGAGGAGATTTAAGATGATGTCAGAGAGGGGACGGTCGTAGTTGGGGAGAAAGGTTTGCCAGAACTTGTAGCACTGGTATGGGAATGTTTAGAGTTGTATATGGCGTTCCGAGCGCAATATAGGCTTACTCAATAATCAGAGTGATAGCGCGGTAGAAGAGAACCCCATGATTTGCCCACATAGATCTGACAGTCGCCGAACGAGATTTTACGGTTTGGACTTGTCAGCGATTATTTTATAAGCGCTCGACTTGATACTCCGCGGGCGACTATGCGGGTATACTCTTGTCCCTGTTTGCGAATTGATGCCGTATTCCGGGAGGATTCCATCACTCAATTCTTGGAAATGAGCCATGGGCCTAGTCAGTTGGAGTGCTTCAAGTATTGCTTCACTCCAAAGCCCTGTGCAGGAACCACCGACTAGTTGAAAATAAGGGTTAAGTAAACCACAGATAGAGTCTAAATCTATAAATCTGATTCTCATAAATTCAAGAGCGGCTAGGCAATCAAGGGATTGTACCGCTGCGACAATAAGTTTCTCAAATGCCGCGATAAATGCCATATTTGTAATTCCGGAGAGGTCAAAGGTTGCGAGCAGACCATCATTCATCTGGTGCTCCCAGCAGCATGCTTTAACAACAAAATCAATCGATTTCAACCTGGACCTAGTCTGGGTTTTGCTGATGGCTGTTTTAGCGGAGGCGAAGAGAGACGCACAGAGTTTCCCTGTGAAAGTTAGGCTCTCTAGTTGCGGGATAACAGCACCAAGCAAGCGACAAAGATGGTATTCGCTGTGTAGGGCGTTAGGAAATCGCGACTGGGGGCTTGATTTGCTACAGAACCCCTCCAAGCTGATGTTGAGGCGCGTTAAAGTTGTTGGAAAATTCGCAAGGACCTTCGAAATCGTTACGTGGCCCTCGAGCTTTGGTTTTGAGTAAAAACACTGCCATTCGCGCAGGTTTGGTAATGCCGTAGAGAGCTTCTGCCAGTGGCGATATTCTCTCATAATATTCCACGCACCTTTCATGACAAACGTCCGAATACCGGGCAGCACCTCCAAATGCTTCTCACTCGACTGTGCCCAGGGGTCATCTTCGAAGTATCGAATCATTGGCGGTTTTTTGCAGTGCCCTCCTTCGATTGTCAACATCTTTGCGTCAGGAAAGTAACACGCTACATGATAAAATATTTGTTGCAATGTTGCATTCCTATTCGCGAATGTGAAGTTGCAATTTGTTCTCCCAGACGCGGGGGAATTTAGAGTGGGTGCCATAGTATGGATTAACCCAGTCGCGTCCGCCACCTCTCGGTTATGAACACCATTGTATCTGTAATTTGAGGGGGTTGGGTGTGGTTTTCTGAGCCTATCCCCCCAAACAGGAACCCAAATTTCGATATGTCGAACGTAAGTGCCAAGGTAAGTGCGAGAGGAAAACCATTCAGCACATTCAGACAGGCCATCTGTGGTGCCCTTAATTTGTACTGGTTGTAAATTAGTAATGGCCCAAAGTAACGCATCACACTGCGGGATGGTACACTTACTGTGTCGGTAGATCCTCTCTTGCACTAATCGCCGCCAAGCCCGGGAAACAAGTGCAAGGTCGGACAGGACTTTTCTGCGGGGGTGTCGTAACGCCTTGCTCCAGCTAGAGGCGGTAGATGTTGCTGGTGTGATGGATGCTAGGGTAGAGCCACGGACGCCAAAGAGGTAATCAAGAATAGACTCGTGGATCTCGTTCGGGAGGTCCACAAAGTGGATGGATCTTCTAAAACAGTCGGGCGATGTGGGTTCTGACATGCTGATATCTATAGAGGTGGCAGGAGAGGACACGCAGGTTTGGTGAAGGTTCGCTTCTGGGGAAAAGGACGTTTGGAGGGACAGAGGTATGTCAGAGTCTTCATGATCAAGACCTGAAGTGGAATCCGTAGATTCTATGGGAAATATCGAATTCGAGGGGATGACGGTCAACATGATCAGCTGGAAGGGAGGATAGGCTGTTTCAACACGATAGCTCTGTAACTAGCAACTAATGGGTGATATTAATTTAGTGAATGCACCTATATATGAACCATATCGCAAAAAGGGATCAAAGATAACCGTAAAGGGGAGAAAGTGGCTTAGATCCATCTATTGTGAACATACCTTGAAGGACAAGCCACACTCAAAACTAAGCCCTGTTAGCATCAGCGGGCAGTCTCAGCTTCAAAACGAGTGAGAAAACTCCAATTGCTAAGAAGCTGTTGAGCAGTCGTACGATGGCAGGGACATGATAGAGCGCGAGTGATTGATGATAAAGGTGGGCATGTGACAGTTTGCAGGATTCCTACGACGCGGCAGGAGGACGTAAAGCGAGTTATGAGGAGGACAGAGGAGCTGGTCGAACGGTATAAAGCGTGTAAATATGAGATAGAAGGGTTGAGAGAAGAGGGAGAGGCAGAAAGTGGTTGTTGGAAGCCGTCAGATTACCAGTTGAGGAAATAAAATGAGAGTTTGGAAGGGGAAGGCAAAAAAGTGCCCAAGAGGGTTACGTAAGACAGAAAAAATGGAGAAGCGGTGGGGAAGTTTGGACTAGTCCGTTTCTGGTGTGGATCTTCTGTGAGGATAGGGCTGGGCACGTGCTTTTTGTTTCAGCTTTTTCTTCATGCTTCAACTTCCATTATAGATTATATATACATCTACGTCTGACTATCCTTCACAGTTTAGCTACCCAGCCTTGGCCACTGCCCTTGACAATCTCATCTTCCCAATAGTTTGGGTTGAATGTTTCCCGGTTCAACGGGTTTAGACGATGCGCGCGATGGAAAAGATCCTCATAGACTTTCCCGTCAGAACGGCCAAGAGCACTAGAAGAACCTGTTAGCGCTTAAGGTTACACATATTGAGGGTCTCAACGACGATACCTATCAAGCAGGTAGTCTGGAATCTTCCACGCATCGACAAGCTTGACTGCATGAGGTCGAATCCGGTTCATCAGCTCAAGGACCCGATCTGGGACTGAGTTCATTTGATCATTCGAAACTGCATCTGCGTTGACAACTGGGTAGAAAGTTAGCTTTGGGGGTGGAGATCTGAAGAGTGGAACCACATACATTCACGACTATTATTTTCCATCGTGTTAAGAGAAAACAGCCGGTAAAGGTCCCACAACGTTGACTTTGTTTGCCCAGTAATGTCCTCTGCCGCCGAGAGACTGTTGAAAAAGTTGGTGACAAGGATGGCTTGTGAATGGGCTGCAGATATTTTTTAGCGATGACCATGGTAAGTTAGTGAATCTCAGGTCCCTACCTTGGCTGAGCCGATGAAGTTGTATCATCAGGCTTGTCCATGGCGCCTTTCTTACAATCCTTGCCTGATAGATATCGTAGGACTGATTTTACCTGGAATTAGGACTTCTGATGAACCTTGCTTATGATGGTCTCAGGATAACTCACCATAGCTACCGCCCTTCTCTGGAAAGCATCCATTATAGCTTTGTCCGAATTCAACACATCGTATTTGTTGCCCTTGTCTGAGAATAGCCTCGCCTGCAGATAGTCCTTGAACGACTTATCTGTAGCATCTGTTGGCTTGCTATTTGGTGACTTAACGGCAGCTGCCATTTTCTTAATAAGATATGCCGCAACCTGCTGGGTTATCATCCAATTATCTCCTTCTACCGTTGGTTTCGACAGGTAGTCGTTATTCAACTGGATGAGGCCACTTCCTCCCCCAAATCCATGACCACCCATTGCCCTGCGGCAAACCTCTATGCCATCAGCAGCAAGCATGGTACACAAACTTTTCAGGCCGGAAGAAGTGCTGTGTAAATCAGCGAGTGTGCTGAAATCGCCACCCTCTACGTCTTTCCGCGCGTTGTTGTACACTTCTTTCATTGCTTTCCCGCTATAATGAAGCGCGAATGTCGTTGCCAGTAAAGGTAAGATTCGAATCTGGACAGTCGGATAATCTAAAACTTGCATTTCTGGACTTGATTCCGATCCATCGCGGTCGCGGAACTGCCTGCGTATAGATGCATATCGAACGGCCACTGTAACAGCACGGGCTAGAACAAGGCGAGCGTGCATTACAATTTTTGCACGAACCTAATAAGTTAGTATTCAGACTATGGCTTTCCAAATTACAATAAGGGGTATAATCATACATGAGTGAGAGAGCCGTATACAACCTCTGCTCTCTCCGGCTTCTTATATTCTCCAGTTTCAATATCAACTCCAGAATACCTCTGAAGAAGAGCTGAGTGGGGTATCCTACAAAAGTGTTAGCTATCCAGAAAGCTGGTCATATATTTTCAACCATGCGGGTACACACCTAAAATTGTTAAACAACATATATGCATTATCCATCGAGGCGTAACTAGAATCCAAATATCAGTTTCAATAACCTCCAAGTAAGCACCACATAAATTCGAAAACATACCCATATTTTGGACCAATGTCTCCAATAACAATCCCATCCAAAGGTTCATGGGTCTGCATGTCTCGAACCTGCACTATGAAAGGGTGCGGCCCATATGATACATATTCACCAGTCCCATTCCGGGGGAGCATTAACTGAGCAACGACAATCGAATGATTGGCCGTTCGCCCCAGTGTTCCGTTCCACCACTTACTAGCCGTCAGAGTCGGGCTGTGTAGCACGAACCCCTTCGTCTCAGGGTCCCACCTAGCCTCCAACTCCAGCCCTCGCACATTGCTCCCATGACCTAATTCAGTCTGCGCATAAGCTCCGATAATCTTCCACGATTCAATCAATGGCATCCAATGTGCTCGCTGAGCGTCATCTCCTTGTTCGCGAACTGTCGTAATAAACATCTCCATGTGTAAATGGTAAGGAGAAACATCATCGACGAGGTACGTCGCCATAGTTTGATCCTCAACATCCCATCCATGTTTAATAGCGAGTCGACGTAAAAGCTTTGCTCTCGCTAGCCCGAGCTTGTACCTATCCGGACGACTGAGATTTTGTTGTGTTGATTTCGATAGAAGCGGTTCCCGTGCTAGAACCTCGAGAACTCGTCCTTGCCGCTCGAGAAACCCATCCTCGGATAGCAGGTGATTGGATAGCTCGCCATCGCAAATAGATGATTGGGCTCGCTCTTTGGCCAGAATAGTAGGACCAGAAGGCTCGCTTGGCTTCAGATTATCGGTGAAGTCTACCATCGTTTTTGAAGTGCGGGCGGGCATGTACTTCGAGGGTAGGAAACGTTTAAGTGTGGTATCTGCACCTATCCGATGATGCTACGCCGATTATTAAAAATGAGTTGCTAACATATAGAAGAATAAGCATTGAATCTCCGCCAAAATACGATCATCGTACCATCATTGCCCATGTTTCGGAGTCGGTCGATATACCGAGGCGCCCAGCTAGTTCTTTCCAGCAGATCGCCGACTGCCGAAGTACCGGGTCTCGGGACTTGTGTCGGGACCCACGCAAAGTCAAAATCGCTGGTCCATAAACGTTCCTTGTGAACAACAGTTACAGAGTATGTTAATGCCATTGAGTATTTACTAAGCCGTCGGCATATGGAGGGGGTCGATTTAGCCCAAACTGAGGTAATGGAGCTCCACTAAATTTACCGTCTAGGTAAGCCGCATGCATGCTCCGAGCAGCGTCATTTCATGTAACGAGCTGGTGGTTCATTTTTCGTTTAAATCGTCTCAATACGACACCGATGGAAGAAGCCGAATCACCGGCCATTCGGCTGTAGTATGTCAAGTACCGTTGACCGATAGGTGAGTTTGATCGATTAAGGACGGCCGCTACAGTTAGCGGCTTCTCACGGCACAAATTAGCTTGATAATGGAAATATACAAATTCTATAGTATAGTACCTGAGTATAAGCCTACAAGTGGTACCTTTCGAAACGATACTTCGCTACACGTACCTTTCATATATACTGTGTGTGCAAGGGAAGAATGGAGTTCGACAGGACCAAGTTCATACCCCGCCACGAGGGCGACAATGTACTTCCCCTCTCCCCTTTTTTCAGCAGACTGCTCCGATATGCCCATAAAAAGCAGCCACGTCTCGCGATACGAGACGTGAATCTCGGCATTGAGAAGACATATCTCCAATTTCTTACAGATGTTCTGTACATGCGGAAAACCTTACGGTCAAGGCTAAGTCAGGAAACTCTAGATGCGCTGCGTGATGGGAGGGAGGTCTATGTTGGATTACTAGCTGCGGGCGGGTATGAATACGCCGTTGGATTCGTAGCTATCATAGCTCTTGGAGCTGCGGCTGTGCCTATGTGTAGGTTCCCACGTTTTCACACATCGAACTATCAGAGAGAAATACTAACATCCTACCAGCGGTCGTGATACCCGTGCAAGAAGCTTCATATTTCGTCCTCAAAGCCAGATGCGTTGCGGTCCTTACATCCACGGCTAGCACTCAATTAGGCCATGATCTAATAACATACATAATAAGTACCGAAAGCAAAGACATCCCATGTCTCCCCATCCAGCCCAATCTCCAACCGTCGCCGCTCTCACCTAGCGAAATCTCCATTTCCTCCGATAGATACCAAGACGACAATGGTGCGGCAGTCGTAATATTTACATCGGGGACAACAGGCCGACCAAAGGGGGCAGTCATGAAACGGGCCTTTCTCCACGACTGCTCTGAATCCGTAGCCGACCATTTCGGTATTACTGAACAAGACGTGATTCTCCATGTCCTTCCCGTCCACCACGCGACGGGAGTGGGTATCAATTTCCTCCCATACATCTTTGCAGGGGCCTGTGTTGAGTTTCGCAGTGGGGGAGTCGATATCGCCTGGCTCTGGGAACGATGGAGACAAGGTGGCCTGGCTGTTTTCTCCGGCGTTCCTACAATCTATATGAGGATGATGCGGTATTTCGAAAGTAAGCTCGCTTCGCTACCTGACGCAGAGAAGGGGCGGTATATTGCTGGCGCAAGAGGGTTTCGGGCCCTATTGTGCGGGACATCTGCGCTGCCGTCTCCGGTTCAGAAATTCTGGATGGATATCCTAGGCGGGAAGAGAATAGTTACTAGATATGGCGCGACAGAGATAGGGGCTATTTTCAAGATGCCTTTAGACGCTGGGGATATTCCCGATGGGAGCGTGGGCCCAGTATTCCCTGGCGTTACTGTGAAATTGTCAGAAGGAGACGAGGGCGAGATCCTGGTGAAGAGTCCATATATGTTCTCAAAGTGAGTATTCGCATTCCACAACTCCTAAGCTCCAATCAAACGCTGGCTAACATCACTGGTTGAAAACAAGATACCTATACGATGAGTCTGCCACAGCCAACGCCCACAATGTGGAAGGCTTCTTTAAAACCGGCGACCTCGCCCGTCGAGTGGGATCAAATTATTTCATCCTCGGTCGCGCTTCAATCGACATCATTAAATCGGGCGGCTACAAGATCTCTGCACTAGATATTGAGCGTGAAATCCTCGGCCTCCCTTATATCGCTGAAGTAATGGTCGTCGGTGTACCAGATGACGAATTCGGCCAACGGGTTGGGGCCGTCGTGAGCCTTCGCGATGATCAGGATATATATAATATTGTGGGAAACACGAACGGAGAAGGGAAAGGAAAGCCTCTTTCAATCGATGATTTACGTCGCGATTTGAGGAGTAGGCTTGCAGGCTACAAGATGCCGACTTTGCTAAGGGTGATTGAGAATGAGCTGCCGAAGAGCGCAACGGGGAAAGTTGTTAAGAAGGTTCTTGGGCCGGAGTTTTTCCCTGTCAACTACAGGAGTGATCCAGCGGTGCAGGTTTGGGTATCTGCAAAGTCGAAGCTATAGATGGGTATATAGATCTTTGATAAGATAAACACTACCGGTGCTATTAGGTAACTAGGGCTTTCAATTATTGAGAAGCAAGTAATAACTATAGCTCCTGGAAAAACAAATAACAATACAGGAACATCACAAACTAAGATGAAACTTCCCACTCCAGCTAGATCTATCTCGAGCAGCACGTTTAAATCTTCACCTTCGCCTGCCTACTAGTTTCCCGACTATACACGTAGCTAATACGCTGCAACTTCTTCGTAGCTTCGCCCCAAAGCTCGTTTCGTAAAACCCCATATACACTACCATCACATCATCATTAGCAACGCATTCATCACAAGTAGAGCAACACAAAGAATCAAAGGATACTCACCCCATCTTCCCCTTCGGCGCCCACTTTTTCGCCAACTCCATCGCGACCTCATCCATCTTATCGGGTGTTGCAACCGCATCAACAATCCCATCCTCAAGTGCCTGTTTACCCGTCCACTTATGTGCTTCGAGCAACATCTTCCTCGCAATCTGAGGACTGAGCTTGAGACGCGGTAGAGCACCGATGCCTTCGAAATGCAAACCCAGGTTAACGGGTGGCATGGAGATGAAGCCGCGTTCAGAATTCATGACGCGATAGTCGTGGCTTAGCGCGAAGGGGCATCCGCCGCCGAATGTGTGGCCTGTTATCAAGGCAATGGTTGGAAAGGGGAAGTCGAGAATTGTATGAAGGAGCTACGGCTGATGTTAGTCTAAGGACGGTGGCTGATTTCGATCTCTTTGAGAGAACCATTATGTTATTTATTAATCGCTGGTAGAACTGTGTATACGTACGGGATAGAAACCCTCTGAATTTGCATAGGGGTTGGAATCAGCCTCGTCAAGCTCAAGGCCCTACACACGTAACTGGTGATTAGAATAGAAATCAAACCAAGTGAAAATGTATGCAATTGACCGAATCATAAAACCATACCGTACACCAAAACTTAGCATCGCTACCTCTCGTAATAACAGCGCCCTCAGAATCAGGCCCCAAAGTAATCCGCACAGTATTAAACGCCCGAATCAACTCCTGACAATACCACGAATTCAACCGATTCTCCGGCGGCTTTTGCATAGTAATAACAAATACATTGCCATGCCTTGTAAGCGAAAGATTGCGAAATCCCGAAACCTCCGCCATTGTGTCTTTTTTGTTTTGCGATTTATTTTTTGGGGGTATACAGCGAAAGTATTTTTGGGTTAGAAAATCAAATTTAATCGACAACACGATGCTGAACTGGCCTTTTAACCCGGACGGACGATATTTTAACTGGAAACTAGATTTTGCTTTCAAAAGAAAGCGAGTTCATCAGACGAAGCTCGGCTCGGCTCCCCCGCATCCAAGCGTAGTTGTTTCTTGAGCTTGGCGCGTGATGCTCCCGACGCACCGCCGAAGGACCGAAGAGCCGGGGGCAGGAACAAAAACGATTCGATCACGTGATCGGGCGGTGCCTGAGGTAAAAAGGCCGGAGGCCGAGAGAGAGTGGGAGATGACCAACGCGGGAAATATAGCGGTCTTTGCCGTGTGGAAGGTGGAGCATCAATAAATGGAAAAGAAAGGTCGTCGGTCATTGGAATCAAATAATGCCTTTTCGGTTTATGGGCGAGACTATATCTTAGAACGGAACATACGGCCAATCCCAGTCTCTCAACAGCCAATTTCCAATTCCCTCATATTGACCAAATAGGAATTCATCAGTGACAACATCGGTTGTCTCCCCAGCTCCCACGGCGGCTTGAGAATTATGGTCTAGGACCGAGGCGAGTGGCATGTATTCGTCAAGGGTCCCCGCTGCGTCCATAGGTGTCTTTAACTCTGCAAGGATACCAGCTGTCATCATATCCGACACGGTCCTACCATTCTGATCCTCTTCTGGGCGACCTGGTTCGAACATTTCACGCGGATATGTCCCCAGCATCACCTCGCCGAGTCGGCATAGATCGATACCAAAGCCGTTAAAGCATGCTTGCTGGTCTGGTGTAAGAGGTGTTGGCTGCGGAGCTTCGGGGTTCTGCGGTGTCTTTAAAGCCTCCTCAGCCATGCTGTGCAGCGCTTTTGAGCTACCGATTGCAGAAGGCCAGCGTTTGGCCAGTTCCTTTTGCGAGTTGTATATTGTCCGAAGGTCCTGCTCTGCCTTTTCTCGAAGATTCGGATGAGGGAAGCAAGACAATAGCCCCACGCCCGAAACAAGGAGGTAAAATGTGAATATCGGTCCCAAAAAGCGGATTTCGTCGCGAGCTAGGAAATCTTCGAAGATTCCAGCAACAAATGATGAGGCGAGAATGGCCGCCGAAGTAGGTGGAGTTCCTGGGTTGGATGACCGATACATGATGGCCAGCATGATGAAATATGGAACATGCAACTGTCGAGCCTCAAAACTATACGGCGACAAGACAAGTTTGGTGGTTGATGATCCCTCCTGAGGGCAAAGTCGGCGGAATAATCGGAGGTGCTCTGGAACTTCACGCGACCATCTGTATAGTGCGTTCTCTAGATGGATGCGCTTCTGGCGAGTCAAGGTTCTACGTCCGACGCACTGGGTAAGTTCTCCGAGCAATGCTGAGATTTCAACATATGATATGAACAGTGCGCCGTTTGAACTCGACCCATAAAAATCCTCAGGAGACAATGGGCGGACGTCGCTATCTTCTGGATTGATCGCTCGTGGCCTCCCATGGCCGGAGGATATCAACGAATCTCGTGCCTATCGAAGTCGTTAGCATAAGAAGGACTTAAATCACAGCGAATTGCTGGAGAGAGATATGAATTTAAAAAAAAACACACAAATAAAGTCCACCATAACCTTCGACGAAGCGCCGTTTGTCGTCCAGGTGGTTGTTCTTTATGCAATCCGATCTGATAGGCGAGGCCAACACCAATCCGATTCCAAAATCCACTGGTATTGATAGAAACATGCTCAGGCCCTTCCGGATTATACCAATGCAAGATACACACGGCGGTTATAATGGTGATAGTATTCTTCTCGTAGCCCGCCCAAAACAAGGCCTTGGCACGGCGATAAAACTCATTCGACGACGCATAGGCAGTAACAGCCGGAGCCGACGAGACCCTACTAGCGGCCAGAAAAATTGCCTGGAGGAGTAAAATAGAAGGTTGGTGATTACCACGCTCCATCAGCCAGCTTTTTTCAACGATAGGCATCCATGGCGAGCAACGTTTCATGAAGGTATCGATCAGTCCCTCCCGGACGGCTCTCGGGGGTAGGTCAAAGGCATGCTGGGCCTGGAGAATGCGAATGTCCTCGTCGGTCAGCCTCTCGGTGGCCATGACTGGATATGCTTTGGCACGATCTTCATTGATGGGAATTTCACCACCGCGTATATACTCCGAACGACCCAAGAATGTTGTGTTGGCGGGACTGTGTTCGTACGAGT
The DNA here is from genome assembly GCA_030411455.1 of Arthroderma sp. MBC 290. NCBI lineage: Eukaryota > Fungi > Ascomycota > Eurotiomycetes > Onygenales > Arthrodermataceae > Arthroderma > Arthroderma sp. MBC 290. Next base: position 268,595 of record JAPERC010000071.1, on the reverse strand, counting down.
GAGAATCCTGGTGGGACGATTGGGCGACGGCTGGGGTAGCTGTGCTATTTGAGTAGAGTGTAGACGATGTCTCAGGGTCATGCATGCCCGATGAGGTCGCGGTGGTATGATTTGTGTTGTTCCGAAGAATCGAACCGGCACCGATGGAGGATTCAGATGTCGCCGAAGGGTTGTCGGCAAGGATACTACGGCCCGGTTCCCAGCCTGGATATCCAGGTTCCCAGGACGGACGCTTTGGAGGTAGTAGGCCCGAGTCATCGCGATGGTCGCCGGCGATACTGACGTTGTTATCATCATTGTTATTCTCCGTCGCGGTCTTCCGGCGTTTGCGTTTGCGTTCTCGCGGCCTTTATGTGCAACGAAATAAGCCATTTGTTAGATAATAAATTACATTTTAGGTGTCGCATAGGATAAGAGTGGGAAAGATGATAGTTAACGTACGAGCACGTCCAGTGGTTTCGCGCACAGTTCGAACATTGTTGGCTTCCTTCGGGATACATGCATCGAATCTATTTTACCGACCGTGTTATTTGAGGGTTAGCGGCTAGAATTCGTATAGAGAGCGGCTTTAAGTCCACGGGGTCTCTGTGAGGCTGTCGGCTAGCATCGTTCATGAAAAGAAACTACCGACCTTCTTCTTATTACAGGCAACGCAGGCTGAAGCAGCACGCAGCCGTGGTGGGCTCTCGCCTACGACGGTCGGGACTGGCGCGGCGGCCTGTGGAACTGAATTCTCACTCATGCAGGCTAGAAAATAGAAAAAACAGAAAGAAGCCAAAAGACCGATGGCCTTGAAGAATTAAAATATATCGCGTAAAAAAAATACAAAGAAGCGTGATGGTGATGGTTGAAGTGAGAAGTTGTCCGTTCTGCACGGGAAATAAATGCGTGGTGGTGGTTGATGGGCGCAGGACAGGCCGAGACGCTTCTGGGCGTGTGGATTTTGATGGGCTGATGTGCTGCCTTGCCGCCATGCGGGGAAACTGCGCTTTTCTACCCAAAACCACTGCGACTTCTGGCAGCACTTTCAAGTCGATTTCTTTTATCTTTTACCATGGATCTCTTCTTCAGGGCCATTCGGACACATATCTGGAAACAGGGACAAAGAGGGACAGCACAAAGCTAATTAAAAAATAGGTAAGTGGTTTTGTAATTACCATAGTTGCCTACGAAGTTCTAACTCAACAGAAACTAACATATCATATATGTAACCAGAGCTTCAATAGAGGCACGCCATTCTGTCTTCCTAACTGAATAGTGAAGCAGTGGGACGAGCCTCCAGTACGTCCGGTGATATACTGACATCTTTTTAAAGACGACAGCACCTTCAATATAAGCACATCTTCGGCACAACGACAACCATGGATTAGGTCGCATTGCAATTTGACATCCGTGCTAAAGCCTGCTTCTCGAGCGGACCAGAAAAAAAGAGGATAAGGCAAAACAGGGCAGGAACAGGAACCTTAGGAGAGCCAGGTCAAGAGCTGATCTCATCTCATTAGATATTAGTGCCGTCCGTGGCTCGGCGCAATGATTAGTAAAAAGGTATTAAAGGATTAAATATGATACAGTCAAATCGAAGGGCTGGAACTATTGGCATGTAATCGTCGTAATCAGCATGTCATGATAGGCGTCTCACAGTTCGCCGCGTGCTGCTTGTTCTTGTGCTATCGCGGCGGCTTTTGGGCGGTAGTTTCCGCCTTTCAATTCCTGGAACGCGAGGTCAAACCGAGCACCAAAGTACCATGCTGTGCCGAACTGTGTTGAAAAAGGTAGTTAGTATAGCGACACTGGCAAGCAGCAAGGGTTGCCTTACCATGAATATAGTGATGATGAACAAAAGACCGAGCGTCAATCCCATTATGATAAAGGTATCTCTTCGTGCTTCCGCAGCGTCCTCTGCCTTCTTGATTTCTTCTGGGGTCTTTTCCTTGTTTGCTATCCTTCTGGCGACTTCTGGGGATTGCGACGGTAGTATCGTCTCAATAAATTTCTCAACCTAATAGCCCAAATTAGACATGAATGAGATAGCGTATGAGGGGGGAAATAGCAACGAACCTTTCCGCAAGCCACGCTGATTTTCAGGAAATTTGGATCCTTGGGCGTGTTCTTCTTGTGGATGGAACGGGAGTAGCGTTTGAAGACATCGCACACAACGCGGACGTTTTGTGTTGAATCTAACATCAGTCTGCAAGCATCGCCCTTTGTGATTTTGATATTACGCTCAAAAATTGCGCCATTTCGAAAGCAGAGCTCCAAGGTTGCGATGGCCATAGACTGCGGGATAGCTGCAAAGTTAAAGGTACTCTGTTCTGTCAAACCGGCCAGATAGAAGATACAATCCTCCACATGGCTGAGCGCATTTAGTACCATGTCTGCATTGCAGTTTAGAGCCGCTTCACGATGTTCCGGCTTGAAGAGATCCTCAAAATTGTCGACATGCTTCGACCAGATTTCCTTGGGCCAGAAGTGACGGTTGTCGTCATGATCTTCTCGTACATCACGGATTATGTTAGTCTTCTGCAGGAACAAGCCCATCGATTTGAACAGTTCTGGTCGGTCAAGAAGTTGGGGTTTGGCAGTTCCAGCCTCAACAAATAAACGTGTGAGGCCTTCGCCGACCAATCCGGCAACATAGTAGCAATAGAGATCATAATCTGCAATGGTTTCAACGTTGGCAGCGTTGTTTTCAGCCTTTTCACAATAATCAGCCATGCCGTTACCCATTTTTTTGGCAATGTCTTTGATGACAGATTTATAGGCTGGTTTAAGCTTCTTAAACTCGGTGATAATATAGTGGAACTGAACCAGCAGTTCTCGGTCTTTCTCCTCTGGCCGGTTGCCATCGAACGTCCAGCCGTCCTTTTCGAGGATATCATCGAAATTTCGAAGAAACGGTTCTTTTACCTTGAACGGTATAGAAGTGTCATCCTCAATGGTATCTAAGCCACGAAGCACGAGGTAGAATATGCAAATGGGTAGGAGGAGCTCTGGGTGGAGTTCCATAATAACAGCGCTGAAGCTCCGGCTGGTCAATTCGAGAAAATGGAAGCATTTTTGCACGGATTCACTCTCCTCAGCCTTGTTTCTGGTATGAACAGGTTGATGCCACACGGACCTATAGAATAAATGATTGTGATTAGCCGAGGAAGCAAAACAGAGGAGCTCACAACGTACCATTGTATGACCGACCGGAGTTGAGTCGGGTGGAGCAGCAGGGGCAAAATATCTTTTGCCTTGACCATTGTGACTGTGGAATTGAGGAGGATGGATATAGGGAGACAAGTGAGAGAAAAGATAGCTAAGAGGAGCAAGCTCTTGACTGTGTGTTTACTAGAGGCTAAATAACATGAGACACTAGTACTCTGAGAGCAGTAGAAGAACAATAACTAGTAGGATAGCTAGTAGATAGATGATGACAGGCAATGATGATGGTTTGGAGGTTAATTGATGGAGGGAAGAGGAGAATTGAGGAAGAGAGGGAGAAAAGAAAGAAGAAAGTGAAGATGAAGAGAAATAAAAATCCCTTTTCAGGTTGAAATTGCTTGAGCGAAAAAAAAATAACAAGGAACCCCTTTTTGTGGAGGCGCCAAGAGAGATTATGTAAGTTTTCGGCTACATGTTTGTCCGATGTCACATGTTATGAGCGGAGAAACTAAGCTCCGGCTACTTCGCTTTCATGCCTGCAAGCTTGCTGCGAGCCCCGCCAGAGGCAACTGGAGGGACAGGAAGAGAGAAGAAGAAGGGAGCGTAGAGGGCATAAGACAAATAAATAAATCATCTGAAAGTGAAGCAATAGTAACCGTATATCAGTAGCATTATAGTGGGAGTAAACTGCCTAGGTTGGCGCCTAATGGAATTTTTCCGGCGAAAAAGTAATCTCATATGACGACGTTTGGCCGAGCAAGAAGACCGCCAGCTACATTTTTTTTCTCAACATAACAACAACCACCGCACCGTCACCCAGGTCTGCTCCTTGAACACGGTAGAGATTTACGCTGTGTCTTCACTATTCTGACGTTTCTCGTGTTTCTCGACGTCCCGCCCGCGACCCTCATCTCCACTGTCGCATCCATAACAAATTTCATCTCAGCCCTATATCGAGAGCCTTTGCTTGAAGATGGTGGTAGATACGACATATTACGATGCCCTGGGCGTGCCACCCACAGCGACTGAGCTTCAGATAAAGAAGGCCTACAGGAAGCTTGCAATCACCACCCATCCTGGTTTGTCCAGACTCTCCCCAGCTACCCCCCTTCCAGTTGTTCACCGCTTAATACTGTGGCCTAGATAAAAATCCTGGTGATGAGACCGCACACACTAGATTTCAAGCGGTATGTTGCTCTCCTAACACTCGTTCAGGCGATCTGGTATATACCTACTTACTAACTGCATCATAACTATTTAGATCGGCGAGGCATACCAGGTCCTGAGCGATGAATCGCTGAGGGCGCAATATGACAAGTTTGGAAAAGATGGTGCCGTGCCGGGAGGTGGTTTTGGTATGTGCAGTCTTCAACAGCATGGTTTATGCGGCGGCTATCTAACAACACTCATTTTATAGAGGATCCTTCGGAATTCTTCGGCATGATCTTCGGAGGTGATGCCTTTGTCGACTTAATAGGCGAAATATCGTTAATGAAAGACCTCACAAAAACCATGGACATCACCATGCAACAAGAGCAAGAAATGCGAGATGCGGAAATGGCCGAAGCCGCAGAGGCGGGCTTGAACATTAACGAAGAAAAACAAACCCCCGAGGGCAAGGAAACTTCTGCTGGCTTTGAGCCTAGTGCCTCCGCCCCTCCACCATACGCCGATGATGAAAAAGTTCCCCCTCCAGAAAAGATCCCTCAACCAAGCTCCTCCTCTCCTCCTCCCTACCCTTCCGCTCCCGGCGATCTGAAGACGGGATACCCAGATGAGAAGACGCCTCAGTCCACGTCAGGTGCGAGTACGCCACGCCGCAACTTCAACCAGCAGGCAATCATGGACAAGTCGGACGAAGAGGCAAGGATGGAAGCCGAAGGATTAAGCCCAGAAGAAAAAGAATTGCGCAGAAAAGAAAAGAAGAAGGGCCTATCAAAGGAGCAACGTGAGCGATTAGCTGAGTTTGAACTACAGAGGAAGAAAGAGAGGGAAGAACGAGTCAGCACACTCAGCCACAAGCTTATCAACCGACTCAGCATCTGGACTGAAACCGACAAAGGCCCAGAAGTCACCACAGCATTCCAAGAGAAGACAAAATTAGAAGTCGAGAACCTCAAAATGGAATCATTTGGCTTGGAAATCTTACACGCCATTGGTACCACATATGTGCAGAAGGGGACTTCGCTGCTCAAATCTCAGAAATTCCTGGGCATATCCGGATTTTTCTCCCGCTTGAAGGACAAGGGAAACCTGGCCAAGGAGACCTGGACAACCATTTCTACCGCTATTGACGCGCAGATGACAATGGAGGAGATGGCGAAGCTAGAAGAGAAGGGCGGAGAAGATTGGACAGACGAAAAGAAGGCTGAATATGAGAAGCGGGTTACCGGCAAAATCCTTGCGGCTGCATGGCGCGGAAGCAAATTTGAGATTCAAAGCGTCTTGCGTGAAGTTTGCGACCAGGTTCTGAACGATAAAGCCGTAAAATTGGAGAAGAGAATAGAACGTGCTCACGCCCTTGTTATTTGCGGGAAAATATTCCAAGAGGTATGTCCAATACTTCAGCTTTTACCCAAATCCCCCTTTTGATTACCTGGATTGTACTGACATATTACCCAGGCTGAACGCGACCCCGACGAAGAGGGTGACTACATGGCCTTTGAAAAACTCATGGCCGAAGGCATGGCTAAAAAGGAGAAGAACCAGAAGAAAAAAGAAGGCAAGAGACCCAAGTCAGAAGCCTACAACGACCCAAACACCGCCGCCACTCCCGATGCAACCGCCGGCGCTGCCCCCACAGGTGACGAAAAACAATAAAAAGGAATATCCAATCTGTTAATAGTACCGCATGCCTGTCATTCTCCTTTTTTTTTTCAGGCCTTGTTTAAATCAAGTCAAATATATATCCCATCCCCATTCAGCCATCTTACTCCCCTTTACGTTTACGATCCGCGCGCCTTTTCCGATGGCAGAATAGATGAATTGTATTACCCTGAAACTAGACAATAGCGTCTTTGTCTTTTTCGCTTTTTGGCTTCCCCGTCGTCGTTGCGTGTTTATCTTGTCTTGAAATCAATCCTTCGGGTGAGCGCTTCTGATGTATGTATGTGCATGAATTGTTGGCCTGTTTTTTTTTCTTCGTTTCAATTGCCATGACCACTTGATGAAGCGATTCGGGTACATACTATCTATTGAATCAATGGACATCTCCACGATAGTATATCTTCCTCTGGCAGCTGGCCTCTCTACGTACCTTTCCGGGAGCATATTTACTCCTTTCAAATTTAAGTAGTGTATCCCGTAGTTTTACGAAAATCCAACGGAAGAAGATCTATAAGATCATCTAAACTCTCATATTCTTTCATTTATTTCGTGTCAACTGTCTAAGCTAGTGATTGGATGGGGCATGGGTTCAAGGCGAAGTGTTCAACAGTGGTGTTAGAAAATAGGGGTGAAAAAGAAGGGAATGGAAATGGGAAATAATGCTAAAGAACGGGGTATCACCTTATGATTTGTCTATGTACAGATTAAGGTAGTCATGAGGGTATAAGGGCAGTAAATGGATGAAAGAGAAGAAAGGAAAGGAAAGGATGAGCTAAGTTGGGATATCTGATGTGAACCGAGAAACACGCTTTATGCTTGAGAAAAAGAGAATGAAAGTTGGCTGGGTTGGCTGTGCATTGATTGAAAAATGATTTGGATCAAATGGTATATCTGAATGCTGAATATTCAAACCGAAATGGTTGGTTCATTGACGGAAGGTATTGGGTCGTGAGATATAGCAGTTGAGGAGTGAGTAGGTGAGAGTGGAGATTGTCTATAGGGGTCTTCAGCATCATCGAGGGTAGGCGGTGGCAGAGTTGGTTGACCTTCCGGCACCTCCAAAGTCGCGGGAGATATTATCTCGTCTTCTGCTGGTAAATTTGATATGCTGGACACCTGGACCGTTGGACTCAGAAGGCCTCGAGAGTTACCGAAATAGTCTTCATCCATCTCATCAGGATCAAGAACTCGGCCTCCAATGTCGATATCGCTTACTTTAACGCTGTATGCCAGAGCCTTTCTACCTTCTTCTATCAGACTGTCGGTCCATCCAAGGCATCTTTTGATACTCTGGTTCATCTTCTGACTGTCCACGAGTAGTTGCTGGTGTTTCGAAATATCTAGCAGAAACCGCTTCTCATCCCTTGGTCGGTGCATTTCGTCGTTCTCCGCCGCACCAACTGAGCTCATGTCTTCATCGTCCTCGGAAATGGAATAAGTTTCCTCACTGAAGTCGGATGATGCATCGTTCATGATATTAGAAGATCTGCGAGAATCCCCAAACTCATCGTAATAGCCGTCAATGTCATCGCCATCAGTCTCGCTGACCATAGAAAGGCCTCCGCCTGATATTGACCGACGGGATGGTGTCATTGATAGCCGACCAGAGCGGCTAAGGCGACGGAAGCGGCGTAATTCTGCATTCTGCTTTCGCATTTCCCTTTCCAGTGCGCGGTTTATAGCGAGAAGGGAAGAATTACTGATCTCCAGATCCAGGACTTTTCGTTCTCGTCGGGCATTTGCTGCCATTTCGTTCATTTTATTGATATCATTCCCCTTCAGAGCATCTTCTTTTGTTGGGCTCGGAGCGCGTGGGAAAGGGTGAACTATATCTGCAGATATTGACGACCTGTTACTGGCTGGCATCGGGCTTGGTTCTAGCGGATCACCGGGCGTTTGGGGCGGGTTATTATGGCCATGAGCAGAATGATTTAGGGCTGGGCTGGCCAGAAGAGAGGGTTTTCGCAGCGACGCCTGGGATGCATCGTAGCTAGGGGATTTGAGATGCGGAAATGGACGAGGGCTTGGGGGAGACAACGGCGCATGATCATTGTAATTAAAGTGCAACGGGATTGGTGGACTGCCTCTATCTTGGACCTGCGACAATGTCGAACCGAGACTCAACGTCCTTTGTTCGGCCTCACTAGCTGCCGAAACTTTTCGCTGCAGTGCTTGTTGATGTGGTTCGTGTATCCTAGGGGAAACCACAGGCTCTTGGGGCTTAGCTAACGGTGCGTGGCCCTGACTAGACTTCCTGCTAAGCGACGCTGGTTTGCGTAACGAGTCACTGTGTGGAGTTTCGGTTCTCCCGTCCGCATAGAAGAAGGTCTTCGGGGCGGGATGCGATGTCACAGAGGGCAACGGTTTTTGTTCCAGATCACCTGCTGATGCGGAAGACCTAACATCGTCGGCATGAAAGAACCTTTGAGCTCCGACAGCACTTCTAGCTGGTGAGCTTGAGCGAGAGGAATAGATATGCCCGGGAGCATCGCTGACGGCACTTCTTGTTTTTGAAACTCTCAAATGTGGGCTGATGTTTTCCTGTTGTATTGAAGCCAGATCGGGAGCATTGAGGCTCCTAGCTACAGTATATGGTGTTCGTGGAGGATTCTGTGCGTTTGGTGGAGTAGTGACGGGTGAGATGCCATCCCGTCGAGACTTTCGTGGGCCGGACCGTGGTGTGATATTTGCATTGAGGGACAACGTTGAGGGCTCGGGGGATTTGGTAGCGGTGTAGGCGAGCTTGCGGGATAATTGAGGTGTGCCGTTGTATCCAGCTAACTTAGGGGTCAAGGGAGACTTTGTGGCCCTGAAATTCGAGCTAACTTGCGGCGTGAACGGCTTAGCCGAAGCGTTGGTGTTTTGTTTATCGGCAGGGGGCATAGTCGCGACGGTCTTGGGTTATGGTTCGCGACGTAAACAGAGGTGCAAGATGGCATTGCAGGTTCATGAGGCAAACCAAATTCATAATGGCCGAAGCCTGATGCTGGAGATATCCGACAAGACGGTCCTCGAGGGTTGAAAGCAAAGCAATCGTGATGTTTCGTTGTTTCGCCTTTCTCCGCAGCCAAAAAGTAAATCTTGTGATTGCCGTCATCCAGACGCCGAAAGGGGACTAGCGCGTTTTCACCCATAACAAAGCGTTTTCTAGATATGAACAAACTACGATATAAGGATTTTATGACTTGGACTGCGTATTATGGACATGAGACTCAAGAATAGAAAGGGTATATACATGCAGATAGACTGCTTCTCGCGTAAATTAAAACGGACTGTGTGGGTGCCAACATCCTCCTATCAGCCAAAAAAGGGACGCTTTCGCCCGCCATCCGTTGTTATCAACCTTCGTTTATTCTGATTTGGGGTTGTTTCTGCATCCAGAGTTCCGCGAACAGCCTCCTTTATGGTGTCTTTGGAAAGGCAATAATCCACATGCTGATTGAATATTGCATCGTCTCCAGGCTGTGGCGTTGAACATATCGGACATATCCACGTCTCCGATTCACGTACCTTCACGCCCTCTTCAGACCTTTCCACATGCGACGCGGCCTCGTCATCCTCCGGCGACAGTTCAGCCTCTTGGCTAAGTTTTTCGAGCTTTTCAAGTTCATCCATCTTCTCCTGCATCTCCGCGGCTTCAAATTCCTCCTCTGCCGAAAGAGCGGCCCCAGGGTTTGTATTCTCCGTCGTTGAGTTCGATACTGTTCCCCCATATCTAGTCGAACTAAAGAAATTAAACGCCCCTTTTTTGGTGCTGACTAGGTTGGTGCATCGGAGACCGAGCAATCGGATTTTCATGTTTGGGTTTTCTTTGTGTAGTTTTATCAACAAAGGGAGGGAGTATTTGTAGAGGTCATCCGAGAGGAATACCGACTTGGGAGGCACGGTCTGACGGGATATGACTTCGAAGGTGTGTAGCTTAATTTTTAGCACAAGTGTCCTGCCTTTTACTTCTGCCTTTCGCAAATCCTCCTCTAGCTCACTTGCCGTCTGTCTGAGCCTCTCCTGCAAGTTCTGAAGCCCACTTAAGTCACGAAACGTATGCTCCGTTCCGACGCTCTTCCGTGGGGAAGAACCGGCAGGCTCAATGTGCGTTCTACCCAGCCCCAGATAACATTGGATTAAGAATTGAAAGGCCTTTTGACCAAAAAGTTGGGACAGCATGCCACGCAATGGGTAAATGTCACCGCAAGTCTTAATCCCGACGGCATCGAGCTCTCTTTCAAACACCCTCCCTACTCCGTTAACTTTACGAACTGGGATCTCAGCCATGAAGGCCATTATGGACGATCGGTCGCTCGGGACATAGAACTGTCCATTCGGCTTGTTCCAGTTAGACGTGATTTTAGCAATCTTTGAGTTTGCCGCGATTCCTGCCGAGACGGTAAGGTGTGTCTGGGCGGAAATTTCATCACGAAGCTTTTGAACCGCCTCTTGAGGACCCAATTCATTCACCGCACAGTATTGGGTTATGTTGAGGTAGGCTTCATCAATGCTTGCACTTTCGAACTGAGGATCGTAATTGGCTAATATAGCTCTAATCTCCTTTGCTTTGGCGTTGTATTTCTCGTAGTTTTGCGGCAGGCAAATCAAATCCGGGCAGAGCTTCTTTGCCACAAACCCCGCCATCCCACTTCGACAGCCAAATTTTCTTGCATGGTAGTTGCATGTAGTTAGAACACCTCTACCTACCGCCATTGGAACATGCTTGAGCTCTGGCCGGTCCAGCTCTTCGACTGCTGCGAAAAAAGCATCGCAGTCAATGTGAACGATAGTTTGCGATAGATCACGACGCAGTTCCAGTTCGGCGATATAATCGTCAGCACGGCGTGTACTGTTAGTTAGATCTTGTTTCTCCAGTCTTTCTTTCTGGGCCAAAATTTTCTGGATCTTCTCCGTCAACAAGTGATCGCGAGACTCTTCATGGTTGAAAAATTTAGATCCTTTGGATGCATTATATATAATTTCGGAGACCTTGATAGCAAAGTGTAAGTTGCCGTGAGCCAGCTAGAATTATACTATTACACTTACCTTCTGCTGGTCGACTTTATCCTGGCCTGCTTTGGTTAAAGAAGGACCTAAGAGATGGTATTTGAGGGTATCGTGTGATTCACTGGGCTCTGCAAGAGGAGAAGCTGCTATTTCGCTCTGCGCAACCTCAGGAGCGTTATTCGAGTCGGGACCCGTTGACATATTTCCATATTTCAAGCATGAACTTCCACATCCGCTGGTTCTAGATATTTCATCTTAAAGCCACCAAATGATGGCGAAGTGGATTTGAACGCGTCCAAATGGTCGTTTTAATCCATTAAATTCACGTGATTTCGTGTTCTGTCGCGATTTGCCGCTAGTCCCAGTTGGGATTCAACCTCATCGGGCACGACGAATGCGCAACTGGCGTTGAACTGAGGTTTCACAAACAAAAGGCGTATAACGGTGTCACTGGTTGAGTTCAAGCTTTCAAACACCTGATATCGCGGCCTACGCTTCTGGATGAGACGATATTACCAACTCTAGTGCTGAACTCGTCAAGCATGTGGATTCTGTCCACAGATGGAGATTTCCTGCAGGGTTCACATTCCTTTCAATCAATCCCTTGATATTCGGCTAACGACTGGACAGGTAAACGGATATGGTTAAGGCCTGGCAAGAAATACCTATTTGGCCGTAGCCCTCAGGGCGGATGTTAGTTCATGATAGCACCCCTCTACTGAATGGACCGCTAACTTGTGTCGTCTATACCCTAGCCAGCCATACCATCGATAACAAAACTATTTCGAGGAAACATCTAGTTATTGAAGTAGCATCGGTTCGACCGGGCGATGGAGTGCGTATCAACCTTGATACATGTAGCAGCTGGGGGTATAATTAGGCTGACTTGCTGAATCGCTCCAGGCTCATATTCACACGAAATCGAAGCTTACCGTGAGCGACCTGGGCTCAAGATGGGGCACCGTTCTCGATGGGAAAACTATCACAGGCGAAAGCAAAGAACTCGGAAATAAAGAGGAATACAAATTTTGGCTTGGTCGCTACCCATGCGTCCTCCGGTATGCGCCTTGCTACTGCCCACAAACACCGCTATGGAGCAACTACTAATTCCGTCTTAGGGTAGTCTGGTGCCCTATAGTTCTATCTTTTTCGCTGCCATCCAAACAGCTTAAAGCCAAAGATCCATTAGCTCATGCGCGCTCCCGCCTCGAAGACTTGGATATCAAGACTGTCATTCCCTATATTTCCGACAAAACGACGTACGTTGTGCAGAGTAAGCGGAATACTGCCAAGGGACTCCAGGCGTTGGTCAACGGCAAATACATTGTTCAAGATTCGTACATTGAGGATATAATCTATGCGGCAACTCCCAAAGATCTCGACCAAGAGGAGTCTCTATCCCTTCTAGAGGAAGATTTCGATACCGCATGGCCTGATCCTACAAAATGTCTTCCCCCGCGTGGTAACGAACCAACCGAACTTCCAGACAGCGCATACCAACCCAATCTTGAACGATCAGAGGTATTCAAGGGATACACATTTGTCTTTTGCGAAAGTGGAAGGTTTGATGAGCTTCAAGGGCCCATTACAAACGGCCATGGAAAGGCTCTCTTACACGAAATAGAGCCGGGAAAGACCACTGCAGATGATATTGCAGACTACATGACCAACGCAGCTGGCCGAAAGGGCCTAGCTGGAGATCACGATGGAACCGGGGGTGTGCTGCTGGTACAGTTTCGACTCAAGGGGTATGATGATTGGGTGAGCAGTATCGAAAGCAGAGTAGAGCAGTTAACCGGGCAGAAGGTTGTCAGTCCCAGTGAATTCCTTGACGCCATTCTTCGGAACAATGCATCCCAACTTTTCAGATCAGTCCCCAAAGAGAAATCTGCTGCAGTTCAGGAAACCGTTGAGGAACCAAGCCAGAGCCATGAGCAGTTTGAAGCAGATACCACCATAGACGTTCTCGTTGAGGATAGCCAGGAAGTTAGGCCCACAAAGCGTGCGAGAACCGAGACCTACGTCCCCAAATTTAAAGGCTTTGACGATGGGTTTGATATGGATTCTATCCCAACATATACATTTGAAGAAGACGAAAACCCTGCCGGGGAATCTCAGGTATGTATGGAAGAGTATAATTCTTACCGATTAATTTGTTACTAACGTTGGAAAAGTCAATGGTACCAAACTCTTTGCCAGAACCGGCTCCTTCACAGGCTCCAGTATCAGACGAGGATGATGGAGTTACTGAACTGCTACCTGGTGCTACTGCAATGAAGCGGCGTCTTAACGGCAAAAAACGCCCCGAGCCCCCACCACCTGCCGAGCCACCGAAAAAGGCTCGAAGACCAAAGCTAGATGTGATGGAAGCCGCACGGCAGCGTCGTGAAGCGGAGGATGAAGCTGCAATGGCTCGTCGGCAAGAAGAAGTAGTCTCATTCCAAGCTATTGCGGGAGGAATGGATCTTTCCCAACTACAAAACCTCGCCATTGTCGAGGAGGTTGAGATTAAACCCCGAATATCCCAATCTCATACAACCGAAAATGCTTGGGATGAACGATGGAATGGGCGCAAAAATTTCAAAAAATTCCGCCGAAAGGGTGACGGCGGCCCGCCAAACCGGGTCCAGGCAGTCATAGTGCCCTTAGAAGAAGTGAAGAAAAATGACCTCGGAACTACCAGTGACTACCGGGCGGCTAGTACTAGGCCGCCTGAGCGAAACAGGTCTGTTTCGGAGTCCAATAATAAGACACCACTTCCTTCACAGGATACCACGCAAACCCAACCCCCATCGCAGGCTTCCAGGAGGCAAAAGAGGGACCGCGATTCAGATAGTGATGATGACGGGCTGAGATTTCGCTTTCGTCGAAAGAGACGTGGTTGAAACTTTTTATATAATTTTTCCTCCTAGCCTGGATATATCTACCTCACTCACTCATCTGTTTACCTGTCTCCTTGATACCCTCTATGTTTGTAACGCCACTAGAGCAGACACAAGAACGAGATAATGCTCGGTGATACATGGCTTCAGATCCCTAAACGAACTAAAAGATGCAAGGAGTTCGAGTTCGGCGCTTCGAAGTTGACGTTGTTAAGCCTCTCGATGCGCCAAGACGCCACTGAGTGGAGGTTTCCAAGCCAACCGCTCCGACCAGAAAACAAAGAACAGCCGGCCGGAGTTTCTCTGTGTACGCGCTGGACAAACCTTTATAAAAAGCACACCCGCCCTTACTCTCATCACGCTAGCTTTAACTCGTTCAACCTCCCACACAGTATCCTTCCCAAGATATCCATACACAACGCTTTCTACTTGCTTCACCATGCGCACCCCTTACGATAAGCTCAAAGCGATGATGGAGAGAGGAGAGCTTGATCCAAAAGACTACAAACGCATCATAGATACTAGTCACTACTTGGCTGAACGATGTGGATTGACGAAGCAAAAAATCCATACTTCACACCTTCGAGCCTCCCTTCGGGTATTGTCGTCCACAGCATTGAAAACCCCAAATTCTTCCGACAAATGAGCGAGGATCAGTTTACCAAGGATTTCACTACCAGCAAGTTTGAATTCGACTTTTGCAACAGATCTTCAGTTGACTACTGTCATGGTCTTAGTGTCGAACTTTTGTCGGCTCTTGTAAACACTCGCCGTCGTGGAACGGAGCGTGTTTCTCTGGCAGACTATTGCCCCAAGGAAGCACCACGGTAAGATATATCTGGCCAAAAAAGTGACTCTAGCCAAATATTGCCATACTGATTGATTATTACTTGCAGTTTACCGGATGGTAGACTACGGGCTCTGCACGAATGCCAATATCCCGGCGATGGTGATTCCAGATATCAGTGGTGCACTTCTGGAATTTTTCCTTATGAGGGTAAACCGCATCTTCTTGTCAGGGCATACCACCGCACTCCATATGATGATACCACCGACTACATCCTGCGAAGCGAGCTCCTTATCCTCTTAAGATGTATGTTGTGGAGGGGGCGCTCGAAATCATGTCTTCATGACGCAATTACTCCTGTAAGAACTACCATATGTGTACTTTTATCTCCGGAGGCGAATTTCCGCTGCTGACATCGTCCCTCTTGAGATTCTCTTAATTTCGGTTCGCCCTAAACATATACGCGTGACCGAGTGCTACTATGATGGGATAGAGATTCATTTGAACTATGGAGACCCTATCTTCATTGAGGATGGCAAGCCTAGCCCAGCCCGGAAGCAGAGAGTTGAATCGGTTTTCCGATGGCTCGCATCGACACCCCAAGGGGACACAAAAAGCTCCCGCTCTATACAAGCAGCTTAGCTTACGTTGGGAATTGGAAGAGAAGCCTGGGTATAACTTCTATATTTGTTAGTCACCCACTGTAGGGTATTTTAAGCAACGAACGACTGATTAGGGTGGCGTTTTGTATTTAGGGGAATAATGGCGGTGTTACAGGTCCATGCTTAAGCTTTGTATTTTTTTATTGATTTGCGATAATATCATTGATACTCATGCTTACTTCTCCAATGACCTGTGTAACTACTAAAAGTCTCCCAAATAACGTAAAATAAATAAATTCATTTGCTAGCAGCGGCCGTTTCCCAACTCCTCGCACCCGAATCAGGCTCCCTACACGTAACGAACACCAGAACGAGGGAACTAAAAAAGAGGAAGACATACAGAAACGAAAAAGGAAAAAGACCTCTCACTCCCCCTCTTCCTCCACATTATACTCCGACACCGGAATAAACGAATCATTAAAGACCCGGAAATTCTCCAAAGTACTATGCAAATACCCCAACCCCACAAGCCGGTGCCTAAATCGCAAATTCCAACCCGTCGACCCCTTAAAAAGAAGATCAAATCGTTCCCCCAACTTGATCGGCTCCAGCACGAAATTCACTCCTATCCGCGTCCCGACCCGAAACTCCCGTAGCGCCTCATACTCCCCCTCCGATAGATAAAACGGGACAAAACTACCCTCATCAAGGGCCTCATCTATCCGGCTCTTGCAAGCGGGTTGGACGTAATATTGACGAAGGTCAGCCATGAGGGCACGTACATGCGTCCAGATGAGCGGGTGCTCGCCCTCGACTTGGTCGATGTGCTTATGTCGTGCCGCGAAGTTCAGATCGGGCGAGGGGCGAGTTATATATTCTTGTTGATCGCGCTGGGCGACAAAGGCGCTGAAAGCTAAATCTGAACAACCCGGTGCGGGGGTTAGGACGGGTCTCCAGTTTGTGTAGTCATAGTCGTGTGGTTTCCATGGTTTGCCCAGGTGGGCGAACTGGGCTGTTAGGCTCATGTTTGTGATTAGCTGGGTTTTTTGTTTAGTCTCCCCTTTTCAGTATGGTTATTAGTAGTAATATTTAAGTAGAAGGAGAGAATCTTGCGATGCAAGAGGTAGATAGGGAGGAGAGATGGTAAGAAGGAAAGGAAAGAGAAGAAGGTCATCTGGATAGCTTCTTCGTTCTAGATGGTGGGTTGTTCCTTGGTTCCATGGTGAATAACAGGCTTAGACAGGTTTTCAGGAACAAGAAAATAAATCCGTCACTATAAAAAAGTCCTCTAGGTTCAATCAGGACAAATAGAATCAAAGTTGGTGGTTCATTTCGCAAAATCATTCATTCATACTTCATTGTTGACATGATGCTTTGTCGACATTGAAATAAAGCCGCCTGCATGCATTAATGGTGGGGCCAACTGCCGATCCACAGCCGCGCCGGTGAAGATCGCCTAAAATAGCCGCGAGCTGTTGCCCCACTTTGACGACGCGACCTTTGCGCCGAGGCTTTTACCCCATTGGGTTTAGCGACGGGCAGACGCAGCAATCGGATTTCTTATCTTATCAGCGGATGGCAGGGATTACCCAGTTTATACCGTTATGCCGTTATGCCGGGCATCACGACAAAAATAGGACGCCCTTCGGCTATTTCTAATCAGGGGATATATATAAGGAACAGACAGCTCCGACGCGAATCGGATATATTTTAGATACCTCATCTTCATAAACCATCAGAACATTCCAACTTTCTACCCAAGCGGGCACCTAAAAAAGGTGAAACAGGGAACCGAAAATGCCCCTCTCCGTCGAACCCGTCACAACGACAGACCTCCCCCGCATCGTCGACATTCAATTCCTAGCCATCGGACCAAGTGGTTTCTTCCGCGCATGCGGCGACATACCGAACCCAGAGGGAGGCGATCCCCTTACAGCTGCTGAGCATAAAGATCTTCTCATCAAGCGATACGCGCACGACCTCGAGCATGACCCTTCCTTCCACTTTCTGAAAGTCATCGACAGCGAGAACGGAGATATATTAGCGTTCGCGCGATGGAATATATACCACGGCGAAGAAGGGATGAAGGTATGGAAACAGTCTGTACAAACGGGCGAAAACATGAGAATCCCCATCGGCGCGAACGAAGCGGGGTATCGGCTCTGCATGGGCACGTTCGCAGAAGCGAAGAAGAAGTTTTTCGGAGAAGAAGGGAGGGAGAATTGCTGTATGTTTACATTCCCTTGAACATCATTTTGTGGCATTCGAGTAGTTGAATGGGTGAACTGACTTTCCTACGCATGATGAAGTGCTCGCCCTCCTATGCACTGACCCCGCACACGAACGGCGAGGCGCAGGCTCCCTCCTCGTCAACTGGGGATGCGAAGCGGCTGATAGGCTAGGGATAGAAACATATCTCGAAGCATCTAAAAAGGGATACCCGGTCTACGAGCGCAAAGGCTTCGAACTGATCCCAACTACTAATGGGCAATCGGCCTCGTTGGAGTTCGACGTCAGCAAATTCACTCATCGAAATGTTGGGGAGAACGGTGGTGATCCGGTGTCGTTAAAGTTGATGGTCCGAAAGCCACGGAAGGCGAACTGAATTTCGATTCTCTTTTTTTTAGTATTTTTACTCCGCTGGGTTGTGGCAGGTAGGTGGTGAAGGCTGTACATAGCGAACGGATCGGTGGTGAGATGGCGGGGGGGATGTATAAGTAACCAGGCAGCATCACCGCTAAGGAAGGCAAGCCACTACATGAGATGGTGATGGTTATGGTGATAGTATCTGCAGGATAAAGCAAGCGACTCGATTACTATTAAATAAATAATATATATAAGACAGATCTTGATAAAGTAATTAGTATATCCCGAAAAATAACACGATTTTTTGGAAAAGGGGGCATATGCAACCCTTTCTTTCTTTTCGTTTTTTCTCCTTTTACCTTTTTGTAACATGCAGCACAAGAAATATTTTGAATTATGTCTGGCTGGTAGTCACCGCTACCGAGCACTGCAACACACACACACACACTCTCTCTCTCTCTTTCTCCTCCTATAGGTATAGTATCAATCCCTTCTATCCCACACCATCATAGCTTAACCGGCTTGATAAAGAGCTGGTCCAGCGACGACATGCGAGTTAATCAAGCTCAAATTGAAGGGAGTCAAGAAGATATTCTCATCTGTCAAAGCAATAAAGACAGTTCCATTAATACCTGGATCGCCTTCGAAGGTCGAGAAAGTCGGCACGATAGTCTGCCCAATACCTCCACCCGTGGATCCGCCGGAGGTTCCGTTTCCGCCGCCTGTAGTTCCATTTCCGCCTGTAGTGCCATTTCCACCAGTGGTTCCATTTCCGCCGCCTGCAGTTCCGTTTCCGCCGCCAGTAGTTCCATTTCCATTTTGATGGATAAATGCAAATGCACTTGAGGTTTCGTTTCCGCCTGCGGTTCCATTCGAGCCACCGCCGTTGATCGTGAGAGGGGTATAAGTGACGTTCAACTGTGTCACCCACGCGACGAACGCGGGCTTCTTGCTAGATCCTGTGGTGATGTAGCTGTTGTTGGGTCCTACGAGCTGGCCTGGAGCGTCCCATTGGATATTGATGGTGCTACCGGGCTTGCTGAGTGGAGTGGTGCGGTTGGAGGTGATGCCTGGCTTACACTCGGCGGTGGTGGAGTTGAAGCAGAAGTCTTCGACACCAGTTGTGTTAGCTACACCGAGGGCGCCGCCGTTAGTCGCGTTAAAGGCTCCTGTACCGTTAGAGCTGGATGGGTTGGGCTGGTTGAGGATGCGGAGGGCGGGGAAGTTCTGCCAGACGAGACGGGGGGCTTCGAATGGGCAGGATGTGATCATGGGTGCTGCGAGGGTCCATCCCCAGGCTTGTGGAACGCCGGCTTCAAACCAGACGGGCATGGGTGGGAGGCCCAGGAATTGGCGGAAGATTAGGCTTTGGCTGGACCCAGTGGCGATGGACTGGAGAAGTAGCATTGCAGCTGGGCGGGAGTCGAGATGGGGGAGGAAGCCGTAGATGCTTGATTCAACGAATGTAGTAACTTTCAAGCTGGTGTCGAGGAACTCTCGGACACCGCTGAATGTGTAGAAGTAGTTGCATGGGCCGGGAGCCGATGGACCGAGGATATTGGTGAGGACAGTGAGGTGGCCTCTGACCTGTTCTGCAATGGAGCTTATCAACTCTCGATCCTGGGCGGTCAAGCCGGCTGCGATAAATTGCTGGGTGGTGAACTGCGCGATGCCAGTCTCAAGGAGGTCAATCTTGAGCCACTCCCAATACACCGCGAGTGCCTGTAACGAATGCCGTTAGAACTATGTAACCGAGATAAAAACAAAGCATTAGGAGGAACATACAATTGACTGGAAATCATAATCGCTCTGCACTCTGTAGACTGGTTCAGTGCCATTCGTCCCTAGTCCTCCCCCAGGGAAAAATGGGGCGGGTTGAGGATTATGTAGCTGCCCATCGCTCGGGTACGTCGTTGCCGACGGACTTGGAGGTTTCGGCGATATGGCAGTACCAAGTATAGAGGTTGCAGTCAAAGCTCCTGTGGTGCTAGCCACTCCGCTGAACTTGGTCTTTGTAGGATCTCCAACGGTTTCAGAGACAACTGGAGGTGTGGCTTCCACCACGATGCCAGATGCATAAGTGAGCGAGCCACCATCCGCCGGAGCGGAATATGCCGCTAGAGGGAATAACAGGAAAGGCGCAATGCCTGTCGCCAATAAATTGACAGGCCTCATGCTTCTTGATATCGTTGATGCCTTTCTTTCCGCTTAACTCAAGACAAGACGCAGTAAAATTGATGAAGCGGTTCAAGCTGGGGTTTTTTTTTCACTAAACGCAACTTCAGGGTATAAGTGAGGAATAGAAAGAATGAAAAAGGAATTGGAACGAGCTGCTCCCAATTTCAAAGGACATAAGACAATGCTGTGACGCCATAACGCTCCCGGCTTTCGGGTGTATATGTACACGTAGACGGTATGGTATGCTCGAGAACATGCTCCCGGGCCATGATAACGGCTTCCCGAGACCTCCGAATAAAGCTTCGGAGTAAGTAAGAGAGAGAGAGACGCGTTGCTTCAGACGTATAACCGATACAAAAACCTGGAAAGCTCAAAGTTAGGTTGCGTGGGAACGATCAAACGGGCCGGTTGATGTCAGTCTGGAGTTTCTTCGGCTCTTCCGGTACGGTCGTTTTTGTGGAAGGTCAACCAACCTAAAAAGATGGGCCAATGATGTACCCGCAGCCGCCATCCGTCGATACCCTAAAGTGCCGAAAGAGAACGTGATAGTTTCGATGTAAAAGATCCAACGGATTCTGACGCAATGATTTTCATTTAAAAAAAGAAATATATGTATATGTGCTGTATATATATTAACCGCTCCCGAGTTGTTTCGCTAACGCCATTTGCTGTTTCCATTTTTGTATCGCTTGCAGGTAAGGCGTTCAAACAAAGATAAAATGAAAGTAAAAAAAAAAAAATCTACAACATAAACCGCTCCTCGTATATATGAAAAAAAAATAGATCATTCCGTTACCTCTCCCGGGCCAGCTTGGGGAGGAGGCAAATAGTCATCCGTGTTCATGGGAACAAACTTTTCCTTCCCAAGGATCATGGGACTCGTTCGTTCGAAATAGGTCAAGACATCCGCATGTAACAGGTCTTCGTTGAGCTCGCTGTCGTCTAGCTTCTTCTCTTTTTCTTCGGCTTTTTGAGCCATAGTCTCGAACCACTCTTGGCGCATTTCTTCGACCTTTTGCTTGTAGTCAAGTTCTGGGTCATAGGCTTTTCCAACTCCACGGAATCTCTCCCACAGCGAAAGATGCTTGGGATGGATAGCTGGTCCGTGGTAATCGTTCTCTCTTCCGCTACGGATGAAATGCCAGCGACGCTCCTGCTCCTTGAGGTCGAGGCCGGTGGTGTCGGGGAGGAACAAGAAGGTAAGTACCATACCAGCAAGACCAAACCACGGCACAACATAAAACTTTTGTTGCGTTGAAATGTAGTTGTACATAACTGCGGCGGTCAATGC
The DNA here is from genome assembly GCA_030411455.1 of Arthroderma sp. MBC 290. Lineage (NCBI taxonomy): Eukaryota > Fungi > Ascomycota > Eurotiomycetes > Onygenales > Arthrodermataceae > Arthroderma > Arthroderma sp. MBC 290. The sequence continues at coordinate 247,304 of JAPERC010000071.1, read as the reverse complement.
GCCCAGCTTTCCGATGGCAGCCGCAAATCCGTGAGCGGAAGCACGAATAGGGGTAGGGAAGACTTCAGCGGCGACCAAGAAGGTAACAGAGTTGGGGCCAAACTGGTTGAAGAAACTGCTGAGGAAGTACATCGTCTGAAAAGCTTTGATGTGTTCGGGAGAGGTGTAGTATTCGAAGTTGAAGGCTGGAACGACAAAGAAGATGAAGTCCATCAAAAAGCCGATGATTTGCATCCATTTGCGGCCATATAGCTTATTGTCAATGAGGAAGGCTAAATTAAGGTGTTAATACTTTGTAGTTGCAGAATTGGGTCGTAGCAGAAAGGAGTGTAACTTACAAGCTAGATAGTAGCCACATAGCGAAACTCCGACGTTAAGCAAATTGTAGAGCCAGCCAGGCATGATAGACGTAGTATGTGGACTGATGACGGCAATAAACTCGCTCTGGAAGAGTTTGTTTCCGTAGAAGAAGACATCGTTTGCATACCATGTACCTGCTGTGGCAAGTAGACGGAAACCGAAGTACTTGAAGGTAAGACGAAGGGACTCCGTATCGTAACCGGTGATGTGAGACTTGGCTTTGGCAATAGCGAGCTGTTTACTGGCAGCTTTCATCTTGTAGGTACGATGGTATACGAGCCAGAGCGTACCGAGAGCTGGGATGGCGAACGACACGCGATAAGTCCACTGCGCTGAAACTGTGGAATACGGAGCGTTCCCGCTGCCATGGTGGAAACAGAGCAGGAGGATAATCAGTAAGGCCTGGTTGAAAAACTGACCCCATCCTTGCATCAAGAAGGCGCTAGTGACTTTTCGGCCACGATGCAAACGATCTTCTTTTGTTGATACTTTGCCGGATCCGACTGCGTTTTCCATTCCGCTAGTGGCAGTCATTGGGTATTCACCGCCGACTCCAATGCCATAGAAAAAGAGCGACCAGACATAGCAGATAACCCAGCCATTCTGGGTAACACCCCAGGCGGCAGTCAGCATGATCAAACCGAGAAACATAATAACAGCATCTTGAATCAAACCGAAACGTCGGCCAATCCTAAAGTGCAAAGCGGTTAGTTAAGCTTGAGAGCAGGTCTTTAGATGAGACCACATACCAATCACCCAAGACACCGACCAAGATCTGACCCACGATGATACCGCAGATCTCGAGATACTCGACAGCGGCAATCCAGGTAGGATTACATATCTTCTCATCCTTCCAGCACTCTGGAAACGACTTTTGGAAGAGAGGTTTGATGTTTCCAATGGAGAAGAGGACGTATCCTTCCAAGCCAAGACCGGCACCCGGAAGAACCATATTCCGGAAGTAGTATGCAACAGGAGCGAGAGGATCTTCCTTGAACATCTGCCAGAAGAAACTGGCCTCCCTCTTCGCCTCGCCGGCGTCATACCGAGTAACGAAACTGATTTTTTTGAGCAAGGGAAGATCTGCCCAGTATACTCCATCCTCGTTATAGGAATCGGATGGTCGAATAAGACTGTCGAAAGCCTCTCTTTCGCTGAGGTTCATATCCTGCAAAGGGTTGTGGTCTCCAGACATGTCTGGGCCATGTGGCGCACGGAGACCATAGTCGGCCATCTCTTCATGGAGAGTTCGTCTTGGCTACAGCGGTTTGCAGCAGGGGAGTGTGGATCGTGGAGGAGGTCGTGAGAAGGTCAAGAAGCGGCCAAGGAAGCCAAGTTCTAAGGGACAGTTCGAGAACGGGATAATCCTTGGGGGAGTCTCCAGGACAGACACACTGCTTAACCAGATATTAGCAGCTTGGACAAGGGAAAAGAAGAGCCAAGTACTGGGCAAAAGCTGGGCAATTGCTTCTTTCTTAAAGGAAGGGGAAATAAGTGACAGGCGTATTGGCAAGGCGGAGTCCAGGCCACACCACGAGGCGCCTTTTGGGGAAGGGATCTCGCACACGTTGTCGCAGGCTGGTCTCTGACTGGTGCTTCACAACAGCTAGGATATGCCGCCGGTAAAGCTTAACAAAGACAAGCACAAGAAGGAAAAGGGGTATCCTTACAGGATGGATGCTTGTTACGTCTATACGGTCATTTTGAGATACTGGGGAGGGTTGGAGGGTGTGGAAGAGTAGGTGGAAGAGAGGGTGGGAGAGAGGGTGAAGGGGAGGTGGAATTGTAGGGAGGAGAATGGCGAGGGAGGCGAGGACATATAAAGGGAATCCCCCCGCAGCTGGATTACTTCGGCATCTTCTCGATGTTTTCCGTGCAAGGGACGCATGTACATATTTTGTGTGTGTGCAAAAAGCGTGACATTTTATCATATCTTTTTTCTCGTTTCTTTTCTGAAGGACCCGCCCCAGTGGGCAAAATCCATGAAAAGTCTACCCATTGGGAGCAAGTACCGGTCAAGTCACTCGAGGTTGACCCAGCCAAGTATCTCGGCGGTGTCTTGGAACCCTTTGGTACCTCCGCGCTACTTGTTAAGCGTGGAATCGACTGAAAACGGGAAGCTACGGACGGCGGGTGAGCAGCCAATCAGCGTGGCAGAAACCCACACGTGTGTAGCCTCAGAGGCCAAAAGTGGCAACAACCCCAAAATGGAAATACAAGCGCCAAGCCAGACGCACATGACCTCCACTGGCTTATGTCATTCTGCTCGCGTGTCCACCTACCGAGTTTGGTTTAGCTGATTGGCGCTTTCATGCATAAAAACATCATCACCATCTTCCTCTCACCTCAAAAGCTGTACTACCAGACGTTGTTTCTTCAGCTTGGAATCGCCCTCGTTGTCCTACATAGCCACCCCATGTCTGCTGTACACGATGGCATATGCTTGTTGATCCGGGAGATCCTTTCATGCCGGGTAGATCATCTTTGTTCCCCCCGCGCTTCGACCAGCTATGATGAGGTTAGGTCTTTCTGCACGTCGCCGTCGATCTTCCAGCTCTAAATATATCTATCTGCTTTCATCACATCAAATGCATTCTTTCAACATGTTAAATGCGTCAGTTTGTCCAAGAGAGGCGCAGGAGTAACTTGCTGTATACTCTCCATTCGCTATACCATGTAGATCAAACCACACTTACGCTCAGATCTGCTTGGTGTATTCGTCACTCAGCTCCCTTTGTTCAGCCACCCTCAAGCCTGGATGCGGGAAAAGGAGGGTGGTGATGTCCGCAGTCGTCCCTTCATCAGCTTACAAGTGGCACTTTGTTACACCTCCCATCCACAACTCTAGACCTGGTAGAAGCCGATTGGGACGAGGGATCCCGAGAATGGGCCTGGAGGCTACCAGGTTCTCAACCTTTCTTGCTGCTGAAAGATGATATCTTATCCTTGTTTCTACCCGAAGATTTCCAGAAGTGGCTGAAGTGGAAGCCTGGAGCCTTTTGTGTACTCGAATTGGTGCCCGCGTGCAGCATGTAGCACACTGAAAATGCACAGGCATACTTCCTGCTACCCAATCTTCTAAGAAGATATAGGGCTATGTATATCCCTCAGTATGGAATGGACGTTAGCCCCAGTATGTTGGTCGTCGGGTTGCCCCATCTGCTTGTGGTACAATGACTATTTTTGTGTCACGTCTTGATTTGGGTGACATCAGACACATCCCATACCTGGACGGCTACTTGCTTAGTTCCTCCGCTATTGTTCAGGTATAAACTGTCGAGGATCTAGCCCTATGCACTTCGGCAGTCGATCAACACCCGTCTTTCCAGCTTGTACCACCGTCTATCACATAGGGCTCCATCATTTATCCGGTATCCGAGTTCAACTCACTCTCCGTTATCTCCTACCAACAAGGCCTGCTCTCCTGTGTCTCTAATTTGTTGAAATAACGTTCAGGAGATACTCAAAGACTAAACAGCTAAAACCTACATTCTCGTTAAAAATTTATCCCATCTCAGCCAGCCCTTCCCACCCTGCGATGTTAACCTTCCAGTCTTTGATGCAACCACCCTAAATTCTATCGAAAAAGGGGCGGCCCGACCATGCTACAGGCCCATACTACCCGCATCCTCACCCACCAGATCAATCTTCAGCCCTCTTCTGAACCTTATCAATAGACCCAATCTCTGGCACAAGGACAGAATGACCCTTTTCAGAGGTGACAGTAACACTATCTTCATGCAGTGGCATTATGCTTAATACATTTCCAGATCAAATAAATCACCGGGCCGTCTAGATCGTACATACTTGGACAAGATGCTAATTTCGATTCAGACTGCTTCACCTGATCCTAATGTTCTAGAAGTGGGCACGTCTAGAATGTCTCAATGCGGCATTTATCCAGCGTTACGCGCGGGTGGTTGAGATAAACATTCCCAGCATTCCAGAAGAGAATCAATTGACAGGGCACTCAACGGAACCTTCATATCTCCAAGACGAACGGAAAAACCACCCAAAATTCTCAAAATATACTTGTATCTATTCTATTAGCTATATACTGTATCTAGCCTGCCTGGGTATCAACTGATTCCGCGCGCCTCGATTAAAGAAAAACAAAAGAGGGCAAAATAAACTTGATCCATCACAATCCATAGGCCTAGCCAATCAATACTGACCGCCAAAGAGTAGAGCGATGACACTCTAAGCATCCCATCCATCAGCCTTTGACAAGAATGCAAACTCGGCTCCATTTCCCGGAACGTCCAACTTCAGCTGTCTCGCAATCTCCTGCACGATCGCAACAGCCCCCTTAACCTGTTTTCCCGTCGCGCCTAGATTCCGACATCCGAAGAAGTGCCTGGGTCGATCGAATGAGAACGGTTGTCAGCCACATGTGACAAGTCATATATCACAGAAGAACACAACCCATGGTTACAGTACATATCAACATGAACTTGGCACCAGCCACTTAGGTGGCTTGAATATATCGGGGTAGCGCAAGATGATGTGTATGGAAGTATTTCCCCTTCAATGATAGAGCAAGGAGAGGAGAGGAAAAACAATTGCAAATAAACGATTGAACTCACCCCTTAGCCTGTGGCGCCACACTATCCGCCAAACAACATACAAACTCCAACATGACCGTCTCCATCGGATTGAGAATCTTCATCTCCGCCATCAATTCACCGTACACGCTCGAGAGGGCAAAATAGCTCAAATCCCCACCCGAGCTGGTCCCCATAGAATGTAAGATGCGATCCGTATGGTTGGAATAGATCTGCGAGAAGAAGTGTTTTCCCCTCTTGAACTTTTCCGTTGGCGGGATCGGGGCGCGGAGGGAGGTATCTGCGCCTAACAGCTTGTGGGTTTCAGGAGATGCAGTTTCGAGAGATTTATGTAGGGAGGTAAGGCCGTTTATTCCCTGCATGCCATCGTTTATCTGTTAGTGAGGCTGTTCTTTTTCTTCGGACTTTGGGAGGGATAGGTACATACCCGTGGAAACCCAACGAGGACACTGGCCTTTAGACAACTTTCACGTATCCGGCGCGCAATGGCAGCTTGTTCTTCTTCCGTCCGACCTGCTGCCATTCCATGGATATATTTCCACAACTGCCCCACGCCCGGCTCATGGTGGAATGCCAGCAACGTCGCGGCTGCAACGACGTACCATAGCGATTCTCCTGTGGTTGAACTGCCCTCACCGGGCATCAAGGCCGGGAGGACAGAGAAGTCAATTCCACCATTAACAGTAGAGTAGTCTCTGTTCAATTCCGGGGCAATATGGCCCTGTATAGCCTTTAGGCGCGACGACGCAGCGCTAGCATGTGTCATTTTGCTATTTGACGTCCTGATATTCCGCAATGGACTTGGTTTAGCGTATGTCAAGTGCCGGCGTTGTGTAGCGACGATTGCTGGTGCTGGTGCTGTTGCTATCGACAGCAATGGGCTAGACGATAAAACGGTATAGTGCGAGGTGGTAATAGCCGGAGCGAGAGCCGGAGTCGTCGACCTGAAAGAAGAGCGGAGTATGAAGCTAGTTTCTCGGAACGTGGAATTGGCGAATGAAAAAGTTTTGTGCAGTCCAGGAGCCATCTGCGATGTCGGCGATAGGATAGAACCACCTCGACCACGTCAGGTATTTATATCTTAGGCAAAATAAATATATACCGTTATTATTTATCAAGTTTGTAATAGGCTATTTTATCATTTAAAGAGTGGACGGTTCGACATTTATTCAGCTTCTCCGCATCGTTTTGATGCTGCTTTGTTTTGCTGTTTCTCGGCGGGGAAATCGTGCCAGGGTGCAAACTGCGCAAAGATGCCGAGCTTTTCGGCATATCGGCTTTCGGCGGCAACGCCGAACCGCGCTTCGTTTCATGTGCTTAAGAATGAAGGGAGAAAAAAAATCAGTTGATGCAGTCCAGCTGTAGTCTAGCTAAAAGGGTGATCTATGTATATACAGTCATGGTAGTACAGGTACAATACATATATGGAAATATAAAAGACATCTCAAAAAAACCTAGAAATAGGGTATATACCTCCCCAAGTGTGCCATGAAGTCATGGCGGCACACTGGGACATGTTGGAGAGTTTCTAGAGAGATAGCCGCTTCTCTAGAAGCGTTGCAACGTTAAGCGTAAAAAATCGTGTGTGTAGAAGCGAAAGTGGTGGCAGGTAGGTAGTCGTTCCTTACATTCCTTATGTTCAAGCAAGCTCGGGCCAGTGTTTCTTGATAATATTCTTCTTATTCACCTTGCCCATTGCGTTTCTTTCGATGGTGTCAACAATCTTCAAGACAGAGGGGATCTTATAGGCCGCCATTTCTTCCTTCAGTTGCGTTCGTAAGGGTTGTAGCTCAAGAGGTTCAGTCTAAAATTGAGTCAGTCAAAGGAAATGTTTATTTGAACGTGAGAAGAACTTACACCAGGTCTCTGCTTGACAACTGCCGCAACTCTCTGACCCCATTCCTCATCTGCTAAGCCCACAACTGCAACTTCCTGAATAGCATCAAGAGCGAGCATTTTTCTCTCAACCTCCAGGGCAGAGATCTTATACCCACCAGACTTGATCAAATCGACTGAGGCACGCCCCTGGATGAAGTATGCACCGCTGCTATCCCGCTTAGCAACATCACCGGTCTTGAACCATCCGTCTTCGGTAAACTCCGCCTTTGTAGCATCGGGCCGTTGCCAGTATTCAAGGAACAGGTTGTCGCCCTTGATCTCAATGTTGCCATCTTCGTCGTCATCCGCTTCGATTATGCGACCGGTTTCTTTGTTCCTAAGCCTCGCTTGCACCCCGGGTAACGGCCAGCCGACACTTCCATCGATTCTCTTCTCAGTTTCCAAGCCGCAGCTCAATCCCATTCCGATCTCGGTCATTCCGTATCGTTCAAGCAGAGTTTGACCGGTGATTTCTAGGAATCTGGTTCTGATGGGGGTCGGTAAGGCTGCGGAGCCACTGACCACCAACCTTAATGCTTTGGCTCCAGCACGAGCAGCTTCTTCTTGGCCTGTGGTTCTGAGGTTGCTATCGAAGTAATCGACAAGGCGCGAATAGACCGTAGGAACTGCCATGAACATGGTAGAAGTTCCAATCTGGGACCATCTCTCCCAAACAGTTGCTGGATCGAATTTGGGGTGCATTTCTACAGTTCCTCCACTAAGCAAGGTTGCAGTGAGGCCATTGATAATGCCATGGATGTGATGCAGAGGGAGTACATGTATCAGATGATCAGACGATGTGTACTTCCATGCATCAACAAGGCAGCTCGCCTGGAAAGTAACTGCTTTGTGAGTAGTCACACATCCCTTCGGGTTCGCAGTCGTTCCAGAAGTGTAAATCATCAACGCCCTCCTTGACATTGGGAGTGCGGGGGAGAATGAAGGGATGGAAGCCGCAGGATTAGGGGTTGTAATCGGGGCAAGGTCCAAGAAAACAGCGTCAGTTCCGCCTTCGACGAGAGCCGGCTTCAATTTTTGGAACGAATCGTGAATAACAACCACCGACGGTTGCGAATCAGAGATGGTGTATAGAAGCTCTTTGGTGGGATGCGTGGTGCCTGTACGGTAGGTAGTTAGTTCCGTGTCAAGTAAAGACATGAAAAACATGTTCAATGGCAAACTTACACAATGGTACGCAAACCCCGCCCGCTGCCCAAACCGCCCATTGGCAGACAACATAGTCATAGCCAGCTGGTGCCAGAAATGCGATTCTCCTTTCATCAAGGTCTCCTTTTTGATGAAGGTTCAATAGTCTTAGAATCCGTTCCTTCAAGCTGGAGACATCATCAAGAAGCTGGCGATATGTGAAACTCTGTCCCTTGGAAACATCAATGATGGCAATTTTATCCGGATTCTTCTCTGCCTGGTTTCTGGCCGCGACGAAGAGTGGAAGAGAGGGGATAGCCGATGCGTCAACGCCTTTCGGGCTCTGCTCGCGGCTCCGAAGCAAGTGGTAGGTAATGGGCAAAGAAAGAGCGGCGGCAGCAAAAGCATAAGGGATCCATTGCGGCTGGCGGTTTAATTGGCTTTGTAGAACGGACATTGTTGCGAAATTATACCGTGGTAGGGTGAGGAAAGGGGACGCGAGCTAGATCTCGGTTGTCGCAACGTTGCAACATCCAACCTCTGTTGTCTGGCTTTGTTGTTAAAAGTTAGCAAATGGGAATTAAAATGGTCAATTGCATCGGGAGATATTACCTTGCTGATGGTTCGTTTCAACAGCGAGTTGATGCTCTTCCTTGCTTTTTATTGTTGTTGTTCCTGCACGTAAAGCCGAAGATGAGAAAGTTCCGGGCCTTTTGTTGTTGCGCTAAGCTCGGGGCGACGGACCAACAAACCAAAAAAGGAAAGCGTGGTGGAGTAAACCTGCAGCCACTCACAGCCGAGAGCCGAGAAATGATCGACGCCTTTTCCGTCCAAGCTTCCCCGCATTTTCCTTTCTAGGATTAGCCTTTAAGCTTAATCAGCCTCCTTGGCGTCTGTGAGCTGATCCTTCGGCTTTCGTACAAATGCGAGTTTTATATGGCGGACGAGCCGAAGTGGCTGACACGTTTGCATTAGATGGCGCTGAGTGACAACAACATCCCTGTGAAAAGAGCTTTTTGCCATGTTTATCCCAATAATATCCCTGCCGTGTCTCATGGCGAACAAACAATAGTCTCCCCGCTTTCAGCCCGCCCACATATTTATTTCCTTGAATTCCCCAATAATCTAAAATTTCCCAGGCTCTCAACATAGACTGAGAAGGCCTCGATGCGATTTTCTTCTGCCACCTGTGTTGGTTTCCTCATCTGAAGAGCTTTATTAAATCAGGGGGCATCAGTAATCTTTGACCTCATGGCGGCTTTAGACAAAAAAGCAGAAGCTGAAGGCGTCATTCAAGATGCGCCTAGGATCTCCCACGACCATGCTGAGGCAAAAGACGTCGATGAGAAGGCAGACCTCCAGAATCGCGACTATGCTGGAGCTGTCGCAAAGACTGATCCGCAAGAAATTCGGCTCGTTAGGAAGCTAGACCTTCGAATTATGGTACAGCTTCCCTCGTCAGCTCCCTCTCGCGCAGCATAGTTATGCGCAGTCCTCTTATCGTATGGGCTCGCCACTAATTCTTCTTTCTGCAGCCTACACTATGCTTTATGTACTTCCTTAATTACATCGACAGGAACACCATTGCCCAGGCCCGACTTAATGATCTCGAAAAAGATCTGGGTATGCACGGGACGCAGTTCAATACAACCGTTTCAATTCTATTCGTCGGCTATGTCTTGACCCAAGTTCCAAGTAATATGTTAATCACCCGTGTTCCACCAAGTATTTACATGAGTGCTTGGATGGTGGTTTGGTCAGCTGTTTCTGGTAGGATATCACACCGCCGCTGCGAACCTCGACTCTTTCGCTAACTCCCTTCGAAGCCTGTACTGCTTTGGTTCAGAATTATCCGGGAATGGTTGTTTGTCGGTTCTTGCTTGGAATAACGGAGGCGCCGGTACGTGCACTATATTCCCTCCCTCTAGGCCTGGCGCTTATTTATCTGACCTAGTTTTACCCGGGAGCGACATATATCCTCTCTATATTTTATACTCGAAAAGGTTGGTTCAGCCTTCTACATCTCATGTCTGTCTACGAGGTACTGACAACAGAACTCCGTTAAAGAAGTCGCAACTCGCATTGCAATGCTCTACTGCGCGCAGATTCTAGCCACCGGCTTCGCTGGCTTAATTGCTGCCGGAGTATTCTACGGACTAGACGACGTCAGAGGCATTGCGGGATGGCGATGGTATGTAAAAATTCATTTCCTCTTGGCTGGGTCAACCGTGGTATTTGCTCACAACTTTCTCCCACAGGCTATTCATCATTGAAGGCTCAGTATCCGCATTTGTAGCCATCACCGGCTTTTGGCTACTTCCAAACACCCCTCTCACTACCAACTGGCTAAACGAAGAGGAGCGCGAACTTGCACATGCTCGAATTGAGCGTGACAAAATGGGTGAGCCAGAGCAGGCGTCGATGATGGAAGGACTACGCCAGGCAGTAAGAGACCAACGGACTTGGGTATTTTGCCTTATGCAGAATTTCCACCTCTCAGCATGTTGCTTCAATAGTTTCTTTCCGACGTATGTTATTCTCCAATGGGCGACCCTGTGGTGCCACGCCTCCACCCTACTAGCTGCTAATCGCAAATTCCCAAAAATAGCGTTGTGAAGACTCTTGGTTTTAGCACAACGGTTACCCTAGTTCTAACCTGTCCGCCATTTATCTTTGCCGGTGCCGCTGGAATCCTAGTCGGCCATAGTTCCGGAAAATATCACGAGCGATCCTGGCACATCACGGCGGGCCTCACTACTGCGATTATCGGATTTGTAATCGCAGCTTCAACGTTGAATACTGCTGGTCGATATATTGCCTGCTTTATATTTCCCATTGGTGCATACTCGGTTAACTCCGTTATCATCGGCTGGGCGTCGTCGACATTATCCCAAACGCGAGAAAAGCGAGCTGTAAGTTCCTCTCTTGTCTGGATCCCTATTGACCTGTGTGATGGAATATAGCCTCTAATATGTCTCAATTACTAGGTTGTATTGGCTATGACGAACGTTGGCGGCCAGATAGGATATATCTACGGGGCGTATGTCTGGCCAGACAGCGACTCTCCTCGATATGGGATTGGATTTGGGTCTTCTGCCGCTTTTGCACTATGTTCTATCGTGTGTGTTTGGTGGATGCGGATTCTGCTGAAGCGTGAGAATGAGCGTCTCAAGGCCTCTTCCACCCCAAACATAAATCTGTACGGTTACTGAGATTGGTTCATGTGATGCTATCTCTATACACGACGTTGAGGGGAGTATATCTCCTTTTTATCTATACCAAATGCTTTGTACAGCGCTTTTTGTTTAATACCCTTGGTCTTTTTTTTCATTTGTGATATAATACATGAGCTGCGTAGGTCCAAATGTGCCCTGATATGTCAAAAAATCCCGCCCGAGTAGTTTCATTGCATATTATAATCTTTTCAAGACTTAACATCTTGAAGCCATGGGTGCTCCAAAGCCTGCTGCGCAGTCGGCCGCTTCTCGGGGTCCATCACGAGCAAATACCGTATAAATCGAACAGCATCGTCTGGTACGTCAAACTTGGCCAATTCATCCTCCAGTGTCCCAATTTCAATAAGTGATTGTTGTACTAGAAGATGCGCAATATTGAATTCACCCATGAACTCATAGTTCTCGTCCCGAGTGAACGGTCCAATGAGTTTGGTGATTTTGGCGATACACCAAGCTGCCTGCGTTTCTTCGCGCGAAACGCCTTCGTTGTCGAAAACGATATCCATGTCCCCCGCGCCAAAGATGGTTTTCCCAGCCAAATAATGTGTCAACTGCGAAGTTCGTTAGTTTAAAATGAATTAATTGGGATAAGGCTTCCTACCGTAACACCGAGTGACCAGACATCGCATGCTGGGGATGTGTACGGCCTTTTCCAGATCTCCGGTGCCCTGATCTCAAGGCCTTGGAAACGTGTTTCTAGAAGTACGTTGACAGGAGCCACTATAATGGTGTTAGTTGTATGTAGTTCAGTAAAATTTGAATATGTATACAATACCGCTTCCGAGATCTGCAATTTTGACAGTTGGATTGGACGTCTCAACACCCGAGACCAGAATGTTGTTTGGATTTAAGTCTAGGCCGATGTTAGATAAATGGGGGGAAATAATATTGGCTTTTGATCCAACCTTACCACCATGCATAGCAGGATTCTCGACGTCTGATTCCCGGATATCAGAAAGACCTCTGAGAACCGATTGTGCAACAATTTTTGGAAATAAAGGGTGCCTGTTCTTGCCCCTTCGTATAGACCAAAGATCGGTATCCATCCATTCAAATACCATACATTTATCTATACCATTATCGACCGTCTCATATAGGCTTCGAATGTATTTGGAGTTCCTGATACGATTGAGTTTGTAGGCATTGCCTTCTCGGGGAGAAGAAGGGTTATCGACTTTTAGCATCACGCTGGTTCTGAGTTGGCTATGTATAACATATTGATCAGCGGATTGAAATATACGAGCGGCATTGAGGTTTTTGGCACATAGCCTTTGAACACGTATTGCTTCAGCGATTTGGTGAGCTGGTATGAGTTTTTGTTGCCTTGCACTAGCACTTGCTGACCCTTCATGAACAGGTCCCGGATTGAGCGTGGCATAGTCCCGAATAGCAAGTGAAGGGTGATAGGAAGGATAATTTTGATGTCAGTGGTCGGTGTTCTGCTATAAAAGGGGTCTGTTGTCTCCTGTAAGAGGCCCTAGCAAAGCCCATGGGCACCAAGCCTCCCCGGGCCAGGTACAAACTCTAAGCGGGAGCTAATAAGCGCCGCCTCCACTGAACAAAAGTGGAGGTCTAGCAACGAGTATACATACGTAGTAGTAGTATATAGCGATTATATGCAGTTGGCAGATGTAATTACATTGCAGTAATAAAAATTATCATCTGGCATTATTATTGAAGTCGTGGAAACATTACTACTACTTGCTATCAGTGTACTACCATCCACTGCTGGGTAATTACCACGAAGCCCAACCGGTGGTTACCGCCTGATATACCTTTCAGCCTGAGAGTCTTTGTTGGTATCCGGGGAGATCCCACATCACACAAAATCGGTGGAAACTGCCTGTATTTCCTAATCTGGCCATAGGGTAAAGTCTGAGGATTTTTAAACATATAGCTTCGCCCACAATTCACACACACTCTCCCCTTATGTTCCCAAGATTACTTGGTAATATCTCCAGGGTACACATCGAATTCCATCTCTTGTTGGCTCGTCTATAATCTCTCCCATCCTCTCCTGCTATCCTCTTTCTTGCTATCTCGAACTTCCTTCCGGCTTCTATATCCGGTATGCCTTCCAAACGACGAAAGCCAGAAAAACGGTCGTTCATGTGCCCATCGCTCCATGACGAGGTATCGGCTGCCCTAGAAGAGCACGATCTTCTTTTTGGGTTCAACCCGAATGGCAACGGCAGAGGCTTCATCAGCGAGTATAGCACAAACATTATGGGTCGATTCGAATGCAACAACTCTGCATGTTCCTCCACAGGATGGTCGAGTAAACAAGTTGCAATCACTATTCGACTGTACTCCGGAGACAGATACGATACAACAGTATTCAACCAACGGTGTAAAAGTTGCAAGCAACTCGGCGAGCCTCATATAGATGCAGACTTGTATGTGGAAAGAGTCACCTATCGGATCAAGAAATGGCGTAATATCCGAGCTGAGAAGCCTTTCTACTCGGGTCAGAAAAAAGGTCCTCACCGTCGCGAGTTATGTGAAGGTTGTAAAGCTGGTCAGTGCAGTGTGGAGGTCAACGATCTTGCAGAGCAAATGGAGGGATGGTTAGTGTTTTAGGAATGTGCTTCGGTATGTGATTTGCTATCTTCAGAAGGAATCCGGATTGGAAGCATGGTATTAATTCGATAGCAGGATTGCTCGGGGTGTAGGGGGGACTACTATGGAAAAGTCATTTTGTCCAGGTGTTTAACTAGTATTTTTGTCTTCGAGTTTTGATAAGTTGACAACGATCTGTAGGAGTGGTGGACCTGTTATTAACAAATCCAGACCATAGCCTCAAATTTGAAAAGTCAAGAATCCCTTCGGAGACCCTTCAACTATTATCCATCCATTAGAAGTGCTTGCCAGTTGAGTTATTGACATTGACCCGGAACTCTATGGCTGGTGCCTCATTCTTGGGGCATATCATGGCCTAATACGGCCCGAATTACCCGGTATGTAATAACCTCTGCATGGTCAAGAGAATAGCCCGTGGTGCTACCTCACACCGCAGTAAATGAACCTTAGAACCTGTTCTAATTTTCATTTTAACTCCGACTCCCCCTCATAGCATGAATTGGGAGGGGTGGTATAAATTTCGCGGAATCGACTATGTGGTCGATTCCTCGCATTGATTCTTCAACCAAACAATTGCGGGAGGTTGGGGTTAAGTAGCTTAGAGTCCGGTTCATGGTCTCTCGTTTAGTCTGGAGCGGCGGGTATTTAACTCCAGCCTCTGCATTTCCATGCGACGTACATGCCGTAAATACGACCTAGTGCATGGGTGACTCCGACCACCGACCAGAGTTCCATGAATGCAACAATTAGATTTATTAGATCTAACTGGCGATTTTCGGTCCGGTATGAGTATATTGGTTTGCTGTTTATTGCGTAGTTTGTTCCTCCGCCCCTCTGTCGGAGCGGTTTTAAGCTCTGTTGTTTGTTTTTTCTTTAACAAATGAAGCAATCTTCCCCTTATTTGGCTTCTAGTATAGGGCTTATCAATTGTATCTTAAAAGGAGCTGTTGTGGAAAATATAAAATCAACAATGTGAAGTCAAGCAGCATTTGACCCTGTGATGGGGCTAGGAGTGGATAATAGTTTCGCCGATCCGACACACCAGCCTCCAAAATAACTGCTTTGACTGTTCTTCCAGCCTCCCTTGTGACAGGTCCAGCTCTTCTCTCTGCTGCTCCTTAACGGTCATCAGTTTGGGCCTGCCTACAACTATGGCTTTTGCTGGGTCTCCCATGTCCGGAGACTTCTTTCTTGACAGCCCTGTTCCACCCAAACTCGACCTTACCGGTGCAAGCTCACAGCTCTACCGCCCGCCTCGAACAACTTCCGCAGCATCCTTGCTTTTTCGATCAAGTCCTTCATCCAAGCAGCGCAAGCGTGCGAGATACGGCTATGATGACTCGAACCGTGAAAATGGAGTTCTCGATGAGCATATACTTTCGGAAAATGGTGCTACTTCGATTTCGGACTTAATGAGCCCTGCTCCTTTGGTGAATACAGATTATCGGCTGGCAGGAGGCGGGCTTGACACTCCGACTGAAACATCGATGTTGTGTTATGAGAAATACGGGTTTGCCGATAACGGACCAGAGCTCGATTACCGCCCTACCCGCTACCGCGAGTCCAAGGAGTCGATACCCACCACCGATGGCTCGATACCCCGAACACCAGCTCTATACGAGTGTGGTAAGAGGAAACGGGAGGAGGTATCCGCTGAAGCTCATAGCGGAGGAAACTCTGAGAGCAGCTGGGGTAGAGCCGTGATAAGCTTAGTTGGTGGGATGGCGGGAAAAGTCTGGGACTTCTGCTGGTCTGGTGCTTTCCGCGGTTTCCACGCCGGTGGTGGAAGAGGTTATAATTTGGATAATAACCCACCGCCAAGGATTAAGGATATGAGCTCCGAACGGACGCTTATGCAGGGCCCTCAATATACTCCGCAACTTGATCGAGCGGACACCCCTGTCCCTGGGCAGTTCCCGACCAACGACGCTACATTTAGCCGGTCGAATCGTGATGAGTTACGAAACAACTGGGTTATTGTCACGAATGTTGAAAACCCTGTTGAAAGCAGTCCTTCGTACGGCGCGAGAAAGATGGCCCGGAAAAATAGCGTCATCTACCAGGTTGGATCGCGGAAGACTAGAATACAGACCAAGCGATCGAGTCTCACTCCTTCACGGGTGCCGAACCCTTATTACCCAACCCAGACTCCGTGTTCGGTATATGAGAGCTCGCCCAAAACTCGCACTCCCACGAAACTCAAGGATAGCCCCATCGCCGTCGAAGCCCAGCGCTATGCCGCCAAAAGGAGGCGCCAGGAACGAGAAGAAGACGCTAGTATGCGCCGCCTCAATGACCAGTTGAAAGCCATGATCAAAGAAGGAAGAGAGGCCCTTGGGACCAAAATAGAAGTGGATGATGCCATGGACTTGGGTGAATGGGACTGATTCTGTTTTTGGAGACTATTTCTCCTTTACCCCTTGATTTCGGGATTTTCCACGACGGAAATTGTCTTGCCGCTTTATGTCTCTTAACGACTTTTACGATACTATGTTTTACGGCTTATTTAAAATACCCAGATCGCTAACTCTCAGGCGAAAGAATGTTTTCGCACATGTTCGTTGCTGCCTACATTCTCACGGCTTTTGTTATGTATATATCTTTCCTTTTCAGACGGTCAAGCGGACAGCATACAGTGCCCAACCGGTCTTTGTACCCTTTACGAGTTGACATGATATCTGATGATGAGACTATGGTTATTGTTTTATTGTTTGTTCTCCATTCTTCTAGGCGAACACTCCTAACTGAATTATTAACACACCCCAACGGAAACCAATTAATGATTTTTTTCTTTTCCTACGTGTCCATCTCTTCTCTTTGGAATCTCCCCAGTATAAAAACAAATCAGCCTAACAAGTCTGACCAGCTTCTACTTATAGCTTCTGGGCCGTCCAGTCAACGCCCGCAGCTCTTAACCCAGCCTCTCCATCTACTAGCACACACCACCCCTCGGATCCCCTTCCGCCATCACCAGCAATCGCAGCTTTGAAATTATTGCGCGCGAATTCAAGCACCTCGTCATCGTAAGTGCCGGGCTGTAGCCATACGGCAGGAACATTTACTTCCTTCGCCTCTCGAAGAACTTGTAGTGTGATCTTCGGCGGAGCGACGACGGAAAGAGAAGTCTGCGCGGGAGAGGTTAGGGCAGACGGCGAGGGGACTGTAGTGTAGGTATGGGAGGGGAATGAGATTTCGGGAGTTCGGGGATTCAGCGGCGTCACGGGAAGGGAGTGTTGATGGTACCAAGCCAGGACTAGAAGAAATCAGGTTAGATGTAAGCTACAAACTACCAGAATAGTTGAAATTGAGGAGAAAAATAGAGGTTTGTAGAGCCGTGCCGGACTTACTCTTGTAGCCAAATTTGTTGGCATCGGCGCTTGCGCCTGCGACGGCAAATCGCGGGGATGAGAAAAATTGTTTGACGGCGGCTTCCATGTCTGCCATTCCTTTCAGGTGAAGTTGATTATCGATGAGTATAAAGATATTCTTCGTGCGGCATGGAATATGATAGATTTCTTTGAAAGCTCGATGTTTCTTCTCTACGGCAGACGGAACGAAGTTTAAGTATGCTGGTTCCGAGTGCCGAAAGACTCCCGAAATCCCACCATATGAAGATGACGGCGGCTTGTGGGGGTTTGTTTAATTCCCCGCAGAAATGGCGAATATATCTGCCGAGCGATGAAAGTGACGCCAAAGCAATGGTCTGTTGGGGAGGTACAAGAAAATATCCGTTAAAAATACCTCGATGAGAATCAATTAAGGGAAAAGAATGGCAACATTTGCGTCAGTGTACATCCTCTCCTCCAACCACATCGAATGGGCTGTTACTGACGAAAGAACCGTTGGGAGCATGGAATAGAGAGGCGAACTTTGCTTACGCTGATTATGCTTCTTTTCGGCCGTCATACCCTCCAGAGCTGTATGAAGCTGTCCTCTCTTACCACAATGGTCAGCTAGATACGTGCTTGGACTTGGGATGCGGTCATGGGTTGGTTGCTCGTGCATTGTCCCCAACATTCAAGCAGGTCTACGGCATTGACCCGTCGGCTGGGATGATCGAGCAGGCTAAATCGATGACAACGAAAGAGAAAAACATACAATATATCCAATCGTCGGCGGAATCGCTTTCATTTCTCCCAGATCGAAGCGTAGACTTGGTCGTGGCTGGCGAAGCCGCGCACTGGTTTGACACTTCACGACTTTTCCCTGAACTGAACAGAGTGATGAAGCCAGGGGGTACACTTGCATTCTGGGGCTACGCTGACCCGGTCTACGTTGATTATCCCGAAGCCTCCTCTGTTTTAATACACTACACCTATGGCCAAGATAAAGATCTCTTGGGTCCATATTGGCCGCAACCTGGTCGATCGATTCTGCGTGCTAAGTTGCGAGCTGTTCAGCCCCCACCAGATGACTGGGAGAGTATTCAGCGTTTGGAATATCAGCCTGGCAAAAATGGTGCTGGATCGGGTGAGGGTACCAGATTTATGGCGGTGACGGCGACCCTTGGCCAGTCGTTGGAGTATGTAAGGACCTTCAGCTCATATCATGGGTGGAAGGAAGCACATCCTAATCGAGCCCGTCGCAGTGAGGGTGGGCAAGGAGATGTTGTGGACGAGCTTTTGGACAAGATGGTTGAAGCAGAACCGGATTTGATAGATGAGCAGGCGGCGTTGGCAAAAGCTGTTCAAATTGAATGGACCAGCGCACTGATCCTCGCCCGTAAATTATAGGCCCTGAATATATTGCCATTATTTTGGAAAGGTCCTCTGCTTTCATCAAACCTCACAGATATCACCACCGAAGCTTGTGCTTGACTCGGTGATGGCTTTGAGAATACGAAATTCAGAGATGATGCTTCTTTCTTCCTCCAATCAACTCCTACGAGATCATTGTGCGAGACTGTGATTCTCTAAGCCATTCCAGCTGCGTCATTAACCACACCAGCGCGTTCGTGTTTGAAAAGCCGTTCCGTCGAATTCACAGCATATAAATAGGTCGCTTGGTCCAATCGGGTAATCGCTCTTCGTAGCACCAAGTTATCCATTCATCCCACCCATACACCCTCTACTCTTAGATGGAAGGTAGAGCGGCAGAAGACAATGGGCTGATTTACGGAGTTGGACGGAAATATCCAAATGAACCAAAGCACGGTTTGTGGAACACCTGGTTTCTGGTATCCATTGAGTTTGCCCTACGACTTCAGGTATATTCAGCTTCTCCATCCGTTGGACTTTCTCATTGTCATACAAGATGATGGTGATATTTGTATGGAAGTGGCAGCCGTTGTCAAGGGAGGCATGAGCGTTCTTGATAGCCTGTGTTTACATGCGTGGCCGAATCTGCATACCTACAACTATCAACCTTTGCTCAACCTTTGCTCAACCTGTGCTTTATTCCTGAGTATTTTACGCGACAATACCATCTTTGGAATCATTCGAATATATCTGGAGCAGTAAAGCCCTGAAAGGATCATTTGAGGATGTCTTACCCTATTCAAGGAATCCATACGCGAACCCCAAGTGGATTTGTGCCACTCCGTCTTGACATAGATGATTGGTATCACTCTCAAGCAGATGGTGATAGGGTTCAGCTCTCCCTCTTTATTCTAGCGTTAGAGAAGATGCAAAATATGGATCACAGGGAGAGGCTCTCCTACTTTTCTATCGCAGGTTGGTGCCATTTGATAATGATGCTCTGGCTCTCCCTCTGGTCTGACTATATCAAGGCATCCACGCGGCCCCTTTCAAAGCCTGGGATGGGGCTCCCAATCCTTCTAAGAGCGGTTACTGCGTTCACAACGAAGTGACTTTTCCAACATGGCATCGAGTCTACATGACATTGATGGAGGTAGCTTGACAATCCTCCCCCGGAATTTGGACTTTATTAACGTGTGAGACTGTTACAATAGCAAGTATTATACGAAAATATGTGCAAAATCATCGAGGATGTTCCTTCTGCGGATGAAAAACATTGGCAAGAACAAGCGGATTCCTGGCGTCTGCCCTACTGGGACTTCGCTAGATACATCGGGAAAACCAAAGAAGTGCGACTTCCGGTTCTTTGCATGATGCCGGAGGTCGATGTCTGGGAACCCTCTGACGATTCGAGGCTGCAAAAGACACGAAAGAAAAATCCCCTCTACTCCTATGATGCCGGTGAGCTAATGGGACAGCTAGGGATCGAAGACGAATGTGCTACTGATGATTGCACTGTTAAATTTCCCGTATGATATGGAAACCCTGGCTACTATGACCCAGCTAACTAGGCATGGTAGTGGAGTAAATGCCAGGTGACAACAAAATACGGCCTCCTTTCAGACTTCGATGCTGCTGTCTGGCAAGATGCCGGACAGAATTGGGATAAGGTAAACACGAGCCTCAATGAGCGTCCATTGAGTCAAGGGGGAGCGACTCCGGTTGGGAATCTTCGCTCCGAGACCTACAGGCTTTTCTCCCACAATTTTAGCAACTGGGGTGCCTTTGCATCGACCAAGTACGTTCCAAATCAATCAACGGTTGTAACAGACCATCTTTCGCTTGAATTTGTTCACAATACCGTTCATGTACGTTATAAGCCTGCAATAGAACTCAAAGCTTGAGTGTTTCACTAACTGCGTATTAGGATTTCACTGGAGGGTCTGACTTTGTCAAAACTATCGGTCAAGAGAAGTACTCGGGAGCCGGTCATATGTGTAGCATTGGGCTTGCAGCTTTTGACCCAATATTTTTTGTTTATCATTGGTGAGTCCCACGAATCCCGGAGGATCAGGTTCACGATAGCTGATGCACCTTGCTAGCAACATCGATAGGCTCACCGCTATATGGCAAGCGTTGAATGCAAATAGTTGGTTTGACCATCCCAGGGTAGGGGATGCATTGCCTACGGCCAACCTTATACCCTTCCACAAAGATAAAAGATACAATCCATATACATCCAATGATGTTAAGAACTGGACAGATCTAGGCTATGACTACGATATACTGCAGGATCCAGAATCCGGGAAGCTGAGGTCTAGAACAGCAATCATAGCAGAAATCAATCACTTGTATCGGGATCTGGAGAATTTTAGGCTGGACACTGAGGACGTTCCTAGGAGCATGCGGAGACCTCCTCGGTTTGGCAATGAACATCACGACTATATTGTGAATGTTCTTTACGATCGGTAGGAAACATAGCATTATTAAATAGATTGGGGCCGCGGCTGATGTTTAATAGGTATGCGTTGAACGGTATCCCGTACAAGATCTACCCTTTTATTGGAAACCCAACAGAAGGAGACACCGCCTCTCCCGAGATGGCATACTACGTCGGACGTGTCTACAACTTCAGTGGCAATATTAACCGTACCGCAGAAATCCAATGCGGAAATTGTGCAACGCAAAAGCAGCAGGGAATCCTCTCATCGGCGGCTATTCCTGTCACAGAAGCTCTCAGGATTCGAATTGGTCAGAATAGGGACGGTCTTCGATCTTTAAATCCCAATGACGTCCTGGATTATCTACGAAGTCGACCATTGAAATTCATCGTCACTGACGGCAGCTCCAGAGTAAGTCCAGTACCCCGCATTTTTCTACTTTTGCTGGGAGACTAACTTCTTTCCCTGCCTAAGCGCCTAAACGTTCCTGTTCGTAAAGTTGAAATTTTTCAAGGGTTTGTGCGATACCCATTGGGAGACGATGGATTTGACCGTGAGCATCTCCCCCGGTTTGCCCCCGAGAGCTATGTGAAACTTGCTGATGGCACACCAGCTACAACAGGCTGAGCTGCATGTCTGCATCGGCTTCTAGTTCGGGTCTACTTTTCGGGCAGTATAAGTTAGCCTGGGACAAGTACCTTGCGTTGTATCCTCTTCAGCTTAGTTAGTCCGACAGGGTATTTACCTACCAGTCATTATATAAGACTATCTTTACTCCGAGTTTTGATGCTTTGCGCGTCTTGAAATCTTTTCCTTCCAAGACGTGGCAGAAGGATTTGTAAGGTTGCATTCAATAGCCTTCGATAGCCAATTTGAAGTATATCTCTGGTGAAAGACAACAGACTGATTAGCAATCCTATGACCTATGCTCGTACGAAGTTGATATAGTCAGCTTTTGGACTGCGGGAGATTACCCACTCTTCCCCAGCTTCTTATCCACTCATGGCGTTTGAACGCATGAATATTTGTTTTAGCTTCCCCAACAGTTTTTAACCAAGAGATCTGCTTGTCCAAAAATATAAATAAGACCAAGAAGAACCCGAATACGATGCGTCTGGCCTCTTTAAAGCCGAGGTTCGATAGACAGCTTTGCGGTACTTCTGCACATTCACATGGATAGACCTACTATTGAAGCATAGAAGAAGCAAACAAACAAACACCAAGCAATAGATCAAACAGTGAACTCATAGGGACTGCCCATATAAAGAAACGTAGTTATATCTGGTGAAGCTTGAAAATCTACCTTTTCCCCTTTGTTAGAATATCTATGTCCATAGACCGACCAGCATCTCCATGGTAAATGTAGAATTTACCCAATATCAACCACCATGACGACTAAATTCCAGCCACGAATGGTCGAATCCCCTCCGTTCACCGTCGAAGTCCCAGATTCGAAACCGGTCGAAGGCGAAACCATCCCGCGCCGAAATGCCAAGTATAAAGATGCCCTGTTAACGACGCCTGAAGAGGGAATATCTACGCTCCACGACATAGTTACTCGAGCAGCTAGGAAGTTCGGCGACGCAAAATGCATGGGAACCAGACCGCTTGTTAAGACGCATCATGAGATGCAGAAGGTGAAGAAGCTTGTGAACGGTGTGGAGGAGGAGGTTGAGAAGAAATGGAGCTATTCTGAGCTTGGGCCGTATGAATATACCAGTTTCAAAGAGTATGAGAGATTGACGCTGGAGATTGGAGCAGGGTTAAGAGCGCTGGGACTGGTGAGGATGGATAGGATACTGCTTTTTGCGGGGACAAGGTATTGTCGTTCTTTTTCTTTTTTGGGTTCCCCTGTTGGTTGGTTCGCTATGTGGTGGCTATTAACGGTTGCGAAGTCGATCTTGGCTAGCTATTTTACACGGCGCTTCATCGCAATCTATGACGGCTGTAACTGCTTATGAGACCCTGGGAGTAGATGGTCTCCGCCACTCGACGCTGGAGACCAACGCGAAGGCTATATTTGTGGACCAGCATCTGCTGAAGACGCTTTCTGTCATTCTTCCGGAGGCAAAGGACGTTAAGTATGTGATTCATAATTATGGGGAGCCAGTTGACGCTGAATCCGTCGATGCGATGAAGAAGACACGGCCGGAAGTGCAGTTTATTGGGTTCGAGGAGCTTAGAGAACTTGGAGTGAAGAATGAAGTGGCACCTCAACCTCCTCAGCCGGAAGATGAGTGCTGCATAATGTATACATCTGGGACAACCGGTACTCCAAAGGGGGTGCCGTTGACGCATAGAAATCTCGTCGTAGCTGGTATGTTTCTCTTCCCTGTCATGCAAGGTTCACTACCCGGGGAGAATCGATATTGACTGTTTCCTAGTGGCCGGCGCGGACTCTATAGTAGGTCAGCACATTAGCTCTGAGGATCGAGTAATAGCTTTCCTGCCATTAGCACACATATTTGAACTGGTGTTCGAAAACGCCTGTCTGTTCTGGGGGGCAGTTCTTGGGTATGCCCATCCACGAACCCTTTCCGATACTACTGTCCGCAATTGTGCCGGAGATCTTAGAGAGCTGAAGCCAACTCTTATGGTTGGAGTGCCTGCCATCTGGGAAACGGTGAGGAAGGGTATTTTGCGAAAAGTCTCTGAAAGTGGCATCATAACTCGCACAGTCTTCCACGCTGCGATCAATCTCAAGCAATTTCTCCTCGAAAATTCACTGCCAGGGGCGGGAATTTTGGATGCTCTCGTGTTTAATAAAGTTGCAGCTGCAACTGGGGGGCGACTGAGGCTTTGCATGAATGGAGCGGGCCCAATAGCTCAGTCTACGCAGGTGTTCATCTCATTAACCATATGCCCGATGATAGCCGGATATGGCATTACGGAGACAACAGCGTAAGTAAATCCAACTCCCTCAAAATTCTGCGGCATCAGCTGACGGTGCCTCCTTTTCTGCAGAATGTCTGCTGTATGTGACCCGTTGCACTGGACGGCTAAAGCGACAGGGGACCTCCCTGGCTGTATTGAAGTCAAGCTCATTGACTTCAAAGAAGGTGGATACCTCGTAACCAGTAACCCACCTCAGGGTGAAATTTTGATTCGCGGTGCGAGTGTCATGGGAGGATACTTTAATAACCCAGAAGAGACGGCAAGCGTTCTAACTAATGATGGTTGGTTTAAGACTGGAGACATCGGCGAATGGGATCACAATGGCCACATTAGGATAATCGACCGAAAGAAAGGCCTTGTCAAAACATTGAATGGCGAGTATATTGCGCTGGAAAAAGTGAGTCTCCTTCCAAAACCTGGAGGGTTCATAAATGTTAATGGTCAAATAGTTGGAGTCCATATACCGATCTGTTCAGTTAGTATCGAACATATGCATCTATGCTGCCCCCAACAGAGCAAAACCTATTGCAATTATTGTCCCCGTTGAGCTAGTTTTGAAGGAAATGGCAAAGGAAAACGGTGTATCTGTAAACGAAACAGATATCGGGCACCTAGTGGGCAACACCAAGCTGAGGGATATCACACTCAGCCAGCTCCAAGATACAGGCCGTAAGGCTGGATTAGCCAATTTCGAGCTCGTTGAGGGCGTTATTCTTGTCAAGGAAGTTTGGGGCCCGGAAAATGTGAGTACTCCAACGTAGTCAATTATACCCAGTTGATACTGACAGCCAGTTACAGGGGCTCACCACTGCGTCACAAAAGGTGAATCGGAAGGCCATAATGGAAAAGTATCAGGAGCAGATCCAGGAGCTTTGTTCATAGCGCTAGGTCTGAATGGTTTTGTGTGTTATTTGGCTGGGTGTCTGGTTGTTGGGCGTATGAGGCTGTTCTATCCTGAGCGTTGATAGTATGAATACAGTACAGTGATGATGTCATGATGATACCTGTATAGATCTATCTTAGTTCTCCCGTATATGCAAGCCTTGCATATTTATCCTGACCGCCATGTGGTGTTTCCGCGTACCAACCTTTGCACTGCTCCGCCTTTCGGCTGAACGACCCACATACACGATCCTCGGTTGACGAACGAGATGGTGAGACAACAAAACCACAGTTTGATAACGAGAAAATGCTCGTTTCATATCCACCCCACTGACAATAACCACCTGCCTTGTGAGGACTAGCCGCTGTCATTTTTCTGCTTGCATCATTTATGCAGAGATCAGCACCAACGCAATGACCTGCCTAGAATAGCATGGCATATCACGATCGTTAAAAAAATAAATAGCTTCCACCTCCCTTTTGCTTCGGCAATCGGCTCACACTCGTTTTCCCCTCTCAGCCTACACGAAGTCACAATCTTTTTCATCATGGGAGCAAACCCATCGAAACAAGTCACGCCAGGTGCTGCCTCCCCCGGGAACAGCCAATTCCCTCAGACCTTCGACGTACACTACAAGCATTCGTTACATTTTGAACTACAGCTGCGTGATCCAGCTACCAGGGCACAATACGTAGCGTCTCTGCCCGGAGGGTGGAATGGCGACATGATTCTACACAACGGCCCAGATCGAGACTGCCGGGCACTCGCGACTGCCACGCCCAAAGGAACGTCGTACGAACGCCATATGATACAGCTGTACTCTGATTCGGGATGGGATCGTACGCAGGAAGACATGAAGACGTACAGAGATGGAAAAAAGAAGGTACACGAGTTTACCTGCTCGGTGGGACAGCGGGTGGAGAGTTTCGAATGGCGGCGTGGTGAGAGTAAGGAGCTGAAGCATCTCGGTGAATCGAGTCGGGGGAATAAGCTGGTACGATTGAAAGGGCCTGGTGGACCAGAAGAAACTGTCGCCTTGTGGGCGGCTGGCTCGACGTTCGGGAGTATGACCAAAGCGGCCAAGTTCGAGTTTGTTAATAGTGGTGCCACAGGTGAACTGGGGGACACATGGGCTCTCATGACTGTCATTACATTCCTGGCGATATGGCAAAGGGGGATGGGTTATCCCCCATGAGAGAGGGGGGGAGCGGAGAGGTAGTTAGAGCGAGCATTGTTGGGGCATTAAAGCGTTCGATTAGACCGGGAGCAATGGAGTTTTTGTAATTATTTTTAGATTTCGCACGAGCCAATATATCCTAGGCGACGTATCTCTGACTCTATGCATATATCACGAATCAGTGGGAAACCTGCGTCTTTCTGTTCCTTTGTTGCTCCTCCTCGTTGATTTTGTTGTTCGGTTCGGACTTTTAGCGGCTCGAGGCACGTGACGGGCGCGTAGAAATCCAATTTAGCTTCGCGTCATTCAGCCGCGACAACCGCAGGTAATAAATGAAGAATCCATGAACTCTTGCGCAGCTGGGCATTCAGGGACTACCGGCAACGGTATCACGTAAAACACCTGCTTGAGAGCGAAGGGTAGCTCTCCATGCCACCAATTTTACCCAGAAAGGACGGAAAGCAGCCGAAGAAGAAGAAGAGCCTCTATGAAGCTCTCGATGCACCGACACATTCTGCATCGTTAGAAGAGATAAAGAACTCCAAATTTTACGCCGACTCCTCTGACGATTCTTCCCTTTCAGACTTGGCGACTACTCCTAGCGGCAAGTCTCACGCAGGCGAAGATGACGATGACGATGACGACGACGATGAAGGCGTTAATTGGGAAGATGCAATTACGGAAGAGCCAACAGCTCCGGCGCCTGTCCTCAGAGATTTAGATATAACCCTTGAAAAGAATGAAAGCGCCTTTACAAATTCGCTCAGTTCGAAGAAGGGTCCATCTAAGATCGAACGCGCTATACGGATTCAGACCCATTGCATGCATGTGCAGTTCCTCCTATTTCACAATGCCCTACGGAATGCCTGGATAAATAACGGCGAACTACATCGGATATTGCTTGATCAGTTGCCTGAAGGGATACAGAAAGAGATTAAGCGATGGAAGATAGCCGCGGGTTTGGAGAGAGGTGAAGTAGCCACACCAACAAAAGGGAAGTCAAAAGGCAAGGGCAAGAGTAAGGGCAAGGGAAAAGCGAGGGACCGTGATTGGGGAAATGGTTCAACCCCCATGGAGCCCAATGAGCCGGATATGAGTCGGGGTGATCCAACCATACATCTCCTAAAAGTGCTCGCCGCATATTGGCGAAATCGTTTCAATATCACAACACCTGGCCTGAGGAAGAAGGGTTATAGACCGATTCCCATTCTCGAATCAGAGATACAATCTTTCAATCGGCAAGCTGACAATGGAAATAAGTTCGGAGAGAGAATATCAGATTTAAGCGATTTTCGTGGCCTCGCCGAGAAATCAAGTGGATCTAGGGATGCGGGGGCACAGTTATTTACGGCTCTCCTTAGGGCTATTGGCTTAGAAGCGAGAATGGTCGCAAATTTACAACCAATTGGATTCGGGTGGACGAAGGGTGAAAACTATACGACAAAGGAGCAGGCCAAGAACGATGACGTTCAAACGGATTCCGAAAGTGATTCGGCTGGCGAGCCGGAAGGATCGTCGAAGAAGCGAAAAAGGAAGGTCGTTCGGCCTAAAACAAATAAGATTGATAACGACCTTCCTTTTCCGATATATTGGACAGAGGTGGTGTCACCTGTCACGAAAGAAGTTATACCGGTAGAAAGTATTGTTCTCCCGAACTCTGTTGCTACAACTCCGGAATTGCTTGCCGCATTCGAACCTAGAGGAGCTAAGGCGGAGAAAGCCAAGCAAGTTATTGCTTATGTCGTTGCTTATTCCCCCGATGCAACCGCGAAAGACGTCACTATTCGATATCTGAAACGGCAAACTTGGCCGGGTAAAACAAAGGGCTACCGCATTCCAGTAGAAAAGGTTTCCCTGGATACATACTTCGACGATGATGAATACCTTACTTATGACTGGTTTAAATCTACGATGCGAGGCTATATTAGGCCACAGAATAAGCGAACAGCAGCCGATGAAAAGGAGGACAATGTATCACTAGCCCCGAAACAAGCGGAAAGGAAAGCCCCTAAGGAAGGGGACACATTGCAGAGTCTACGGACGTCTACTGAGTTTGTTTTAGAGCGCTTTCTACGAAGAGAGGAAGCCCTTCGACCTGATGCCATACATGATAGGATCTTCGTCACCGGAAAAGGAGCGAAAAGGAAGGAAGAGAAGGTCTACCGTCGCTCTGATGTAGAGAAATGTCTTTCCGCAGAGAGCTGGCACAAGGAAGGCCGGAGGCCCAAAGTCGGCGAGTCTCCGCTTAAACTCGTCCCAATTCGTGTGGTGACACTAAATCGCAAACGTGAAGTCGATGAGCTCGAACGTGAAACTGGGCAAAAGCCAAAGCAAGGGTTATATGCTCTTCGCCAAACCGAGTATATAATCCCACCACCTATAAAGGACGGGATAATCCCCAAGAATGCGTATGGAAATATCGATTGTTTCGTCCCTACCATGGTTCCTGAAGGCGCTGTTCACATCCCGTGGCCTGCCACACTTCGAATCTGTCGAAGGCTAGGAGTAGATTGTGCCGAGGCAGTTACGGGCTTCGAGTTCGGTAGCAAAATGGCTGTGCCAGTGATTCAAGGAGTGGTCGTCGCAAAAGAAAACGAGGAGCTTGTCAAGGATGCCTGGCGTATTGATGCAGCTGAAAAGCGGAAGAAGGAACAACTTAAGCAGGATAAACTTATCCTCTCGACATGGCGTAAATTCATAATGGGGCTACGCATCACAGAGCGACTTCAGGAGGAGTACGGAGACCCGAACGAGGCTGAATCGCGAGGGTTTCGGGATAGAGCACGGTCGAATTCTCCTAGCCGTGCTCAAGATCATGATGATGTCAATGAGACTGGCGGCGGGTTTCTAGTTCCTGGACAAGATGGCGAGATATATGAAGATGAACCCCCACTTGAGTTGTATAAAGAAAACGATACTTCATCTCAGCTTAGCGATGCTCCATCTATAGCTTCTTTATCCTCTTGAAGATAAGATATCTTGTGCGCTCTGAGACAGCGTATGCCCACCTGATGATTTTGGTAGATTATGTATAAATAGATATACCACGTTGGATAGTTTCTTTGCTTGTACCGATATTCTGTGATTTATATGGCTCGTAGATTGACTGTCACACGTGTGGCGCGCGTCTCGCGATCGCAAACGCCCTTTTCAATCTCAACAATCTTCGTAAATTATTTAATACCACTCAGTCTCAATTCTTGAAAACACTTCCTCCCTCATGAGTGCAGTTGTCAAGGGCCCAATTTACTTTGGGCCATTCCTGGTCACTCCTCAGGTGAATTCTCTTCGCTCTTCTCTCTCAACTCTATCACTACTTAATCATCCAGTCAACCATCCCACGAGATTGAAATACTAATTGGAGAAAAATCAGGTCTTCCACCTCACCCCGCGCTCCTTTGCGCTCGTAAATATCAAACCGCTTCTACCAGGACACGTCCTCGTCTCTCCCCGCCGTCGCGTCCCACGAGTCGCCGACCTAACCATTGACGAAACAACCGATTTCTTCCTCACTGTGCGACGCGTCAGTCGCATGGTCGAACGCGTCTACAGCGCCACAAGCTTAAATATCGCGATCCAAGACGGGGCAGATGCAGGGCAGAGCGTCCCGCATGTTCATGCGCATATAATACCTAGGAAAAGAGCCGATTTGGACTCTCGTGGCGGATCGGATGCGATCTATGGCATGATGGACGGTGAGGAGGGGGATATTGCGAAATTTTTATATGAGAGGAATATGAGTGAGGAATGGGTTGAGAGGCGCAGGGCGAGGTTTCCGGCTGTTGATAATGAGAGTCGAGTACCTAGGTCGGATGAGGAGATGAGTGAGGAGGCGGCGCGGTTGGCTGGGGAGATGGAGAAGGAGTCTGAAGCTTGAAGAGCGAACGTGTGATCATGTGGGTGGGGGAACTGAAGCTGGTCTTTGGTGGAATTTTGGGCTGAGGTTTATAGAGATGATGATATGCGCAAGAGACATCTTGCAAATATGGATAGGCGGGGTGGATAGGTCAGACGATGATGAAATACCCAGAACTGTTGAACTAGAACTTGATGTGAATGTATATTGAGCCGTTAACAGTTTAATGACACGGATAACCAATACTAATGCTATGAGGAACGCAACAGCAGTCGCAAGAAGGAATGAAAATGAAAGGATCAGATCTAAGCCCCGAGGCCAGTCCTCCTAATCTAATATTTGTAAAATATCAAAATCAAAACCGCCGTAACCAATAGGTATAACCACCCACATCCGCCAGACCTTCAAAAACGCCAGGCATTCAACTCGGAAACTTCGTAAATGCAGAACGTTCAATGAGAGAAGACGACGACGAACGCTTATGGTACCGGCGGGGCACCACCCTTATCGGCCCAAAAGGCTTCTCTCTCTTTCATCACCTGCTCCCCCCATTTTTTCATCTCCGGAAGCTCAATGCGACGTAGAACCCGATAGAACTCTGACAAATCCACCTTCCCTTCATGAGAGCGCTCATACTCGACCGCCTGTAAGAGCAATTCCATCTTGTCGACATCGTGAACAAATTTAGCCTCGAGAGTTTCATTCGCCTCGTATTCCTCGAAGATTTTCCGAATCTGTTGTCCGGCTCTGCTCAGATCCACACCCCCTAGCAATGTATCTGCAATGTATTCCATCACCTCGGCTTCTCGTCTCGCTTTCTCAGCCTTTGTTACGCTCGTGTCGACGGGTGTGATATCTCCCACTAAAGCCTCTGCCATGTCGTGAACTAAAGCCATTTGAGTACAATGGGGAATGTTGAGTTTGAACGCAAGGGGATGTGGCGCAAGCATGGTCATGATGGACATGCGGTACATGTGGTCGGCGATCGACTCTCCGTTCGGAATATTGAACCGTTTCCAACCCTCGCGCTTGGTTGTCTTTAGGCGTTCAAGGAGGTGGAAAAATGGGATGGGGGAGAAGGTGCCTTCTTCTGGAGGGTGAGGAAGCGCGTCCACAACTGTTGGGAACACAATGTTAGCTCAGGGCAAAGACAACCGGAGCACCAAACCCTCAAATGTTGGAGGCTATGGTGAGGTACTGAAGCAGATGAACATGCTACTTACCATCCTGTACCGCCCAGGAATGCTCTGATGGAGGGGGAGAAGATGAGCCCATGATGCCTGGTCTGTTGAGAATTGGAGATATTAAGGGATGCAAGCTGCAAGGGAAGAGAGTATGGGTTTATATAAGGAAGAATATCAGTAAGAATACACAGAAATATCAGAATTAAAGAAGATTGAAGATAAAGAATGCCGTGAAAGAACGCGTTTGAATGTTCCAGAGAGTTTTGGAACCCTGCGAGCCACCTGTTTGCTTTGTTTGCCACTTGATGAATAAGCAGCTCACCAATTGGCTGCTAGTGTCCCTTCCATGGAATAGCTCGCTCCTGAAATCCCATTACATTGTTGCGGAGATAGAGGAAGAGAGATAGGGAAAATTGACAGACCTGATCCCCAAGGCCTCCTCATCCCAAACTCATCAATCTATGAAACCTCCAACTAGTTAAGACCAGGCTAACTTAGCCTATATCCTCGGCCTTTTATCTTTTCAAAACAGCCTTGGGAAATATTCCACTCCCGCTTTTCCAAATGCATGTTGATACATGCATTTATAAACCAACACTGCAGGTAATAGAATGTAATTCGTGGAACTTTTCGACACTCGCACACGCCTGGCTTGAGCGCCTGGCTCCACAACCTTAAATAAGCTTGTGTCTGCCCCACTTACACTTTTCCTTTGGCACAAGAATTAATTGGGATGCCAGGCAGATAGAAGTTGCTGTAGCTAAAACTGTATGAGTATGCAATAATAATTTTGATTGTCAAAACAGCTAGATACCAATACTCCACCATGGTTTCAAACAATAACCAAATATCAACAATTATTAGCTATATACAATCTATACAGGCGAGTAAATGAAATATTAAGGGCTAAAACGAAGCGGAAGGAAAATTTAAAACAATATCAGCCTCCTCAACTGGGTATCACAATGTTCTATTCTCTGAAACTGTCCAGGATTTGCTGAACGCCAGCGAAAGAGAGCTCTTGCATGAGTTCCTTCCAGAGCCTTAGCCCGACCTCTTCGCCCTTTTTGGTAGTAACGAAAGTAGCCATCCTATTTACTGTTAGTATCAAGAGGTAGAGAAACTTTAAGAGGGGCATTATTTAAACTTACGGTTTTATTTTGCAATCTCCAAGGTATTTTCCATGGGACTCTTGGCCGTGTGCAGCAACTGCATCGACCAAAGTCCTGGCACCAACGGCAGGGGAGCGGCCCAATGCTCGTTTCAAAGGCGGTAACACCGATTCCATAAGACCACTGACATCCCTATGGATACTTGATCCGTAGCAAAAGCCGGGGTTGAGTGCGTTTATTATCACTGCGGAAGAAGGAATGTACTTGACAAGCTCGACGAGAAAGAGCTCCTCCAGTAATTTGGAAGTGCAATATCTATCTCCCATGTCGGACGGATCGGGTTTCTTTAAAGCTGGTAGAATTGGGTTACACTTTTTCTCTTTGAACTTCGCCCACTCAGCGGCTTCGGATGAAACGATCGCAATACGACCTGGGCGTTCAGGGGAGTTTTTAGCGGTAAGGATTGGCGATAACAAGATAGTCAAGAGGGCAGTAGAGAGGTAATTGACTTGAACAACTGTATCCTGGTCGGCACCCTCCGTGGTGTTGAAAACACCGGCGTTGAGGATGGCAAAGTCTAGGCGATCAAGACCGGCGCATCGTCTGGCGAATGCTCGAACTGAGTCGTAAGAAGCCATGTCAAGCTTCCATACCTCAATAGTTGCATTAGGCGAAATTTCGGCAAGTTTCTGTTTGGCAGTTTCTCCCTTCTCCTCGCTTCTCACGGCTAAAATGAGCTTGCTCATCCCCAGGCCTAGAAGCTGGCGGCTGGCTTCAAAGCCTAGTCCGACATTGGAGCCAGTGACAATACCAGTTTGGCCGTCGAGGCTGTTGGTAAGAGGGGAGGCGGCAGGCGGGGTAACGAAGAGTTGCCGGTAAACGAAATGTAGGTAGCTTGATTCACAGGTCATTGTGGCGGGAGGATGTCAGAAATAGTAGCTGGTCTGTGAGGATTGGTGATTTATATCGGTGTTGAAGTAGAAGTTGCTTTGTGATGGTTGCTGATCTATATCGGTGTTGAGATACAAGCTTATTTTTAGCGTTTGTCGATTTGGAATTGTGGATCCTTGTCGTACAATGGATGAGAGCGATGGTAATGAAGATATTAACGAAGAGTAGAGATAATTGGAAGCTGAAGAAGGAAGATATATAAATACTTTAGCTATGACTGTAAACATGCGATTTTCTCAAGCCCGTTAAGGCCAGAATAACGTAATGTCCGAAATTATACTCAGATAACGTTAGGGCTGCCTTAAGTCCTTTTGGTGATGTCATAGAAACCTCAGGCTTCTAGGAGTTAAGTCCGGAGTTTGGAGAGCGGGAAAAAGGTATTGCCGAGATTTGAGTGCCGAGCGTTGAGCTCGTATAGAATCGGAGAGATTGTCCATCCGCTGCAAGCTCTGAAGCGCCAACAGAACTTATTTCCTCGTAAAAAGGAGATAAGGACGTACGGAACAGTTGTTCAATTCTCCAAGAGAACTTGAAAATCTTGAAGCTTCGAATACTTGCGAGAATTATGGGCGAAATGTGCTCCGTCAAGCAAACAGTCAATATTTCGTGGAGCATTTGTGTTGACTCCAGCTTCAATCGCATTTGGACCTCCATGCTTATCAATACCTATCGAGGATGAAATATTTGCGAATGGGCTGGAATCGAATTTTATCTCAGCCCACCACGCAATTGGGAGCTGTGCAGAAGCCACTGGGCTGCCAGACGAGCCACGCTCCTTCGCTTGTGCCCAGCGATCGACAAACTTGGACTAGCTGATGGTCTTTTTGCGAGTGTGATCCAGCAAGCAGAGGCCGATGGAGGATAATGGCTGATGCTCTGGTTCGAGCAACCACGCTTACAACAGCACGCCGAGAATAATTTGCTTTCTCGGCTTATCACTTCATCTTATTCTTCGTCAAGCAAATTCGCCCTTTTGACTACGGAGTATGTTGGTGTATCCTAGGAAGATCGGTAAAAGTTCCAATTCGAAGATGCCCAAATATCCTGGCTTTATTGGTCCATTCCCGAATGTCAAAGAGCTTCTTTCTTGCTCCAGTTGCTGATCTGTCGGCATCTCATTGATATTCTCCCAGGAAAATGAGAGCTGGTGATAATCCTTACCATGCATGAAGATCACTGACCGCCCATCTTGCTCCATTGAAGCTGTGTTACATACAACTTAACACGGGGATAGGCTTTGACCACTTGCATTCATAAACAACTCCTTCCCTCTCTGTTTCTCTTCTGCTTCAATTTTTTCCCTCCTCGCCCCCAGATTTTAACCTCCAAACCAGTTCTTACCACTGTTTATTCCAATCAATCAAACCAACCATGCTTGTTTCTCCTAAGACCCTTCTCTTTGCAGCACTTGCTTGCCTCTCCATGGCAGTATCTGCGCAGGATTCTGTGAGTTATCTCTATCACCGCAATCCTTAAGGCATCAATTTCGCCCCATTTCCCCAATTGCCCTCAAATACATTGAGGTATGCGAGAATACTGATTTTCTAATCTTTGCAACAGTATGGTGCCATATTTTCTAATCATCAGTGTCGAGGAGAGAGCCCATCCAACAAATCAGCGAAATTCAACGCTGTTACGAGATCCAGTATGGCACCCGAGCACTCCTTCCCACAGCCCCGAACTACAATAAAAGACCTGCATAGCTATAGACATACTAATATACTTTTTTCTTGGCAGGGATAAGCCAGCTATTCGTCTCAAGGAAGATATCCAGTGCGTAGTATTTCGGTAAGCCATGACATTCAAAAACGATGAAATATTAACCCTGTCTCGAGATATATGAGCTAACTGACAAAAAATTTTTCAAAATGAAACAGTCTTCCGGGTTGTGCTGATCCCATAATGCATGTATCTGGTTCAGATGGTTGCACCGTGCTTCATCCCGAAGGCACATCATTGGCTTGCTCAGAAATATAACAATGATATGAAGTGAAAGTGAGCAGCGATGTTGAAATAATACCAAGATTTAGATGAGTATAAAGTAGCGGTGTGGAAAATTATATAATTGAGTCATTGTTAAGAGTGCAGAGGCTCAAAATCAGATGTAGGTTACAAAGATTGAAGGATTCACTATATATTCTGCGGCTGAAGCGACAGCATGGAAAATTTCCGGAGAGCTAAATATTCAGATCTGAACACCTTGCCATGGGAAGAATTATACTATGAAAGGTCAAATGCACGATGGAAGCCTATACATGCTAAATGAAATGAAACTAAAGGTTCCTTGCAGAGAAGTATGCAGGCAAAGCGGATTGGAACCTACTAAATGGTTGTGCTAAGATAGATACTATTTTTAGACATGACATCACTAGAACTGTGTAGATAGAGTGGGATATTCATTATGCCCTCACTCATTCTGACATCCATATATCCAAGGGAGTTTTACTATCCATGTTATTCTCCAGATGACATGGAAGCTTCTAATGCAGGCATCTAGGATTAGTAAAACAGAGGGCCTGTACTAGCATCCCAGCTGGAAGCTATACGCGGTTAGGAAGCGATCATGGCACACACACCCTCCTCTCTTTCATCCCTCCACGTTTAAGGGGACGGCAGTGTATCTAAACATCCCCAGAACACTTTTATTCCTAGTCCTCAGCATGGCGGGGTATTATCCTATCTTATGCCTACAGTTCGACCTATTGCGCATAGGTTTAGTTTAAGATATTTTATTCTGGCCTATCCACCGATGCGTGACTGGAACAGTCTGCAGGAAAATAACTCCCTGTTTAAAACTTTCTGTGAGGTCGCACACATAGACCAGGCCCGTCATCCCCGGGGGAAAGGATCAGCCTTAGGAACGAATATTCAGAACCAAACCTATATCCATAAGTCTCGCCTAAGGCTGATTCTCGACAAGCATTATTCTAATAATGCAGTGGACTAAACTAGAAAATAGATGGTGTATGGGAGGATGAGGTGGCATGTTGAAAATCCCATGCGTCATAGTGAAACTGCAACTGTGCTGCCTATCCAGTCGGAACAGTATATCATTCGCAGCCTTATCGGAATGTTTGTACCACGATCACTGTGGCTGTAGAGAGCTGAAAGACCACACGGCCTAGACAATCACCAAGGATCCTGAACCCCGCGTCAACCAATCAGCCAGTAGGCTGAACCGCATTTGTATATACTGGCCGAGCAGGAAGGAAAGTTAAAAGCTGAATTTATATCAAGCATTTTCACTGAATGAGTGATTCCGCAAGGCTTTGTACTGACAGGTAGAAAGGCTTATCCGGCGATTTTAATGGAGACCACTATTTTAGCCCAGCAGTCAGTTCGAAAGGCGCATAACAGTGTAGACGCGCGGGCAACTGGGCTATACACACACCCTACCCGTTGTGAGACTTGCCCCCCGTTCCGGATATCCTACGAAGGATGCTTTGCATGA
Organism: Arthroderma sp. MBC 290; assembly: GCA_030411455.1. Classification (NCBI taxonomy): domain Eukaryota; kingdom Fungi; phylum Ascomycota; class Eurotiomycetes; order Onygenales; family Arthrodermataceae; genus Arthroderma; species Arthroderma sp. MBC 290. Next base: position 210,892 of record JAPERC010000071.1, on the reverse strand, counting down.
AACTCGCTGAAACGTAACAGGGGTGGAAACTACAGACAGCGCGGGGACTGCATCGCGAAAATAAAAATTAAAAAAGCGTTTCTTGGTCTCAGCCCAGCTTTGCAGGTTGTGGCCAACTGCCCACATCCTCCATCGTAACCCTTGACGGATGAAACCATAAAAAGGGCCTAGAATTGGCATTTATGCTGAGGCAACACAAAGACACATTGTGTTACCATCAAGCATTCCTACTCCTCATCCGTTGGCCGGCAGGTAGCGAGCAACTGCACATCATAGGGGAGTTGATGGTGCAATCATACACAATCGGGGGAGTGGCGGAGACTCAGACAGTCTCCACGTGGTGAGGAGTGGTGTGTAACCGTTTTAAGAGTACATCTTGTGAGCTGATAAAAGAAAGTTATAATGGGATTTCTGAGTCTTTCGCCACGTAAGTTGCAGGGAAGGCACATTTAAATACCGTTATAAATCTGTCGGGGGCTATTGCAGGCGTCGTCTGATCCTATCTGCGGGATATGTACAGGGGTCCATTAGCACAATCGATAGTTCATTTATTTCTCTTGGGCCTTTTTTTCGATAGAGAAACAGAGCACGATCGATTTATCGATACATTTGAGCAGCAAAGCCTTCACATACTCAGCTCCAACTCAACATAAATATATCTATTCTGCAGGAGTCAGTGGTAGATATGCCGAAACCACGGAACAAGGCCGCCGAGGAAGTTTGGGTGACAGAAGACTGGACTAAGATTACACAGCCAGCTTTAAGAAAGAGAATTCAAAATAGGATATCACAACGGAAACATAGTAAGTTGGCCCTAGCCAATATTGTGGGGTTCTAGTTGAGTCGCTCAACTATCACTCAACTATCTCTCAACCAAAAAACTGTGGGCATCACTCACGTACCAAAATACATATAGGAGCCAAAAAGCGTCAGCAAAGCCAGTTAGCATCAAGGCTTGGAACACCTCAACCTCCAGCCTCAGTATCGTTAGAAGCAAACAGAATACCTCCCACTCCTTCAGCTGGTGAAGATTGCATTCCAACAATATCTTCTCGGCAGAGCCCAAGTATATTAATTGACACAGGAGACCACCTCGACTTGTCCGGAATCCAAAGACATGACGCCTTGACGCTTGAAGGGAATAACCTTCTCATGGGAGTGAATTCTGAATGGGAGAACTGGGCGGGGATGTGTGAATTGGATTATCTGCAAGATACACCGTATCTTTTACCCCCAGGCAACGCTCCGGCTGGGGCCAAAACAATGGGGGTCAATCCGCATCCCAACGCTAGTGTGCATATACACACCGATGAACTAAAGCATTATTTTGGTAACAGCCATTTTTCAAGCCATTCTGAAAAGTCTTGCAGTCTAACTTCATCGAACCTAGAATCTTCTGGTGCGTCTGGCTCCCAAAGAGAATGTACGGAACCTCCCCTCGAATGGGATAATATGCAAGCAAACGAGCTCCAACAATATTTTGGGGAGGTGGGATCGATAATTTCCCCAAAATCTCTCTCTGGAGTAGATCCCAACATATTTCCAACATCCTCAGAAGCGAAGAATTCCTATCGAGGACCTTTGCATAACGACCATTTCGTGAAATGTGACCCAGAGCCACACACCCCTCTTTCAAGTGCTGGAAACATGTCAGGCGGATTAAATCACTGGCCATCAGCAATCGGTGATTCAAGGGTTGAAACAACTGTCGGACCACAACTATTCTGTCATGGCTATGGCTCCGAAGACCAAAAGATCGATGCTGCAGGCCCAGCAGGTAATTCACAAAGAAGCACAGTGGAACACCGAGACATCTTCACTCGATATAATGCAGCCTTAGTACAGCTAGGGTGGCGTAACTCACGGCTGAACTATGCCACCGCCGCTCTAACGGATCATAATCCGCCTCAGAATTTGGAGAATGCCTTGGTTTAGCGACACGAATTTTAATGGACGAGGACGAAGTCACGCATATCAGCAGCAGTAGCGAGAGGTATCGAGAGACGTACCTCTAAATTAAGAATACTGACGAGTTCTCTTCCTTCATACCGAAGCCCGCAGTTGAATTTTCGTTTGATGCTTCGCACACGCAATCACGGTGACGCGTGATGCGTAGACATAGAGTTTCAGCCTCCCCTCAGTCGCTCCCAGCTTGAGCCTTCACCTAGTCTACAGCCGTCTATCAGCCTTTCATTTTCACTGCGTTAATTAGATTTAACTTGACTATGCACCGTGTTCAACGCAGAAAGAAGGTGTATTCAATTTATGAATAGCTGCTGCTGCGAAGCGAAAGGGAAGGGCGGGATCAAGTTCTTGATTGAGGCGTTCCTTAAAGTTGAAACAAGACATCCATCGCGGTATACGAGAGTCTAACATGAGATCAGATAGCTCAGCTTGCTTGTGACATATATGACCCTCGTCTCCTCGGGAAGGCCGCGAGGATTCAGTGATATTAGGCTTGTTGAAACTAAGCACCATTCCCAACACCACCGCCCTGCAAAAGATTTCCATTCGAGATCCGACGCGATACAGACGCAAATGCGTTGAGGTATGAGGCTGTGTGGCATTTCCGTCATACCTATGCACGAAGAATCGTCGAGAGTTTATGTGTAGCCCGAAATTTAGCGGAATACGACGCTTCCCTTGGAAACGTAGCTCTTATTGAGCCTATTGGTATGAACTGGAGGATAGCTTTCATGCAGGGGCAGTATATGGGATCAAAGGCCAAAGGGGCTGGATGCAAGTGGAATACTCAAAGAGAGGGGTATATTTGGCAATTAGTATGCTCCATTCCCGGGCTTCCTCACCATATGGCATGGTGATCTTGATTCCTGAAAGCAACTTGTCACGAAATTGAGGGGTTTGGTGACCGTTTAACCCTGCTAAACAGTCGTTTACTGAGGATCAAGTCACGGGGTATTTAGAAGTGCTTAGTTATAGAATCTCCCATCATGGAACAAAGCAATAAATTGATCAGTTTTAACCGAAGCAGCTGTGAGAAACAGAGGTTTAGACATCTTGAGTCCGAATTTTCAGATGACAGAATATTTGGATGTAGATTCAGGGAGAGACACCGTAGCTGGCTGAAGGCCTAATATACCACGTGACTGTAAATAACGCCAAGCGTTTAGCGACTGTTGATCAGCACGTGCCGCGTTTAGCACTTTGAGCGACTATCTCATTTTGCCATATCATCCCCGCAGAGGAAATACAGCTCACATATTCCCAAGTCGCTCACACTCTAGCAATAATGTCTGACCAAGCATCTTTCTTCGAGTCGAGCGAAAATCAGGGAGTCGCCGCGCAGGAGACACCCGACTCCCACATTGACCACGCCGCTTCCATCAAGTACTGGAATAGCGTCCCGGCAACGGGTAATGGCATGCTGGCGATGCTTGATGAATACCCATGGTATACCCGTATTGAACTCCAGGGGTCAAAGAATTTTTTGGCCAAGGTCCGTCGGTTGTTGCCAGCCTGTAAACCTGTAGGCAAGGTGCAACTCGGCGTGGACTGTGGTGCTGGCATTGGACGCGTGACGGAAGGCTTCCTCCAAAATGTCTGCGAGGTGGTAGATGTAGTTGAACCAGTGGAGAAATTCACCCAGGTCCTACGTGATGGCCCCCTCAAGGAGAAGGGGATAGTAGGTGATATCTACAATGTCGGGCTCGAAAGCTGGTACCCGGAGAAAAAATACGACCTGATCTGGATTCAATGGTGTGTCGGGCATATTACAGATGTGCAGCTTGTCGACTTCCTAAAACGATGCAGTCAAGCTTTGACAGAGAATGGTTTAATGGTGATTAAGGAAAACAACTGGAGCAATAACCTTGGAGACGACGACTATGATGAATTGGATAGTAGTGTGACGAGGACGGATAATAAGTTTAAGCAACTTTTTAAAGAGGCCGGGATGAACTTGATCACGTCTGAAATCCAATCTGGGATTCCGAAACATATGAACATGTTGCCCGTCAGATCGTACGCTCTACGACCAAGCAGCTGAGGCGGCTACCTGTCGGAGTCAAACCGGAAGTTGATTTCGGTGGAAGACGGCTTTGAAGTACAGTGAATCCGCCCGTCACCTGCACCGATTTTTCCTTTAACGTGGCTCACTCACAAACTCGAGAACTCGAGTGGGTTTGAATCCACGGTTAAAGCTGCGTGTTGACGCCTACATCCCCCCGTTTACCAAGGTCTGGATTGATGATTGGCCATCAGATTAACACGCCACCGGAATGATTTCGTACCTCTTGCGTGACCCCAATAGTCTGGTGACGACTTCTGTGAGAGACGGCGGAGACAGTATATGAAACCGATACACTGAGCTTGGACGAACCTGTATATTCCTACTGGAACCGCCTCAGCAAAAACTAAGATTCAATTCACATTTTTGTACCTTATAGCGCTGTTTCTCTGCACTCTGGGTAGCCACATCCTGGTGACTAGCCCATACTTGATAGCAAAGCAGAGTCACCGAGAACCGGGAAAGCCAAACATACAGCAGACCGAAATGGAGGAACCAGCAGAGAATTCTAAACGAGAATATAACAACATTGGTCAAAGGTACATCTATTTCAAAAGCAACACATTTAACTCTGGCTTCGCTCGCACCAATCAGGCTAAAGGATAAACTACACCCTCAACCACGACCAAGTATCAACTTTCCCAAGGCAACCCATCACACTATTCAAGGAATATCCACTACCAACGCCCATCAGTACTCGTCCCTCCCCCTGAACTTGATGCGAGCGCAGCTCAAAAGTACGTACTTTTTATGCGCACCAGGTATAGGCAAGAGGGCCCTGGCCCCAGTGGCACGTTTCACCCTCGGGGCAGTCTTTATCATGAGAACATTCAATATCGCGCTCTGGATTGGATATATGGTGGTCAGTCGTTTGAAGTCATAAAATGCCGGAGAATTATATGAAGAAGGAAAAGGAACTCATTACACACTTTCTGGAGTTGCAGCACCACTGGCAACGGCAGCAAAGAGAGCAACGGCGAAGATATTAAGGAACTTCATTGTGACCGAGAAGATTTTATTTCAGGCAAATATATTGTGTCAGTTTTGATGAAGATTGCTTTGAGTAATGGTTTGAAAGCCTCAGTGCTCCAGGGCACGGCAACCTGTACTTATACTTATATTCTCCAGTTGAGCGCCATAGACCTCAGTTTCAACACGTATATACTCCGCATATGCTACTATGATGAACATCGTCACGGCCCCCATACCCATTACCCCATATGGAGATCCCGAAAGTGTCAGCGTGAAAATCCAGGTTTCTCCAGAGTTCCACACGGAGTATGTGCGTTCTCCGTACTTGAATATCCCGCAACATTACTGCAGCTTCCCCATAATCCCGCCCCCAGCTGCTCGGCGCATCGCCTCGCGTGGTGGAAAGAAACATGGATCCATGTCAGATCTGATGAAATTCTCCACCCGTTGCCGCTTGGCGCGATTGCTGGATATGGTATACCCGACGACTACACAAGCTTCATTATGACGGCAACACATATACTCGTCTTCAATTCTGCGGCATTTTCAGGGTTAATGAAACCGACGCACTAGGTATCGAGCGTACCGTCCCTCCGTACAGTCTGGACTGCATAGCTTGGAGGATCAGCCGCGACACCGCCCCACCGCCCAGCCATCTATCTATGATTGTTAAAAGCCGCTGGTAGCTGATACATATCTGGTACAAAAGTATACTCGGTATTGCGATAGTAGCCAAGTGATTATGGCGCTTCAGAGGGGGCTTTCGGCCTTTCATAGCCCTCGCTGGTCGGTTTCCTTAGCAGGCACGCCCTGACCAAGCTCTAGATATCCCAGCACTATACAATCCGCAGGTGCTGAGAAATTGCAAAATGCTCTTTCAATTGCATCGACAAGTGGCAGGACTTGGGTCTGGATTTTAGGTCAGGGTTTCTGGTCCTTTGGGTAGCGAAAATATCCTGCTACGCAACGAAATGCAGTACAATTTCGCTCTATGCTTCATTTTTGACATACCACTACGCAATTTATCGGGAGGAGAGCTCACTGCTATCTGTACTGGTGATGGGTTGACAAAGTATTACGCAATTTCATAATTGACTGTTTTGTTAAATATACTACTTGCCTACATGGTACTTTTCTGAGCATGTAGAGCCACATCACTGCTCGCTTAACAGTCTAATAATGCAGCAAAGAGCCTTCTCGAGGAGCAATATCTATCTCTTACCGTTGGCTCATGCCGACTATCTATATTGCAGTGACTCCCTCTCAAGATCATATCATCCAAGTTTCACAAAACAATAGCCTCAGGGGATCTCCCGTCCCGAGCTGGGGCGGCCCGTTACTGTGGGGTTATCCGCCAATTGAATAACACAAATCCAACCAGATTCAGTTAATCTGGAACAATCTCCCACAGTCGAAGTTGTGTTGAGTGCATTTTTACCAGGGAAGCCGTCCAATGGTATCCTAACAAGTCGCAGTTCTCATATTTGTTTTTCCAACCCCTCACGAGATGTTTCTCGGAGAGCAAACATTGCGTTGTCTGTTGGTATATCGTAAGGAACGAAGCTTAAGCACCATACCTAGGAAATACCTCTCTGATCGCCATTCAAGCATCTTGTTCATCCATTCAGCAATATGGCAATTTCATTCGGCGAGTCCGTATTAGATACCCCCAATCTAGATTCCAGGTACTAACTATACTTCCAGATTCATCGCATCACCACTGTTTACCTTCCAAGTCGGGGACGAAAAGCGGGATTTTATAGTTCATTCTGAACCATTCGCAAGGCTTTCACGGGCGTTGAAAAACCTCATTACTGGCGACATGATCGAGGCAGAGTCGAGACGGGTTGTGTGGCAGGATGTTAGTCAAGAGACTTTCTTTCGCCTCTGTGAATATGCCTATCTTCATGACTATACCCCGCCCTCTTGTGGATATTTTTCTCACGAGGATATGCAACGTGCGGGTAGCCCCTGGGGTGACACCAGAACCAGGAAATCCATTAAAAGGGCCAAAAAGAACTGGGGACATACTCATCGCGGAGAATGGTCCTTTTCAGCTCCAGCAGAATCCCAATATGAGGAGGTCGCAGCGGAAATCACAGAAGATATGTCAGAAGAACCGCCAGAACAACCGCCAACCGAGGATGGCTGGGGTTTCCCGCTACCGCGACAGCAAAAAGTCATCTCCGAGCCAAAACTGCTGGAATCATTTTCATTGTTGAAGCTCTCGGCGATCTCCCAAAAGGCCACGGATCAGTTTGCACCCCGAGAAAATACTAACTTAACTCAGGATTTTACCCCAGTTTTCCTCGGTCACGCTCAGCTCTGGGTATTAGCAGATAAGTATCAGATCGATGCACTCTGTTCGCTCGTACTTCACAAACTCTATCAAAGTCTCGAAGCATTCACCCTCTATACAACAAGCACCCCGACCATCATTGAGTTCCTGAAATTTGTGTACTCAAACACTCGTTCTCCAGAAAACGGTACTAACGATCTTCGAAATTTGGCGGTGTGCTATGCTGCGTCGGTGGTTGGTAGGATAGGAGACACTGAGGAATTCAAGCAGCTGTTAGCTGAAGGGGGGGATTTTGTCATGGATTTCTGGAATGTGGTATGGGTCAATAACAAGTGCGAATGATAAGATGCAACAGAGTGTCCATTCATGGAAAGATATATGGAGAGGATAGAACCAGTTGAGACCTCTCTGACCTTGAAATTTGCTATAATACGTCCACTGTCCGCTATGTATGCCTCCTGAGCTCTGAATATCTAGGTTTATGTAAGGGCGCAGGATATAGGATACCAAGAAACATCCATGCCACCCATCCACCAGCACCAGAAGCCGAAGAAATAGGAAGACGGAGAAGAAGTACTATCTATGATATGGGAAATCTTTTGATCCCGGCAGCCCTAACCCTATGCCCTGACTACCAAACAAAGAAGTTACCGTCTTCTGCCATCGGATACGGTCATCCATGATCCAGACTCACAGTTTATCAAATTTCCTCGCCATCGGTCACCTGGTGTAGCTATATGGCCCTTCGCGGAAGTAGCTAGTCAAGCGGGTGAGGCTCAGTAATCTACTAGCTTTCAAAAAGCTCATTCACACCCAGTTTTCCAGATCGACTCGGCTCTTAGGCATCAAGCTCATCCATCCTGTGACAGGGCGAGAAAGGCCCTGCATACTCTGCAATCCACACCAGCACCGCCAACTTTTAGAATGAAGATATTCCCACCTGCTGGTCTCACTGCATATTTGTGTAATCACAGGGCTGTTGCATGGCTGGCATGTATACCGAGCACATCCTTTCCCAGCTTCCTTTAAACTTAGAGGCCTTAATCCATTTCCATGGTACTCATTCAGTCGGTCCTCAATTCCCCTTGGATTTTGATTTGTCGGTATGGAAGGCATCTCTTCATAAGATAGCACTTGAGCTATTCCGGCCTCACACCCTTCTGATGAACTGTGGTTTATTGAGGCCTTTCATCAGCCGTATATATCTAAATTTATTGCATTTTGAACATATAATCATACAACATTCCGAAGAAATAGTAACTAAGCTAACGGGTCAGGTGCCGAGGAATCTCGACACAGGATATATGATCTTCATTTTTGCCCTGTGTTGATATGCAGGCCACAAAGGGTTGTGTAACAAAATATTATAATACTTGGTACATCTTTGGTGAATGTACACAGCATCAGTTCTAGCTAGGATATAAAATTAGTTCTGTGGATTGAGCTGCACCAGGAAGATATGGTATTTAAGAAAATGTCACGAAGATAATATAAATAATGCTCCCATTTCCTCTCCAGCTTGTCTTCTGTTCCAATTTGTTTCCCCTACTATTTGAAGAGCATCTCTATCCACTGTCTCGTCGTTCAAAGTCCAACCAGTGAATAAAATATGCATTTCCTCAAAGCTTCTCTCCTCCTCATGGTACCTAGCGTACTGGGTGAATCACTTGTTAGTAAAGAATTTTCTCATGCGGGTTGCCCCTACTAACACTATTGCAGGGCGGAGTGTACTTTGATAACACTTGCGACGAAAAGGGTTTCCCTTTTCCAGCTGATACCTGTTTTCGGATAAAAGCGTAAGCATCACGTCTGTTCAGTCTTCAATATGGATCAATAAAGCTAATGATGTATGTCTTTAGGTCACCCTATTTGAGGGTCGATACGAATATAGTTTGCTCACTTTTTGATCATAAGTATGGATTTCTTATTCGATTTAAGAGAACAAAAAAAGTGAAACAACTACTAATATGAGCCATAGGAATGAGCGATGCGACGAGGATGGAAAAGTGCTGAGGACCACGATCAAGGCCAACACGTGCTTTAATACTGATTGGATGAGGATAGGCATCTACTCATTCAAGTGTAAAAGGGAAGGACATTGATGGTTATACTCGTTCGAACTCAGGTCTATAGCTCAGATAGTCCCGCAGTCCAGATACCCTAATGTATTTATCGATATCAGATCTCGGTTCAATTTTATTATAGATACTGGTGTTATTGAGTAAACTGCAGGACTGTGAAAACGATCTTCATCCGTCATCTCATACATACTAAACATGCTGCGAGTTTATGCGATGAATGCAGTGGAGCCCCCCGAGAGTTCAGGTACCCCGTTGATAGTCCACCTTTCCCACATGCCAAGTGGGACTAAAATCCCTACAAGCTCTTGACTTGCTTGTTAACCGAGTTCTGAAACGAGAACTGTCTATTCAACGACCGACAAAGGAGATCCTCGACTCCAACGGGACCCACAGCTTCCCGGTAGAAAGTTAATCCAGTAAGCTTAAATAAACCGGGCCACTAACTAAATAATTAAGCTTCTTTTACACTTTCAGGGGTTTCTCATACTACCATACTACGTATGGCATATCTTCGGCGCCTAGGAAGCTATCTTCGACATGGAGGGCTATTGCAGCCCAAGAATTTTTCGAGACAACAGTATCCTTTGATTGACACTGGTTATCCCATTGAAGAGGAGACGCTGCCCTTTTACCAACATGAGCAGTACTATCCCATTCATATCGGCGAAGTCTTCAATTCAAGATATCAAATTGTTGGAAAGTTAGGCTATGGCGCCTACTCAACAGTGTGGCTTTGTCATGACTTAATGTATTTACACTTGAGTTCCTTGAAAGGCTATTGATATGCTGACACTGTTAAGTCAGCATAGATACTCGGCAATGAAGGTATCCACGCAGTTGCGGAGGTTTCCAGAGAAACGACTCGCGGAGCTCAATATATACAATCATCTTAAGAAAATCGAATCGTCACACTCAGGCCAGCTATTCATTCGTGGGATTTATGATTCATTTGAGATTTCTGGTCCAGATGGCCGTCATCAATGCTTGATCCAGCCGCCCACATGAGTGTGCATGACATAATGGAAAATAACGGCCATCCTCTTGACGCGCCCGTCTTGAGGTTGGTACTAAAACATCTTCTACTAGCTCTTGACTTCCTTCACACGGAAGCTGGCATCGTCCACACTGGTACTATCCCTCTCTCGTCGGCTAGGTGGCCCTATAACACTTATAACTCCGTTATTAACATCCAAATATAGATCTCAAGTCCGACAACTTGATGTTAACAATCGAAGATGAGTCTATGCTTGAAAATTTTGAGAAAATAGAGCTGGAGAGTCCAACTCCAAGAAAGAACATAGATGATACGCGTTCCATCTATAAATCTTGTCCTCTGAGAAGATCGAAAAATGGCGGATGGGGCTATCCCGTTCTCTGCGACTTTGGGGACGCAAGAATAGGAACTGTGCATGAAACGCGCATGTTGATTCAACCAAACGATTATAGGGCTCCGGAGGTGATCTTTCAAATGCCTTGGGGCCCGCCCGCAGATATATGGAATGTCGCTACGCTGGTAATGTGGCTCCCTGGGCACAGTCTATGGCAACATGACTCCTCTGATTATCTATTGCCTTAGATTTGGGACGTTTTTGGAGGGAATCACCTCTTTAAACGCCTCCTGGGTGAAGAAGACCGCTATGATCCATTTAAACATGCGGCTCAGATATCTGGACTTCTTGGCCCTCCGCCAAAGAAATTCATGCCTCGAAGTCAGACGATTTCGCAGTGTTTTGACCTGAATGGTAAGTTAGCATCTTTTTTATACCGCACACCCACCATTACAGTTTCCATTCAACTACGTCGAATACCGAGGCTCATTATTTTCTGCTCTCTTTTTTTTTTCCAGGGAACTGGGTGGCAGACGAACATGAAAAAATTCCGACTGCTTCTCTTGAGGACCGAGAGACTCGCTTAGAAGGACAGGATAAAGTCCTGTTTCTTAACTTCATCCGGTCAATGCTAAAGTGGTTACCCGAGGAGCGAAGGACTGTAAAGGAGCTTCTTGAAGATCCTTGGCTGAATATGGAATGACCTGTTATGGAATTCATTCAAGCTGGGAAGTTAGAACTGTGAACAATGACCGTTCCCGCTCAACCGTATCTGCTGGGAAATCAGAATCTGAACAAATCCAGAAGAGGAGCACTCTATAAGCCTCTCATTACAGCCAAGATACTATTCAGTTCCGGGCCAGAGGGACCTCTGTCTTCTCTAAGGTAGGCAGTTCGGATGGCCTGGTCAAGCTGCCCGGACTTGTGCTACGAGAAGAGCTGCCTCGTTACACAAATCCCGGGACCCTTCTTATTTTTCGGCGCCACGTTGAATATACCGATATTGACTGGGTTTGGTAAAATCGTTTTAGCTCATCTAAGAGCACCACATCCATGTCACACTTATCCAGACATGGATCTCGCTGGAGCTAGTCGTCGTGCCGAGTAAATTACCAGGGCCAATGTCGTGTGTTGCGCGTGACTCTTGCTCCCCGTGTCGATTAATTCCGCTTGTCCATAGTAATGTTGTAGCTGGTGAATCGACACTTAGTATCCGATTATATTTATCAGGGGAGCTTCGCTCCTTGAACTGCCCGTCAACCTACACGCCCCGTCTGGTCACACTTTGGATGTATTAAAAAAGGCGGTGATTCAAAAAGCTCTCAAGCAACACCGCTCTTTGCATAGTAAACCTCTAGACCGAAGACTCGCAGAGCAGTAGATATCATCGATTATTCTTCTTTGCATGCAAGCGGAACTGGGTGGTAAGGCCAATAGCAATTCGATATCTGCACCCATGCTCGTTCATGCTGTTCCATTTCGAATCCACCTTGGTTTCTGCTCAAGAATGTAACTCTGTGACATGGGGAGAGTCCATCTAGAATTTCCCAAGGAGCCCTGTATAGCTCGTGTGGACCGCGATCGGGAGACAGAAGTACTCCCAGGTACACAGGGAACGAACATTGCAGCTTTGCATAAATAGCGATAGGGTTTCGGGACCGCGCAGAATCCCAGCTTCTCCAAGCAAGGTTCTGCAGACATCCAAGATCTTGGTAGGGAATTTCCTGTTCCTGCTTTTGCTTGTGTGATGTGAGAGAAAGACGATGTCCAACCTACTCGCTGTTGACTGGCTTGGCGACCTGTGGAGTGTGCGACATCATCACCAACACAACATCAGGAACAAACCACAGAGCCTCCCTCGGTAGAAATAATGCTTTTCTCTCCATGCCGCCCCTTCAGCGTCCACAGTCCTCGAAACCGGCATCACAACAGCCATTATGGCCCTGTCCGGAGCCTATCAATGTCTTCATCCGCAATTTGAGGTTGCTCCGCCTTGACCGCCGGCCAGATTGGCCTAATGTCACAGCCCAAACATTCGCTCCAGACCAGAGCGAGCTTCAGCAACGCATACAAGCTACAGAATGGGCATTGTACTATTTGTTTACAATATGGGACCCGGAAACAGCTCGAAATGTATGATATATCTTCTCTTGTGGGGTCTCGTTGCGACCAGGTCGTTCGCTAACAGTTTTTACTCCAGAAATTACAACCATTTTTCCCTCCCCTCGAACAGCTCCGGTCCGCAAATCTTCGAGCAGCCTTATTTCGATCGCTTTTAGATTTGAAGAAGAGTGGGATAATTGGACAAGACACCGCCGTACAGAAAATCATTCTCGATGAATGCAAAGGCAAAGAGTTTGAAGTGATCTTAGCTTCGTTCTCGACCGCTGTGTTGTGGAAAGCCATCGGGTCTAAGAAATATGGAATTACTACAGCACCTACAACAGTTCGCATGGAACGACTGTTACGGATGGATTATAACACTTTACTGTCTTTGATTCTAGCATACCGTGCTTCAATCACCGCATTGGCGAAGGAAAGGAGCGGCAGGAGTTCGGCTTACCGTGATTTCGGGCAATTCCTTAACTTGACAGGAAGTAAACTGTCGAGAGAATTCAACCCTTCTCAATCCAGTTTTGTTAGAGGAAAGAGTCAGCAAAATATTGAACAGGTTAAAAAGGCCTGGCATGGCGATAAAGATTGGCCTACGATGCTTATGGAGGGAGGGACTTCAACCCGACCTGAACCAGCGCTTCAAGCGAGCTTCCCGCAAGTTTGGTCCGAGCTAAAAAAGCGTGGTAATATGGATGAATCCCGGGCATCTTTAGGATCATCAGATGATCTCTTGACACGGCTTGACGATCGTCTTAAACGACAACAATCAAGAATGCAGCAATGGCATGAGTTTAAATCGTCGTTTGATGCGGAAGAGATGAAGGACAAAACAAAGCTACCACAAAACAAGGTTTCTCATTCTGTCCCGCGTGCTGTACCTACCGGAATCAAGGTCCCCAAAACTGGCGCATCGGCGCGGCGAGCGGCATATAATAATCTAGTAGGCCGTTTACAAACCCATCAACAGAAGCTTAATGCCTACGAGGCTATCAAACAGATTCCTTCCACACCAGTTCTGGTTGCTGCTCAAACAGCGAGCGTCACTTCGGGCTCGCAGTCTCCAATTGCAGACGAGGCGAATCCCAGCAGTACTATCTCACCAACGAAAGACAGGCCGAGGTCGTTGTCTAACCGTCATTCTTTGAGGAATATAAATAAAGGAACCAACAGCCCGCGACGAGCGACAATGCAAACATACACTGCGTCCGAGGCCGAGCCTATAGAATCCCAAACTCACCGAGACCAGAGGGACGGAATCTCTAATGTCAATCCACGTCGCACCAATACTAGTCTTCTTGAGCGCACTCGAAAGTCCATGTCTCTTCTTCCATCCCTCGAAAGTCCGGTACGACAAGTGGTCCCTAAAAAGCAAAGACATTCACAGGTATTCCCTGTAAACCCGTTCGAGCCTTATAACAAACCAGACCACGTCGAACGTGTCGGGGCAATGACGCCGATGGAAACACTAATGAGTGAAGATGCTGAATACTCGAGTGTGTTCAAAAGCCGACCCAAAGTCTCTCTGAGCCCTGTCAGGTCTCCGATAACAGACGTGGACTCGCCAGCTCAGGGTGACACGCCTTTCGTCGACGATACAGAAGAAGTCAGCTTTTTCGATATCCAAAATTCTCCATTAGCTAATGTACAGCCTAGAGGTCTTCAACTCAGGTCACGAAGGTCGTTCTTATAATGATTATGAATGTTTATAACGATTTAAGCAGCCTTTTTCTATTTTTCGTTTGTTCTTAGAGTGGCGTATAGATAGGTGGCTCTGGATTCATGTCGTCATGAAATATTATAGCATATGATAGATTAAAGCAGACTTCATCATTTTTTGGCCATCGCATCCACTAAGCTCCCCTGCCAAACCGAGCTCTCATTTCCTAAACCTTTGCCAATCAACACAATCTTCGACGAGCTCACAGCGGATGAATACTGGTTCGGCTCTGGGTCGGTAATTTCAAAGACTTCGCGTACTCCCTGGATTATTCGTATTCTACCATCTGTAAGGCGGAGCAGGCCCTTGAGACGGTGGATCTCGAAATCAGGCACACTCTCGTTTGTCTTTGTCGAAGGGAACTGTCGGTCCCAGAGGACGTTCCGCAACCACTCATCGATGCGTGGTATCTCATCCTCTGAAATGTCCGGTAGCTCAAAGGCGAGCGTATTGATAGACTGTTGCAAATTTCTATTAGCCACTCAAAGCAACGGCACACCTAGCCAGGGTTGATGCCTCTAACAAGACTTACAGGATCTAATCGACTTTTCCCCTTTGTAGAAAAGTCCACGTTCGTCAGCTTATCATAGGCATGAAGCTCTAATATCGTACCCTCAATGCTAGATATCTTGCTATGCTGCGTAACATGGATCGTGGCCAAACCGTTAATCGACGTTATTCTGGACTTGACTTTCTCAAGCTCGGCTTCCGAGACAAGGTCGGTCTTGTTCAAAATGATCACGTCGGCATGCGATATTTGCAGATGGGCAGTAGTCAACACCGTATTGCCTTTAGTCTCTTGAACTTCCTGGGGTGACGGCTCGTCAAGGAGCTTATTGATATTTTTTGCATCGACTAGAGTCACGATTCCATCGAGGTAGATGGAGCTTCCGAGCCCGTCGTCAACCCAAAACAATGGAGCAATGTTGCCGGGATCTGCAAGGCCTGTTGTCTCCAGTAGAATATAATCGAATGTACCTCTTCGTTCCATGAGAGATTCTATTGCCAACACGCCAGCGTCTCTGTCAGATGCTCATTAGTAACCCCGCATTTGCACCAATAAGTACTTTCTCGCGTGTGGTAAGCACTAACCTCACAGAGCAGCAAATGCAGCCATTATCTAGCTCGAGCCATTCTTCGACCTGTTGGCCTTCCTGGTTCACAGTCATGGATTTCTCAATATCCACGGCTGAAAGAGGGGTATCATTAGCAAATATACGTGGACCGAGATCAGCATTGACAGCTCCATGGGGAGCCCATACAGTCACCAAACTCTACATTCAAACTGTCAGCAAGGCATTCATATCATCCTAGGGGGGATTGCTTGCCATTTAGAATAACCGCTATTTTCTTTCCATGTTTCTCGTTTAGGATATAATTCAGTAATGTCGTTTTCCCAGCACCCAAGTAGCCTAGTAAATAATTTAGTAGATTGATTTGAATTCGTCGCTATATAGTTGAGTGATTAACTACCAGTAACAATAGTAATTGGCACCCTTGGGAGATTTATATCCCTTGGATCCTTTGGCTGCGCTTCTTCCGGAGCCTCAGACACGTCGATGAGAAGCGGCGGTCCGTCGTCATCATCACCACCGCGGTTATCGTTTGGATCCATCACGGTTCTTTTATAATGAATTAAATTAGTATATTCCCAATCTAATTTTTATAATTCCAAGTCAATGTACAGTATCAAATTCGCAAGGAATGAAGACGACGTTCTTGGTGTAGATGAGATCACGTGCCATATCTATAACTAAACCCATCATCTCGAAACAGATCTTAAGATACTCAAAGCAATTGAAGAGAAGGCACTACGGTTATACTGATGGCTATACGCCAGTGCATTCCCCCCACAACTTCCTACTAGCATGAATTTTGGACTTGAGGCGGTTTCCCTCTCCTCACAGAGAAACGGTCACCGAAGGATGACGGAGAAACGGAAAATATTTAAACCGGCCTCATCGGGGAAAGCTCGAAACCGCAGATGCGCGCGTTGCCTTTGTTTACATTGATAAAGCCGAACTGAGAGTGAAACCGTGCTATTGCCGGGGCACAAGGCGAGCAATTATTCAAATACTAAGACATCGACTGCTCTGTGCCTGTGTTCATGATGGCCACCTCCAGAGCGTCGCCCTCCACTTCTCCCCGGCTGCCTAGCCCGCCGCCATTCACTGAGGTTCAAATTGGGCCGAAGTCACCGACTGTCACTGTCACCGATGCAGAAGATCTTCTGGGGGTACCTCATGGACAAGACGATGGGTCTGCTCGAAGGATTCGACCGGGGACGAAGTCAATGCATATGGCTTCGGGGCCTCCGTTAGTCCCTCTTGCTCAGGTAACCAACACCAACAAGTATGAAACTGAGAACAAAGTACTGACCTTACGGAATTTGAAGCTTGACTCTCCGTTCCAACTCCAGGAGCACTTAAAAGCAACCTATCACCATTACACGCGACCTGAAGGCTCTGACACTTTCTCTCCCGTCACACGACAAATCGCTGCACAGATAGCGCAGCCGCCGGAAGGCATAGAACGGTCCCTATGGCTATACGAACTCTGCCGGTTTCTAACCATGAAAGCCAATAACCTCATTATTGCATTTTTCGCGGAAGATCCCCCATGCTCCTCGCAGACCTGTCCAGAGATGCGCGCATCTGAATGGCAATATCTATGTGCTGTTCACGACCCACCAAAATCTTGCTGCGCGATCGACTACTGCTGCCATACCCTCGACTGGGCTACGAATCTCCTCACATCCCCTAAACACTTCCCCAGCCGCCTTACCCTCGGTTCGGACGCCGCTGGAGGTCCTCAGGCTAGCATGAGGCATCTAACCAACATATTCCGACGTGTGTACCGAATATTCGCCCACGCTTGGTTTCAACACCGTGAAGTTTTCTGGCAAGTTGAGGGTAGTGACGGTCTTTACGTCTTCTTTAAAACAGTTTGCGATATATACAATTTGATACCCGAAGATAACTACACAATACCGGCTGAGGCAGAGGGTACGGACGTGCAGGAGGAAATCGACGAACAGGATAAGGAGCAACAGCCAAGCAAAAGGTTGACCATCCTACGGAAGTCGGATAGAGACCCCCAAGAATTGTTAACAAACCCCGAAGGAACGGAGGGTAGCCCATCAATGGCTGCGTCGACAACTCGACGACATCGACATTCCCCGTCAACTGGGATTGGCGTTACAACAATTGTCGAGGCCACGGAAGATGATGATCAGAGCAGGAGGCTTGGTCACAACAAGCATCAATCGGTCGTTATGCTTCGGGATAATATACCGGATGATCACCAGCCGCGCTCAGAAGATGATGGGAAGACTGACAGGATCTCGGCGATACCAAAGTTCTTACCTGAAGCTGAGACCACCATGTCACCTATAGCGGCCCCAGCAAGCGAATCCGAGAATAAGACCGAGCCGGAAGCTAAGTCCGAACCTGAGTCCGATCAGGAGCCCAAGGACGAGCAGAAGGCTGAAACCGAGCAGACGCCTAACAACGATCAGGAGTCTAAGGATGATCATAAGTCTGAGAATGTGCAGGAGTCCAAGCCTGAGACCGAGCTTGAACCTCAACCTGAACAGAAACTGGAAGAATCAACCGAGCAAACAGCGCCACCACAAGACACCCCTGCCCAGGCACCCGAAACAAGTGCGGCTGAGCAAGAAGAGCCCAGCGAAGAGCACCCAGATCTATCTCTCCCACAAAACAGACAGCGAGATGCTTCCGAACCCACAGTACCTCAGCAGACGGAAGAATCCCACGAAACCTCTGAAACCAGTGAAGCACTGGAAGCCAAACCAGAGGCAGAAGAAGCAAAGGAAATCCAACCTGACTCTGCCATACCAGAAGAACTTAAGACGAGTGACAAACCACTCGAATCGTGATATTCTTATCATACGCTCTTCCACCAATGAATCCCTTAGCCTGTCTTCTATTCCCACTTCCTTCAAAACCTACATATAAACCCTTCGCTTCCACCAACCGAATACCCTACAGTCACAAATCGACGCTGGGCGCGGCGAAACCCGAATCTTCCCGCTCCAATCCCATCATTGTACCCCTTCCACCCTGCCTTT
This sequence comes from Arthroderma sp. MBC 290, assembly GCA_030411455.1. NCBI lineage: Eukaryota > Fungi > Ascomycota > Eurotiomycetes > Onygenales > Arthrodermataceae > Arthroderma > Arthroderma sp. MBC 290. Next base: position 192,263 of record JAPERC010000071.1, on the reverse strand, counting down.
ATTCAATATCCCATTATAATGCAGGAGATTAATTTAAGTTACGACCTTCAAATCCTGAATCAGGAGATAAAACTATCATCCATGCACTCTGCCCTTCTCCAACTATTCCTAATTCCCTTTTCATGTCCTATCATGTAACTTATCTGAAATTGACGATATGCCATGTACATTACGATTTTACATAGCTCACCGTATCTAGCAGCGGGAATATAAAAAATAGCTCAGGTTCCCACATAGCACAGCCGCGACGCGAACCCCCTGGCTTATATTGCCAATCCTGATCAATATATGGATATATGAGACATGCATGAGCAAGCTCAGCAACTACCGAGGCGGCGCCCTGGATAAACAGTGCACAGATAGATTAAAGTCAGACCGATATACCCGGCCAAGTCTACCTGATCATTGACTGATATGAATTATCGAGAAAAAGGTATATAGTCGCACTCCAAGCTCATGTGCGTAGGAATAATAAGATGAGAAGAAAAGGCAGATAGCCGCACACATATGCATTGCGTGAAACAAACTCAAATATCAACCAACCAAGCGCTTTCCCAAATGTCCACCTTTCAGAAATGAGAATGCCTCGCGCATATATACCTATGAGTGACCATCGTGAGAAATATACGCCTCCAGACTCCGAGCGAATTTTTTTATTCAAAGCGAAAAAAATGAAAATGACAAGTAGAACAAGGGAAAAGAGTATAGGAAAAGATGAGAGGCCACACCATCGTGAAAAATGAAATGGACTCCTAGAGGAAAGGGAAGAGAATAATAAAATGGGAAAGCAAGTCGTGACACTAGATAATGCAAGTATGTAGAATAAATGCAAGAGTATGAAATACAATGTTTGGTGCGAATATTAGAAAGGCACTATTTCAGAAGCTGGGTTCGAGATCTTAGGGGTATGAATGAGTCGTTATATGCTGGAAAAGCAGGGTTTATAGGTAAATTGGACGTGAGAAGGCCAGAAGTGCTAAAAGTTGAGCTGCTTGGCGTAGATGTAGGTGTGTTTCTATTATGGGTGAAAGCTGAAGATGCGACTGCCGAGCGTGGCTTTAGCGAAGGGTTGATTGGCAGCCGAGACGAGAACAGATCGTGTGCTCCCGGTACGGTCCGTTGGGCTTCTGAGAATCGAATACTAGGGCTGCGAGGGTTTAGGGGAAGGCTTGAAGTTAAGAGGTCGTCAATTCCTGAGAATATTTGGAAGGGTCGAAATGCTCGCTGAGGGGCTAAGCGTGGAGGAAGTGGATTGAACAAAGGGTTCATGGGAAGATGTGACGAAAGGAGGTCCATGCCGGTTGGTAATATCGGGGTTATTGTTCCGTTCTTGGAGGACGGGTTTATCGGTAGCTTCGACATAAAAATATTCTCTATGCTTAACGGCCGAGGGGAAATCATCGAGCTGTGCACGACAGGAGGATAGTCAGGCTCGTCTTCAGAGATGAATTCGAGATCCTGCGAGTGCGAACACGCTGGGTTCATAGGAAGCTCAGAGAGAAAAAGGTCTTCTTCAGATATGATTGCTGGAGCATATGCCTTGCCCAACGACATAGACGAACGCATTTTGCGAAAGCTGGCCGCATTCCTGGTCGAAAATTCTGGCACCGGGTCCTCTGATAACATTGATGCTGGGTTGATAGGAAGAATGGAGGCGAAAAGGTCATCGATATTGCAGGTTTTTGGGATAGTAGATGGATTAGATATCGGAGCCAGACGATGGATATGTCCATCGCCTAGATTTGGCTCAGAAAAGCTGTGCCCAGGTTTATCTAAGGCCCTATGCGTTGGGTTGATTGGTAGGTTAGAGGTGAGGAGGTCATCGATATTGCAAGTTTTCGGTATGATAGATGGACTGGATACTGTAGTCAGATGATGGGTATGCCGATCGCCTAGACTTGAACCGGAAACATTGTGCCCATGTTTCTCTAAGGCCTGATGCGCCGGGTTGATTGGCAGGCTAGAGGTGAGGAGGTCATCTATATCTTGAGTATTTGGCGGTATAGGTGCTGTGGAGGCAAGGGACAAGCAAGCCTTCCAATTATCGTCGCCTAGCTGCGCGGTGCGTCGGGATTCTTCTAAGGGTTTAAATGCTGGGTTTATTGGTAAGTTAGAGGTGGTGAGATCACCAAAGTCGCAGGCATTTGGTGTAGTTGATAGATTATATGGGTTGGGTGCGGTGTGCATATGATAAAGGTGAAACCCGTCACCTATTTTAACATTATCGCATGGGTATTCCCCTGAAGAAATGTTGGCTGGGTTAATTGGCAGTCTAGAGGCGAGAAGCTCATGTATGCTGCAGATGTCTGAGGTGACAGACGGGCCGGACGCTTGGGGCAAGTGAGTGTTGGCGTAATCAGATATTCCTCCACAGGAAATATCGAACCGGAATTGATCTAGCGGTTCATGTACTGAATTAATGGGCGGTGTTGAGGACAGAAGATCCATTGGTGGTGTCACAAAGTTAGAGATACCACGTCCTCCCTCACACATATCGGATTGGGTATCCTCGACCGAGTAGTCATCCGGCTCTGAGTTTTTGGATGATATGTGGTATAATATATCAGATACAGAATGGGTATCGGCTTTCGTAAGGCTTTCTCCTGTGGTCATATATCGGCTATTCAAAGCGCAAAGCGGATGGGATCCGACCCCGGCCAGTAGTTGAGGAGCCCCATATTCCTCGACAGAATAATGTTCGGTATTTTCAGATGGCAGGCCAATAGTCGGGGATGTTAGTTTAACTTCAGGATGTTGGGCCTCGAAGATGGGGGCATCAGAATGGACCGTGGTGGTATCCCGTTCGGCCTGTCCTTGTTCAAGAGGTAAAAGTGGACCAGAAGCCAGCTCTCGTGGGTATTCCTCCTCGATGTGGGCCGGGTGGCCTTGGTCTAACGAGTATGGATCTACCAATATATATTCATGCGGCGGAATGGTCTCATATGGCTGGGACTGCACGAAGTTCGGATTAGTATCATTTTCTGAGGGAGGTCCGGGAACCGGGCTTGGAACAGGAGCCTGCTGTTCAAGAACACAATGGTCAAAGCTCGATAAAGAATTAGGTAAGCTGCCGAATTGATTACCGTGGCCCTGGTTTTCTAAAAGCATGGAATTAGTGTGCTGTAAATCGCCATTAACAGATCTATACCGCCACGGCTCAGTGGCATGGTCACAACCACCGCTGTTGGGAGCACCATCGCCTAAATTTGCCAGAGTGATATCCTCTTCCCGAGGAAATAACTTTAGTAAGTCCTTTGCTGAAAGGCGATCTCGTGGCTTTTCGCTCATGCAAATTCGTACAATGTCGCGGTAATAATCAGGCACATTCATATCTTGTGGGATATTGAGGGGCCGGAGTTGTCTTCCAGGCTCGTCGTCCTCCATCGCAATTGCCCAAAGAGTCATCCCCAATTGAAAAATATCCGATTTCACCCCGATGAACATTGATATCCTTTGTTTGCTATCCAGCTTCGGGATAAACTCAGGTGGTTCCCATCCAATTGGACACCCGCGTCTATTAATATCGATAATCCGAGCATCATCATTCTCATCGACAACAACATTCGAGACCGTAAAATCTCCCTGGACAAAGCCTGCCTCATGAATATCGGCGAGTCCGCCAATAATCTGCTTCGCCCAACGCTCGCGTCTCTCCCAAGCTAACGTGCCTTTGAAGTCGTAGAAAATATCTGCTAGCGACCCTTTCTCAGCATCTTCTATCAAAAGACCTTTGACCACGGTCCTGGTATCGTCAACGACGATCGCTTTAAAATCGATGACCCCGTTAGATTCAGTGAGGGCATGGAGAGCGTTGATCTCATATAAGAACTCCTCGATGGTGTCCGGGCCGGTAATATCCTTTTTAACAAACTCCCTTCCTTGGTACCTCACGCGATAGACGAAACCAGATAGGTGAGATTCGAGTTCAATCTCGCTTTCTGGAATATAGATTGGATCCAGATAGTCAACACTCATAAGCGGCGGGTACGTGATAAGTTCGTTGAGATCCTCTGTGACATGAACATGCAGCTGGCCATCGCGGGTTTCGAGCCTAAGGTTAGTCACGGTATCAAAGAATTCGATCTGTGAAATGGAATCGCATATAGACTCGTATATTTGCGCACTCTTATCTCGATGGTATTGCAGTTTGCTGAGATCTTCTTCCAGTGATCCCGGTTCCGCATCGGTATAATCACAAGTTATCGTCAATTTCCGTAAACGATTTGGTGCTTCAGCATATGTGACAAAAAACTTTTCGCGGTTTGCCTTATCCCGGAAGCGCATACTGAGGTTCAAAATCCAGACTTTGTCCAACTGTCTTTCGAGGGCATCGTCGAAACCGTCCCCGCCTTCAGAGTTAGTGAGTGAGCCAGAGCCAGAACGGTCCGTTGGACAGCTGCGAACTGCGTCAGTGGCAGAATCCGATTTGCCATCGTCCCACGGCAAATCGGGAGCTGATAATCGAGCCGGAAATGGGGATAGAGATCCGGTGCGATGGACGCTTAATGCGCTTCCCCTATCCAAGGAAGCGGCGCGTCGGTGGCCAAGGCGATAAGATGTAGCAGGTTTGTCACGGCAAAATGAATTACGCCTCTTGAGAGTTGAGGGATGAGATAAGCTGACATCAAAATCCGTTGGTGGAAAGATGTCGGCGTAATTGGTGGCATATTTACCACCAGAAAAGTTACCACTGGAGTAGTTCTTGACGTCCCGGGCCGCCGGGTTGGTGCCTGGAAAGTCGAATTGAGAAGCACGATCATCTCTAGCCAGCCACTTGCGAAACCCGAACCTGTGGAATAAACTCTGCTTGACCGGGGAAGCCTTTCTCAGGTCAGGCATGAGGAAGTAAGGGCATGGAGGAGAACCGGAGACGTCCGCGATTGAGATGGCCATGCAGCACGACTTGAAACGAGCACTGGCTCGAAAGTCGCGTTACAGCTGACCTGGACGCGCTGGTGGGAGAGGTTCGGTTTGTCCATAAGAAAAGACGGTGAGCGAGAAAAAAAATATGGCCAATGTATGTCCCACCACCGAAGAAGAGGATTGGTCTGCAACAAGCCGAAGGTGGCTGCTCAGAGATTGAGATTATAGGACAGTTTCCATGCAGGTTGACCAGGAGTAAGCAGCCTAATAAAAAAAAGCACGACGAGGAGCTGAGAATGAGGGAACGAAGGAGGGGCTACGTCCGGTGTAACTGGCGGCGCAGGCAGTAATCACGGCTGAAGAAGAGATATATCGAAAGGCGATATAATGATATAAAAGAACGGTGAAAAACAAAACACCAAGAGACCGACGTGTCCGAAGCTACAATTGATTGGTGTTTGAGGAACGAAGGCGGTGGTTGATGGTGGTGGGGATGAGCCAGAAGATGGATGGTCTCCGCTGGCTAACAACGAAGAGATCACCAAGCCAGAGAGAGAGAGAGAGATGGGCAACGGCAATTGAGTTAAAAGAATGACGTTGATCTGGAGACGAGAGATAAATACTTCACGTTGCCCATATGGGCGTCCAAGGTAGGACTTGCAGCTGTTCGAGAGAGAAAAGAAGAGACGTTGGACGTTTGTGTGTGTGTGGGAGAAAGTATTCAAAATGAGGCTGACTTGGCCTTGGGAGGTCGCCTGCTGTTCTCTCCAACAACAACAACGCCGCATATATCTCAGGGTTAAACGAGATTAGCACGCACAAAAGACACGCTTAATTAATTTGTTGAATATATAACAGCTTGTTAAGAGAGAGAGAAAAGAAATGACGCCGAGCCTATCCCTGCCACAGGGTCCCAACCACGCCTCGAATGTCTGTCTTTTTCCCTGCCACATAATGCAGGGCGACCTAAAGGGGAATCGCAGCGAACGAAGGGGAATATACGCTTATGCCGGGAACTTTTTACTCTTGTCAATTAGGATCAGAATACCGGGCCATAATTCCTTTTTCCCAGAGCTCCGCCTGCTTGTCCAATCCCTCTTCGACAACTTCTAGAAGCCTTATATCTCATACCAGACTGGACTGGCTTGTGTGCTTTCTTTTAGACGGGATTACTCTATCGCATGCACGAACATGTCATGAGATGGCTACAAAGCAGTTCGTGTTTCTCGGAAGAAAAAAATGGTTCTGAGTAACCAACGACGTGGATTAACTACCCGGCCCAGCCACCAAACTCACCAATTTTATGGAGTGACTTCAAGGCAACAACGAAAAAGCCGTTTCAAACTGTCATCCCATCCACCTTGCATATAAAGAAAGGCAGGAGGACAAGGGCAATAGCAGAGGCTAAGAAAAAAAAAGGAGACCATCGTGAATTTCAAGCCCCACTTCGAGTCATCGATCGTTTTATTTGATTTTTATTTTTTTTAAAGAAAAAAAAAATTCTGTCTCGATGAATGCGTTGTTCCCACTCCCTGTTGGGCACGACGCGGATAGGGCTTGCTATATATGTCATGGATGGGTCACTATAACCTGCAAGTCTGCATTAACTTGCATTAGCGGGCGTTTCTGTGCTGGCTCCAATTGACCAGCCAGATTCACGGTGGCTTATGTTAATCATCATCCAGCACAAATGAGCAGACCAGGACCAGGACCAAGCCCGAGAAATCCATCGAGAGCTCTCACTGGTCCGGCCTCCTCACTTGTTCCTCGCCGCGACTTTTTACAGGTAGCCCCATCTTGCTACTTCCAGATGCAAAAACTTGAATTTCTTCTAGTTCCCGCGAAGATCTGCTTGACATGATACCAAGAAGAGTAATCCGTTCTTTCGACATCCTTTGATGTAACCAACCACATCACCCAGCTGCTTTCTTCTGAAGAACCTGAGCCTTGCTCTGCTTTTCTGAGAATCTTCAGGCTTATGGCGGCAAAAAGAAATATTCGGCCAACGTGGTGACCTCATCCCACCATCTGTCTACAACGTGCTGCAGATATGGGCGTCTCATCTTGATTTCAATACTACATTGCTCATCGAATACTACCAGTACTCCGTATGGCGGGCGCAGTGCAGTTGAAGCACGAAGCCTCCGTGATCACCGGACATGAAGTTTGAAATCACAACTGCATCAAAATCTCATCGACTGGCTGATAGAACTGGAGGAATACGAACATCTATGGGTGTTGTGCATTGTAGCACCTCTCTTCCATCTATACCCCTTCTCTTCGGCTGTGGAAATTCTGAACACAAGAGTCATATGAGAAATTAATGTACAATTTATGGTCTATGACCAGAAGTATACAACCGTTCCTCGCGTGAGGTGACAACTGTCCTGTTTCGAGTGGAGTCTTGTATATTCCCTTTCCCCTTTACCGTCTCTTTCAAGCTCCTACACTCCATCCATATTGACTCCTCGGTTCCTCCCCGTCTATCATCACAAGTGATGATCGGAAAAGTGCCCTTACTAAAAAAAAAATGACAAAGAGAGAACCAAGAAAAAGATCTATCCAATATAAAAACACACCCAATATCCAAACAAACCGGTATCACAATATAGCCAAACAATGATTTTTCAAAGCCGAATTACTCGACCTATCAATGATGAGAAACTCCGGATCCATGCGTGGCAATCGAATATCACACAGAAATACATGCTTGCCAGGAGAGGGGGGAAATGAACATAATGAAAAACAACAAATGATAATCGACACGGCCATCCGCAGAAAGTTATCTTTTTACATGACTGACAATCAAGGGAGGTAAGCTATTCGGTCATTTCAACCGTTGGTCTTCTTATCGGATTCGGGTGCTGTGAGCTGCGCTTTCCAAGTATTGTTGGCGGTCTCTCGGTCGACGTGCCCGAAGACCACATCGAATACCTCAGAGTACCAGCTGACGGCATGCCCCTCAATTCCTTCTTTGATATTCTAAAGGAAAGACAAGAAGTTAGCCACGTATTAGGTAATTTGATATCGATTAACAGGAAGATGGGAGACAAACCTCGGGTAGTTCCAGCCAGTCGGATTTGTTATCGGCTGGGAAAATGATTGACTTGGCTCCTGCACGACGAGCTGCTACGGTCTTTTCACGTAGTCCACCGATCCGCAACACTTTGCCGGTTACGGTAAGTTCACCTGTCATGGCAATGGTTGGATCAATGGGTTGGTTAAGGCCTAAAGACAACAGAGCTGTTGCCATTGTAATGCCAGCAGATGGGCCTGTGTTGTCCAGTTAGCTTGGATATCCATATGGTTATGGGGTCAGGTTACATACCATCTTTTTGGACCGCACCCTCAGGGCAGTGCAAGTGTAGCTTAGCTTTCTCGAAGAATTTATTCTCAGGGAAATCTTTCGCCATGACGGACTTGGCGAAGGAGTAGGCAATCACCGTTGATTCCTTCATTACTGTCATCAAATTACCCGTCTGCTCGAAGCCGGGCTGTGATGTTGGTGTTAATGCGGACTCCAATATCGATTCGACGTACAGCGCCGCTCCACCCATACTTGTCCATGCCAATCCCATTGCTACACCTGGTGGAGTGACATCATATAGTCTGTCGGCAGTGAAAACAGGAGGTCCAACGTAGTCTTTCAAGCTATCTTTGTCAATCGAAACGTGGGTGCCGGGTGGAACCTTGACACCAAGCTGTGGGGGTTCCTGTCCTGTCTTTTCGCCATCCTTCTCAGGTTGCTTTTCGGAGATTTCTTCTTGATTTTCGACCTCAGTATTCTTTTCGGGGGCCTCCTCGATCTCTTTTTCGGTGCTAGATCCCTCCTTGGTTGACCCGTTCTGTGCAGCTCTGACTTCATTTCTCAGTGCCGTTTCTTCCGCGGATTTCTCCTCCTCAGGTAGGCTCTGAATAAGTTTTAATGCTGATTTCCTGTATACCTTCTCGATCTGCTTCTTGAGGTTTCGGACACCACTCTCGCGGCAGTATGATTTTATAAGCTCCTCGATAGCGTCCTTTTCAAGCGTGATATCGACATCCTTCAGGCCGCTCAGCTCTTTAGCCGCCGGCGCCAGGTATCGTTCGGCGATCGCCATTTTCTCATCCGCAACATATCCAGACAGCTCTATCATTTCCATTCGATCCAAGAGTGGACGTGGGATAGTATCCGTCATATTAGCCGTGCAGACGAAAAGGACTTTAGAAAGATCCACGGGAACATCCATGTAGTGATCGAGGAAGGATGAGTTTTGTTCTGGGTCAAGAAGTTCGAGAAGCGCAGACGACGGGTCTCCATGGTGTCCACGGCCGATTTTATCGATCTCATCGATGAGGATTAGGGGGTTTTCGGTTTGGCATTTCTTGAGAGCTTGGATCATACGGCCAGGCAAGGCGCCGACGTATGTACGCCTATGGCCTTTAATCTCCGCAACATCAGTCAAGCCACCAACGCTGAATCGATAGTATTCTCTGTTCAGAGCACGAGCGATTGACTTTCCGATACTTGTTTTACCAACACCTGGAGGGCCAACAAAGCATAGGATCTTGCCCTCGACGGTTCCGCGGAGTTTCCCCACGGCGATAAATTCCAGGATTCGATCTTTAACATCCTTGAGGCCGTAGTGATCTTCGTTAAGTACTGTCATGGCGTTCTTGATTCCAAAGTTTTCAGGACTCCTTTTACCCCATGGAATTTGAGTGATCCAGTCCAGATAATTTCGGGTAACGTTGAATTCCGAAGCTGCAGGTTCCAAATGTGCTAGTTTATTCAGTTCTTCATCAAAAACCTTCTTAACCGCTTCGGGCATCCGAAGCTTTTCAGCCCTATCCTTAAACTTCTCCACGAGTTTTTCTTTTCCGTCGGATTCAATACCAAGTTCTCGCTTGATGCCTTTCATCTGTTCCATTAACCAGTATTCCCGTTGGCGTTTTTGAATTTTGGCTTCCACATCCTTCGAGATCTTGGATTGTAACTCGGCATTCATCAGCTCATTTTTAAGAACGAAGAGTGCCTTCATTAAACGTTGTTCGATATTCATCATTTCCAAGACATTCTGGAGCTCTGCTGTCTCGCCAGAAGATACTGCTGCAGCGAAATCGGCCAGCTTCCCAGGCTCCTCTATCACGTTCCCGGCTGACTGGCTCATGGAAAATGTAGAGATCTGATCGCGGAACAATGGGTTCAGTTTAGCCACCTCCTTGAAGTCCTTCACAATCTCACTCGTAAGAGCTTTAATCCCGGCGTTGTTTTTGTCGAACGGTTCCTCCACCAGGTTCTCGACATTGACGATGCTCACTGGATATTTCTGAAGGAAAGCCGAAGGTTCGTAATGAGAGACTTCTTTCGAAGGTTGGTCATGGGTATTTTCTTCGAAGCTTGCAACTACATCCCCTTGCTTTTCAGCTGGTGTATCCTTGCTCTTCTCCTGTGCAACGTCTTCTTTCTGTTGTGGTTTGCGCAGGGGCAATAACGAGGACATCTTTATCCTTCTGTGTGGATATAGTACTGCAGTCAACCCATTCTCGTCACCATGCACAGGAAAAGCACTAGTTATCTGAGCAAAAACTCCGACATCATAAACGTCATCCGCGGTATCGATTACATCCTTATCGGCATTTTCATCCTTTAACAGAAATGCGCCAACATAGGGCTGTCCTCGTTTCATCATCTCTTGTATCGCGGCGACGACATTTGGGTCCTTGATGGTGATGGCCTTGTAGAACCCGGGAAACAGCGGTCTTCGCGCAATTGGAATTGCCATGACCTGTGGATAAACATCTGGGATTGATGGTTTCAATAGGGCCTTTTCAGAAGACCCTTTCTTCCCTTTTCTCCCTCCGTCTCCGCTCCCGTTTGATCCTCCACTTCCTGCCGCACCGCTTGGTCGAGACTCCCCACGCGCACCGGATGTAGGAATTGGAGTCGGTTCATCCGTCGACCTGCCTTTACCCTCGGGAGATTCCTCAGGTTTTGGCTTCTCTTCATTATCCTTATCCGTCTCATCTTCTTGTTCCTGTTTCTGTTGAGGTGGTGCCTTTTCTTTTTGCCGGGCCGGGGTCGTAGAGAACGAACGCGAAAGGGACTGCAGAATAACGTGTGATGTCCGGAGGTTCAAAGGAGCAACTGCATTGCGTCTAATAAAGGGTGTATATGCTCTGGAGTGTATGTCCCGCGGCGTATGGCGAAACGCTGCCCTCCAAGGGAGGCGTGTTCCCCGAATCATTCTACCTGATATCCCGACGTCGTTCAACCTCAGCTACCCATTCACCGTCTTCCGGACCAAAGTAAGCAAGCAATAACAGCTAGAAAAGAAATACAGAAGAAGAAAAGAAACTAAAAAATGAAACTCGTTAAGAGAAATTAGTGCTGGTCCAGCCTTTTTATTATGAGCAAGACCTTCCAAGCTCTCTCGCCATTATTAATTCGTTGAAACATCCAGTCGGGGCCGAACTCCCGGAAAATCGATGTTCCCGAGAAACTTTTTTTTTTCTCTGGCGCCCAACCGCGAAATGAACGAAGATTTGTCGACTGCTGACGGCTTTTTGGTTCCAATCCATTCCATAGGCTTCTGTATATCTATCTTTATATGTCTGGCTGCTGCTAGCGTCCTCGTCCTCGATATACCCAACGTCGGCATTAATACAATCGTCGGTGATGAGCGCTACAAACTCCGGGCTGCCGTTGGTAGCATCTATTCCCTCTCGGCTCTTCCAAACTACACGATGCGCCTCGAGTCAATGCAGCGCTGTTCCACGGCACCTACAGACACGGTCATTCCAGAGCGATAATGGCCGTCGACGTGATGGCCGGGCAAGCAACAAGGGACCTACAAACACTCCCTTCAAGACTTCAGCCAGGGTAAGCCGAGTTCTAACCTGCAGGCAAAAATTCTAGATTCTCTAACAGCATACTCGATAGTCGTTCCATGCCACTGCTCCCACTTTCGCCATGAAAAATCCGTATAGCGTGCTTGGAGTAGGAAAGGAAGCATCGGCCTCCGAGATTAAGCGCGCCTACTATGGCCTAGCGAAGAAATACCATCCCGACACGAACAAGGATGCAGGTGCAAAGGAAAAGTTCGCGGAGGCACAGTCTGCTTATGAAACGTTATCTGACCCGGAAAAGAAGCAAGCATATGACCGTTATGGTGGTCAAGCGTTCGATCAAAATGGAGGCTTTAACCCCGGAGCCGGCGGTCCGTTCTCCGGAGCTTCTGCCGGAGGCTTCCACGGGTTCGGTGGGTTTGGAGGGGGTGGAGGTGGCTTTGGTGGAGGATTCAACGCGGACATCAACATTGACGACATCTTCAGTGCTTTCGCCGGAGGTGCTGGCCGACGAGGAGCTCGCGGACGTGGATCGCCTTTTCAACAACAGCAGGCTGTCTATGTTGGGGAGGATATCGAAGTCCAATCCAACATATCATTTATGGACGCCGCGAAGGGCACCACAAAAGAAATATTCATCACACCCCTCGTCAAGTGCAATACATGTAAAGGTGATGGGTTGAAAGAAGGCAAAAAGCGCGCACAATGCAAACAGTGCGGTGGCACAGGTGCACAGGTCCATGTTATCCAGGGAGGTTTCCAAATGTCGACTACATGCGGCTCATGTGGAGGTGCTGGAACATCTATCCCTCGGGGCTCTGAATGCGGGAGCTGCCGCGGTGACGGTGTCGTGAGAGAGCGCAGATCTATAAAAGTCGATATCCCGGCAGGTGTTGAGGACGGTATGAGACTACGTGTCTCCGGTGAAGGAGATGCTGCTGAGGGGCAGCCAGGCGCCCGTGTTCAGCGAGGAGATCTTTACGTTTCCATCAGAGTATCTCCAGACCGACGATTCAGCCGCTCGGGTGCGGACGTTCTGTATACAGCCTCCTTACCCCTTACAACGGCTCTTTTGGGTGGTGAAGTCACGATTCCAACTCTGGACGGAGAAGTGAAGGTTAAAGTGGCTACCGGAACCGGAACCGGTGATAAAATCACGCTCTCTGGGATGGGTATGCACAAGCTGGGCAGCAGAAGAGGAGCCCAGGGTGATTTGAGGGTCGAGTTCAAAGTGGCCATGCCCAAGTCTCTCAGCGCAAATCAGCGAACTATTCTGGAGATGCTTGCTGATGAGATGAACGATAAATCCGCCAAACGAGTAATGAATATCAACAGGGACAGGTAGGTTACAGCCTCTTGCCATTTAAACACTCCTATTAAAACCTAGACTGACAAGCAATTTGTATAGCTCCAGTACGACCGACAATTCACATAAAAACGAAGGCTTCCTCAAATCAGCCTGGCACAAACTAACACACCAGCACAAGCCTCAGGACGAGACGAAGGATTCCGGCTCCAAACCCGAGAAGCCCAACGAGAACGACGACTCGAAAAAAGCATCGGGCTCTGGCTCGGGCTAAAGCACAAACATTCTCACCACCTCTGTATATCATTTTGACCTATAACAACCACCTTAATATCTTTTTGTGATCATAGCGCTGGCGAGGATTTTACTTCCTATTATTATACACGGCCTTCCTTCTTACTTCTTGTATGTATATCTGACGGTCTATTTTTTCATTTTTCACCGTTGTTGCTTCTGTTGACGGGCTGGTATATGATGGGATTACACCATGCCCAAAAGCTCCCCCTATATAGATTTTCAAACTCTCTTACCCTGTACCAGTAAAAAGAACCCCAGGAAATCTCCACTTGCTACAAACATTGGATTGATTTAATACCTACCAAAGAATACAAAAAGCATTTGCTTTCATTCTACGCGCCCAAGAAGTCAGAGGCATATATCACACCCACTAACATGCTTAATGATTTTTCTCATGCATGAATAAGAGGAATGGAAGATACTAGATGCTCGTATATATCTACGCTTGTTCGGAATGGGAAACGTCAGAAGGGGCCGTGTTTTGAATAGCATCATCGAACAGGGGAGTGAGATGAAGGAATTCTCACTAAATAAACATGTGCATGTATTAGCCGTTTGTATCATATAAATGTTATAGAAATACATTTGACCTCATCGTCAACTGAAGAAGTGCATATCAATAGGTGTATCCTCGATCTAACACGGCAGACCACAAACACAAACATCCATGCAAGTCATTGTGACAAGCGTTGCATATCATTTTAAGAGTGAAGAGATTCCAGCAAACGAGAAGCCAGAGATTCACCGTCGAGTGCAGCAGTTGAAACAAGGATAGGCAGCTAGATTCCTCCATCGTCATAGGCCTGGTGGGTTGGGCCTTGTGCACCTGCAACCACAAACCAAACCACTTCGCATATTACGCTATCTCCAATCCTTCTCGACCCTCGCCGACCTTCGTCTGTTCACCTTCAATAAACCCAGAGCCTGCTCGTATCTTTCTTTCTTTTTTTCTTCTTCTTCTCTCCCTGACACGGCGCTCTACAAGTTCAAACTACCTACTGCCATCGAATCCGCCGGCAGCGGTTTTGCCTCTGCACCTCATCCCCATCGCTACATCTCGTCGGCCGGCCCATCAATCGTCGAAACCCCGACCCCACATACGACCGGAAAGTACTCCAGGCGTACCGCGCGACATTTCTCGTATTGTGCAGTTCGTCGACTTCAATCCAATACCCTATTTTGGGTGTCGAGTGAGGTGTTTGCCGTCAGCATCTCGCGGGGTCATCGCCCTTCGTAGCCTAAGATGGTTCAATCACCCATGATATCATGTCCGCTCAAGCAGACGGCCGAAATCGACTGGATCCAGCCACTCAAGGCATACATTCGCCAAACGTACGGTGATGATCCTGAAAGGTACACAGAGGAATGCGCCACCTTGAACCGACTACGACAGGATATGAGAGGGGCAGGAAAGGACAGCGCTTCTGGTCGGGATCTTCTGTATCGATACTATGGACAACTAGAGCTCTTGGATCTTCGCTTTCCTGTTGATGAAAATCATATAAAGATATCGTTTACATGGTATGGTAACTCCCCCGGAAGGGATGTCCTTGAGGGTTGGGATCTCGCGGCCCTAGTTATCCTGGGGCATTGCTAATTCTTTGTTCTAATTATAACAGGTACGATGCTTTCACCCACAAGGCAACCTCCCAATACTCGCTTGCCTTTGAAAAGGCTTCTATTATATTTAATATATCCGCCGTGTTGTCATGCCACGCCGCGAACCAGAGCCGATCCGACGACACCGGACTGAAGACCTCCTACCACTCGTTCCAAGCATCCGCTGGCATGTTCACGTATATCAATGACAATTTCCTCCATGCGCCCTCGACGGACCTTAGCCGAGATACAGTGAAAACAATGATATCGATCACACTTGCTCAGGCGCAGGAAGTCTTTTTAGAGAAACAGGTTATGGATGGGAAGAAGCCAGGCTTCCTAGCTAAACTCGCAAGTCAGGCAGCACATATCTACTCTCAAGCCGTGGAGGGCGTTCAAGAGAATGTCGCGAAAGGTATATTCGAAAAGGTGTGGTCAACTGTTGTCCAGGCCAAAGCATCTCACTTGGCCGCTTTGGCGGGCTATTATCAAGCAATTGCGGATGAAGAGGGCGGTATGCACGGCAGGGCCCTTGCACGATTGCAGTTGGCAGATAAACAATCCAGCACGGCAGTCAGCTTGGCCAAGTCTTTCCCATCCTCCGTTCCAGCAGGGTCTAATCTCACCTCCGAAACGGGATCTGCTCTGTTGGAAATAGTGCAGCACATCCACGCCACTATACGAGAAAAATTAAATACATTGACCCGGGACAATGACTTCGTCTACCATCAAGCCGTCCCGGCGGAAGCATCCCTGTCACCTATCGCTAAACTTCCTGCCGCTAAAGCCATACCCGTCAGCGAACTATACCAAGGGCAAGATATCCAACGGATCATTGGCCCCGATATCTTCCAAAAGATTGTCCCCATGTCTGTTACAGAGTCAGCCAGCTTGTACGACGAGGAGAAAGCCAAACTAGTCCGCGCCGAAACTGAGAAGGTTGAAGCAGCAAATGGTGAAATGGCCGCCAGCTTGGATTATTTAAAACTACCAGGAAGCCTTAACGTAGTGAAGGGAGGAATGGAAGATGAAATGACCGTTGATGAAGAGTTCAGGGCGTGGTGCGACGATGTGGCCGGCCATGAGCCCTTCAGGGGTACTCTTGATCACTTGCAACAGCAGAAAATGTCGCTATTACACACCTTGGAACGATGCTCGAAGCAGTTGGACACTGAGGAGAGCGTATGCGAGAAGATGCGGTCGAAATACGGGGCGGATTGGACCCAGCAACCCAGTTCAAGGCTGACCACAACGCTGAGAACCGACATCAGGACATACCGCGAAACGATTGATGAGGCTAGCGGTAGCGATTCGCAGTTACTTGTCACTCTTCGACAGCATGAGTCAGATTTTGCGGAAATGCGTTCTGCGGCTGAGCAGGGCGAAGTTGATATCTTATTCCAACAGGCGGTCATCAAAGCTAGCTCCAAGTCTGGGAAGAATGGAGGTCGTGATAATAGCAATACACCAGAAGGGAATCTCTTAGATGCAGATTATGACGAAGGCGGAGCGACTGTTGCTGAGCAAATTGCGAGGGTTGAGGAGCTATTGCGAAAACTGAGCCTAGTCAAACGGGATCGTAGCCAAACGTTGAAGGACCTAAAGGACAAGGTGAGCAGACCTCTACAAACGGCTATAATATCTTTACCACAGGTTTTAATCAAGTGATCGCAGGTTCATAATGACGATATCTCAAGCGTCCTTATTCTCAACAAGAAGTCCATTGCCCATCAGGAAGAACAGCTTTTCCAAGCTGAACTTGAAAAATTCCGCCCTCATCAAAACAGGCTGCTTCAGGCAAATCATAAGCAAGCATCGATTATGAAAGAGCTCGCAAAAGTATATGGAGACCTGCTCCAGGACAAGCGAGTGCGATCAGAGCAGTCCAAATACGAAACCTTCACCAAGCACCGCAACGCTGTGATGTCAAAGTACAAAAAGGCACATCGGGCATTCAAGGAACTACTCAATGGCTTAAGCCAGGCACAGGCATTTTACATGCAGATGAAAGATACCGTCGACAGTCTACAGGAAAATGTAGAGACATTTGTGAACAACCGCAGATCTGAAGGAGCGCAGCTTCTAAACCAAATCGAGCGGGACAAGGCCGCGAACACATCAGGACAGGAAGAACGTGAGCAAGAGAGGTTGAGGCATCTTGTAGAGCGCTTGTCAGTCGACCCGGCACCTACCTCCTCCTCATCTTCATCATCGAGACCAAGACCTTCTGCTCTCAAGTCGAGTTCACACCATGGAATTCCCCCGTCCGCAGCAAAATCACCTCCCATGTCACCTCGCCATGGAACGACAACATCTATAACAAGCCATGGATCAAGCCCAAGCAACCAGACACCTCCAGTTTCATATCCAAACTATCCTCCCCGGAACGGCGTGTCGCCCGTTGTAGACGCTTACAGTACAACCCAACAACACCAATTTCAACAACAGCCCCAACAAGTCCAACACGCCGCTCCCGAAGCATATAACCCAATGGCATATCTATACTCTTCCCCAGCATCCCCACCACCCAACCAGCAGTACTTCAGCCCCACTGCCCCTTCACCATATTCAGGATACCAACCCGGTTCATCCCAAGCCATGCCACCACCCTCTTCACGCACATCTCAATATATGACACAAGGATTCCCTCCACCACCGCCCCCACCTCCACGACAATCCCCAATGGTTTATTCTCAAACCGGAGCTCCATACCGTCCACCGTCAGCATCCGGCTACCCTCATTCTCGACAACAGCATCCTTCCAGCCACTCCGCAGTACCCCCGGCACCAGGGCAAGCTCCAAATGATCCCTGGGCGGGCTTGAATGCGTGGAAGTAAATCAAATTTTTCAAAGCCTAGCCTCTTTCTCTCTTTTTATCTTTTTTAACTATCCTTGGACATAGAATAAGTGAATTGAACCCGTATAAGTATAGTGTTCCCTCTCTTCGGCAAGAGAGCGGGGGTTTTCTGCAATTTGTATCAATGCCAGAGAATCACCAATCAATTGAAAATTTTCTTCTCTTCTCCTGTTTTCGTCAAGA
Organism: Arthroderma sp. MBC 290; assembly: GCA_030411455.1. Classification (NCBI taxonomy): domain Eukaryota; kingdom Fungi; phylum Ascomycota; class Eurotiomycetes; order Onygenales; family Arthrodermataceae; genus Arthroderma; species Arthroderma sp. MBC 290. The sequence goes on along the minus strand of JAPERC010000071.1, from coordinate 174,329 downwards.
TTTTTTCATTAAAAAAAGTATTTTTTTTCAGCATTTTTCTTTTCTCAAGCTTGCTGCATCTTACGTATTTAGTGATATATATGTCGTGGTAGCACTTAGTCGAGGAACCAACGAAATTTTTCCTGCCTCTCACATCCCGCCAAACACCAGCACAATAAACCTCCGATACAATTATAGCACCAAGCATAAAATAGCTATGTCTCGGTCTCGATCCCTATCACAGAACTACCGGGATACATACATTCATTTCATATTCCCAAAACTAAAGGCCAGAAACCGCATCAACAACGTCAGGTCATATATAAAGTCTAATTAAATATCCCATTTTGAAAGAAAAACACCTAAACCCCATGTCCATACCGTATCCATATCCATGTCCATATCCATATCCGACCAGATCCAGCATCAATCGCAAATTAAAGAGATATTATAAACGAAGTAAAACGTGAAGAGGTGAGAAGAGAAGAAGACAAATGCTACGGTTGAAACCTCAGTCTAAACTCCTTCCCTTTCCTCTCTTCATTAACCTTATACAGAAACCTCGCAATGGCATCCTGCTCCGAGATAGCGGTGTTATTGAAGTGTTTCCTCACGGTATTAGCGAGGTGGTCTTTAGACACGCGTCCCTGCGCCGGTATACGGCGTAAATCCTGTCTTCTGAAGCCTTTCCTTGTCTCGTTGGAATTGGACGTAGAGGCCGGTGGATTCACGCTCGTAGCTCGAGAGTAAGGCAGGTTATTACCGTCTTTACTACCACCGGCACCACCACCACCACCACCACCACCTCGTTTTGTCGTCGAAGAGGCGGTAGACTGCGTATCTGTATCTAGGGCTGTTGTTCTGGATTTCTTACTCGCGAGGGTTGCGGGTGGTGAGGGCGGTGAAGCTGCGGCGGATGCAGCTATGGAAGCCTGAGCTTGAGATTGAGATTGGGCTTGCTGGGCGCGTCTTGCGGCGATTGCGGTGGGTGAAAAGAGGCCAATTCCCTGCGATAGGACTATGGAGTTTATTTGGGAGGAGTAAGCGCTTGGGCTGGGGAGGTTGTAGACGTGACGATATTCGTGGAGGACGGAGAGGGGCATTGTTGACCAGGAGATCTAACACACGCGGAAGTCTTTTGTCAGCCATTGCACTTGGTTTCAACGTGTGTCTCTGATTTATATTGGAGCAAAACTCACAGAGGCGGTAGTATCGACATTGGCATTCCTGTGTGCAGCGGGATCAGGATTCACAGGGAACGAAGTAGGTTTTGTCTCCTTCACGGCAGACGAAGCTGCAGCTTTCCGACCCTTGGCTCCCGCCTGCCGCTCTCTCGTACTCGAGGCTTCGGACCTGGAATCATCCAAGTTTGCAGCAGCCGCGGGGCGCTGTCGAGGAGGCGCCATCGCTATTCCTCCCTCCTTATTTTGAATTTCGACCGCAGTAAGAACCTCCCTTACTAGGGACTAAGAATCGGCTTGGAAAGAAATCAAAAACGAGAAAATGAGAAAACGAAATCAAGTCCTATTCAAAATCGACATGTCCCACCAAGAAATTCGTCTCTGTCGAATGCATAAGTGAAGCGCATTTTTGAGATTTCAAGATATTAAGTGGTTTTTTCCTATTTTTTGTTTTTTAGCTCCGCTTCGGCGTTGGAGAAAAAAAAGACGCCAGCGCGAAAAGCCAAAAAAACGCGAAGATCATGCGGTGATTATGTCATACCCGTGTTTTCATGCCTTTCTTTACCTCCTATTGGCTGTAAAGTAAGGGGGAACACCAACAACCTCGCCAATCAGAACGCGTGAAATTTTTGTAATTTAAATCATGTGACATATCTTGGTATTTCGGATAAACTAAATGCCGATGAGGGCGAAGGGAGCAAAGAGTATCAGGTGGTGACATGTCAACAGAGCAGAACAGAGTGAGTGTGTGAGATCTGAAACTGTGTCAACCCCACGCCATGCACTATCGGTGGGACGTCAAGCCATCAAAAGGGCCGGACATCGGACAGACGCTTACATACATAGCATGCTACAGAACCAAAAGAGGGAATCAATCATGCATCATGTTCTTCCTCCAGGTTTTGGACACGTGGGCATCGCGATTGCATCTTTTCATCAGAGATGCCATCAGTTGAGCTGAAACCCAGGAAATGGAATGATGGAGGGGCCACCTGATGTCGTGATGCGGTGTGTTTCTGTTGTCTTTGTACGAACTGTCGAAATGACTCCAGCCTATCGGATCTCAACAGCTTGGATGAGAATACGGGGTGTGTGTGTTAGATGATGCCATATGCTAAGCGATGAATGAGAGAATGCCGTTGAACAATCTTTTCTCTCCCCCACACCATCTTTCGCTTATGAATTATTTTCTTTTTCTTTTTGCATTTCATTTCATTTTTTTTTTTTTTTTTTCATTTTTTTACGTCAAGTGATCATAGCTGAATGCTGTCATCCATCAGCTTCCACCAACAAGATGAACTTGTAACCGACAGTCTAACCAAGCCTAAGCGAGGCTGTTCTCAGCCCGCAAAGCGTACAGTGTACAGAGGATGGATGGAGAGATAAAATTGCATCTTCCCCAGCTCTTGGCATGAGGAGGATAGAGGCAATAGTACATACATACATAGTGGTAAGTCTGTGCAAAAAAAGCAAGGCAGCCTTTTTCCAAGATCGACAAGACGAGGCAACGTAAAGGGCGTGCGTACATTTTGCAAGTCTTGCTCAAATCACGCGTTACATCGACCTGATACAAGACCAACACCGGCTATTAACCCTCACCAAACAGCCGGGAGCGGAAGGCAAAAAAGAGAAGGTGAAAAAATAAAAATAAAAAAAACTAATCCCAGCTCAGCCTCTTCCTTCGTTGAGATAAACTCATCAGTCACGGAGGTTGCCGTTTTTTGTAGCCTTGTACCCTGCTTTACACCTTGTACACAACACTCAATCTCATACAAGCCAACAAATAGAGAGAGGCCGGAGAATGAGTGGTGGGGGGGAAAGTAAAGCAACAACAAAAAATAATGACAAGGAAGATTTCAAAAGGGGTGAAAGATCGATTGGGGAAAGTGTGGGGTATCAAGCCGGGGAACCCGCACAAACGTCAAAAAAAAATAAGAAAAAAAAATAATTAAATACTCCCCACGTCCATGTCCAAAGCGCCATTGTAACTGCAACTGCAACAACAGCTACGACGGTAATTAAAATTGCAGATTCCTTCCAGAGATCATGTCAATGCTAAGGCGAGGAGGGTTGGGGTCAACTGAAACGAGATACCACAGAAGCAAGCTGTTATCTTGGGTGGTATTTTTTTGGTTATTTTTTTTTATCTTTCATTTTGATGCGGAGGAACAACGTGGCCTAGTGAGTGGTGGAGCAGGCTGTTATTCTCAAACCAGGCTCAAAATCCCGCAGGTTCAATGACGGCTGAGCTTCTGAAGATGTCAGTGAGCAATGAGACTGAGCCAACGGACTCCAACAGAAACATCCACGTTTCGAATTCTCTCCTCCAGGTCGCTCCATCTCAAAGCGGCCCGAGCGGATTTGTCTCGTATGCGAGAAGCTCATCGATATTGGATGCTGTTATAGATGACTAAAAGCTGAAGACTGAGTACCCACACTGGCCTGAGCTTGAGCTGACCTCTCGGTAGAAGAGCTGTCAAAAGGTCAATGGCAATTTTGGCCCGCGATGCAATATGAGAAAGCAGTCCCTCGGGTTTTTGAATAGATAAGAGAAGAACCGAGCTTGTTCCTGCGTTGTGTTCCGCGGGAGTTAAGCCGGAGATTCGGCCGAACAAACGCGCGCTTTTTTCACCCGAGCCGACCGGAACGCTGTTATCGCCGCAGAGTAATTAATTATAGAGCCAGAATTGGAGACCAGTAGCCCGATTAAGTTCCCGCTGCCCTATTTTTCAAGCTGTAATGCGGGGTTATAATTTAAGTGGGAGGACAGAACGGGGGCAGGTAGGATATTCTCCGAGCCTGGATGTCCTTCATATCAAGTCAGCATTACCTAACGTGAGCCCTTTTGACTTCCATACATACAATTGGGCCGACGGTAGTAAATTGCCCTCGAGGAAACCCGAGCCTGATTGAACGAGCGCCCCAAATGATGCATCGATCTCCGTTGCCTTAGCGGGTTATTGGCATACAGTAAATACCAATCCAATAGAAGCTATGGGTATCTGCTGAAGCCATAATCTCTTCACAAGGCTTTACCTCGAAAAGTCGGTCAATGGTAACGAGCCAGGTCGCTGAAGCTCTCCGAGAAACGGAATAAATCCAGCCTTTTAATCAAGGCAGCTCATGAAGTATCATCTTTCGTCAGTGGCTGCCATCTCTCTGGCAGTCTCACAAGGCTCAGTTCCGCCCTCCATTCAAATGTGATATGTTAAAAGACTGGCACCGCCGAGCTATGCACTTGTCAGCCTTGTTTTAAAGAAAAATAAGAACCATAGTCGAGGCTGATTGCATGATTCAGTCAGGGTCCAACTAGACCTATGTAATTAATTGACTGTGTACAAAGAGATCGCCCTGTGGATGTTTCTGTGGGGAAAAGGGCACAGAAGATATCACAAAATGGTCATATGACACACACAAAAAAAAAAAAAAAAACAAAGTAGTTAAAGGCGGAGGAGGAAAAAAGAAAAATACCTCAAAATCACACAATCACATCTGAGCCAAGAGGTGAATCCCATGGACGAACCCGTACAAATTTCTTACTATGTAATCTTGGGGTGGGAAATTCAATAGTTCTGGACAGATCACATTCAGATTTCGCTCGGAGGGTTCCGAATGATGATGGTTTTCATATGAGTAGTTTGAAATAGCCGATGATCCTCGACGATTAATGTGTAGTGTACATATGAAGGATAGATAGATAGTCAAGACCGAGCGAGGCCGCGGGTTCGTTCGCTTTATCACGGACTCGACTCGGGCTCGGAGCTTCAACACATGAAAACATGACAACAATGCCTCTTTTTTACCTTTTTTAATATCATCTGTCAAAACTTCCTTTGCCAGCCGACGTACATACATACATACTGTGCTTGGGTCGAGGGTCTCGGTCTAGATTATCATCATGTCCGGGGCATGGCTGCAGTCTGTCTGTACTGTAGATCAAGTGAGCGGGAGATATGTACGAGTATGGAGATGGTGCTAGGTATAGATTACATTTCGCAGTTGATATCGAAATCGATTGAAGGGATTAAACAACAGGGAAAAGTGCAATGAGGTGATTATCACTCTTTTTTCGTACCTGTATGTGTGCGTATGGTGTTAGATTACGCGAGATTTGACTCATTTATGTCCAAAGTTAACGCACAACGTGCCCGTATGATGGATGTATATTTGTATGTACGATGTATGTGTGCTCGGAGTCTCCGTCCGTCGCAAAGCTCCTGTGGGGAGATGTTTTGTACTCCGGATGTATGTGGGTGAGAGCCATGCTTCGTACGGACGTATACATCGTTCTCAGCACTATATTCCTCCCCGCTTAAGCCACTTGACGTGACTGTCCCTTGCATATGCAAAAAAAAAAGGTGTCTGTGTGAGTGTGTAGGGAGAGAAAAGTAGTATCAAGGTCCCTTCACCCAGCATCCTACCTCGTATACCTACCCCGTATCTTAGTATGGCCCCCGTTTCAACCCCCTATCCCTATCTAGGCCATGCAACCCAACCCAGGCTAACCCCGGAGTCTCCAGAAGAGGAACGGAGACTTATCCGCGGCTAGACGGGTGGGAGGAAAGAAGAAGAAGGAGGCAAGAAAGAGAACCAGAAACATGCAGTCTGTATTCCACGTGCTTGCAGCTATCGACGAAGAGCTGAAGATAGTTTATGATACGACCCGTGATTAGCATGTGGTAGCATGAGATTCGACAACTGGCTGGCTTGGTCGAAACGTGTCGAGTTCGCTGGTGCCTATTCTTATTATCCTTCCAGCTCGGCCGCCCGGGAAATCTAGTCGGGTTGTTGCTCTTGAACTTAACCCCACCGGGCGCTAAGGGGCGGAGGATCTTGTACTCCGTACCAAGCAAAAAGAAGGACGGCGGAGCTCGTTAATATTGCGATGGCGAAATACATAATAAGATGGATTTTTATTCTCCGATACCCGAATACGACGTATAAGTCTGGACAATATCATATGCGAATTCACCATCGAGTACTATGAGTTACTATGTATGGATGTACTGCAGGGCGCTTTAAACATATGCAGGTACTTTGTGTGTCTGTCTTAGATGTCTGGGGAAAACCTCTCATAGGGCAAGATGTGCATATTCGAAACACCAGCAACAACGCCGAGAATACGCCACTATGATGATGATGTGCGACTGGTGACGATGATGTGCTGGAGTGAAGCTGGAGAAAAGGGGCTGAGAAAGGGGGAAAGGCGCTTATGACAGACATGGAGAAAAGTCGGATGAACATGCCGACGCAAAAATAGGTACATATACTACTATGGATGTAAAAAAAAAAAAAAGAAAAACTCGGGATGGGCATGCGGCAAAGAGGATCACAACCAAATCAACCAAAGGTTTTACATTTAACACGTGTCTCCGCCAGCAGAGAAAAAGTCCCGCCCAACCCATCATCAGCCCACAGTCATTGCTCTGTAACTATCACAAAACGTCCCCAAGTTCCTCATATCGCATCGAATTTTTTTTTTGTGTTTCTTTGCCTTATGCCAACTTATGTAACAGGTGGGTTTTTTCTCTCCCAGGGTGGAGCGGTCTAGAAGAAAAGGCGCGGTGGTGTGACGAGTCTCCGGATGACTAAGACCGGTGTTCGTGTATGAACAGGAACGGGAGAGCTCCGTGTATCCGCTGCTCTGACGTATGTCGATTCAGTAGATAAAAGGTGCTCATCAAGGTGCTCATCTCAAAGTGCTCTACGTGCTCATCTCAAGGTGCTCATATCATTGTATCTATCTGTCACGTCTGGGTCGTCGGAGAATTCATCTAGACCAGATGCCCTGGATGGTTGCATGGACGTTACATAGTATGAGGGAACTCAAGACGGCCCTCGAACTCTCTCCAGCTGACATCACAAACTCCACAGATCAGATAAGAAGAGATTTTCACGGCGGGCGTTCTGTATGCGGAAGTAACCAATCAAGGGGCAACGTGGGGTATGTTCCGGAGAAAGAAAGGGTAATACTCGGCCCTCCACAGAGCACGGGAGACATTCTCCGTTATACATCTCTTTCTTTTGAAGATGATAATCAATGTTAATTAAACTGCCTTGGATGCTGTGGGTGAGGATGCATCTTCTACAGTGCAGTGTTGGGATACATAAAGTCTTGCTGTATGTCTCTACTACATAGTATACTCCGTATGTATGTATGATCTGTATGTCTTGTATGGAAAACACCAATAGGATTCCTTCCTCGGCTGATACCGTATCAACAATACCTCCCCACTTTCTCCGATCTTCTTTTTTTTTTTTTTTTGCAAAAGCAAAACTTCGCGTCTCCGCCCTATCATGCGCCCAGGTATCTTGTATAGGGGGCGGCCATACAAAAGATACCTGCCCCAAGACCTGTGTTTTTTTCCTTTCTTTTTTTCCCTCCCCCATAAACTCAAACTTTCGCACAAACTAACTTTTTCGTCTTCTTTTTTTTCACAACTTTATATTTGTGGTCTTTCCTTTTTTTTTTTTTTCCTTCCCTCCTTCCTTTTCGTCCCAACATCACGCCTTTTCTTTGGATTCTCTTATTAACTTCACATCCCCAGATTCTTTCTTTCTTCTTTCTTTTCTCTCTCTCTCTTCTTCTTCTTCTCTTCTTCTTCTCTCTGAACAACTCACAGTCCTTTGCTCAACATCATCATCAATCTCCTTGACTGTCACTTTTATGGGTCACCCTAGTGCTTCACCTGACTACTAGTCTTGTCTATCATCTGCCTAACCGCCCACCCAAGACATACACCAGCCTAACCACCGTCGTGACTCAAGCCAGGGTGTCACTTCAAAAGTCATATAAAATCAACCGTAGATGTCCCGACCGACGTCTGCTGTTGGTGTCTCAACCCTTCTCAACCCTTCCGACTCGTCTCCGGACTCCATACAAACCGACCTGAACATCACCAAAAACAATAACAACAACATGGCTCAGGCTGCCACTACTGTCATACAGCCCATGGGCAAAGGCTCGAGAGCTACCAACGCCAACTCGGGTGAACCAAGACCTGAGCTTCCTCGACCTTACAAGTGTCCTCTTTGTGATCGTGCCTTTCATCGACTCGAGCATCAGACCAGACATATCCGAACCCACACTGGTGAAAAGCCTCATGCTTGCCAGTTCCCAGGCTGCTCTAAGCGATTTAGCCGCTCCGATGAGCTTACCCGTCATTCTCGCATTCACAACAACCCAAACTCGAGAAGAGGGAACAAGGCTCATCTAGCTGCTGCTGCCGCCGCTGCTGCTTCTGTCCCCAACATGGCCGAACACGCTACTGTAAGCGTTGCTCCTGCTTCGATGATGCCTCCTCCAAGCAAACCAGCCATGACCAGGTCTGCTCCCGTCTCCCAGGTTGGCTCGCCAAATGTCTCTCCTCCACATTCGTACACCAGCTACGTCTCGCATATGCCTTCGAATCTTGGACCATACAGCAGAGCCGGTGTCGATCGACCAACCTCAGCCATGGATATGAATATCAACGTCCTTGCTACCGCCGCATCACAGGTCGAGCGCGATGATAACCTTGTCTATCATCACCATGCTAATGTTCCTCCTCCACCACCACCTCAGTTTTTGACTCCTCGACATGCTGCCAATCCTCTTAGACCTACTAGCTCTCATCTCTACCATTCGAGCACCGGTCGACTGCCTTCGCTATCTGCCTATGCTCTTTCCCAGTCCATGACCAGGTCACACTCGAACGAGGAAGAGAGTGATTACCCACTCCATAGAGTCAAGCGGTCCCGACCTTCGTCTCCAAACTCTACGGCTCCGTCTTCCCCTACTCTGTCGCACGATTCGCTCTCTCCTACTCCAGACCACACTCCTCTTGCAACTCCTGCTCACTCGCCTCGCCTCAGACCGTTTGGCCACGACCTACAGCTACCTTCTATCCGCCACCTGTCTCTCCACCACACACCAGCTCTCGCTCCCATGGAACCTCAAACTGATGCTCCAACTCACTACGCCGCTCCGGCCGTACACAGTGGCCCATCTATCTCCGATATCATGTCTAAATCAGACGGCACCCAGCGAAAGCTACCTGTTCCTCAGGTGCCAAAAGTTGCAGTGCAAGAGATGTTGAACCCACCAAGTGGCTTCTCTTCTGGAAACTCGTCAATCGCGGGTAACGACCTAGCTGAGCGTTTCTAATCTCGATACCCTCTCCTACCCTGTCGTCTTTTGATCTTAGCCTGTGTTATCTCTTTTACAACATTGCATTTCCGGGAGCGTGCGTGCGTGGTTCTACACAAAAAAAAATTTCCATTTTTCTAGAATTGTTACGGAGTCAAAACCAAATAGATTGGACGGATACAGTTTCCTGGTGTTATTTTGATTTTTTTTTCCTTTTGTTTTACTGTTACCCTTCACATGCAATAGACTTGAAAACTTTTTTTTCCTTACCTTATTTAACCCACATTCTCCTAATCTCCAAGTGGAGCTCTCTGGCGATCAATTTTTTTTTCCTTATACTTTTTTCTCCTTTTCACACTCCCAACTCCTACATACAACAAGACAAGACCCTGTTACTACTACATCACCTGATTGTTATATTTTATTTGTATAATGTCCCATACCCCCCTCCCTTCCCTTCAACCCGACATGAGAAGAACTCAAAGATGAGATAGACAAAGATAACAGATAGCAAGCAGCTTTGCATGATACGATATAAACAGGAATAAAAAAATGAGAAAATATTTTTAAATACTTGGTTCCCCGAATATCTTTAGTTCTCATATCATCTCTGGTTCGTGATATACTACTATCTATGGCTCATAATTTACTGTAGTAGTCCGTGGTGGTAGTGACAGCTTGCAGTTGTGGCTGTAGTTTGGTTTTCGTGGCGATGGTAGTAGCGCTGATATGCCGAGGCACAACGCCCACGCCCCCCTTAGCTCAATGTACGGTACCAAAAAAATCTTTTCTCGGGCCAGAAAAAGGGTAGGGCTGGGCATTTCCACCGTGAGGTCATTATTACGTGTGACATCTTCAGGGTTTCCCCGTTCTAGAACGGGAAGGTGCATATCACGGGATGATTATTTGTATCTGATGGATACGGGGATCATATGGGGTATACATAGTAAGTATGTCATGTAGCTGATAGAGAATGGAAGAATGAGTATCTTATCATTATCAGTAGATAGATAGATAGATGGTTGGACCGTTGTAGTCAAGTCCGCCACTATCATATCATATTGCATGTGATTGCTGAAGGGAGATATGTAGATAGATAATTATTCCACCCGCGTATTCGTCTTGCGGAGTGATAGATATATCCGGGGTGTCTATGTCCATGTCTACCCCATACCCAACCCCAACCCCAACCCAGCCCAACTCCGATCCTAACCCCGGCATCTACCCCGTGGAAGCCTCGTGAATGAGAATGAGCGTAGGGCACAAGGCCAGGATAAGAAGGTGACATAATAATGATAAAACCCTTGGCTGAATCCTGCGAGGCTGAAGTAGATGTTGTCAGGAGGTGATTGTACTTTTGCTGATCGTGTGCCTTGGCCAGCATAGATACATCTGTACTCGGGGAGGTATTTTCTTGGTGCGGAGTGAGGGGGCTAGCTGGATATGCTAAATGGCAACTTATATCCTGTCTATGCTCGAGAGTGGTTTAGGAGCAGGCTGGTTCTCATGGCGGTGATTGCGGGCTACCAACATCGAACATTCATCCCCTTTTCTGTTGTGATTCGTTTCCGCTGCCCCATGTAAGTAAGGGGTATATGACTAGCCTGCTAGGCTACGTAGTCAAGGAAGAGTATTGCACGCTCAATTTTCAAAAGAGAGCTCAGGAAGAAGATATAGAATGGCAGTTGGCTTGTGTATACCTACTGGATGATATCTTTATAAAAATCAAACCACCAGACCACAGTATCCTAACAATTCGGACCTTAGCTCGATTATACTAGTTAGAAAGAAAGAAAGATTGGAGACAAAATAACTTACACCAAAATTTACTTCTTTGAAAATAAAATCCTCACCATCATTGGAGTTCCCTGGAAAGGGTTCCAATGCCACTGAACGAAGCACACTCCTCTTGTGTTTGACGGATAGCTTAAAGTATAGCTTCGCGGGTTGTGAATGTACAAGATGATTCTGATAGAGAAGTGTATGCTTAAATCGTGAACTTTCGTGCCATTGTCCAAGCACATCCTGTGAGCCATCTTTGTGTGTAACCATCACAGCAACACATCGGCTTCTTAAAGAACAAATATTGATCTCTTGGACGTCGCTCAATGTTGCCTGCGAGACATATAGGCCACGGATAGGACAGGGGGGCAATTCGGGGTGGATCGCTGGTAGGGTATCGGTATTGTACCATGGACTTTTTCCAGCATTCTCTTCGCCAGAGCAATAAACCCCAATACCTATAGAGGAGAGATTTCTCTGATCTTCCTCCTTGAGATGAAAATATAACCCTGAGATCTTCTCATGTCCTCGGACCGCAAACAGCATCCTGCTGACATCGGATGGTTGGGGGGCCGGCCCAAACCTACATGTCCTATTTTCGCTTGTTGCGATCTTGAATTCTGATCAGGTTTAAAGGAATATAGATATATAAAGGATAAGGGTTTCTTTATCATACCGTGATATAAATTGTGAAAAGAGTTCCATCTCTACGGACACGGGTTGTCCAGATATTAGTGATAACTTCTGTGGCTTTGAGCCGGAAATGAATTACATGACCCTTCTTAGAACCAATCCAAATTGTCCTGTTCCCATTCAAAGGATGTCTGAAATGTGCACCCATGCCCCTTATACCATTAAGAGTACTAAGGGCTGTGATCCCATAGAGATAACCTTTTTGTTTATCGCTGGACAAAGGTAGGTGCTGAACACGAGCCCAAGGGAGGGAGCTCACACTCTCAGCTGAAACATACTTACAATATGCTCCGACAGGGAGGGTATTGGTTAAAGATATAGGTATATCGGAATCCCATAAGAAGCGTTCCCCAAATGGCGCCGGGCCTTCCTCCATAGGGTATATGTCTAGCAATTTGAGACCCTACATTGTGTGTCAGCTCTGTACCACATCATTTGTTTTCTTCTGAGGCCTTACATCCCACCAAAACTTGACAAATGGTGTAGTTTGGTTAAAGAACCCAGCCCATGTAGAGCCGTCTGACTCTGAAGATACACCCCCGACTGATTTCACTGTGCCTTCCTGGCAATGGATCCATATGCGTATGATCCCATACCTACCCTTAATGAATCTAATTTTAGAAATTGTCGAATGAACGGAAACCTCTGTTTGTTTGTTGGAACGGTATCCACATAGCCGTTCTCCGTCATCCAAACCACAGATATACTCCTCTCCCCCTACGGCCATCACATACGCTGTTATGTGTCCATCGCAGCTAATATAGCCGGACCTTATATTCTGATAAGGTGTTATATTATCCAAAAGGTCGGCGAATCCACCGGCTGCGACTGATAATAATGACCGAACGGGACATTCAGGGACGTATGTCCAAATTATTGATATAAGTTCCGGCGGCAATTTTTTTGGAATGCATGTCAGAAGCCTGAAGAGGTCGAGCGAATCTCGATCCTTATTTTCTAATTGGTGTTCAGTGTTCAGGGTAGAAGGTGAACTCCCCAGCAGCCATGCCTGAGCACGAGATATCGTACGCCAATCTACGAGTGGGCTGGGGATACCAGCCTCAGTCCTGTATGAATGGCGAAGTGCATTCGTAAGGGCTTGAACGTGGACTAGTTGAGCCCATGGCCGAAGAAGCTTTAACAGCCTCCAGCAGCATTCATGAAAGCAACAGGGGCTGTTCCGTAAGGGCAATGGGTATATAGTAACCGAACGAGATCCATGATTGAGAGAGCGTGGAATGTCAGTCCTTATCGTGCAATCAGATGAGGTGAAGGCGACTGGGTTTGTCAATTCTATCCCCCGGTTGGAGCTCTCAAGCAGAGCTAAGGGGGGAAATTACTCTTAGAAAAATATCAACAGTCGAATAGGTAGATGGGTACGTACCGCGGAAGGAATATAGCCACTCTTCGGACTGCGACGCAGACTCCAGCGGCGGCGTGTGTTTAAGCAATATTTCTCCACAAATGACACAATTGCTAGAAACTACTAATGTATCCATACCCAAATTATTTGGGGAAACTGGCCTTGCATGGACGATGAGTCGCTTGTGAAGTGTTTCTGGGCTAGAAGAGCTGAGCCCGCAGTATCACGTGTTTGGGTACATCTTGAACAGGCCGTCGGTGGGCTGTTATAGTAAATATGATAGATATTGCTAGCATGGTTTCCGAATCTATTTGACCCTTGCTAAACAGCTAATCACCAAAGGTTCCAACCCTGTTTTATAGCCATACCATGGCATCAATATCCCAGCCCCATGGCTTCATCACCACCACTGGGTTGGAATACCGGTATCGACGGGCTCACATCGCAGACTACGTACCGGGGATGCAAAACTCCAAAGAATATGACACCATCGAATTGCTCGAGGACATCTCCAACAGAGTCATATGGCGAAACAGCGATGATGTCCATACGAATGGTACAGCGCAGCAGTGACACTTCAAACTGAAGATACATACTATTATTAATTTGTGTGTTTACTTAACCAAAGATCATCCATATTCATTATCACACTGATTGATTAGTATAACCCCCCTACCCTAATGACGCCATCCACATGCAATCTGGAGAGTTCCGACAGACAATTTTGATCAACCTCTGGTATAAAAATGATCACCAGTTTCAACGACTTGGACCTCATCACCAACACGGAGCGTAAATCCTAGATTCGATTATACGTCAGAAGAAATTCAAATCTGAAGACAAGTGAGCTGCTTGAGGGGGTACATACTCTGTGAAGCCGGAACAAGCATCATTCCTAGGCAGCCATTCTTCTTATCACCAGGATCAATGCACCGGGTGGTCTTCAACGTTTTATCAGGCTCGACAAGATGCCTTATGCCTGTGTTAGGGTCGACGTTTGGCAGACGGCACCGAATAGTACGGCACGACACATGGACATTAACGCCACTGCTAGCCTTCTCATCTTTTGTGCTGGAAGGAATTAGCCGGATAAGTTTCCAGTGGTCCTCGACAAATGCCTCGGCGCCTTCCATGACGATGTTTGGTCTAAATCGGCGCACAGACAGCTTTGGGATGGCATAGCTAGTTTTCTCCGCGATGTTGCGCACACTAGCCAAGTTCTGCATTTGGAGTGGATATTCGTCTGGGAATCCAGTGATGGGTTGAAAGCCGAGTTCTGCCTCGGTGGGTGCGTTGCCACGGACGGGTCTGTCCTGTTCGGTATCGACGCGGAAAAGGCCGATGGGTTTTGTTGATCCGAGGAAGGTGGAGAGCGATTCTGGAAGACTGTCCTTATAATGGATGCCATGTAGAGGTTTGCTGAACATCTTGATGGGTGTGCGTGGGTAGGCTGGGTCTGGAGTTGATGGGGGATGCATGGGGACATCGAATTGCTCCTCGCGCGAACATAGACCTAGTTTCATTCCGAGCTTGATGAGGGCGTTCTTCGGGACTCTAGGGTAGTTAATTCTCAGCACCCCGCCCGATTGGACTTCTTTTAATTTGGGTGAATATGTGCTTGATGACGGGTCGGGAACCCAGATTTCTGGTCGAATAAGTGTCAACAAGCTATATTTGCCATCGCGAAGAGTTCGACAGTCCCAACGTCCAGTAGCAGGCTTTCCATCTTCTTTTCCTTGGGTTTGGGCTGAAGCTGATGGTTCTATGTATTCCGCAAAGAGGAATTGTCGGTCATATGCAAGGCCTGTTTCAACAACATTTGCGACATTAAACTCGATGCCACCACAGCTTTTGATCGGGTATGCAATCAGTGCCTTGACTCGAGGTTTGGCATCTTTATTAGAGCTTCCGGAGCTATTTTTGGTTCCATGTTGGTTATAGACGTGTTCGTCATGAAGGTTGGAAGAATGGTGTAAACCCAATTTCCGACATCCCTTTGGCGCACGAACAGAGAAACGGGAGCTGAGTTCGACGTAGACGAGGATTATAACAGGTATAGCGGCAATGCAGTAGTTAAGAGCGAAAGCCATAAGAGGAGAAAGCTCAAAGGCCGGAATGAGGCTTTCGAAGAAAGACATTGTTTCTGGTTTTTTTCTGGTCCTACGAGGTGCTTGGAATGAGGACGTTCTCTTTCATGCAGCAAGTTTTCTCAGCTAATATATTGGTTATGCAGTGTTCAGCTATTCTTCTTTCAGCCGTGGATCCGCAAAAGATGATGGCTGGTCCCGGCAATTCACCTAAAGCACCTCATAGAAGCAAATAGGATGAGAATGAACAAAGTGTAAAGGTGATGATGGATGATGTTCGTCTGATATTTATTCAGTGACACATGGAAAGCTGCACAAACTCTATCTTGCCTTAGCGTCGGCAATTAATAATTTCGCGAAAAGGCGTCAAATCAGCTCTGAGGATCGAAGTGGAACTTTATGCTCCGTACGCCTTTCTTTGCAAGAATTGAAGACAAGAGCTTCTAGGCCTGTAAACTCGCAGCCTAGAGGAGATCACTGATGGGTGCTAGAATTCCGCGGAGAGCTCAGCCGTTCGTGGAGTTTGAAACAAGCTGGATTAAGGCAGAACTCTGCTGGAGAGGATGACCGAGGCGCCGAAGATCCCGAATGGCTGTGGAATCCACAGTGTAGTTCGTGATGCTGACACTTTGCTCTGAGGACGGTGCAGGCTTTTCTAATGCTCAGCTGTAGCCTGTTCCTCCACTCATATTTTATAGCTCATGTTGGACTCCAGACACAGCACTCGCAGCTATGAATGCGGCGTATTCCCATGCAGCCCATGGCTTGGCGTAGTGAGGATCATCATCATCCATGCAGTTTTTCGTGTTTGACATTTCAACGCGCTTTTTTCTGGTTGCTTTGCCTGTTGCATCGGTCTTGCTCGTCTCCAGATGAGTGGGAGGGCAGGTTCCCTTCAACAATTTTATTCTTTTCGCATTGTGACTAGCACTGTGAAACATGATGATAGATAAAAGGGCCGGTTTTGGTTGCTGGAGAGGGTGTAGATCCTGGGATTCTTAAAAGCAACAGGCCATGCCTTTGATGCTACATGTGCCCACAGGTTGTTCACTGTCTGCTTGCTCAGAAGGGTCAGAAGTGAATTGGGCATTTAGCTTCTGGAAGTTATAGAAGCTAGACGTATTGGGATGAACGTCGGATGTCAGATGGTTGCATGATCACAGCTAATTGATTGTGGATAACTAAATGTAATATCAACAATTGTAAGATTCTATAACTATCTATTCACACCAACAAGAAGGTATTTATGGTGGTAAAGGTATAGACTCAATATCAGCATCAAACGCGTCTGAATGTCGCGACTTGGTGGAGTTCTTGGCAAAAGCTTCGCCTGGGCAAAATCGACATCCATCAAACATCAAACATCTGCATCAAACCATCATTAACACTGTTCAAAATGCTACCAGTATAAATTCGACCTACATCCAAGAAGGATGTCTTCACATAGGCTCGCTCGCATGATCTCGACCTTGCCGCTTACCCAACAGAGCCATCCCATAAGCAATGACCGAAGACATTGCAAACTTCTCAAGCCCTAGCTTATGTATGTTTATCAAGGATCCCAAAGCCTGTATCAGGCAATTTGAGTAGCTGATACAAGAAATACCCATTTATAAAGCCCAATTACATACCCCAGGCCGACCCAGAAACGTGCCGGTGTTCTCTTCCCTGCCTCAAACCACACTGGGCCCGATATCAACTGGTCTTGAGCGTCTGGATAAAGCATTAGTGCCGCAGCCATCACCAATACCACTGTCAAGTGCGCTGAGGGCTTCATCACAGCTAGCTCCGACTTCGTCACCGTCTAATCAGCCGAGATGGAGCCAACTAGGTACGCCTTCCCTTCTCAACGCTGGAGGAAGCGGAGCGACGAGACTTTCTGCGGGAATCAGAAGACGAGAAGTCACTGATATCGTTGGACCGAAGGGAGTTGGGAAGACGTCTTTGGTGTAAGTTTGTTCGGGTTCAACGTATCATGTTTCACTATTCAGATAGCCTACTTACTTGATTATTAGTATGTCTGTGGCCGCCAACGTTCTTGTGTCAGGACAATCGGTTATTTGGATTGGTGAGATTTCAATCTATTCATACGTGGTCTGTCCTCGGTATACTAAAACTAGACGAAAATGTCAATAGACACCGCCGGTCCTATTTGTTCTACCCGTTTGGAAACGATGGCCCGGCGACGGCAGAATACATTACCAAACTATAGGGATGATGATGTATTGAAAAACCTACTACATTTCCAGCCTACGTCCATCGCACATCTAATGGCTTTACTCTCACACCCACCTCCTGGTTTCCCACCAAAAAATACGGGCTTGATAGTCCTAGACTCAATCTCGTGTCTTTTCGGTGCTGAATTTCGCCCCAGGATGCCGGATCCCGTTACTGGCATTACATACAGTAGCACCCCGAATGGAAATAGAAGAGACAAATCCAACCCTACTAGGGTAGAAGATCGGGATTCCAAACTACGATGGAAAGTCATTGGCGAGATAGCCAGTAGTCTGAAGAGACTTGCTGTACTTTCTGAGTGTGCCGCTATCACTGTCAATGAGATGGTGACTCGATTTAGACCGCCCCTTCCCCCCGTGCTGCATGAGGCTGTTTCGGGTTTTACGTGGGATGCGGGGGTTGCCACACGTATTCTGATATATTGGCGATGGCTCCCTGCGAGCGTGTGGGAGGAGTTGAGAATGAAGCGTGTCCGGATTGCAGAAGTTGTCAAGGCAGCGGGGACAGCTTGTGCGGACAGAAAGTCGTATAGGATTGTTCCATTTGTTATTAATGATGTGAGTTTGGCTGGGGAAGGAATTCGTCGAGCCTAAGCGGAACTAACGTGTTTTAGAGGGGAATATCTGAATTTACACATGTACATGTCCGGCTTCATTCGGATCGAGGAACTCCTGGACATCAGATGATAAAGAAACGGAAGATAGACGAATCAACTACCGACCAAGTTGGAATTAGGCAGAGAGTTGAGCCGCAAAGTGAAGCCGCGGCTGAACAGAGCTATGATGAATGGCCGGACGTGGATGCTGAAATCGTAGCTGGCATTCTATCAGAGGGAACATTAAGTGATTCCGATGAGGGTGTGGAGGGAGATGATGGTATTGGTGATGAAGATAAAGACAATGAGGTTGATGTGGAAGTGGCTGATAGTGAAGCCGATGACGACGAGGATTTCCAGAGCCTTCTAGAGGAGGTAGAGCTCGACTGATAGCCTTGTCCCAACAGAACCTACTGCCAATGTGTTCGACCCAGCGATGAGATGTCTGATTCATTCGGTTAGTTCTCTGCTAGGCAACTCCTTTCTCTTCCAGCAGTTCCATATACATCCCACCCATATGGAGGGTGCATATCTAGATACATGTGAATAGATATGCCAGGGATGCATGGCTAGATACAGTGCTAGAAGCAGCATCCATTGGCAGCTGGTCGTCTGGTCTTCTCGCCACGTAATAGCCTAGGCAGATAGGAGACTCATGCACGGCCACAAGCACTGAAACCAGATACATTCTTATCACTTATCACAACCATGCTGACACAGTAAGCTGCTTCAGGCGGCGGGGTTTTGCCGCGCCGGCAAAAATTCGATCTTTACCTCGGTGAAAGGGAGGCGTGTCGTATTCGTTTCTGCGCGGCGTGTGGCGGACGTGGAGAAGGCGGTGTAACAGGGCTGATACACCGCAGTGGACCTGGGGAGTTGTTGATACTCCAGATGTGTTGGTATCTTGGTCATCATAGAGAACACATACACAGTAGTGAGATGCAGCTGTCTCCGTACTACTATGTACTACTATGTCCTACTCTGATCCGCTCTCTCCAGCAGAACTACAGAAGACTCGACGGTAGGAGGCGGGAAGGCAAAAAGGCGATGGTGCAAAATGGATTTTGATGCATGCAGAAAACGCTTGGGCCAATGGGAGGTGTCTGAGTCAGCGCCAAGACGAGAACAGGTTTTTTTTGTTGGGGCGCCATGTTTTGGAGATCGGTCAACCGGCCACCACAAAGAAATGGAACAAGAAAGGAGAGAAAACGAGAAGCTGGAGATAGTCTCTAAGAGACAAAGACCATGATACCTTTGTGAGGCTTTTTGATCTGCTTACTGCTGTACCTGTATATCTATATGCCTCTATACCCATTTCTCTCACTGACTCCTGCTCTTGACTGTCAAGAACTCTGGAATTGTTGGGGAAAAGAAGAGTGGAGGCTGAAAAGCTTAGCCTTCTTGGCGTGTTATGCGTACTGTCATGAGTAGAATACACTCATATAAATAAAATACCACACATATAAAATCTCTGTAAAACAAATACACAAACGGTCAAAGCAGACCCCTGCAAGGGCAAGCCAGGAACCTAAAGCTTATGCGCCCCAACAACTTCGAACGCGTCGGGAGGTACCTCCAAATTGGCGGTGGCAACCATACAATGTGGAAGTACCCCCCCAAGGATACGATCATGCCACTTTTCCATTGGCCGATATGCAGTTTTTGTTTTAGTCAAAAAAGGCCTGGAGCGGAAAGAAAACTAGCAGAGAAAAAAAAAAGGATCGAGGAATTTCCGGTTCGGTATAAAACTTGAACTTCTTCCCACTTTCTTTTCCCCTTCTTCACTTGGAATTTTATGATGACCTGAGAGAACTTCATTTCTCCTTCTTCCCTCTCTCTCACCATCACCTACATCTCACCTCTATCTCCTAGAAGCACATTCTACCTAAGTTCTCTGCTGTCCTGAGTTCTTGAAGATGGCTTCTCAAGAGCCTGTGGCTGCTGTGCCAGAGAGCCAGCGTGCTGCCTCTGACCCTAAAAAGGTC
Organism: Arthroderma sp. MBC 290; assembly: GCA_030411455.1. Lineage (NCBI taxonomy): Eukaryota > Fungi > Ascomycota > Eurotiomycetes > Onygenales > Arthrodermataceae > Arthroderma > Arthroderma sp. MBC 290. Next base: position 154,298 of record JAPERC010000071.1, on the reverse strand, counting down.
CATATCACAGACACAAAGATCACCCTAGGAAACTGGTATAAGCATGTCAACTGGCTTAATGTCACTTTCATCATCGGTGTTCCCCTATATGGCTGCATCCAATCCCTATGGGTTCCTCTTCAGCTCAAGACTGCCATCTGGGCTGTCCTATACTATTACATGACTGGCATTGGTATCACAGCTGGTACGTTAACAACAAGTATCTTCTTCTGCTCACGAATCATCTGCTGACAGCTTTTAGGGTACCATCGTCTATGGGCTCACTCCTCTTACTCTGCTTCTCTCCCTCTCCGAATCTATCTCGCTGCCGTTGGAGGTGGTGCCGTTGAAGGCTCCATCAGGTGGTGGGCTCGTGACCACCGTGCCCATCACAGATACACCGACACCGACAAGGACCCCTACTCCGTCCGCAAAGGCCTCTTGTACTCCCACATTGGCTGGATGGTCATGAAGCAAAACCCAAAGCGTATCGGCCGAACTGATATCACCGACTTGAACGAGGACCCCGTCGTCGTATGGCAACACCGCAACTTCTTAAAGGTCGTCATCTTCATGGGTGTCATCTTCCCAATGCTTGTTAGTGGACTTGGCTGGAACGACTGGATGGGTGGATTCATCTATGCTGGAATCCTGCGAATCTTCTTCGTTCAACAGGCTACCTTCTGCGTCAACTCTCTCGCTCACTACATTGGTGAACAGCCATTTGACGACCGCAACTCTCCTCGTGACCACGTCCTCACTGCACTCGTCACCATGGGTGAGGGATACCACAACTTCCACCACGAGTTCCCATCTGACTACCGCAATGCCATTGAATGGCATCAATATGACCCAACCAAGTGGATCATCTGGACCTGGAAGCAGCTCGGTCTCGCCTATGACTTGAAGCAGTTCCGTTCCAACGAGATCGAAAAGGGCCGAATTCAACAGCTCCAGAAGAAGATTGACCAAAAGCGTGCCAAACTAGACTGGGGTATTCCACTTGACCAACTTCCCGTCATGGAGTGGGATGACTATGTTGAGCAAGCAAAGAACGGACGAGGCTTGGTGGCCGTTGCCGGAGTTGTTCACGACGTGACCGACTTCATCAAGGACCATCCCGGTGGCAAGGCCATGATCAACGCTGGCATCGGAAAGGATGCCACTGCCATGTTCAACGGTGGTGTCTACAACCACTCCAACGCCGCCCACAACCTTCTCTCCACCATGCGAGTCGGCGTCATCCGAGGCGGCTGCGAGGTCGAGATCTGGAAGCGAGCCCAACAAGAAAACAAAGATGTTGGATTCGTTCGTGACGCATCCGGACAGCGAATTGTCCGTGCCGGCGACCAGGTCACCAAGATTCCCGAACCCATCCCATCTGCTGGGGCTGCCTAGACGGAACAGCCTCCATGATCTTTACGATGGTTTTTTCTCTTCACTTTCTATCCCTTTGAATACTTGTAATGATGACAAGATACTACTATCTTCAACACCTTAACTTCTCCATCCCCCCTCTCTCACTCACTCTCTCCCTCCCAACATTGTCCACCATATCTCTTGACAGATACAAGGAATGGGGACACCCATAATATCTCACAACCCCCTTCCTCCTCTTTTTCTCCCTTCACTTTTGCAAAATATAAAAAAATGTCCTGTCGGTGCGGTGCGTTTGCTCCTCAACTCCTTTGGTGTGTATGATGTATATTTTCTCTTCTCGGCGGGTTTGGAGTTTTTGGGCAAACGGGTAAACAGGACAGGTCCTCGAGTTTTTCACGCTGTGTAAATTCTCTTCTTTTTTTCATTTCTTATTGTTTATCGTCTTATGGATCAATGAAAGAACAGCCGTATCAATGTTATGATATTATTATTTAGACATTTTGAATTTATCGTTGGATCATTCATTATTAAGACTATTTTTATTCTGTATTTCACCACTTACGTGGACACCAGTGAAATTTGTTATGCTGGCTCGTAACTGTTCGTCGTGGGGGTCACCTGATTGGACGAGTGCAAGGAACAAAAAATGACCCCAAAACAAGGTTCTCTTTCTTGAGTACGTAGTAATTAGTAGGATCTTAGCAAGGTAATTGATGGAATAAGTCTTCAGAATTAATAACCGCTACACGGTGAATATTCTCCAGTCATCAGGTTAAACAAATAGTAGCCACCAGAGTATGAACTGCCTCAAAGGTAGCATTTTAAAGCTACAGAGCTCATAATTAATAGCTTCAATCTTTCCTGTGCATTTTGGAGCCTAGCCTAGCCCTTACATTCCGAAATCAAATCTTGACTGATTAGGCATTTTTATCTGAATCTCTCTTGTTACCATGCTCTTTTTCTTCTTTTTCCCCCTTTTCCCCTTTTTCCCCCTTTTCCCCTTGATCCCCCTCTTAGCGGTCGAAAGTATAGTTGTGCTATAGGAAGGTTGTGCGCCATCAACTGGCTCGGCCTCTGGTGCAGGCGCCTCCAGGAGCTCCTCAGCTCCACTAAGTACTTCTGAAGGGTTTGACCATCCCATACTGTCGCCATTGATAGAAGAGCCGGGACCAGAGCCAAAGGACAGGGTCTCATGGGCTCCTTTGGGTGTTAGTCTTATTGATAACTCTCCTCAGATGCAAGGCTCACCTGGCTTCCTAGGGTGGTTCTGCAATCGACTCAAATTCCGCAAACCTGTTTCCAAGACTTGGAGTCTTCCAGTTGAGCGTACCCGTTCAGCGACCGATTCTTCACTTTCACCTGCAATCCTCTTCGCGATATCGTCTGTCAGGGAAAAAACGGTTTCAGGGGTGAAAAGGGTGGGCAATTGCTCAATGAGACACTTCTCAATAGCAAGGACGCTGATGTCATCCACCACTTTCTTGAGAGCAACCTTGTGATTGTTAGCCTATGACTGCCCTATTGGCTGGTACTTTTAAGAGGAGGGGCCTAGAACTACCTTGTAATATGCCTCCATCATGTCAGTTGCCGCGTACGCTGCGTAGCGGTCCATATCTGCTTCCGTGCTTTCAACAAGCCGGGATAACAAGCTATGGATATTGACATTAATGTACATTGTTTCCTTGGCATGTTGCACCCCAAAAAATGTTTTTAGGACCTGTTCCAGCCGCCGCTTGCGACGCTCGGCCTGAGCTTTCTGAACATTTTCCGTCAAATAGTGATTGTACGTGATTGGGTGTCCCGACTTGTGTGGTTTCAGAATCTCTACAATCTTGTTCTGAAGAGATTTTTCGAGCTCATAGAACCTTGGAAGAATAATCTCACGCCGAATAGCGTCTGCGGTCTCCTCGTCGGTGGCATAACCCAGCGCGGAATTGACAGTGAAGCAGGAAGCATCGAGAATATCACCGGTAAACCGATCCACAAGGCTCTTCCAAGGCTCGCACTGTTCCTTGAACAACTCTCCTACAATAAGAGGGTTATACGTTCCTGGTAGCTCACACCCGCGGTTTCTGACCATCAGCCCCTGGACCTTCTCGGCATAAGTTGCACGGCAGACCCTTTTTGGGGAAAATGGGAGTGAAGACTCATCCGTATCTTCCTCGACAATGCTAACCAAATGACCTTTCTTTCTCATCTCATCTGCAAAGGAAAGGAGGGTGTTCTGTACAACAGCTCTCAAGCGCTTCTTGGATCCCTCCTTGGTATAGGCGCTCCCGAAAAATGGCTCATCGTACATGCCTGCCACAGCGGCCTTGATTTGGGTGTGAAAGGAGTGGCTCACTTGCAAAAGATACTGGCGTTGCTCCTGCAACGTTGTACGTGAGGCACCCAGCTTCTCCAATGTGGATTTACAATCGCTAATACCTTTCTCAACGTCCGCAAGCACATCTGGAAGCTGTGTCAGGATCTGATCTCGCAGGATATGGCTCAATCTGGGTCTTAGAGCGGCAATTTCAGCATGAATAGGATTTAAGGAAGTTCAAATGCCCTTGGAGAAAAACTCGGACTCCATTTTGTCTCGTTCCGCGGTGGAGACATTTCTCGATGAGAAATCCCTGTTGCGTACAATATGTCATCCAAGCCGGAATTTCACGTTCTTGTTCTGTGCGAGCTCCAGGTAGGCTTGTTCGCTCTTAGATCCTTGATCTAGGGTGTCGGGTTTGGTTATTAACTCTAGGGTGCGTATTTTATCAGGATCAAGCCGCCGTGCATGCTTGGTGACACTTTGAAGTGCGAAGTCACTCTTTGCCGAAACAACCGCGAGGATAATGCTACGAGGACTTTTCATGTAAGAAAGAACAAGGGATTTAATTATTTGTGCATTCTCCTCAGATTGGTCGCGGTTTCTCGTCTCAAAGAGATCAGGCAGATCGACCATTGTCAAGTGCGGTTGTTGTGGGCCAGAAAGCTCCACTCTCAAGACATCGGTGCTGAATACTTTCCCAGTACCAGGGGTGGAAAGGCCCATAGTAGTTTTGGCATCTTCGACTACTTGGTCCAGGCTGGTATTGTCTGTTGAGATGGAGGGGCTGAACTGTTGCAGTTTCTCTTTCTTCTCTTCAGTACGGTCAGCGCCTGGTGCAATCGAGATTTTGATAGCGGTCGATGAGTTTCGACGAAGGATAAGTTCTGTGGCAAATCTCGTGCAGAGATTATCCTTTGTTGGGAATGACAGGTCACTGATGGCCTCAAGAACGGAACTTTTGCCTGCGGATTGGTCGCCACAAACAATGATCTGTGGTAGGTCAACATATCGACTGATTTCCTGAGATCGCAACTTGTCGACAATATCGAGTAAGTCACGATGCTCCTTCGACTGCAGTTGTACATTTGCGGTGTCGGACAAGTGCGGCACATTGGGGTCGTCGGGCGCCATGATTGTCATTGTTGCGTCAAACAATAATATGGAATAGATAGTTCACGGAAGCTGGGACGCTATATAGCAGTTTCTTCAGCTGATACCAATGCAATCGAGGACCCCTTGACATCACAGGCAGCCTTTAAAGGGAGAACGGAACACTAGCACAGAGAAGCGCATTTGCCTTATCCCTCGTACAAAAAACCTGCAGCCGATTCTCAGGAGCCAGTCATTTCCTGCCACAACTTACCTGCGCGATTGACTGGTTCTGATTCTGCGGCGCTTGGTATGCAGGTCTCTCAGCTTGTTTTAATGTTGTTCTGGGCCCTGCGCTGGCTGGGTAAGAACCAGGCGATTTCCATGTCACCAAGCCTTTGTAACTATTTGTGACCCAATTTGGCAGTTCAGCAATCACATTACTATTTAATGCAGTAGCCATATATGAACTAGCATGATTATTGGCGCCTTGCTAGTGAAGCAAGCTGATGGACGGTTTTGCTTCACGCTGGACCGAACTGAACCGGACCGCTCATAATGTTACAAGGTCACGATTCTGGCTCTGTGACAGGCTGGCCTTCTGGATTTTAGTATCGTCCAATGCTTCACCACCCGAGAATGGCACGTGAGGATTTACGATCAGTTTAAAAAGTCAACAAAATAGTCTATGCACTGAAGAAAGACGAAACCGTGAGACTAGATAAGATTATTGAAGTGATTAATGTGAATGGCGAGTAGCAACCATATAATTGACTACATACTAATTTTATATAGAAATCATCAAATCGCTAGCCTAGGAACCAATGGGCTTACCAGTCTAGGGCTCTACAAATCTAGGAAACTATCAGCCTGCGTGGCTGCCAGGCTAGAAGCCTACTAATCTAGGAGCCTACTGATCTGCCAATTTAAATCTTTGTTTACTCGTTATCTTAGCTGGGTGTTGAAACACCTCCCCCATAGGGTACAGACCCACCTAGTTCTACCTACGTAGTAATTATAAAGAGATCAGACTCAGAAACAAAAACATTATTATTTACATTATATTTCTAAGAATACAGATAAATCGTAAAGAAAAAGTGATAACAAAATTTGCCTGAAACGATAAAAAGAACATAAGAGAAAAAAACATACAACAGGACTCCTGGTCGCTAATTATCAATGTTTGGAAAAATGATAGACTGATCATATATCATAGCGGAAAGCATGGCACCGTTTCAACTCCAAGCCGAATGAGCCCCATCACATTCACGATACGGCGGCGATATTATTGTCGATGAAGCGATCTGCCTCTCTCTTCAGCATCAAGATACAACTCGCCACGCAGAAAGCCTCTACCGCATCAGCGCCGGCATGCTTCTCATCCTCCCACGTACGCAGATCCATCACCAAGCGACCACCATTACCGCCAGAGTACCTAGCTGAGCCGGGGGTGCGGAATTGGTCGTTTCGAACGAGCTGGGCGACTTTGATGGGGCTCTTAGCCTTTGTGCCGTTCGCGCACTCCAGAACAAGCAGTGAATCTGCGTTACAAGATTTTCTTTCTTCCCGACTACCGTAGCGCCACTCGAATTTGCCCAGTGACGTGTCGAAAACCTGCGCACGGCTAACCATCGACCGGCTTTGGACATCGATCATTTCTCCAGACAAGTTATCGTCGCCTATGGCCTGCTCAACTGAAATTCCGGCATCGCGGGGTAGAATGCGCATTCTGGGGTGTCTTCCAGGGCCCCATCGATAGATGGTTGAAATGAGAGTATTCTGTGGGTCGGATGAGCGTACTAGCCCGCACGAGTTGGAACTGGCTTTTAGGCGGATAGAGGTGTACTTTTCCTGTATCAGTGCTCCGGATTCCACGCTGTAAACGGAAATATTCTCGAGCGTGCGGCCGCTGAGTGCCTGGTTGGTGTTGTATCCAATGGCTTCTACCTGAAGCTCCCTTGTGGCGAGAAAGCCGTCGGGGAAGGAGGATTGGCTGCTGGCGTAGTTGGAGGCAACAGCCTCATTGTAATCGGGGGGAGACTGGGACGTCCAGTCACCTATTGACTTGGAAGGATTCACCCTTGACTTTCGTGAACATGTAAATATACCCATTGTGCTTGGTTCTTGGAGTTTGGGATTTGGTCGTTTGAATATTTAAGTGTAATGGAATAGAGCTTGATAAAATAACAAGTCTGACTTTTGATGGAGTGCCATTTCAATTTGGGGATTCCCTTTCCTGATATATATACACAGATGTATGTGTTCATACGCGTATTATGCGACACAAGTTTAGAGCATGTTGAGGGATCTGCTGCGCCATGCAATGACGGTGATCATTGATTGGGTTCACAGTAACGCGATACGCGGAAAGGCAGCCAATCATGTCTTGCATGCGCTATTATTTTAGTGAAGTTGGCTGAGGATCTCCTGCTGCGGACTGTCAGGGCTGAGCCACTTGTCTAAAAGCCACTGCTGTCACATTTTCTAACCGGGAATCATCTGGCGCTCAGTGGATCTGCGGCTGTTGTCGCCGATCGAGGCAATGCTGTGTTAGCATCTGGCTCGCAGACGCTCAGCAGGAAGATTGGTCTTTTGTAGTCAGGGTTTGGGGTTGCAAAAGGTTTTGGGACTGCGAGTAAACACCAGGATTGGCACGCAGACACAATCTGTGAACAGAGAGATGATAGCAGGTTGCCAGACCCGCAAGATCGAGCACTGTTGAAACTGTTTGGGTTGCTAGGGATCCTTCCGGCCTTCCAAAGTCTCAGTGATATTTCTATTTGATTATATTTGCTTGTAGTTGCTTTAGTTATGTAGTAGGCAGACATGAAATAAGTATAAGCAGCAAATGATGACTAAGCCCTAAGCACTCCTCGCTCAAGGTGTCCTTTGATCTGCGAGATTGATATAAGTCTTCATTAATTAACAATTAATATCTAATATACCGAATTCTTTGCTGAATTCCCAGATATCCTATATACTCCTCCTACCATTGCCATCTATATATCGCCGTTGTCCCAGCTGTCCAGTTGCTACATCACCACCGACATCAAGAGGAACAACAGAACCACCACCACAAACCAACGCAAACCCCCCACCCCGTGATCTCATCCTGGCGCGCATATCCCTCTCCCACCTTCGCGTCAGTCTCTCCTTCCTCTTCCTCTCCTTCTTCCTCTTCTTCGGAATAGTCCTCATCCTGGCGCGACCACTCACCCTCTCGCCTCGACGGCTTCTACCTCTTCTGAGCTTTGCTCGACCTTCGCCAGCTGCATCGGCCATTCCAACAAGCCCATTCCTACACCCACTCTACCCTACTTCGATAACATCCGCATCCAAACCCCTCACCACCGCCGCAATGGCTCCATCCAACCTGCGAAAGCCACCACAGGCCCCGCCCTTGTTCACAGGCACGCCCACCTCAGTGGTAGCCGATACCAAGCGCCTGATAGAAAACTCGCGCAAGCTCCAGGATGAAATCGCCGCCAGCGTGAGTGGGGAGATCGCCTCGTTTGAAAAGGTGCTTCTCCCGCTCGCGCAGGATGAGAACAAGATGGCTCTTGAGTCGCATATCTTGGGATTCTACCAGTCTGTTTCGACTGATGCGAGCTTGCGCAATGCCTCGACTGAGGCGGAGAGTCTGATGGATGACTTCGCTATCGAGTCTGCTATGCGTGAGGATCTGTTTAAGCTGGTTAACGCTGTGGTTAAGAAGGGGGAGAAGTTGGATGGGGAGTCGGCTAAACTGTTGGAGAGGGAACATAAGGATTATATCCGGAATGGACTCGGGTTGCCTGCTGGGCCGAAGCGGGATCGGTTCAAGGAGATTAAGAAGCGGTTGAGCCAGATTAGCATTGAGTTTCAGAAGAATCTGAACGAGGAGAACGGTGGGATTTGGTTCACGAAGGAAGAGCTGAGTGGGGTTCCGGAAGATGTGCTTTCGGGGTTGAAGGATGGGGAAGGCGAGAATGAGGGGAAGAAGAGGTTGAGCTTCAAGTATCCGGATCTCTTCCCTACGTTGAAATATGCTACGAATGCCGAGACGAGGAAGAAGGTGCTAATTGCGAATGAGAATAAGTGTAATGAGAACATCCCCCTGTTTAAGGAGGCGGTTGTTCTGAGGGATGAGGCAGCGAGGCTGTTGGGATATCCTGATCATGCTACCTTTAGGATTGAGGATAAGATGGCCAAGACTCCCGAGACGGTTAATACTTTCTTGGGCGATTTGCGTTCTCGATTGAAGAATGGTGGAACGGAGGAGCTCAAGACACTCAAGGCCATGAAGGAGGCGGACCTCAAGTCTCGAAACCCCAGCCAGGAATCCGATGGGCATTATTTCTTGTGGGATCACCGGTTCTATGACCGTATGATGCTGGAGAAGGATTACCAGTTGGATCATCAGCAGATTGCCGAGTATTTCCCTCTCCAGGTTGCTATCCGGGGAATGTTGGAGATCTTTGAAGAGATCTTCGGCCTGGTCTTTGTTGAGATTGAAGGGGAGGAGAGAGCGAAGATCTCCGAGTCTGGAAAGGGCTCGGATATTGTTTGGCATGAGGATGTCAAGGTTTTCAGTGTCTGGGATGATGAGGGTGAAGGAAACGGGTTTGTCGGATACCTTTATCTCGACTTGTTCCCAAGAGAGGGCAAATACGGCCATGCCGCCAACTTCAATCTTCAACCAGTAAGTTCGGCGTTAGGTCCTTATTCGGTTCTAACACTAACAAAAGTATAGGGCTTTATCAACGAGAAGGGAGAGCGTCGCTACCCAGCTACTGCATTGGTGTGCAACTTCTCCAAGCCCACAGCAAAGAAACCAAGTCTCCTCAAACACGACGAAGTAGTCACCCTCTTCCACGAACTAGGTCACGGAATCCACGACCTCGTCGCAAAGACCACGTACTCCCGCTTCCACGGCACCAACACCGTCCGTGACTTCGTCGAAGCGCCCAGCCAAATGCTCGAGAACTGGTGCTGGACCCCATCTCAGCTCAAATCGCTAAGCAAGCACTACTCCACCCTCTCCCCAGAGTACTTGGCTGCCTGGAAGGAAAGCGCCGGCGACAAGCCACAGCCCAGCGAGCAGATTTCAGATGAATTGATCAACAACTTGATCCGGACCAAACATGTCAATGATGCGTTGTTTAACCTGCGCCAATTGCATTTCGGCATCTTCGATATGACCGTTCATCAGCCCGCTGACCATGAGGCGATTAAGAATCTTGACATCTCGACCACTTATAACCAGCTCCGCAAGGACATTGCCTCTCTCGACGGACCGGAGGCGCTCGGTCAGGGATACAACTGGGGTCATGGACAGGCTACCTTTGGTCATCTTATTGGAGGATATGATGCCGGATACTACGGCTATCTAAGGTATCTCCCCCCAAATCTCCCACCGTGTTTTACAATATCTAATATTTTTCTATAGCTCCCAAGTCTACTCCACCGACATGTTCTACACCGTCTTCAAAGCCGATCCAATGAACAAGAAAGAAGGCCGTCGATACCGCCACTCCGTCTTGGAGAAGGGAGGAAGCCAAGATGAGATGAAGACCTTGAAAGACTTCTTGGGCCGCGAGCCCAAGACTGACGCTTTTTACGAAGAGCTTGGCTTCTAGGTCCTGAATGCGTTTCTGCTAGCCCTAAGCATACCTTAGGTTTTATTGAGCTATTCTATTAGGGGTATATATCTTAAGAATACTAAACATGAATTCCCTCAATATCATTTATCATTCGTAACGTATTTCACCAGTTCGGCACGTGACCAACCGTTATCGATAACACCACATCTAGCATCTCAAATCGCGAAGCTCATCGCAAATCAATCCTCGCGTTATTCCTTGAGATAAAAACAAATAATTACCAGACAGAAGCAAATTGAGAACTATCACACCCAAACTACCTACCACAATGGCGTCTCCAGCCGCGCAAACCCCCAACCCTAATCCCAACCCGAACTCCAATCCCGATTCCACCGCGACACCAATCGAGCCAACAGACATCAGCACCACGACGCAATCCATATTACAAGGCCAAATAGAACAGGCTCGCCACCGCGTACCGATCCGGACATACCACTGCAGCTTCTGCAACCATCTCCTCATCGCCACGACGCACGATATATCTTCTCTCCCGCGCAGGAAGGCGCCCGCACTAGATAATGCGATTATCCTCCCTTTGCCGGAGCAAGAGGAGGAGGAGGAAGAAGAGGAGGGAGGGGAGGGAATAGAAGCGGATAATGATAATAATAATAATAATAATGAGAATGATGGGGGAAATAAACGTAATAAACCTGCGAAATCAAAACACTACACCATCCTCCTCTCGACGACTTCCCCGGATCGAAAACCAATTATCCTCCGCCGCTCGGACGGGTTTGAAAAAAGGCTTCTTGTCAGGTGTGGGCGGTGTAAGGTCGTTTTAGGATATGTGTTGGATGAGGTACATTTCGGAAAGGGAGCACAGGCGCAGGCGCAGACGCAGGGAGACATAGTTGGGGAGGCAGGCAATTCGGCGCCGGGGGTTATATATATTCTCCCCGGCGCGGTTACAGAGACGGCGGATCTGGAGAGGGAGGTTCAGGTTGAGAAGGAGGAGTGGAGTGGGTGGGAGGAGTTGGGGAGGGCGTGATGTATAATTATTGATTGATACCATTTAAGATAAACAGGGAGTTGTTTATATCTTGTACAGCGGTTGATTGGAAGTGAATATCATGTTCCGGGTTTAAATATTTTTGTATAAAGTACATATCCATAGTAGTAGCACCAGTACTGAAGTAGCCCAGATCCAGAGACACCGATCACCGCCTTTCTCCGTCTTGAAATAGAACAAAGAGCCTTGTTGATGCTGATATGGTATGTATGTGATGTGGGTATGAGGGGGATATTCCTGTCTGCGATTCCCATTGCCCGACAACTATATATTTATTGTTCAAACGGGCCATGTGTGCGATAGGCCGGACGCAGGTCATCGAAGATCAAAGGAAGAGAGGTATGATTCATCGACAAGCGGATTACAAAAATGAGTATCGTATTCGTGGGCGCATAAAATTGAAACCGAAGGGAAAAGAAAGAAGAACTCGTGGGTATTTAGTTTGCAAGGATAGTGCGGACCAATTCTGCAGATTCAATGTCAGTGGCGAATCTAACAGGCGGGATATCTAACAGGTGTAAGACGGGGGATGCATACCGGTGTAGTTGATTTCGCCAGAGCTGGTATCAACGGCTTTGAGAAGTTCATCAACCTCTTCGTCGCTCATCTTTTCACCGAGATTCGTAAGGACTGGACAAGTGGTTAGTACTGCATCTCACTAGGCTGCACGCGCTGATGGAACGTGCTATCTCACTGTATCGCAGCTGTCCCACGCCGATATATCCGGTCATATCCTTATCAAAAACCTGGAACCCACGGCAATAATCTTCTGGTTCGCCGGGGTCGCGGAAGCCGCCTGGGCGGTTGAGGACTTTGGAGAATGAATCGAAGTCGACTGTCAAAAGAAACAAGTTGTTAGAATTAGTTCTATTCCTAAAATGGGACAAATGAAGTGTATATTGTATATCACTTACAATCGCCGCCGATTCCCTTCTCGAGCTCCTTGATCTCAGCAAGGGTGGGATTCTGACCACATGCGCGAAGCAAATCACCTAGCGACTCGAGCGAGACACGACCGGTTCCACGCTTGTCGAAGAGGGAGAAAGCCTCCTTGTAGTTTGTAGATGCCTGTTCATCATGATCATCCTCATGGTTAGCCTGAGCTGTTTCGTTTTGTTTCTTAGGAGTGCCCATGATCTGCGCCTCGCTTTTGTGTCACGGATGAAGGCGAATTGCGCGGGGTCACTTCCGCCTGAACAGAACAGAAGGGTTGCAAAGAACCACAAACAAAGACGGTATCAAAGAAATGAAGAGGAGAAGAAGAAGTAGAAGCAGAAGAAGAGGATCAAGGCAGCATGAAAGATCGTGATGAGATTGTTCTGCAGCTTTGCCTGGTCTTCATGCAGCTTTTCCTTGCCGAGGAGAGGAAAAACAGGATGGTTTTGGAACTTACCATGTTTTCTTTTGAGGTTATTTAAAGCTTCAAACGACGACAAAAACAAAGTCAGAGAAGAAGATGTTGAGTGAATAGAGAGAGAATGCGGTGATGAAGATGTGTGATTGAGGAAAAGGAGGTGTAAATCTAATCCTCGTCTTTGGTGATGCTGTTGCTAGCGTCTCTCACTAGCAACCCACTTGTTTTGGCTGGCGGTTGCCATGGGAAACAGTCAGCACAGAGAATCTACACAGAAATACAAGTATGAACTGATGAGAAGGCTCACAGTAGAACTGGTGGTATTCAATTGTATGCATAGATAATACAGTGGATATAGAATAAATCAAAGAAATCAATACAAGCCGCCTCATGCATCCTGGCACCCAACAGGTCAAATATGTCAAAAGAAACGAACCAGAAGCAGATAGGTGAGCAAAGTAAGCAAAGCGCCTGGCATAAATCATTACAAGAAACATATATGGGTATAGGTTTAGTATATAATAGCTAAAAGGCTGTTGGACGACAAGATTATAGATAGAACAGAGCTGTGAGCGGCAATAGTATTCAAGGCCCCGGCACCGACGCGCTGGTATTAATAGGCCCCTTCAACTTTTCAATACAACTGCCTAGGAGATTCGCAGCTTCATTAAGTAGCTCCCACCGTGTTTTGCTGAAGCTAGCACGCAGCACCATTAGGAGCCCCATGCATCGATTCCGATCTCGGATTCGATCGAGATCACCCGGGCTGTCAATACCTCCCACCCGGCTTAGGAAGGCATACATGTCCTGCCGTTGCTGGATGGGATCTGAGAGGTCGTGGTCGAGGTTGAGGTCGGGATGTGGGTGAGGGGTGGTAATGGGGCCGTCTAACGCGTATCCGTAGCACCACACTACCAGAGCAGAGAAATAGAGGACCCATGGCCTGTTCATGTGGAAGTCATCGCGTGCGATGTATTCGGGCGGGTTTATATTGATGTTATTGACTGGGTCAATGCCGTCAGGGAGGAGGACTTGAGATAGGAACTTCAAGGCGTAGAATGTTGCGTCGCGGGCGGGAGCTCTGGTCGCCCAGCGGGTCGTCATCTTTTCTCGCGCCGCACCGAAGTCCTTGGGGGTGATGGAGCGGCCAAGAAGCCGCCCGGCACCCGCAAATATTTGGCAGTCTATCACGTCAACGTGAGAGGCCATATGCGCGAGGTGCTGAAGAACGTTTCGAGACTCAAAGAATATGTCGTCACTTAATGGATACTGGTGTTGTTGTTGCTGTTGCTGCTGCTGATGGTGTGATTCGACCACCGCCTCGTCAAAGTCTCGTTTCCAATTATCAAAGGCTCGCAACATCGATGCTCGCCAGCTGTCTCGGCCACCTAGCGCTTGAGGTGCACCTAGCGAGCTCACTTGGAGGTCTCGTTGGTTCATGTGCCACCTTACACTAAGCAGACCCGCCATGATGATAGTCCGACCAAACGAGTTCGTTTGTACCCTTTGCCCATTCAGCGTCTTTTTTAACCCGTCCAGGAACATGGTAGGTTTGATTCCGTTGGAATTCAAATTCGACTGGGCTCGAGCAACTTCTGCCGCGCTGGTGGCCGACCACAATGCCTCATCACAGGGTAAAGGAAGCTTCATTTCGTGGGCTACCATCTTGACGGAATGGCCAAACATAGCCGCATGTGTTGAGTCGAGGACAAATGCGGCAAAGGCTACCCTCCGAGTAGCTTCCGCCTTGACCCACCGAGCCCACGACTCTTCTCCAGCGGATGATTCAGAGACTGAAGTAGTACGTGATTCAGCAGTGGATCGACCTTGTCGCTCCTCCCGAAGACTGGGAGGTGAATCGAATGCGGAATGCCCAATCAGGGAACTCCCACGGCGCATTAGCGTTAACGTCGTGTCGTGATGTATATGCGCCCTCTCATGCAGTTCTCGGGTTGAATACATTTTCTCATATACTTCTAGCAGTAATAGAGTCTGAAATACCCAAAGTTTTGCAGGAGGCCGAAAATCGGCATGTCTAAAAATTTCCCACCGCAAGTTCCAACATATGAAATTTGCTAATGCGAATGCCATGTCCGTGATATGCTGGCCGTAGTCCTTCTGGAGAGTAGAGGCGCCGATTGCCATTACCGCCAGGAGAAGAAGATTGGGAGTTTTGTCAGCGACGAAGGTGGGTTTATGGAGGATAGGTAGTTGGGAGTGACAGTGACGCCAATAAGTTCCAATATAAGTTTGCATCATACGGAGGCTTAAAATATGGTCTTCCGAATCCATGCCGGCGTCCGTAAACAGTTCCTTTCTCATCTCCGTGCTTATATGGTCCGTTTCATTGAACCTGGTTTGAATCAAGTCGAGAAGCTCGCTTCGTTTTTCTTCGGAAACGATAGAATGTGGAGGACCGGAGTCGATGATACTGGTGACGCTCATAGGGTGTTGCGGATGTGGTTGTTGCGGTGGAGGAGCGCCCATAAGATAGAAGGTAGGATCGGAGGGAAAGTACTGCGTTTGGAACTGTGCTGCAAGGGGATCAGTGTAGCCGGACATCATCCCCTGTACAGGTGGATAAGGCATGGATGATGAGGTGTTGGAATTCTCATTGAACAGCCAAGCTGTAAAATCATCGGTCATTGCAAATGGGGATCGGTCTAGCGTCTCACCGCCGAAGACAGGGTGAGCGTAAGGAGCCATCGAGTCGAGGTCGGACATTGAGGAGTCTGGAGCAATGACTCCAGAAACAGAACCCATGCCACTCAGACCATTTGATATGGCATTGGCAATAGATGCATTGTTCGCTGCAACTAAGTTTGGATCCGAGTATCCAGAAGCCGGTAATGGGGTCATATTTAGATTCTGCTGCTGTTGATTTGGCTGTGACATATAACCATTCGTAGTCGTGACTCCATTGACCATGCCTCCGGACGGAATGTAGGGATTGTTTGTGGAATCCGACTGCCCCGACTGTGACATCTGGCGAGTCCGTATTGTAGTGGTAGGGCCTGAGGGATGAGGGTGAGGGTGAGCGTTCATACCATGACCATCGAATGCCATGGTAGAGTAGTGCGATTGGCCATCATAAGATTCATAAGGTTGGCGACTAGTTGATTCGTATAACAGCATCGATTGCGATTTTTGCGGAGCAGCAGCATACATTGTCGATTTCAACTGACCGTCGGTGCCATTACCATAGTTTGGACGTGTTGTGGGTTGGAAACCAGGGTCCATCGAAGTCGAGGATGACCCAGACGAAGCAATCTGGCCCTGGTTACTCATGATTAGATTGTTCGGATTAGCGGGAGGATGATCGGCGAAGTGTGGTCGTGACATGGCACCAGGCGATGCCATGCTTTCAGACGGTGAAAGGATCGGAGTCACTCCGTGGGTAGCCACGAGTGAGTCTTGCTGTGTAGGCTGATGAGCACTTGTAAGCCCGCTATGAGCAGCGACATTGTCGCGTTTCTGGAGCTGCGAGCCATGAGTGGTATGTCGTTCCTGATGACGGATGCATAGATCTTGACGGACGAAGGACCGGTAGCAGTTGGGGAATTCGCAACGATAGATCTGTTTCGGAGTATCTAAAAGAAAACCATCAAACAATTAGCCTCTTCGCCGTCTAGATAGGATCGTATATGATGAGGTTGAAAACGCGTACGATTCAGCTGATGTCGGTATAAGTGTTCGGCTCTTGAATAGCTCTTCCCACAGCCTTCATGCTTGCACTCGAACTTCTTTTCCACATCACTTTTTTTGCTTCGTTTCCGCTTCCTCGGTGACTCGGCGGTATTCGAAGACGAGCGCGATCCGTCGGGCATGCTGTCGGTGTGGTCGTGATGATCAGGCTGTTTGGAGGAGGTCTGGTTGCGATCTCGGCTTCCACCAGCACCACCGGGTACGAAGGATTCGGCGCACGCAGCAGATTGAACTAACAATGTCATGACCTTGCTCTCAGGCAGTTACAACGGGCGCAAACTGGGGCAGGCCCGGGATATAACATGACCCAATTTATACGCTCTCGTGACAGTTTCTAACGGTTGATTGCAGTTTGATGGGAGCGATCGCCGGCCCCGTTGATAGAGGAGCGAAAAAGAGGGAGGGGCAAGCCAGAGTCGAAAAGCTGGGGAAAAAAAAAAGGTGGAGGAACTCTCTCGCCACACGCGACGAACGAAGCTTGAATGAAAGAAGAGGCAGAGAGAGGTTTATGGAAAAGAACCACCATCAGGCCAAGCAGGCCATTGCCTTAGTACAAAAAAAAAACAAGGGTGTTTTATTCTTTGCTGAGGTCCCCCGGGGGGAAACAGAACTGCAATACTCCAGAATGACAGCGACCAGGAACCAAAAAACTACAAGGAACAACTAAAGAAAAAGAAAAAATAAAAGAAACGATGCGAGGTGCTTTTTTAGCCCCGAGAGATCAACTTGTTGACGAAACCCATCAGCTGCGGTTTAACTGGTCAAGCTGGACGTGTTGGAATACTACGGTCGCATTCTGGCCCGGTGCAAGCAACTTCATATCAACGGCGGCGCATCGCAAAACGTTCGCGCGGCTCGTGTCAGGTTCAGAGAGCTTCCAAGCTATGCCAAACTAGCTCTTGGTCGGCCTTTAAATGCGGCACTTCGTATCGTTTTTGTGGAGGAAGCAATACAAAATGCAAGACAAGCTCGCGCCTGGCATCGCAGTCTTGAGCCGTTGTTGCTTCGTTTCATGCCTATCAATTGATCCAACTTTTCGTCTTTTGCATGCACATCCACCAGGTGGCGGCCAATTCGAATTCTCCATCTCGCTTAGCTTGTTGTAGCCGGTGTTTTAGGCCCGACGCCTCCACTGATAGTCATGTCCAGTCACTCCATATCTGATGCTCACCCGCGGCTGAAACGAAACTCTTTTGAAACCTTACGGCAACATGGAAAGGAAAGGTAGGGAAAGGGAGAATAACCAAAAAAAGAAAGGAGAGGAAAAGAAGAAAAGAAAAACCCAGAGGCCGTGTGATTGACGGAGTGCATAATACTCGAAAAGCAGCCACGTTAATGATAGTTCGTACATATCCACCATGGTTCGGAGTCCGGTCTGCATCCTTGATGAACCGCGAATAGGCCATGCAATAACAACTACGTATACATGGCTCGACCTCTGTACATTTGACCAAAATACGGGGTGGGAGCAGCATGGACAGCTCAAGGGACACGCTATGAGAATGCAACATACCTTCCCGGCAGCATGGCTGTTCCCGCAAGTCTGGGGGAGGATATCTCGGGAGAAAGAGAGCAGGATTCTTTTCCGGTTGATTCGCTTCAATTTAGTTTTAATATCAGGGATCAGAGAAGTTGGACAAGATATAATACAGCTTCTCCATAATATCAAGTTTAGTTAGTATCATAAGTGTCTTATGCCGATAGCGGACTTGGAAATTCAATTCTGGCTTGTGAAGCTTGAAAGCACAAGTGAAAGAAATCATCGGAAATAAGAAAGCATCGTAAATTATTATTCGTTGCAAAACTACTTTGGATTTTTTTTCCCATCTGGTTGTGATTCTTTATTTTGAAATGGCAAAGAAATTTCTACCCGCTGAATCGGAATCGGGTGGCTTCTAGCCTGCCCAATCCTTCCCTTGGAGCCACGTTCCTTCGGCGGTATGAATTTGTGAAATCTGTAACGGTGATAGTCAGCATTGGTTTTACCTCTGGCATAACAAGAGAATAGGCTTACCTTGAAGGAGGACACGGATTTTTCTGATATCTCCCACCTGAACCTTATCTGCCAGCCCTGCCATCAACCGATCGCTCTCGCCAGGCTTCAGCGTGCCGTTAGGGAGCATCTGGATGGTAGCTGCAACCCAATTAGAGGCCTCTTGAGGCACGAGCTCGAACAATGCCATAAGAACCCCAGAGGCATCGGGAAAGCAGTCTCCTGGGAAGGTAAACATCATTCCCGTCAAAGCCCTTTGCACGAGAAGTGTGCCTTGAGACATGATAAGTTGTTTAACCTCCGCTCTGATTTCGGGTGGATTGGTGAACGTCTTTCCGTCTGCGCTGGTGAAATCTGATATTGCGGGGGTTTCGAATCCGAAACTTATCAAATCGCGGAAATAATGGAGGGTGGCGGTGAGGGGTTCGATTTGTTGAAGTGTGAGGGCACTGAGAGCAGCAGAGAAGATGGGGACGGATAGGGAGGATGAAAGAAGGTTTTTAGGGAAAAATCGCACTGCATCTGTTGTTAACCGGAAGAAATCCTCGATCATATCAGGCAATTGTTGTGGTGTCAGGTCATTGAGAATACGGAGGAAAAGCACAACCTGCTGCTCAAAAAATTGATATACAGCATCGCTTGTCGACTGGTCCACGTATTCAGCACCTGTGGAAAATTCCCGTAGTATAGCATCTGTGGCCCACAAGAAGCACCCTTCCCGGGATGCCTCAAAGCCCGCAGATATGCTTTGCGCAAGGTTGGGAAGGAGAGGCGTCATTGCATTGCGATACGAGATTATCATATATCGCCAGCATCGACAAACTCGTTCAAGGATAGGGGTGGAGCTCGTGAAGTTCATCACAATCGTGCTAAGCACAGGTAGTATTTCCTCACAGTACCTAACCCCTGGATTTGGCTTCCCTGGATCAACATACGGTGAGACGAGCTGAATGAATATCGTAATGAGTTGTAGATGGTCTGTAATTGATAGTAAGTTAGTCCCAATAATTTCTAGTGCTAACAATGTTGGCCTGAACTGAGAGAGACACTTACCAGCAACAGCTCTTTGGCCCTCTTCGTCCTTGGCGTTATTGGCTAGGGACATAATCCTGTTCATGATAGGATCGCAAAATAGCTTCATGGTTTCGTAGATCTTATCGACGGGTTGTACCGCAACAACAGCAGCAACTCCCTCGGTAACTTCCTCCTGGCTGGATGGTTTTAAGGTATCAAGCACCGACTCGTAGAAAGAATGGAGTTGGGGAATATGGCCTCCGAGCAGCTTTTGACAGTCGGTTCCGAGGAATTTGAAAGCGAGAGCAGCGGCTTGCACAACCTCTGGGGATTTGTGTTGGAACCCAGAGATAACGTAGTTGAGTTGTGCCTCTAGAGTTTCAGGGTGCTGTGCGGTCCATTCCGTATAGCGACCGAGGGCCATGATTGCTTGGAACCGAACCTTCTCCTGATCAGGTATCTGTACAATCAATGGAATAATCTCGGGCAGTACAGAGCTTTCTTCTGGATCCACCATTCTACCCATCGCTCTCATGCTGAAAAGTGGTGCTTCCAGCTCCTGCCAATGAGGAACGTGATCATGCCTGACTTGCGATCCATACTTAGCAACCCATGCTTGAAGCAGTTGGTATGTTTTCGCCAGGCATTCTGAAACACCAATGACTGCACAGCAATCCTTGAGGACATCTCCCATCGCATGTCTAAAACCACGGAATTTCTCCTCTTGCTCACGATCACCGTCGAATAAGTCAGTTTGGCCATTCTCGACATCGGGGAACCGGAGGTGAGCAATCATGATATCCACGAGTTTGGAAAATACGTCCGTAAACGTCGACCTTGCGTCCCCATATCGCTCAAGCGTCATGTATTGCTTAAGGTCATACCAGAAGCCAAATGTGATGGAGATGGCGTCGCGATCCTTGTCAACGCTGCAGCACTCTAGAACAGTTTCCACGAGGGCGCGGAAGTCATTTGGTAGCCGTGCAATGAGGACTACCCACGACTCTGCAGCCTCTGAGAAAATCCTCGTGAGACCAATCAGCATGTCAGTGTCATCGGTGTCCGCAGCCTCTCTGATCTTGGGCCTGAGAGCAATTATCCGAGGATATAAGGCTAAAATGACATCCATCGAATCATCCACCTCAAGCGTATCCCTAAATATTGTGCATATACAATCCACAGCCGAATCGAACGATCTATCGTCTTCCAGAGCTTTCATAACGACATCCATCAATGGTGAGTTGACAACCCGAACTGCCGGGATTTCGCGCATCCATGACGCTATGCATTCTAGAAGTAGTGGGTTTGTGGCGGCGGAAGCTAATTGTCGGATGAGTTGGAATTCAGCAAAATGGCAAGATTTCGTTAAATATTGACTGGGAATGAACTTACGTGAAGATTGAGCGTATTGCATCAAAATGTTCAGGACCTGATTCGCATTATCTTCCAATAACTCCTTTGTTCTGGCAGATAACTCCTCTTCCTAAGTCTCATGATGAATGGATTAGATTATAGCTTCTGGGCCGCAAAAACCAATATGTCGAATGTTGAACTGAAGTGCGCAAAAACGATAGTAGACTGGGTGTGTACATAGATGGTGACTCGGCCGAACGTACAGTAAGGTTGATTTTGCGCCCTTCTATGACCTCCTCTGGAAGAATTTTGAGAAACTCCAAAACACAGTCTCCAGCTTGATTGCCGAGTGTAGAACCAACAATTGGGAGGACGTCTTTCCATGAGGTCATCTGGATTGCGAGCGAGGCTAAAGAAACACATAGCTGCGTCTGTATCGGTCTAGGTCCTGACCCGTATCTCGTCAGAAGAGACAGAATAGAATCTCTCAGCTCTGTTAAGGAGGAGGCGGGTAGTTGATCTAAGTCGTATGTGATCTGCCAGTGATGTATGTTTTAGTCTTGGGGCCACCAGATGTTGGGTTGGAGGGGTCTCGCGGTCGTACTTTGCCTTTCAGCGTCGTAGCAGCAAATAGCTTTGCTTCAATCGGTACGTTTTCAGATTGCAGAATTGCATGTGTCGTCGTCCAAGCCTCCACCTGTATACATATATCCCAGAGGGTTAGAGGCAGAGCGGCGATGGAGGGGCAGCCGGTGGCTACTATACAGGATGGAGGAACGTACGGATTTCTGGAAGCCCTCGAGGAATTCATGAGCATGAGTCTTTTCCTGCCGGGCAACATTCCCTTGCATTGTAGATAGAGCTGCCAGAACCGGCGCAAAGGCCTGTGTAGCCGCATCATCCTTGGTTGCCATGGCGCGCGACGCTCTCGCTCTCAACGATGTGAGAAAGTGGGATGGGGGATCAGCTTAACAGAAGCGCAGTAGGTCAAAGTGAGTCGGAGATCAACAGCTTCAGAACTGAGGATGTGAGGACCATGAAATAGTAAACAGTGGCATCTATATCGAGCATAGGAAGACTCAAGAAGTATGAAAGGCGGTTGGTGAAATGCAAGTCGGGTTTGTTATGCTCGGCCCACCTTTTTTAAAGGCGCTTGACCTTCGCGAAGAAAAAAGTTTCCCGCCAGCGTCAAACCGACCAACCAACCAAGCGCTCGTCACATCACAACAAACCACCGCCTCAAAGCTACGATCTGTCAACTCGAATTGTCACTGTCCAACGCCTGTTTTCCTCTCTTACCTTGCGATCCGCTGAAACTCCATCATGACCGGCCGGGGACCACGCGGCGGTGCGAAGACGCTCCTTGCTCCGATCCACTTCATCTTCAAGCTCCTGCAGCAACGAACGACCGTTTCCATATGGCTTTACGAGCAGTTGGCGATCCGCATAGAGGGTAAAATAAGGGTCGGTAGCCATTCCTGAACGGTTTGCCCTAGAGTTAGACATGCTGACATCTTACGCCGATCTAGGGATTCGATGAATTCATGAATCTTGTCGTTGATGATGCCGTGGAGGTTCGACTGGCCACTAAAACAGAAGAAGAGTCGCGGAGACAACTTGGTACGCCTTTACGATCACCTGCTTTGGATTCTAAAACTGTTCTCTGACCTTCTCCCCTTTTACCCGCAGGTCAAATATTGCTCAAGGGTGACAACGTCTCGTTAATCCAAGCCGTTCAATAATGGGAGAAATGTGCGTTTTGAAAGGTTGTTTACGGCGATAGGCGTTAGTATGGTTTTACATTTGGTAGAATTTCTTGATACGAAGAGAAGAGGAATATCTGGAAGCAAGCCGGGTTATCAAAAAGTCGATCGTATCCCTTCCCATACAGCCCGCCTAGCTTTCGCGCCTTAAAACCGTCCCATCGCCTACGATGACGGTGTCCATCAAACGATCGTGGTCTGCGACAGGTATATCTTCGGAATTAGGGCAGATCTGTTCTTGAAGCGCGAGGGCGACTTGAGTTCCCAAAAACATAGTGAAGGCCTTGTGTTAGCAATATCTTTTATCTTTATTTTGATGTAGCAATTGGGCCGTCTTTGTCCTTTCTTACCGAGATGAGGTGTTTGCGTATCGCTGCCTCGCAATTTATTCCAGCATCTATTGAGAAAATGATCATAATATCCCTTCCCGTGTCCGAGTCTTCTGAGTTCCCGATCAAATGCCATACCGGGGACGACGATCAAGTCTAAGCCTGCATCGGGTGCCATGGTATCACTGGCCTCGCCCAGTAGTCCAAACCCGCCTTGACAGTTTTCTCTGTCGGCCAGGGTATCCGCGCCTATGGTAGGGATCCCCCATCTATCAGGCTGTAGAGATTCATAGTCTTCAACGGAACGAAGCCGTAACATTTCCATGATTGACACCTTTCGATCCCCATCCTTGGACTGTTTTTGGTAGATGTACGGAACGAATACAGTCTTTCCTTTGCTAAATGCGTCACGAACTATGTTGCTCGTTGTAATCTCGCCGGATGGCATGGACAGATATACGCTCAACCGCTGAGCAGTTTCATATTCGGGTAACGATAAGAGCCGGTCAGTTACGACGGCAGCTGTCAATAATAAGAATGAAACGATCAGTGCCTCCATCAATCAGCTTTGGGGTATTCTTCTTTCTATTCTCTACTGGCTGCCGAACATTGTGATATAACCGTCTCCATAGATGTGCCAGACAGAATCTGCCTGACCTTCCCCCTCAGATCTTTCTTCGCCGCCTGTAGCGACGCCATTGTGAATTGAGTTGGCATTCCCGGATGAATTAAAGTGTCGTTGAGGTAAAAATGTGATGCATGGAAAGTTTCGTGATTAAGCGTTTGTTTAAAGACTCGAGCTCGTTCCAGGACTTGCCGAAGGTGCAGGTATCGTCAACCTCTCTCTCTCTCGCTCTCTCTCTCGCTCTCTCTCTCGCTCTTTATTCTTCTATGCTGAAGCCTCCCAGGGCGAGAAAAACGTATCAGAAGAGGTTACAAGAGCCAATTCGGAGCCAAGATTACCATACAACAGAATTACCGATACACTGTCGCAGCAGCTCGTTTCAAAAACACCAAAGAAGTCAATTCGAGGATTGTTAAGAAGAATCTTTTTCGCTACGGCTTCCACTCTTTTCTTTTCCAGCTTCAAACTCTTTGCAGAGAGCAATTCCCTGTCTTCTGTGTCATTCAAGTCTCATGGTGACATACTAGCTCGAAACGACCATGTTGATCGCCCAGCTTCCACTCCTCCTTAGCTTTCTTAGCCTTGTTAGCGCGGTCGCGGGTGCTGCGGAGTTCGACCCGGACCTTGCAGGTACCTGGTCAACCAAGTCTCGCAAGGTCGTCACTGGCCCGGTAAGCTCTTGATATCCTTGACTTGGATCATACTGTAGGGCGCAATTAGTCGCTGATGGGCGTTTTGTGTCAAGGATTTCTATGATCCCATCAATGATCGGTTGAAGGAGCCGTACACCACTGGAATCTCCTACTCCTTCACTGAAGATGGGCATTTCGAAGAAGCTTACTATCGCGCCGTTCCGAATCGTAAGTATATTGAGCCACTCGATTGCTTTTCTCAATCTAATCAGGTTCTCCCATCTAGCAACGAGGCCGTCATGCCCCGGGGCAATGATGCAGTGGCAGCATGGGAAGTACTCGATCGAATCTAATGGGTCACTTGTCCTGACGCCGTTCGCGGATGATGGACGCCAATTGATATCCGATCCATGCAAGAGTTTGAAAGCGAGCTATTATCGATATAACCAGACTGAAGTCTTCAAGGTTTGTCCTACTTATAAGTAGATCATACCTCAGCATGGTTTAAATGCTGACCTTTTGTGCCTCAACAGCGCTATGAGGTCCGAATTGATCCTTTCCACAAGGTGAAGAGACTCAATCTATATGAGCATGATGGTTCGCCCATGAATCCCATGTTTCTCATGTACGAGCCACCTCAAATGCTTCCAACCAGGACTCTCAACCCAGTAGAGACATCACCAGATGGTAACTCAAAACGGGACGAGCTGAGTGCCATGAACCTTGTCACTCCGTTGAACAAAGATGCCATCGTCAACCGAAAGAAAGAGAATAGAAATTCTGAAAGATGGTGGTGGCTCGGCGTGGCCATGACTTCTGTTGGAGGTATTGCTCTTCTTTTCCCTTAGCTGCTGGGAGAAAGAGTATCCCTCTTAAAGCTGCTGCTATGATATGATGCATTTCGGGACAATGGATGGAGTTAATACAAGCTAAAAGGCGTTGGGTACTACTTATTAGGGAAAATTCACACATACACACACACTTGCTAATATGCCGAGAGGATTCCCTGCACGATGAGCAATTCGGCGTGCATGGCTTGCAGCAATTGAATCATTATCCTCTGTTTGGCAGGTTTAGGCAGTCTTGAAATACAAAAATCGGGTTGTTCTCTCTGGGATGATGGACTTGGGCTAATACGGCCTTCCTTCAACTATGCTCTAGGTCCCTTTAATATTATTTGGTACATTTTTGGGCTGAGACTGTGGCATTTCAACTTGCTATGATTGTGAGATGGTCTATAGTACATGTTTAAGGGTATTTTTACATCAAAAGTGGCCTGTCTCCTTATTTTCCACCCAAGCACTTGCCCACTGCCTTTGCAACGATGGCCATCTCAGCAGGCTTCCCTTGGAGTGCACCCCCCTCAGCAAAGAGGGCCTTCATTATAGTCCCAACCTTGGGTGTCTCTCCTTTACTCTTGAAGGATTCAATGGTAAGATTGACGGCAGATTCAATCTCCTCTGCAGTTGTTGTCTGGACATCACCAGCATACGACGTTAAGATGTCAATTTCCTCTTGGGTCTTAGCAGTCAGGTCCTCTCGACCGGCCGCTGAGAATTCCTTCTGGGAGTTTTCTAGACTGCTTGAACGTTTCCGTAGTAAGGAGAGAAGTTGAAGGTCAGTCTGAATGGGAGTAGAGGTTTTGGAGGCGTTGTTTACTTCGGATATGATGGCGCGGAGGGTATTGAGTCTGGTTTGTACGGAGGCGAGGTTAGCTTGGTTGGCATTGGCGCGCAATTATGTTCGTCTGCTTTGTGGAAATCACCTAGCTGTGTCTTTTGCCCTCATAGCAGTCTTTAGATCCGTCCTAATCTTGGTGAGCAGCGGAGGGGTCCCCGGGGCTGTAGAGTTGTACCGGCAGGATGCCCGGAGGACTTGTCGCGATTGGAATTGGAATTGACGCAGCATTGTGTAGTTTGAAGAAAGCAAAAGGTGTCAGTAAGAGCTGGTGTATATTCAGGGAATTTCTGCTGCTTTCTGCCAATTATATAGATATTGTTGGAAGTTGTCCTTGTTCATGTCGGATTTCTTTTTTTTTCTTTTGAGCTTCTGGAGCTGCCGTGGTCCGTGCGCCAGCGCCGTCTGAGTTCTTTTCGAAGTTGTTGTTTGACGCTGCTAAAAAGCCATCTCGAGCATATTTCACGCTCTTCACGCTCTGCACCTCAAAGGGACAACACCCGTTGCCTCATCCTACCTTGGTGCTAGGATTTTCCATTTTTTACATGATCCGATAATTCCTCTAATTTGGGCCTTCAGGCTGCCTGGACCTCACAAAGGCATTTTTGCCCGGTCAGTCTCTGGGCGCGTGGAACCATGAGCTATCCTTTCACCCCTTCCTCGAAGCCGGTTCCTGGCACTTTCTTCCAGACTCCTGCTGCCTCTAAAATAAATGGACCTCTCTTCTCCTCGAGCCCGTTTACGCCCAGGACGGGCAATGCCTCTGGCGCAACCCTCCAGCCAACCGCCGCACAGCCAAAGACCGTTACCAGTGCAGACGCAAAAACGAAGGCGGAGACGATAAGCCCTCGCGAACGGGCTGGTAGGACTATAGATGAAGCTCTGCTGCAGGAAGCGAGGTATCCCGACCTGGACAGTTATCTCTCTCGTAAGTTTGTTTTGGCATGTATTTGGCTTTCAATGGCCGCTGACGTCTTGTTTCCCAGAGGGATTCTCCTCCGATTATGATATTCCCACATCGCCATCATGGGCTCCGTTTCAGAAAGTGAAGATGTACAAGATCCCAGATCAGATATTTGATCAATATAATCGCGCTCAGGTTTCTACTAGCATGGGACTTTGTGCCGAGTTAAACCATGCTTGGGTCACAATCGACAACGCGCTGTACATGTGGGACTACACCCACCCGAACCCTCAACTGGTCGGATTCGAGGAACAGCCGAATAGTATAAACGCCGTGAAACTTGCCCGTCCGCGCAAAGGTGTCTTCTTGCCTTCTGTGACACACTTACTCGTGGTTTCTACAACAGCAGAGATTCTCCTCCTGGGTTTGGGATACGAAACAGTTGGAGGAGCTACCACCGTGAGCTTATATCAGACGGGCATGTCCATCCATGTCAAAGGACTGGATGTTCATGTAATTGGTTCATCAGACTCCACGGGAAGGATATTCTTCTCTAGTTCAACGGACAACGACGTTTACGAACTTACATACCAACAAGAAGAACGATGGTTTCAAGGGAAATGTGGAAAGACAAATCACACGACCAAGAGCTTCAGCGTGTTCTCGCCTTCGTTTGCCCTTACCCAACAGTCAGCCGACCATGTGGAGCAGATGGTAGTTGATGACTCGAGAAGTCTGTTATACACTCTATCCTCAAACTCCTCTATCAGGGTGTTCCATCTTAAACCCGACGGAACACTTAACCTATGCATAACGAAACAGGCCCTTGAAATTTACTCGAACCTCGGACATATAATAACAACTAACGAGACCTTAAATCCTAGAGTGAAAATCGTCTCTATTAGCCATATTCCGGCTGCTGAAGCCTCACGATACCACCTCGTGGCGTCGACGGCTACGGGATACAGGATATATCTAAGTGCCACCGGCTCGTACTCCTGGTCCGCAGCCCCAAGTGCTACCAATGCGCCAACTAGCATGCAAGCACAACATGTAATAACACCTCCATCAGACACCCCATCCATTTCATTAGGTCAACAGTCTCCCATGGTGGGTACACAGTTTCAAACCTCGCCCGCCGCAAGACTCCCGTTACACTCTTTGAATCCTACCAGCTCCGCACGACGATTTCCACTGGGCTATTTCTTTTGCTTCACTCAGAAGGATCCTACGAAACGAACAGATACACTTTTCATCTCATCTCCAGATTCTGGACGTCTGGCTAAGCCACAAGATACTCCTATTCTCCTAAGATCGAGCGAGGTCGGAACCTGGCTTACGCTGGGTAGCCGAGCAGAGGATATAGGACTTTCCGCACCCTCCGACATAAACAATCGACCCCGCGCAGGATTTGGGAACGAGCTGTCAACACAGTTTGATCAACCCGCGGCGGAAATAGCTATACTGACCAACACTGGAGTTCATGTTATCCGCAGAAGGAGGCTTGTTGATATCTTTGCGTCGCTTATTCGGAATTCTGACGGAGAAGAAGGGCTGGAAAGTCAAGTGAAGTCCTTCATTCGCCTGTATGGGCGTAGCGAAACTCTAGCAACCGCATTGGCCGTGGCTTGCGGTCAAGGTGTAGATTTTTCAAACGACTCCCGAATTTCGAGAATCAATGACCCGGATGTTCTCGAGTTTGCAAGGAAAGTGTTTATCGAATTTGGGGGAAAGCCTACGTTGAATGAGAATGCTGTGACCGATGGCTCATCAGTTGCAATAGACGCTGTTGCCCCGTCTCCGCGACATGCCGGCATTGCGTTGTATACTTCACGACTTTTGAGATCTATATGGAAAACAGTAATAGTTAACCAAGGCCGCTCGCCATCCGGTGGACTGACGGTTTCGCCTTCGGTCAGCGTCCAAACATTGCAAAAAATCCAGAGAGATTTATCTGCCCTCCAAGATTTCTTCGCCACCAACAAGACCTTCATTGAGGGCCTGAGTGGTCCAGAAGCATTGACCCGGGTAGCGACCAAACAAGAAGAAATCGCCCTGCAAGCCGAGCACCGGGCACTTCATTCCCTTGTCCAGCTGATTTCTCATACTATCGAAGGCATATCCTTCATCCTAGTATTGTTTGAGAATAGAGTTGAGGAGATCATCACACTGCTACCTGAGGAGGCGAGAACGAAATTCCTCGAATTAACGTTTGAACAGCTCTTCACATCCTCCAAAGGACAAGAAACCGCGAAGGAGTTGGTTAAAGCGATTGTGAACCAGAACATAACCAGGGGCTCTAATGTTGAAACCGTTGCGGAAGCCTTGCGCCGTAAATGTGGCAGCTTTTGCAGCTCAGAGGATGTACTCATCTTCAAGGGACAAGAGTTACTTAAAAGAGCTACAGAGTCAGGGCCCAACTCAGAATTTGGCCGAAATTTACTGAACGAAAGCTTGATATTACTCAAGCAAGTGTCTGAAAATTTCCCCATGGATTATCTTCAGCTCACCGTCGACCAGTATATCCAAAATCAATTCTTTGCTGGTACGTATCCAGCTCCTCCTTTTCATTTAGTACCGAAAGCTAATACCTGTTCAAAGGCGCAATCCAGCTCGCGTTGAGCGTTGCAGCAAATTCCGATCGGGCAAACCACGCCCTCTCATGGATTATGGATGGGCGCCCTTCAGATGTACGTTAATCATGGACTACTCAGCTATGCGCCACTACTAACAACAAATCACTATTAGGATCCACGCCAAGCCAGCTTTGACCTCAGGAACCACTGCTACGATTTGATTTACAAGGTTATCCTAGCTATAGATGAACCCTCTCTCCAAGCACAGGCCGCTACTGATGGCTCTCACAACATTGTAGCAAGAAGGCGGAATGAGGCCTACGATGTCATTTCAGAATCCAAGGACGAAGTATTCCTAACCAGTTTGTACGACTGGTATCTGGCGCGTGGTTTAAGTGACCGACTACTAGAGATCAAAACGCCATTCGTTACCACCTATCTTCAAAGGAGGTCAACGGAGGATATCTTCCATGCTGACTTGCTTTGGAGGTATTATATGCAATCTAACCAGTTTTACGAAGCTGCCAGTGTTCAATTTGAGCTCGCAAAAAGCCCATTTCAACTTAGCCTTAGCCGTCGCATCGAGTACCTTAGCCAGGCTAGAGCGAACGCATCAATTTCTACACCCAATGTTCCCCGAGCCTCACGACAGCGTCTACAACAAGATGTCGCGTTGTATCTAGACATTTCCCACGTGCAGGATGATCTGCTACAACGTCTCAAAGATGAGACTAGGATCGAGCCTGATAGAAAGGCTACTGTCTTGGATGAGGTCAACGGAGGTATAATGGAGCTGAGCATAGTAAGTTTTCCCATGGATATAGCAAGTGGCACTATTCTAGGTACTAATGACTGCTTCCCGCGATATTAGCTATTTAATACCTACGCGGAGCCTGGCGATTACCATGATATCTGCCTTCAGATAATGTACATCGCCAACCACCGGAATTCCTCCGACATACAATCCACCTGGCAAAATCTGATCGACAGTGTCCACGATGAAGCTTCACAAAGGGAAACCACCCAGCCTTACGAAGCCGTGATTGAAAAAGTGCGAACGCTTGCACATCGACTTAGGATGTCTAGCGTTGCATTCCCTGTCCGAACTCTTTTACCCATGCTTGAGCGTTACAGGGTAGAGCATCAACAGCACGGTGCCTCAACTTGGGTAGTGGACCTTTTCCTTGAGCTACAAGTAGAGCACGAACTGCTGTACACTGTCCTCGAATCTCTATTCTACAACGACGAAGTACCCTTCCAAGGATCCAACCGAAAGTACATTGGACATGATCTAACATACCTCATCTCACGATGGCTTACCGACACGGTCAGGATCGGCGGCGGAGCTTTCGGCAGTGATGTACTCGCAAGCAGAATCTCTGAGATGCTACTACTGTTACAACAGGCAGGCTTGGATAGCGACGTAGTACACGCTTGTCGCGATATGCGAGTAAGGATCGAACAGTCTTTGACCTGAACAATCAAAATAAACGCGAACGATTTTCATATCTTATCTCTTTCTATCTCTTTGTCTCTTTATCTCAGATCACACGTCCCCCCCAACAGTCAGTCTCATTTTGTCACTTTCCTGTATCATGTCCCACCAATTACCTGTTAATGTCCGCCTTTCTCCTACCTCCCCATTGTAGCTAAAGAACGAAATCACCTTCCCTTCCTCCTTTATATCACTCTGCGTTGAGAGGCGTTTGAATGAGGCCGGGAATTTTTTTTTAAAAAAAAGACAATTTTTGAAGACTATGCAGAGTGTATTAAATAACAATATCTAAAAGAGTCGCGATTTATGCAAGAGAAAAGGCGATCAATACTCAGCCCCCCCTGGTGGGACGAAATGAATTGCTTTGTTTCCCCGGATACGTCGGTGATCATCCAAATCCCGCATCCAACGACGGTTTCGGGGAGTACGAGGAACCATATGCGACTGCATTTCTTCCTTTGAGATCCAATAGCAATGGCGGTGCCTTTAGCAGAGGTGGTGTTTATCCAATGGTCCTGATTACTGGAAGCGAATGCAAGTATGGCTGAGATCTCATTCGCCTTCGTTTTCTCTATAGTAGTGTATATATACCCTTCTTGAACACCCCTTTTCTCTATTCTGAGGTATCCTTACACCCTGACCTAAGTTTGGCGGTATCCGGGTCAATATCTAGCCTACGAAGCACTCGAGCTACAAAAGCTGGGAGAAGATGTCCTCATCCTCTACAGATGGAGACAACGGAACCCAGGGAGGCCTTTACAACCAGACAATCCACGAGATTGATATCCCAGAACCCGTCCGTAGATCCGGCATTCCCACCCCCGAAATTATAGCGGAGGGAGTCGCATACTTCCATCGAGACGGCATTATAATTCTCAACAATGCCATTGAAACCTCCCATCTAGATGCCCTGAACCAACACCTCGTGCCCAAAGCAGAAAGAATGGTCTCCGAATTAACAGACACACAATTCAACTTTGGCCGTGAGGCGCAAAATATAACGCAATTAACCCCTTCTATGCCCGATCTCATGTTTGAAGATGTATGGGCCAACCCCTTCGCGGCAGGTATTCTTTCAGCGATCCTAGGCCCAAATCCCACCATCACATTTGCAAGGGGGAACACGGCATTGAAATCCAAAGGCAGACAACCGGTCCATAGTGATATTGAATCTGCTCATCCTCTATTCCCATTCGCAATCGCAATCAACATTGGCCTCGTTGACGTATCAGCGCGCGAAGCATTCACCGCCTGTTCAACTTAGCTCGAAAAAGGGAAGCCTTGTTCTCAGAGACCTGAGACTTTGGCATGCTGGCCGGGCAAATCAGACTGATGAACCGCGTGTCATGCTTGCTTTTATCTGTGTGCCGCAGTGGTATTTGGGAGCAGGGAGAGTGCTGCTCCCTGCGTCTGTTAGGGAGCTGGTAGAGTCGTGGGGATCCAAGTTCCAGTATGCGGTGGAATATGAAGACGGAGAGATCAATTGGAGCAAGCCTAGGGTGGAACCAGCAGCTATCATGTCGGGAAATAGAAAAATCCTGGAATTAGAGTCACTGATGCACTGGGTTCCTCAGTTCGCTAGAAACGCTGGAGGTGTACTAGCCAGACGAACCCAAGCTTCACATTAGCTATAATAGTCATTGCTGTGCAACTATAATCCGCCTATTAAACTCGGCGTCAGCACTTTGCAATTCTACGTCTCCGAGTCCTTGATATCAATTTATCACTTTTGTGAAGTTGCCCTCTGAGAAAAAAACCAATCAATATTAAAGATTATTTCGTCAGTCCTTCATTGCTTGTGAACATTTTCGATTATTCTGAGTAAATTTAAGACCCAATTCCTTTCATCAAGTCCATTTCCAGACCTGACTTGTGATTATGCTGTCCAGTCTCGAGGAATTTTCCGGCTTTCACTCTTCTCTAACGACCCAAAACGGGTTGAGTCTTCACTTCTGAATCCCAGGCCGAAGCATCACCAGGTGCCAGAAGATTAGGCAAGAGGTTTTCAGTAAATGTCCATAAATCTCCAGAAGACCAGTTGTCAAAGGCCCCACCCGTATAGAAAGTGTTTCGAACACCTTGAAGGCTGTTGAGATCTCGATAAAAACCCTTCCTGATTGCTTTAGCTGATACGACTGGAAAAAAAGGGGAATGGCTTCGGTATGCTACTAGCTTTGGCTCGCCAGGTGATATTCCTGGAATTTTGCCTAATAGGACTTTAAATGATGATAGAAGCTTCGCTTTGACGTACTCGTCAGGAAGGATAGAATGACTTTTATAGTCAACGACGAGGTAATCAGGAGTATCACTTGGCCTGATTTTTAAGACGGCTGGTTGAACTGGGAGTTGATACTCGGTATTTTGGTCACTGTTCATGATTATATGGTCGTTTAAAACACCGCTATTGTTGCAATGAACCACGCCAATGTAGAACCCGGATGGCTGGAGTTGATCAAAAACAACTGTTTCTTTTGCGTCCAGATCAAACTCGATCAGATCACGCAGTATCGGATTGATTGTGATGAGCAATTTTTTGGACCGTACCATTTTTATTCCTTCCGGAGTTTGTATATGCAGAATCTGATAACTGTTTCCCTTTTTCAGATGTGTCACCCGGCTCTGGAGGAGAACGGAGTGTTGGAGAATTTGAAGGGCTTTGTCGTAGATTTCATGACTGTCTCGGCTTGAAACATGTAAATAACCTTCATTGGATTCTTTCAATTGCGCCTCACGGTAAATCCTCATCACATATATTGTGGGTTGTTCTAAAATCCCGTCGAAGATCCGGGCGAAAGACTTGACGATGCCTCCAATTCTGTATTTGGCGACAAACTCCCCAAATGGCATTAGTAAGTCCTCAGGAATTGGATCCGGTAAATTATTCCAGCTGCCTAGGAACGGATATTTTGCGAGCTGTCTTTTATACTCGCGGAAATGGCGTTCCACATCGTAGTCATCGGGCTTGACGTGTTTACCGGTTCTGATATCCATGTTCCAGGTACTGAGTGAATTCTTCTCCTTGACAACTGACACACCAAGGCGATCCAGATATTTTCTCGCAATATTCATGTCAGCGAAATTATATGCGCCATAGTCTATGGTTTGGTTGCTCCCTAGATCCTTGTATGAATGAACGTGGCCACCTAGTTCATTATTCTGCTCGACCACAACAATTTTCTTTCCCATATCGTTTAGTCTGATAGCGGCATATGTTCCCGATGCTCCTCCCCCAATAATACAAACGTCAACATCCAAGATTTCATCATCATTGCCGGGTATAATTGCGGATTCAGCACCGAAGATAGCCGTGACGATAGCCAGTAAACAGAAGCCAATCATGTAAAATACCATCTTTGAGAGACAATAGTGACGGCAATCAAGAAGTGAATTCAGGTCTCTCACTGGATACTCTCAACAGTTGTGGAGAGCTTTGCAGCGTGGTCTGCATTCGAGTAGGGTCGCCTGGTCATTTTATCAACCAGTGCC
This sequence comes from Arthroderma sp. MBC 290, assembly GCA_030411455.1. NCBI lineage: Eukaryota > Fungi > Ascomycota > Eurotiomycetes > Onygenales > Arthrodermataceae > Arthroderma > Arthroderma sp. MBC 290. The sequence goes on along the minus strand of JAPERC010000071.1, from coordinate 119,985 downwards.
ACAAAAGACGGGTTGAAGGGAGACCACATGGTTCCTGTCACGCTTCATTTCAGCTAGCCTCCGCCATTCTTACGATCACAGGAACAGGGGGGCAGTCTGGCAGGTGCCCCTAATCAGGTGGGTTATGATCACCATCTGAAGAGCGGTTCATAGCAGTCGGGGTTGAAAGTATAACAGGCAAAATTTCTCTATACCAATAAGATATAGAGAATTGGGCCATCCCTTGTAGGAAATAAACCTATTTCCCGGTCAATTCATGGAATCCGGCTAGTGGAGGATTGTGTCAAAAATCTGTCCTACCTTGAATACCTACCCGAAGCCACGAGGCTTGCTTGTGACCCTCCCAACATTTCCTTATTATCAGCAAAGAGATTGTCTTCAGCTTTAGATAGGGATATCAAAATGGCAGACCAGAGGGGTTGATATTGCTCGAGACATACAAATCTTTGCCGCTCGGGAATTGTGACCCTCTTCCACATTGCAGAGCTCATAATGAAGTCCAGTTCAGTGTTGGCTGGGCTTCTATTGGATATTTGTCCTATTAACAAGCCAGGCCTATCATAGACATGCTAATGTGCTCGTATGCCAGAGGATGGATGTCTGGTGATGGGCAGAAACAGCTATGGCTGTTACACGAACTCAGGCAAAAACGAGAGCGCAGTTTATTATCACCGCACTCAGGAGAGTACATCAGAAGAGAATGTATTTCTCCAGTAACTGCTCAGACTTGAAGCTGGATATGTCAGCCCTTTCAGCTTTGTAGATCATTTTGAAATTGTTATGCTCGCTCAGGTTGATAAGCTGCTTTCAAACGCGATAATTATCCCAATCCAATCTGCATAAGTTAACTTAGTGCGGCTGATCACTGGCTTGGCGCGATGTTCATTTTTTAATCCCCCTGAGCTTGGCCAGATGAAGCTGTGAGATGACAAGTTTTACTGGAAACGGCAGAGGTTACTAGACAGAGGAGCCAAGCTATTAACTGATCATAGCTATCACTGTGGGACTATATCTGTCGATTAAATTCAGCATCAGCAATTACAGCACTATGGCTGCTCCTCCGCAGAATAGAGCCACAACGTCCTCTTGGAGGCGCAAAGTCGACTACATTTATATCACCTTCTTTATAGTCCATCTAGTGATTATGTTTGGTATGTATACAATATATCCAACGGAGCCAAAACACCAAGGATATATATATTGGAGCAGGTGCTGATGTTATATTTAGCCGTGGATCTTGTACCTCTATACCCTTCGTCAATCAAGCCAGCCGTGTTGGATCAGATTCGCGAATTCTACATAGATACATATCAAGATAAATTCTTCACGGAGCCACCTCAATGGTTTTTCTGGTATACAGTCATGGAGCTGGTGTATCATACACCAGCCAGTATTAGGATTGCCTCGGGCTTTCTGAAGGGTAAGCGATGAGCTTTTATCACAGCGAAAACTTAAGTTGCATCCAAATTCACTAACGGGATTCAATAGACGATTCTTTTACTCCGGTTCATCTACTCATCTGGTCCGTCCAGTCGTTTATCACCACGGTGACATGTCTTGTTGAGGTGTGGAGTTGGACAGATCGTACTGTTGACCAGAAGTACAATATCAGCATGCTTTATGGCCCTTATGCACTCCTTGGTAAGTTGAAACTAGTTTCTTCCTTATATTTAATGGCACCTTGACAATGCGTTGGTCCCTACTCCTGCAAACTCATTCCGCCTACCAGAAGGAGCGAAGTGTGCTGATTTACTGATGTTCTACTGCATCAAACTGTAGCTCTCTTATCAGGGTTGGATATGTATTATCGATTGAAAACAGCTCTTGTGAAGCACAAAAGCGACTGAAGCAGGTGGAAACCTGCTTAATGGTGTTTGTAGCTCTCGCTTTAATATATCGAACATGGGCAGAATACACTATCCCAGCTTTGAAAAGGCTTTGGAGCTCCTTCAATACTCTCTGAGGTATGCTGGGCTTCAATGCACTCTCAAATTCAGATTAACTCCGTCATTTTGTTAATTATAGAACCTGTAACTAATATTAAATTCGCTATGATGGGAAGCTGAAACCATGTTCTTAAATTATCTTTCAACGGCACGGGTTAGGTTGACCCATCCTACTGCAGGTCTATGTGCGTCAGATTAATCATACATATACATTTTGTGATCTCTCACTCTATTGGTGCAGTGGAGTAAATGGCGCAGCATGGTGCTTATAACTGTATTACCGTGCTGCCGAAACAGTCATCATCCTTACTAGAAACTCACCTCGAAATTGAGAAACTAGCATCCTCCTTGGGGTATACTCATGTGAGATCGCCTGGTGATGGGCGGGCACCAATGATTGGTCTGTTCGTTGGCTCAGACCAGTTTGCAATGCTGAGAACAATGAGGTTGCGATGCAGATGCAATAGTCACCCATTCCACCGTGCTTTGAGCTTGTCATATAGTGTTGCAAAGTCTTTTCTGCTTGGAGAACGAGCCGTGATTACAGTCATCGGCATCAAAGAAAATGCCCTCAGCATGCGGATATAGCTGCCTTTCGAGGGATCAGCCAACGGAGCTTCAACCATATGGTGATATCTCAGGACCCGGGGTAGGCTGATCTCAATATATTCCCATGGTAGTGTGCCTGGAGCAGTTTAGCCAGTTGACCTCAGCATATCCAGGTGCTAGCTGGATTTCTAGGAACAGCGTGGATTGTTGTTATACTCGTTATTCTCAACTACACTTGCGCATTTGATCCCAACGACGACCCTTTTCATCCCACAGCAAATGACAAGGCCGATCGACGCTGGAGAGCAAACCCAATTGATGCTTGGATTACAGGGTTTCTGCATAACTGTGGAGATATTTTGCGGCCTTCGGATCAGACAGCATTTGCTCGCTGGCTGAAGGGCAGTGTCTCAAAGCCTCGGTGGAAGGAGGCCTTTCATCAGGTGAGACGGTAGTAATATATTCTCACAGGCCCCGTTAAACTCTCTGCTAATCGACCAAAGTCTCTATTGGGTATGAGCGACATCCAGATCCTCACTGGCCTGGGGGTGCTGGTAAGTGGCTTTGCTGATCTCCGCTGCGGAATCTCAGCGTACCACTTCCAGCTGGTTGTTCATCTGGCGTGGTTCTCGAACGTGACGCATCTCTGCGCGCTCACTGCTCTGCGCAAACACCTGCAACAGAATCCAGCCCAAAAGTTGGTTCGGCTCTCCTTGATGGTGACCGTTTCTATAATGCTCCTCGCAGCTATGGGGCCGACGGTATTCTTCAATTGGATGAATCATGACGAACGCACTGCGAGTACTGCAGCGGCATACGCAATCTGCTTCTTCAATCCAAGATTCGCCGATAGTCGTGCTGTTTTAGGCACGTCTGCATTACAATCCGCAATCGCTTCAATGCTTCTCTTGGTCGCGAGCCTTGTGAGCCGGACTATAAAATTATTTCCCACCGCTTCTGCAGCGGCAAACTCCTGGCGCAGTAGCTTGAGCCAGCGCTGGGGCAAAAGCTTAAGCCATCAGCGCTGTAATCCAGTGCGAATAGCGCAAAAGGCTTTGCTGGTGGTAGGCAGGCTCTATGCTGATATCCTCACCTCTACACTTTCAGATGTAAGTTTCATCTCCTATTCCCGCTCTTCCGCTACTAACTTAGTGGGCAAAGACGTACTGGTTACTGGTTTCAGTCACATGGGGAACGATTCGCCTGTTCATGACAAAGTCCTCAGGCCGAGTAAGTGAGGATACTTGGAGCTTCGGCCAAGTTCTGCCAGTGTTTTTACTTATTGCCCCTATTTTCACGGCTGCTCAGTTTTTCTTTCCGTGCTACCCTACATCGCCATTACCTTTGGTAGACCAAGCAGAAAGGCCCACAGGCTCTAGCCCGGGATCAGCGGATACAACAACTTCACCGGACCATCCCAATAGCTCTGACCCGGCCTCAAGCCTTCCTCATGAATGCGATGCCCTTCTTAAAGACGACTTCTACCAGGTAGACGAGTATTCATGGGTATATTGGGTTGCAATGATGATAATCATTCAAACTGTTGCTGTGACTATCATGATATTCTTGCGTTTGTCAAAACCAAATACCAATCCTGTTGCTATGCTTGTTTTTTTCTCATCGACAATCTTGGGAGGGTATCCTGTGTCTGTCCTGACTGTGACAGTTATAAGAATTGGATTCAGACACTATTGGAAGAAGAGGAAGGGCGGCTGGATAAGCATGGTAATTGTGTCCACAATCGCATCTATGATTCCAATGTATCTAATTGAATCACCCGCATCTTCGCCGGTGTGGTTTTGGCTAATCTCTCCATTGTTGGGACCGATCGTGACGGCGTGTCTCTGTTGGTGGTGCAACGGCTAGCTTCATTACGGGTAGATCTATATTGAATCAAGCCGGACATGATCAGATAGAAGTTTACCAGTTTGCATCAACATTCGACATCTGATATGAAGCCGTTAAAAGGCTCATTCGGCATGGGGTTTTTCCGGCCTTAAGTCCGGTGGGCCCCAGACCTAGACCTGGCTTCCCCTTCTATGCACAACTGACTCACCTAACCGCACACCGCACCACGATCACGAAGTCGAAATCGCTCAGGAGAGGGGTATTTTCCTTTCATCTTGTCAATTTCATCAATCTCAGCAGGTTAGAATTATCAATTTCATCTGTTTTCAGGCTATTTTTTGTCAATTGATCGATAGTTCTGGCTTCTTGCGTGAGCTTCAGCCTGGCCGGCACAAATTATCTTATCAATCTCTAAATCTCTGTGCATCATGAGATCATGAGCCCCAAAGTTCGGTGCTTACAATCCCAAACACGACTACTGCTGCAGAGGGTGAGCTTCAGTTACAATTACATTAACTGTTCTTTGTCTTTTTCTGATCATTCTTTTTTAATTGTAGCACGAACCCTTCCGGCGAAGTAGCTGGAATGGATTGCCAGCGGTGAAAAAACAATGTTTTTCACACTCGCCTACGGCTTTGGCTGGCCCCACCCAGCATCACCACAACGGCGTCTCACAGCCAACAGATGAACACCGCTCACAATTGGGCCAAAAGGCCAGAGAAAAGGAAGCCGACAAGGTTGGACTTTCTATTCTTTTGTTCATTATATTTGTCGCCATTCTAATGCCTTTGAAACCAGGAATTCTTCTTAGATCTACTGAGCTCTGCAGCTACAAAGAGAGAAGCCAAATCCTATCTGTCTCGCTTCAAGTCCAATGGGGAAGTCCCGAAGAAGGAATCGGCGCTCAAGGCACCGCTCAGTTCTTTAAATACGCTAGGTGTAAGCCCTGAGGTCTCGTTTAAAACGGTCAATGATCTTAGTGGTGAGCCGGCGCTTGATGCGGCGAAGGCACCGACGACTGCCCAGGAGGTCAATTTAGTGCCCGAAAAACTACATCTCGCTTTAGTAAAGATTAAAGATCCGCAGCTTCTAGATGACTTCGCTCTGCATGGCGTGGCACAGACCCTCTCGCAGCTCAATATGTTGAGCATGGGCTGCTGCGTAGTGATCGATATAGATGCTGCTAAAAGCGGTGCCAGATGGAGACACATCGCGGAGGAGCAAGCAGATAGGCTTACCAGTGCAATAGATGGATCACATGGCTCCGATGCACGACGCCTGGATTCAGCCATTGCTGTCTCGGCGGATTCACCGGCAACTCCATTTGTTTTCTCTAGGAAGCTGCTGCTTTCCCCATTACATAAGGATCATGTCGCTATAATTGTACCCGTCGGCTATGTTGCGGACACCCAGAGAGCGGTACCCATAGCTGCGGACGACATAATGCTTGCTCTCACCAAGGAGTTCGCAGGCCTAGCCTCCAAACCCTCACCGGAGGAGAACCCAGAGGAATCTGCTCGCAAGATAAAGACCCTGCAGCAACAGATATCTTTAGACAGGCTCATAATTTTAGATCCTTTAGGAGGGATACCCTCTCTGGGGCATGCTCTTCAGAAGTCACACGTCTTCGTGAACCTAGAGCAGGAGTACGACTATATCGCCAACGAATTGAGGCATGGGACGCAAGCCAATGCTTCGAAACCCAGTGAGCAAGTGGAAGGGAAAGCACGGAAGCCGGTCTCACCTCTTGGGAAGAGTAACCCAGTCTCCAAATTTGTTGAAGAAGAGCTTGTGTCTCTTCCCCAAGAGTTACAGCAAAAAAATCAACTGGTAGACCCCGCTACGAAAACCGAGCTAGAGGGCCATCTAGCAAATTTGAAGCTACTACAACAAACCCTATCATACCTTCCACCTTCATCCTCTGGTTTAATAACGACACCCCACGATGCAGCAGGCTCGTCAACAGATTCCTCCCACTCTCCTACAGTTGGGACTAGACGCAAACGAAACCCACTAATTCATAACCTTCTCACCGATAAACCAGTTCATTCCGCTTCCCTTCCCCTAGGCCGGCTCGTGGGGAATAATGGATCAGGCCCCTCTACCCAACCCCGGCTAACTCATTCGACGTTTGTGAAAAAGGGAATGCCATTAACTATGTTCCCAGACCCACGCATAAGAAGCTGGACAGCAACAAATAATGGACAATCACCGATAAGCCTAGATGACCCACACATAGATCTTCCGCGTCTAGTCCATTTGATCGAGGACTCATTCAACAGAAAGCTAGACGTCAAGCACTACATGGAGAGAGTCAGCAATCGAATTGCCGGACTAATAATTGCAGGAGAATACGAAGGGGGTGCCATTCTCACGTGGGAAACACCTCCCGGAGTCCCAGACGATGGAAGCCCCGAGAGCAGGGCCCGTATGGTCCCTTACTTGGACAAATTCGCTGTCCTCAAGCGAAGTCAAGGCGCAGGAGGTGTAGCAGACATTGTATTTAATGCCATGGTTCGAACGTGTTTCCCAAAGGGCCTGTGCTGGCGGAGCCGCAGGAACAATCCTGTGAACAAGTGGTATTTTGAACGGTCTAGGGGAACCTGGAAGCTTCCGGATGCTAATTGGACAATGTTCTGGACGACGCCTGGGGTCCCGGAAAATCAACAGCTGTTTTGGGACTATGAGGGAGTTTGCCGCACCATTGAGCCTAGCTGGGCGGATAAAACTCAACAGGCCGACTGAGCGTTAATTCGGGGTGGATATAGCTACTTGAAAATCTTCCCACTGTAAATAGAATTGAGGTCGCGAGATGCATGTCTGGAAGGCAAACAATCCGATGGCCTTCAAGCAGTGGAGGAAGTTTGTATAGCACCTCAAGATGTATGTTTAATTCTATCTCGCTGAAAAGATATCTTGACAGACTGATCCATAACCTGGCCAGCGCCGAAGAGAAATTTGAAAGTATTCAACTCAACAGATGAATAATGCCGCGCTATTTAACCACCAAGACATGCTGGAAAAGTTCAATCCCGAAAGGCAATCATCACTCAGCCGTATCTATCAGATGCAATAGCGCTAGAAAACAGGGGTTGTACAAACGTGCATGCTGAAGGAAGCCAAGCAAGCCCTGAACAACATTGTAATGCATCCCAGCTGCAGCTGTCACCCAGTGATACCCAACATCTGGGGTGGTAAGGTTTCATTAGGATTCTTCAAGTTTGCCGTACTTTTTGAAATTGCAAACAACAAATATAATAACAACATATTAAACTCTTCCATTGAATGGAGATTTTACCTTGACTTTTATTTTCGTCGTTGAAAGATTTAGCTTCATGTAGATAAATAATTCTGGAGAGGTCGGAACTGGCCGACGGTGGAGGGTCGACGATACTAAACGGGGTTAATAAATAAGCTATAGCTCCAGGCTACTTACTCTTGGATGTACATGTAGCTCCTCGTAGCTGCCACACGTATCAGGGAATATCGCAGCTAGCGCTAGAAAAACCTTCTAAACGGCGAATTCAAGGGTGGGGGCTGATGGTTTCCTTCCCTTGTCACATAGCACTAATAGAAAAGAACATCTTGGTTCACACTAGACAGCAAGCTAACCGAACTGCTTCTCGTACTTAGCGGGCCATTGTGGCTTCTGGCCGACGGGCGCTAAGTACAAACACTGGTGTCTTTATATATGGTGAGCTGTGTCTCTTGTCTTGTTAAAACCCGGATTTTTGGTCTCTTTCACTTTTTATAAGACAATATGGAGTTCCGTATCAATCCAATATCCAAATCGGACGTGGATCGTCTGATGGATATTAAGCTCTCTGCCTTTGGAGAAGATCCGCTATTCGGTCCGCTTTGTCGTGCCGTAAATGCACCCTCCTCCCGGCCAAATGCGAGGAAACGCTTATGGAACGAGTGGACTGAAGACCCGACGTTGGAGATTGTCAAATGCACAAATATCAAGACTGGAGTTATCGTGGGGTTCGCTCAATGGAATGTGTATCAAAACGGATGGAGGGAAAAATTAAGCAAGGGCCAAGATAAGACAACTCGGCACGAGGGCAGAAACAAAGAAGTATTCACCAATTTTCTCCGTGAAGTATCCGCGGTGAGGAAGAAAAATTGGGAAGGAAGGCCATACGTCTGTGAGTCCAGTTTCGGCCCTCGGTTGTACTCAGTTGAACAGTGGCCTCTAACTAAGAGATATACATTAGTGTGTTCGCTTTTGTGCGTTCATAAAGACCATCAACGGCGCGGCGCAGGTACCCTTCTTACTCGGTGGGGACTTCGTCGAGCAGCGGGGCTTGGCCTGCCAGTATACTTGGAAGCGAATCCAATGGCATATCCGTTGTATATGAGGCTTAGGTTCTTCCAAGTGGATGTCATAACCATCAAGGCAGGAGAATGGGATAGCGACCATGATCGAAATTACCCTGCATTGGTGCGGATGCCTGCATTTGAGGACAAATTTGACTCTTGCATACACATGGGCGGAATCACAGACGGAAATAAGATCCCAACCCTGGAGTCTGTCGTATAGGGGGTAACGCGACCTCAACGAGTACCGGGTCCTTCAGCAAGAACTAGTCTTCAGCTGGGCAGCATATGTCGGTTGTCAAGCCATCATCACATGGCAGGCCACAGTCCTTCTGCTCTCATTTGCTCGGGGATTTTCGCGGCTGAAAGTGCACTTTGAGCGTGGTTTCTGTCTCGCCCCTGTCCGTCAATTTCCGCTCTGGCAGAACCGCATGCATTGCATGAAACCCCTGTTATAGCTCATACGAGGGAGGGTGTGCGGATTTTTCTTCAGACTAGAAGTTCAAACGAGATTAGATAAAATGGTTATAGATTTGTATCATTCCGCATGTATAACTCGTACGAGGCGATGTATGTAGATGTTTACAGTCGTTAAATTGAATGGCAGAAAGCTTATTGTCTTGGCGCTGAGAGCCGCGCGCCAAGCGCCCCAGACTTGACGAGATCGTCTTTTGGAAGCTCAAGACAAGCACCGCCTGGCCAACGAAGACCACCACTCAAGGGGGATGGGAACTGCTGTCCGAAAATGAATTGCAGTTAAAAACAATGCCAATATGCATAGAATGCTGCTATCCTGTTTCTCACCTCTATACGAGCTATAGCAAGGCGGACGACCGCTCGCTGGGCAAAGGGGTGCGGTTGACCCAATGCCCACGATGCAAGCGGTTTGCTGATAAGTATGTTGAGCATGACTATGTGGTTCTCTTCATTGATCTCATCTTGATCAAGCACCAGGTGTGTATACTCTATCTCCCATAATTGCACCCCTCTAACAGCTCCCAGGTATACAGACATCTGCTCTTCAACCGCCTTGGCAGAGATGACGATAAATTCGATGTACGGCTCCTCCACCTTTCAATAGTCGCACTTGGTAGCACTTGCTAAGATAAATTTCTCTTCCTGCTATAGCGGTCGATTGTTCGTCTGGGGATCCTACTTCTGCTGTTCGATGTTTACATTTCCTGGGCGGATATTGAAAAGACAACCGCGATCGCATCCTCGTCCCTCGCAAATTCTCCAATTATCGTTCAATACTTGTTTTTTCTGACAGTAAACTTACTCGCGACGCTAACACACCATCTCACTGTCCGTTTTCTGGCATCGGTTCTTGTTCAAAAGCCCTCTTCCGTCACCGATGACCATGGTACCCCTACGACACCTACGAATCCAGTTCCCTCACCGGCAGACGTCGCCTCCCTGCCGTCATCCTCCTCGTCGTCTCACTCGTTGAACAATAGGACCACACGATCAAGTCCAACACAACATAGTCGCCCATCATCGAGCAGTGGTATACCGAGCATAAGTCAGCGGCCTGGTCTCCAAAGCCCTCAAAGCCTTTCTACCCCTACGCTCCCAACCCTATCCCCAACGGCGCCTCCTCGCTCACCCGCACCAATAAAGGTACCACCACCTATCTCACCCCCAGCGCCAGCTGGCCCAAGCGCAATTAGCACCGCGCTCCTTGTCAGCAGTTGCACGAAGCTATTTCCAATACTCCTGGTGATCTGGGGCCAGGATTCGCAGGGCCCTAAATTAAACCGCCATGATTCTCCTCTGGTAGAGACGGTCGACACCACACTTCGGCAGTCCCCATCACTTGATGCATCTCATCCCATGACGCCAGCGGGGTCCTTGACGTCACCGCTGACCCTAGCGTCATCCCTATATTCCTCTATCCTGTCATACGCTTTCGAACCGTTTTCTCTGCTATTGTCCGTGACAAATACGCATCTGGTGTTATTGAATAATGTCGAAGCACTGTACATTTTGTTAGATTGTGGATATGCGCGGGCGATAACGATGACATTTGGTGGACACTTGGCTAGATGGATGGTAGAGAGGCTATTCCTCAGTCTCGCTGGGCTTTAATCATGCGCATGATGCGACCATTTCCTCTTAAAGAACAAATATTAAACCCGTCTAATACATAGGATATCAAAAGACCAAAGAGATATAGAACACATGATTGTAACATCCGGTATAGAACGAAAGAAACGGCGCGTGAAGAGTAGCAAACTAAAGAAACCGGATAAGAATATATGTCGAATAAGGAAGAGGAGCAAAAACGATCACAGATAGAGTGTCCCAAACACACACGACCATATTAGCATTATGCGTGATGCGGCCGCATGTCGCCTCGACTCGGCTCAAATAGCGGATGCCATTGTGCAAGGAACGTGATCACTAGAAACCAATAGGTGTTAATAGACAAGGTTAAGGAGGGTCGGTCAACATAAGAGGGGTTCTGTACGTACGCCACATAAGATAGCAGAATGAAAACCCTAGAATCAATGAGCTCCGCCATACTCTGTTTCGAAGAGATGATGTTAGCATGCAGGGAACAAATTGTCTCGTCGTAGCACCCTATGCTCTTTGACGATGCTTAGGTGGGTGTCTTCTCTCTCCGCCCATCTCGTCGTAGCTACACGCCCAGACTCATATCGGCGGCAGCCCTCTGCAGCGTCCAGGCGACCCGGAAGCAGGACAGTACTGGCAGAGGAACGGTGGGCGGAGGGAAAGTAATAGGTAGCGGAACGGCGGGTAGGTTGGACTAACGTTCTGTTATCTCCCTTCGGGCTAAACACCCAGGCAACCAGGTCGGCAAGAACCACAAACACGAATCCGATAATGATACTCCATCTATCGTATGAGAAACATTGGTTAGCGTATTGGTTCCCATTGTCTGGATTCAAAAGCCTTTGAATCCTCTCCAAGATGGAATAGTGGGTATTTACCCGTTCGCCATATTCGCTCCCTATGCGGCTCCCGCCTGTTTATTTGCGGTTTGCGAATGAATGGATCGGAGCGGCGTCAAGTATGGAGAGAGAGTAGTAGGTATTGAGTTCGGTCGGGGAGAATGACGGCTCGGAACACGTTAGGCACTTAGAGTCGGGTAGACACTCGATGTCGGGTCTAAAACAAAAAATAGTTGTTATATAGGTCGTTTAAAAGACTCTGCCGTGTCAAGAACCCCGAGTGATGAGCCCTGTTATCAATTAATAGATCGATCGCGTTGAAGCCAACAGCGACCAAACGCCGGCGAGCGTCAGCTTTATTGGTTTTACATAAGCAGAGCTGATTGGCTGTTTGCGTGGTAGTGCCAAACTCGCCCGCTACTTAAGTCGATATACGAGCTACAACTTCTATCGTGCTCTATACTCTGGTTTGTATGCTCGGTTGAGGGTCAATAAGGTGGATAGAATGGTTTGCTCCCTATGGTATTGGTTTATTATTTTCCATTTGTCCACAGTGAAAATTTCAAGCAAACAGAGGTTTATTCATCGCTTCATTTCCATCGCTCTACACCCGCTCTCGCGGCCAAGCACTCGGATATATGGAATGGGAGAAAAGTCATCCCTAGATGGATTCTCTTCCTTGTATTGTTTTTGGCCTCAGTACTGGTAGATTCTCAGCCATATCCTTTAGTCGCTCGAGGTTGCGATTGGCTCGAAAAAGGACGTCATCATTCCTTGAATTAGAGGTTTGGCCACAGCCTTCAGCTGAAGATGTGCCTCACAGCTGTTGTCATAGAACTCCATATCTTCAATAGATGCGAATTGAGTGACGACTGCGAGCGTATAATCTTGACGGCGCGCGTCGTCGAACGTTGAACCCGCTTGCAGGGAGAGAATGAACCGTTTGCCGTCCTACCAAGAGAATTAGTATTCGCTCGTAACTACTCTCCCCCCTTGAACTCGACCTACCTTCAAAGCATCTTGCTGCATAGTCTTGTACAGGTCTAAGAGCTGTTGTCTCTGCCCCGCATCAGGGATTTTGAACTGGGTGACTCTCGTTATCGTCATGGTGGGAGAAGTAAATGAAAGCTGGTAAATAATAAGCTGTAGTGAAGGTTGATAGATGGTAGGCCGTGAGGTATCTATCCCGCTTCACTGCTGTCTCTCTTTCTATTGTTTATATTCGCAGGTATTCAATTATGCCGCGCTAACCGATCCCCGCAATGTCGTACCCGGCGGTTGGATCGCTTACTGACGGCGTTTAGCGGATATTATTAGAACAAACAACCGCGCTCATCTTCTACGCGGATCATCGTCAACCTCAACTTCAACATGCAGCGGTTACGATGCTTTACACAACCTCAGCAAGGCCGCAAAATAGCTTCTCACCAGAGAAAGTAGCACCTTCAGTGCTATTCGCTGTACCACACTTCCACCAAGCTTTATTCTCTAGATAAAGTTAACGGCTCAATGTTTTTCAAAGAGCAGCTTATCCGCGTTCTTCCAATGCTGATGATGTTACTGTACCACCTCAGATAAAACTTTCGGCAAATTTTATGTTTCGGCTGGACTCAGGAATTGGCTGTGAAGACTTCTTCCATCTCTCTTTTGTTTTCTACAGCTGTCAAAGTAGCCCTCAATGTCCTACTTTCGACACGCAAATCTCCTTCGTTCTCTGCTCTTCCCTTTTCTACCAATGAGACTCTGATACCTCTGGATGAGTCCCCTTCCACCAAGTACAGCGCCATGGTTAGTACCACATGAAGGCGCCCCCGGTGCCTTAGCCCGCCTCGACCCCGACCTTTTAAATATAATCATCATGGCGTTTATCTCCGTGGCTATCTACAATGGACTCGAGCTCCTTGTTCTCATTTTTCTTTGCTTCAGGCGGTATGAAGGGCTCTATTTCTGGAGTCTGTTAATCACCAATACCCTGGGTGTCTTGCCGTACTGTGTCTTCATAAGCCTCTTATTCTTCCAAACCATTAACACTGTCGTTTCATACGTGCTTGGGGTAATATGCATGTGGGTGATGTCGACGGGAGAATCTATTGTTTTATGGTCACGACTACATATCATTCTGTCTAACAAGCTTGTCCTCCGTCTTGTCTTAGCGATGATTATCGTTTGCTCGATATCATTCAACATATCGGAAGCAGCTAGTGGAATTGGCTTGGTTAGTCGGTTTCCGAAACACTACCAAAACTGGTACCATGCGTGGCGCACCATTGAACGAACCCAAATCACCGGTTTCTCCGTGATGGAAATCATTATATCGGCCATCTATCTGTACCAGTGCAGGAAGATCTTGCCCCTCATCTCAGGACGAGCCCGCCGCCAAACCATATATAACCTTGTGGCAGTCAGTTTGGCCGTCGTCATAATGGATGCTATTCTCGTTGCTTTTATCTTCCTTCAGTGGTGGATTCTCCAAGCAGCCGTCCGGCCGATGTTCTATAGTGTCAAGCTGAAGCTTGAACTTGCCGTGCTCCGCAAACTTGTTATGGTTTCTCAGGGAAACGTCCCCCCTACATTCCCAGATTTTGTCAACGAGGACAATATCCAAGGCGACTTACGACATCCTGCAGCGGAGGCTGACCGCCGGGAACCTCCTCCGTACACTGTTTCGAGAACAGGAGATCCTGATAGGCTAAGTTTTATTACTGGTGAGGGTATTGCAGGTGGTGATGCAGGTAGTATTGATCCTGCCGCGGAACTCCGCAGTTCTATCGAGAGGCGTATCAGCGCAAGCTCCTATCCTGCTTGGACTGGCTTCCAGCATTTGGGTAGGAGCTCTCGACCGGGAAGTTTGGTTCGCAATCCATCGTTAGGCTCCATGCAAGCGCACAGCGACGTTGAAAGAGCTTCTGCGGCTCGAGCAGAAGCTTAGGATTTACGTTTATTTTTTTAGGTAAACTGCCTACCTTCTGCTATACTTCACTTCCCGCAATTGGATCTAACATACTTATTGGTCTTAATACAGGCTCCAATTAGTTACTAGTTGTAGTCACCGGAAACTAGAACGCGCCCGACTCAATACGGAAGCGGTCTCGCTAGGTGCAGAACTCAGGGGGTAGCTATGCTTGGTTCCAGAGGTTACATAGAAGTGAGGTTTCATCGAGACCGGCCATGTAGAGATATAAAACTCAAATTTAGATTCAAGAACGGACTTGAGGTAACAGCTATACTGTATATCGCCTCCGTCCACCCGCACTGAAGGTTCTATCTTATGGAGAATAATATAACAGACGTAGGTGCGATCTATCTATAATAAATCATCAACCTCTTTCATCGGCCTTTGCACGATGAGAGCGCCATATCCAGAGTCAGGAACGTAGAGAGTATCAAGAATTCGAATTATCTTGTACTCTGGGCTGAATTCGAATTCTTGTCCCATCGCTATATGAAGGGAATGTCCCTAGTTCATCAGCCTGCCATACCGAAAACCATCAGTACGAGTCTTTACCACCAGATCCTTTATCTAGTGGCAGAAATCCTGTGCGGCGTCCCGATGGACTCCCCTCTCCTCATCGACCACGCTATACGGTCGAGATGAGAAGTCTCGAGGTATACTCTTAGTAATAGTCGGAAGAATAGTCGGAATAACCGTCGTTGTCGTCCATGTTGTCGTCCATGTTGTCATCGGAATCTTCATAGTTGTTCATGGCGTCATTGCAGAGACCATCAGCTATAGTATTCCTCTCCCTCGGAATCCAGACATATTTCACCTCTCCCTCCTCCTTCAATTGGTCATCGAGATTAGAAGCCCGCTCGATAAGGTCCCGGTTTGCAACCTCGTAGCCTGCGGCGTTTCTCTATCCGTTTCTGGTCCATTTATAGATCCACTCTGTCATACAACCGATTGCGTATCTGGAGTCCGTATAGACAGTGACTTCTAGGTATGGAGATCGACATAGACTCTTGTATCTGTGTAGGGCTGTCTCCAGGGCAAGAACAATGCCTTCGATCTCGGCACGTTGGTTGGTAGGTGTAGGAGACCTTCCTAGGACTGTTGTCCGAGAGTTGTACCGGCCGCCTCTTTTCATGAAGACTGCAGCAGCAGCACCGATTGCTCCTGGTTGTCCGTTATCTGCCGCCATCGGTATAGATTTCCATGGTGAAAGGCATGCTGATGAGGAGGATGCGGTGGTTTCGTGTCGTGGTACGATGGGATGTGAGCAGAAGGTAAAGATTTGAACGACCGTCGAGGCGTGCGCCTGCCCACACTGGCCACGCCTGAGGGTTTCAGCGTGACGGGGAGGAGAAAAATGAAGGAGAGTTGGCGAGGAGGTGAAAAAATTTGACAGATCACAAAAGGGGTTGGGGAAAAAGTGGCATTGGACTGGCTGTTTTAGCCCAGAGGCACCAGCCCAGGCTAGCAGATACTTCGTTACACACTACGGAGTACATACATCGTGAAGATCCATCACCGCTGGCATATTTTGTCTGGTTGACTTTCGTTCAGCTTTGATGCAGTGGAACGACCCCAGGCACATGCACTGTGACGTCATGTCTATATATGCATACGGAGTACTTCCATCCCCGACTCTGAGATCGAGAGCTAAACAAAACCACGGATAGTTGACTGGCGATGTAGCAACGACCGAGTCCGTCTATAACGGGAGCTTGAGTTGGAACGGCGAGTTTTTGCTGACCAGCCCAGCCCCCGGCAGGTCCAAACACTGTTTCAACTCACCATGGTTGACAAAGATCGACGAGATGCCCGGGATAGCAAGGCAGAACGACACATTAGACCATGAATTTGGGCTGATACGTCCGTAACAGCACAGAGGAATCTGGGGTTGCTCATGATATCCCCTCTAATCTGCATCCGTCACCGGGATATTTTGTCGGGGACATGGCATGAACTGAATCTATGCGTCAAGATAGTGTCAAGAAAGCGAGGCGAAGTGAAGGGCATCAGTTTCGAATCTGCATAGAGGCGTCATCAGGCTATTAAGGGATTGCCTCACGTCATGGAACCAAATTATTCTCCGTTCTTGAGAGCTCTAAACGGATATGTTGTGCAGTGAGATCGAGTATATAAACCCTCAATGGCATACTGTCGACTCGTTCCAGATCTTCCCTTGATCAGTTTAAAAGCACAAAGATACAAGAATACAAGAACGGAACAACATTTCAACTCGACCCTTCTTCACCATGCACTTCCAAGGCACATTCGTTGCCCTCACCTTCGTCACGGCAACCCTAGCCATGCCGCAGTTCGTGATACCTCCACCCAACCCCGATTTCAACAAAGACTGTGCAGGCAGCGACGGCGGCGAAGCTTCCCGCGTCCTGACCTGTCCCGACAAGGAGGTCTATGACAGAATCTCCAAATGGGGCGAATGCGCATGCATGATCAGCAACTTCTGTTGCACACGGGGGGCTTGGGGGGATTATAGGGCAGAGGAAGTCATCAATGCATATAGAGATGGCGGATGCAGCTGTGATGGTTGAGCCTTGTCCAGTTCCGGTAAGTAATTTCAGGCCCCCTCTCATCTTATATCCAAGACCACCACCGTTTAATGCTTTTCTAGACGATCAATGCTGGGTCCGTCGAGTGCAAATTTCATCAGCTGGCCTGATGTTGGGTATTCGATTTGCTTGGGGAGTGTAGGATATATTAGGAAACTGAGCGACTTCGATTGGGAGTCCCGGATTGTTGATCTTCAATTATGTATCTGATCGAGCAATTAGTGATGTAATGGTATAAACATCGAGTCCACACAAACGCCTATTCAAGTGAACAGTACCCTTCTCGCATTGTTTCTGTCAAGACCAAAAACGCAATGATATTTGCAAAAAGACGACCTCGAGCTGATAGAATCATACGATATAGCTTGTTAAGCCTCGGCCAACGCATTTAGGTCCTCTATTTGCAGAGCCTCTGTATACCAGGTTCGAGTGGCTGGTCATTGTAGCTTGAGAGAGGTTAGAAGGAGAGGATGCTTGCTCGTCCACAAACAGCGATGTTCCTAGCTCCGCCTTACTGCGCTTATCTCTGCCTCCAGGGTCTAACTACGGAAAACTTATGCAGGCAGTGATGGACGTTTAACTATGGATTTGGGTAGGGTGATCCAGCTATGTTGTGAAACTTCCACAGTGCAATTCAGAAGTATTACCATGATGCATATATCTCGGGTGAAAGGGATGGCTAGCTAGCAAGGAGGCAGCCAAAACCATGAAACTCCTATGCATCAACAGGTATGACCAATGATATAATGAACAGCAGCAGCCTGCTTCATTCCCGGTTAAAATAGCTGAAGGTGGAAATACATAGACAGCATTGATACACAAAAAACGAGAGGGTGGAATAAAAAATACCCAAAGAGTAGGTGAATGGAGGAAAGGTAACATGTACAGATAATAGAAATATGAGACACAGGGAGCTAGAGAGGGAGAGGGAGAGAAAGTGATGCTTCATAACACCCTTTGGACCTATGCAGGTGATTAGAGCATGTGAGCATCCTGTGGTTGTTTCGAGAAGGGGGGTGAAACGAAAACATCACTCGGGAGCATCACTGGACTAGATGGGGCGATAGATATCTACCGGAGGATTCTAAAACAGTGAACAGGCGATAAGGGTCCATGTCAGTTTCAAGTGAGCGAGAAACTGAGCCAATCAGGAACTACAGGGAGTGGCTTCGCTGGGTGTGAATGAGTTGTTCTGTGGCTGTGAGTTGAAGGAAAGGGCATGCTGTTTATGCACCTTCTCGGCTTTTGCGGTAGTTTGCCTATTATTCCTATAAGTGTCAGTATATCTGTGGTCATATTGGTATTAGACTGTGCGAGAAAATTCAGATAATGTACCTCGTGTTCAACTTGCAGACCATCAACAACGGGAGCCAGCTCGCTGAGGATCTCATAGGCCTTCTTGTGATATTCTAGCTGGGCGGCAATCAAGTCCGCCAGGTTGCGAAGTGGCTCAGGGGTGTCAAGAACCTTCCAATAGTTAGCGATTCAAGTCTTTAGGGCAGCGAGTAGGATCTTGTCCTTACATTCTTCATGACACCGACCGCCTCCTCGGTCTGGCCGACGAATTCGTCCTCGGCCTGCTCGATCTCTGCACGGTCATCCTCATTTAAATGGTCCATTTCACCCTTTCCGACCCCCTTGCTCGCCTTGGTCGAATCAAGCATAAGCCTAGAGTTCTCAACATTCTTGCGTGCCTTGGTTGCAAACATGAGGTTGGTGTTCAGCGTAGTATTCCACCCGGCCAGGAAGCGGGATTGGATCTGAGCATCCTGCGCCAATCGTGCTTCTCCAACTTGTTCCGATGCAAGAGCGTATTTCTCCAGTCCGACGGCGAGTGGGTCATCGGTAGGGCCGGTATTGGATTGCGAAATGGTGTGGGAACCTGCAAGGGCGGCACGAGCAATGGCGTGGCTGAACGTCTTTGGCTGGGGCTTTGCAGATGGTGGTGCGGTCAGAGCGGCTTGAGCTTCTGCCGGGGACGAAGCTTGAGAAAGCAGGTTTACTTTCTCGCTGATAGTTCGGCCTAGGTCGTTGAAGGATTCGCGGATGTTGGGTGGATAGTCGTATGCCTCGTTTGAGTATTGCGAGCTGGTAGGATGGTTAGGAAAGTAATGTACCGGCTGCACGCAGCTATTCAAGGATAAGGCGAGACATACGTTACTTGAAGAAGGTTTTGATGCACAGTCTTGAGCGCATCGACACGCTTCTCGAGTTCAAGGTAGTCATGCGGAAGTTGAGTCTAAAGATGCGGGTTTATCAGTTTGAGATTTTGCTGTGTATGCAGCTGATATACAGCTGCTGGTCAAGTAATAGGTACAGCACTACTTACCTTCTCTTCAGCAGCTCCAAATTGCTCCTTCATGTACTGCTGTGTCCGAGCAGCAAATGGGGTGAACGACGCACTAAACAAGGGTCAACAAGCTACTTCACATAAACGTCCAACGTCACTAGAAACCCGGACACCGCTGCAGCAGCACCAGCAGCAACCAGCTACAGCTCAGCTACTGACGTGTCTCCAGCAGCGCTAATCACAAGAAGGATGCCAGAGAAGACAGTGATGAGTATATGCGTACCTGAACGTCTTCCCGAAAGCCTGTACCTTATCCATTGTCGAAGAGTTTCGTCGAGTAAAAGCGATACCGTGTAGAAAGAAACAGATGTCCCTAAAGCAGCCTAAGACCTGCGACAAGAGACAGAGAGAGATGGATTGATCAAGAGTCGACACAAATAAGACCTGGCAGTTTCTCGACCAAACGCTGAAGTTGCGTAAGATGATAGTTAGAGCTTAGTAACCCACTCATGCCAAGGTTGCATCTTTATGATGTTTGGGAGAGCCGGAGAAACCGCCCCCGTTGAGAAGGTCTTCAGTAAAGAATAGTTTAACTATGTTCAATATGTTATCAATTATTTAGGAGTCTATCTTCAATTAAATAGCTGTCATCATCATCACATTTAAAGGCAGGTATCATAGGACATTTACAAAGGAAAAGAGACATGATTGAAAAGACAAGGAGCATTTTCACAGGATATGTATGCATCAAACAAAGGAAAGAAGTAGGATACTGAAAAAAAGGAGGTGATCAAGACGTATATAAATGCATAGAGGGGCAGAAATGCTAGGGGATATTCAATGAGTTTTATATATCTTCGACCCTTTCAAGTCAAGGATGCCATCATGGCGCGAAGTAATCGAGGGCTTGGACCTATGGAACTAAGTTAGCAAGCATATTCCCATGTCAAAAAGGGGTGTTTGAGTGGGTGAATGAACATACCTTTATAATCCTTCTTGACCACCACTGCTTCAGGGGTGCGAGGAGCGGGGAGACGAGCTGGGCTACGATCAGGTCTCAGCAGCTGTCTCTCCTCCTCTAGAGCCTTAATCTCCGCAACGATGTCACTGTCTGTGCGACGAGGGCGCGCAGGAACCACGAGCGCCTGGTCCAAGCGAGGCTGGATGACATCTTCATACCAAGTGTCGCGGAACTCGTTGGGTCGGATAGGAGATGAGCGACGACGCTGTCGGGTTCGCGGGGGTTGGAGTTGGGGTTGGGGTACCATTGGTGGAGGGGAGAATCGCCGTGGCGGGCGCACTTCAGATGCTTCTCGTCGACGTACTACTGATGGCCGGCGTGTTGATTGCGACCGAGCCCTTTCAAGGGCAATCTTGTCGCCCTTAGCGCCGATTATGACCCTTTCTCTGGACACAGCACGGTCCGCTAGTTTCAGTTAGTGATTTGTTGCTGTTTTTTATTTAGTAGCAAATGCGGGGACTCACATCGCTTTTTAAGCTGAGTGGAAAGATCAACTAGCTCGTCTATATTTTCCTTAGCAAGAGCTTTTAAAATGAGGATTGAATCACCCTAGAAAGCATATACTGTTAGCCAAAGAATACATATATAGATGGATAGGGACAATCTCTGACTCACCTCATCTTCATAGGGATAATTCAGTTTCATAACAGCTTGAATGTTTACCAACCGTTTAGGGATCCGAGTCTTCCCACGCTTCGGAACAGGTCGTTGAACCCTTTCTCTGATAACTTCTTCGCGCAACGAGGGGTATCTTCTTCCACGAGGAGTCTCAGATCTCTCCCTATCTCGCATATTTCGGAACTCTTCATCGCCATAGAAGTCAGGCTCCGCAACGCGAATATCGTCAAAGCCCGGCTCAGAGGGTGGTCCTGGGCTTCGTCGCTGCGGTACAGAAACTGGTGTTACTGGAGGGCCGTACTCATCCCTGTCGTAGCGACGATAGTCATGAGCCCGACGAGTAGCGGCGCGATCAAAGGTGTCGAGGGATGACTGCCTTCTTAATAATTGAGGGCGGGGAGGGGCAGATGGCTGTCTTGGGCGAGAACGCGGCTCCGGGTTGGGCGAAATTTCGCGACGCTCTACATAAGGGATTATGGAATCGGAAGAGGAAATAAGATGAGCGTCGTCATAGTCGCTATCAGGCCTTCGAGCGGGGGCACCGTATCTTGGTTGGGGGGGGTGTAGGTAGTCCTCAACCGAAACTGAGGCTCTTGCTGTGTCCGGCCGGTCAAGCACATCTACGGGTGCACCTCGCCTCTCGCGGCGTAGCGCTGGTTCATGCTCCACGCGCTCCCTGGTGGAGGGGAAGGGGTCAGCATAGCGAGACATGTGGGCGATCTCGTGTGGTGCTGGTGCTGCTGCTGCGGTGCGACGCGGCGTGCCCTTGTTTTCCGGGGGGCGACTTGGTTCTGGTACCGCAGCGGGACTGTATCCTTGGGACAGCGTATGGGTGGGTTCCGTGGTTTGCGGCACAGCAGAAAAAAAAAAGTAAAAAGGGCAAATGTAAGAGTGGTTGATGCTGCAAGAGGCACGATCCGGCAGTCTTGGGGTGGCTGTTCACCCAATGAGAAATCTAATGACAAGCTGAACCCGAACTCTGACACGAATAGATTAAGAAAAAAAAGATGTCAACCTGGACGATAGCGATGATGATGACGGCGAGTTATATATGGAGATATCGAAATGTTGGAGGATTTGTTTGCGGCTTTAGGGCTGGTGGCGATCGACTTTCTTCTTATGACATCAGCGAAGCGAGAAAAAGGAGAAAAGGAGGCTCTGCGGCACAGAAACAAGGTCTAGAGTTACACTCAGCACGCCAGGTGCGATAGGATATTGTACAGGAGAGAAGGATGAATATATATATTATTATAAAAAGATGAATAGTAGCAAGTCTCTACAAAGGAGGTTCATCCTCTCTTATATATACCTCCCGCCATGAACAACAAGTCACTCTGTAACACGCCAGTTCAGCCCAGCGCCTACTGAGACGCCAGACACAATAATAAGGCATGAAATAAAATATATTAAACATAAGGGAAACAGACAGGGCGACTTGCCCCCTTTTTCCCGCAGTGTTTGCCCCCTCTTTCTCACAGGTTCAAGGATGATCACCCGTCGGTGGTTGGCTGTGTCTATAAATATCGGTTGCATTGAATTTCTCTTCGGTGGTAGGAGAAAATGCGTTTCGAACAGCCACCACCAATGGTTTCTCTTTTCTCGATGATCGACTACAATATTCCTCCTTTCTCATTCTTGTTCTCTCGTATTTTCTTAATATAACTATCTTCTTTCTATCTCTGGTTGAGTGTAATGGAGAAGTAGCATGAAGGTATTTTGCTATCTTCCCCTGTTGTGCGTGAAGCTCTCCCCACAATAATATTCAATGCCAAAAAAAAGAAAGAAGGGGAAGAGAAAAGGAAAAAGACTCCATAATTCTCATGCATGCCCAAGTGTTACCCTCCAGTCAAGAGGATGGTGGGCTTATGCAAGCCGATCCTCTTCCTGTCAGTCTGTCTCTCAATAGGCTGCTGTCATTTCCTAACGCCCGACAGCGAAGAGAAGCTCAAACGTACTCCCCTTCAGCGGTGATGTCCAACTCGTACATTATTGGGCATTTATTCTTCTCTGTGGAAAATGATCCCGGACATGCAATGTAATGCACGCTGGGGCTTCTCCCTTGTATTCTTTTTCTATCAGTATGCATGCAGCCTGGGTAGGGATCATTCGACATGCGTGCCCAACCAGCCACTTACGGCTTGGGAGCGTCAACGACAGTGACAAATGACGAGCTCAAAGCTGTGGGTACGACTGATAGACTGCGGCTTCGTGAGATATTGGTGATTTTCGAAATTCCTCTGCGTTGCTTGCCCCGATTAGGCTGCTCACGGGGTACGTCTATCCTCTGTTTAATACTGTGTTCGCTTGGGTGTGCCTTGGGGTGGGATCCGGGTATTTGATATAAAAACATCTCTTTGCATAAATGCACTCTACAGTTCCGTGGCTTGAGATTTGTGACGCAATCGTCTCGTCATTCTCTCTTTTTTATATATCTCCAAGGAGGGACGACCAGGGAGAGACAATTCTCATAACATTCCATTATTGGCTAACTGTGTGGGGAAGATGATACTAAACACTACATCGGCTGCACAAGATATACCCTATCCTAAACACCGCTTATCCAATGTGATGGAGTCCGTCGGTGGCAATCCTCATAGCAATATCATAGCCATACCAGCAATAACTGCACATAAAATATACGCACACACCTGAACAGAGAAGGGCAACATCCCCCGAAAAGTGGAGTCACCAAGTCCTATCACCGACGCTGCTGCTCCCTGGGAAG
Source organism: Arthroderma sp. MBC 290 (assembly GCA_030411455.1). Taxonomy (NCBI): domain Eukaryota; kingdom Fungi; phylum Ascomycota; class Eurotiomycetes; order Onygenales; family Arthrodermataceae; genus Arthroderma; species Arthroderma sp. MBC 290. Next base: position 96,236 of record JAPERC010000071.1, on the reverse strand, counting down.
TTGCCCCAGGCTCATGGGTGATAATTGAATTGCAGATTCCAGTCGCCTCTGCTACTTTTACTGTCGTTGCGGCACCTCGGAAATCGCATGACCCACTTGCCCGTCCCTTTTTAACTTGCTCTTTATGATAGCTGTTGAACGCCCAGGATAGCTTGTCTCGAGGTTCACACATCCCATACATCCCGTATGTGCCCGATGTTGCGTTTGCCTGGATCTGCTGACACGCTTTGTCGGATAGCCCACAAACAACCGAGAAGAGTGGGCCGAGTTTTCTGTTGCTTATATCTTTACTGGCGACACAGCCTAGTGAATCAATCATGCAATTACAAACCGTCTTGTTCGGAGTTGGCGGGAGAATAGATTCAGCCTCCCAGTTGGCATCAACCGTAGGGCAGGGCGTATTTTGGGTATTAGTCGGTTTATAGTCCGTCATCTTTATGCCTTTCGGTTTTACCTTGGCTACCTCGCTGGCAAGAGCAGTAAAATCTTTGCGCTTTTCAACCTCAGCACCGTTCAGCTTAACAAGTCCTAGCATCATAGTCAGCAAAACATAACCTGATTCAAACAACATCAAGTATCACTCATACCATAGTCATTCTCCTCTTGGAAGTACATGTAAACAATACCACCAGACCACACAGGAGTCATCTTCGGGCCGTAGATGGCCTGAACTTCGCTAAATTTCCGAGGCTGTACCTCGTTGCAGCCGTACTCAGCGAAGAATACTGGTACATTATAGTCTTCAAACTCCTTGGTGCGTTCCGCGTACCCTGAGCGCTCGAAGCTTGAATCTCCGCACCACTCATAGATATTATATCCCCAAAAGTCTATCCGTTCGGCGTCTGTACCACAGTCAAAATATGCAGCCAGATTTTCTCGAATATCAGCATTATCATCAGCCGCATAGCCGACTCCCATCGGTCGATAATTCTTCTTGGCGATATAGGCTTTGACATCCCTCACAGCAGCTTTTACAAAAGCACTAGCATGGGTGTTTGTCTTGTTGTTCGAGACTTCGTTGCCAGCAAAGAAACCGATGACATTTTTGTACCGTGCTAGCGAATCCACAACGGAGGTATATCTATTGTAAAGCTCGATATCCCAGCTTGGCTGGTCACGATTGATAGATTGTGATGGTTGGGATAGATCTGCTATGACGTAGATCCCGGCGTCAGCCAGGAGATTCATGCATACGCTGTGGTCCTTGCTTGGCTTGATAGCATAGACCCGAATAACGTTCGTTCCTAATTCTTTCAGCAGTGGGACGTCTCGATGGCATGCGGCTGCATCAGCTAACGGGTCTGTATAAACGTCACTAGAGCTAGATTCAACCATATCGGGGGAAGCTAGTGAAATCAATTAGCTGATTCCCAACATCATCGGCCAGAATCGTAGCTGGGGTCAAGGAAAGCTAGTGGTACCTTGGTATGCAACTCCCTTGATAAAGCTAAGAGAGGTTGTCAAGTCAATGTATTAGATATCACAGGATAGAAGGAGAACTCACAATCGCTCTCCACTAGATTTATGGAAGAAATAGGAGCCCTGTAGTTCATTAACAACACTGCTAATCTGAACATAGAGGGGACATTTGATAGTACCTTAATCACAATAGGGTCTATCTCAGCACCAAGTGAGAGAACCACAAAGAGACTTGCAAGCAAAATAGACCACAACGCGCACCGAAAAGCCATGATGGCAAAGTAGAGCTGCTTGAAAACAAGAAGAAAAGAAAGTCCCACTGCTGTGGGTGATGAAAGAATAGGAAATCCAAGCACCTCAGTAGCAAAAGAGACACTGAATACCACCACAGAAAATTTTGCATGATGTTCAAGGATATCAAAAGACAAGCTAGAAAGGAAAATAAGTCAAGGAAGCCGCCGAGCTTTGCTGGTGAAGAATTTGCTGTTTCCAGGACGATCTCAGCCTTCAGAAGGCTCGACCGGTGTGTATAGATAGTAAGGCAAGAGAAAGAACCTGTGCAAACAGCAATAGTACATGTATGAAGTTCCATTTAGAACCAACTGATAGATGCTTAATTCGCAGACAAATACGGGGTATCACGAGCTTGCCAGCAGCCTTTCATAAATTGGGGTCTGGGGGCGATGGCTACAAAAACTGCTGGATATCAGCCTATTTGCACCAGGATGGATGGAGGATGTTATTATATTATTCAGATCAGGCTCCCATCGTAAGACCCCTGCTTTGCCTGGGATTCAGCTTGTGACTGAAAGTGTTGGCCCAGGACTGAATAAATACTGAGGCTCCAAGGGCACAGGAGGGTATCTATTTAATCTCAGCCACTTCTCAAACCCCCGTACTTCACTCGGCTTGCTTTTTATGCTTTCAAATCTTGCATACTTGAGCTTGTAGGTATATTGCTGGCACACCTAGCTTTGAGATATAGAAGCTGATCTGGTATACTTAGCTACAATCTTCTAAGAAGAAAGATGAATGGTTCTAATGAAGAATTTTCTGGCGAGCCTACACACCCCAACAAATTCTGCGCCGAATGTGAAGAGCTGGCAGAAAAGACTTCTTTGAACCATCTCGATGAGACGACACTATTACGCGACGAGATCCGCGCCCTCAAGGCAGAAACTGCGGCGTATCTCGCTGAGATCAATTCGCTGAACGAAAAGCTCCAAACGCAAAAGGATCAAGACGCTCCACTCCTGGCTGTGGGAAGACAAATTCGCCTTCGATATCTGGAACAGCACCGCCGGCGCATGGGAATCAACATAGGGCAGGGAGGTGTGGATTGCATCAAGATTGGTGACCGGGCTGCACATAGGGGACGACCAATAGAAGATGCAGTGATCTACCTGACTGGATTGAGGCGGGACGAACGGGTTTATAGAGACCTATATGGACTTGCACCCAAAATGATGGAGCAGCTGATGGGCGTGGAAGAGATTGTTGAGGCCGCGAAGTTTCGAGCGTCATTGCAAAGTGAAGCTAGACTCACATCACAGTTCCAAGAAAAATTCGACAATCTGCTTCACGAGGCAGCAAAGTATCCGAATGGGAGCCGACTAAAGGAGGCGTTTGAGAACGAAAAGACTCTGCAACGATGCCATGCTGATCTCCAAGACTGTTATGATCAGATTATTGCCCAGAATAAGTGAAGGATGGAATTTGTCGCGGCATCGAAACTCAACATGACCGCCGGACAAGATTTAATAAAATCCGAACCCGACACCGAAATCTCCTGCTTAGAATTCGCTGCTGACTGAAATCTTCACAGTCGTTCGTGACAAATCGTCTTTAACTAAATCGGCGGAACACTTCCGCTTCACATACTCTGTATGATTCATCAGCCGCCATCCGCTTCTTTATAAACAGGAGAGCACCGGATATATTCAGAGCTGGCAGATAATATAGTAGCTGAAATATATCTCGTTGGTATTTCCCTAATTTATCACCAAGATACCTTAAGGACTGCTATTGCCTAGATCTTGTCAAATATTCTCTAGTAGCGCACCAAGATGGAGGACCGTATTGCCTGGATAGGTTTGGGAAATATCGGAAGGGTAAGAAGTTTTACCAGATCTCATCAGATATCTCCTTCGTCATCTTACCACTAGATTAACTTGGATACCCCCAATATATCCCAAAATACCCATGGCAAAAACGATGCTTCTGGCTAACACACCTTCGATCCAGGGGATGTGCAAAAACCTATCAGCAAAAGGCTCATTTGCAAAGCCGCTAATTCTATACAACCGCACTCTCTCCCGTGCCCATGACTTAGCTGAAAAGCTGGAAGCTCCGACCTCGGTGGCAGAATCCGCCAAAGCCGCAGCTGAAGGAGCGTCTGTTATCTTTCTATGCCTCGGCGACGACACGGCTGTGGAAGAAACTCTCAACTCTATCATACAATCTACAGATATCACCGGTAAACTATTCATAGACTGCTCAACTGTTCACCCAGACACATCGAGGAAAATCGCAGCCCAACTTGAATCGCATGGCGCTGCTTTTGTCGCGTGCCCCGTCTTTGGCGCCCCTCCAATGGCAGATGCCGGAAAGCTAGTCTGTGTGCTTGCGGGACGCAAAGAAGCTGTCCAGCGCGTCAAACCATACTGTACCGGAGTCATGGGCCGCGCTGAGATCGACCTGAGTGAAAAGTCCGAAGATCCAGGCAAGGCCTCCGAGCTTAAATTGATGGGCAACTCGTTTATTTTCCAGATGGTGACTGCTCTCTCCGAGCAGATGGTCGTGGCAGAAAAGAGCGGCGTGGGAGTTAACAAGTTACATGATGTTCTTGAACTGCTATTTCCTGGACCTCTCGTTGGATACTCTAATAGGATGAGGTCTGGGGATTATTTTGAACGACAAGAGCCGCTTTTTGCAGTCGACCTTGCGCGGAAGGACATTAGGCATTCGCAGGACGTGGCTAGGAATGCCGGTGCGAATATGAAGGGGCTCGACCTTACAGATGAGTATTTGAGGTCGGTCAAAGACCATTCGGGCCCGACTGGGGATATTGCAGCGATCTATGGAATTACAAGGAAAGACTCGGGGTTAAACTTTGAGAATAAGTAGGAGATATATCATTATTCAGAATGCCATTCCTTCAGTCATGCCCGTTTTCTTCGTTCCAGTCCCCTCTGAGTACATGTATCTGAACTGCTGGCGAATTGCTCAGATGAAATTCAAAGACTGAAATCCGGCGCGGCTACCATGCGCCACAGACCCACTTTTAAATAAAACATGTGATTGGTGGGCGCTAGGATCGACCAATCGGAACATTATTTATCCATTCCGAATCACGTGATCCAGGACCATTTTAGGGCAGGATTCCCTCGCCTTTTCACCCTCCTCACCCTAGAACAACAGGGGAAAAAAGCAAGAAAAAAAATGAGCCCGACGCGAATCGAACGCGCAACCTTCAGGATGCCCAATTATGCCAGGATGCCCAAGTAGGTCACATAATGACTGGAATCTGACGCGCTACCATTGCGCCACAGGCCCATATTTCATTGCAAGATGAGATGAACCACGCACGACATTAAAAAGTGTTACTTTCCGGTAAGAAAGAAAGCTCGGCTCCACCTTCCCTTTTGGTCGACTATCAAAGAAATCTTTCTTTTCTCACATCTGAGGAAGTCAAGCTTGCAACACTGCATTTGCTCACTTACACATCAAAATGCCGTCAACATATAAAAAGGATAAGCCCTGGGATACAGATGATATTGATAAATGGAAGGTAAGGCTCCTCCAATTTCACCAGCGCGATCAGCCTAAATACTTTCCAGTTTCTCAAGCTCACTTTTTCTTGCGCTCTAGATTGACGAGTTCAAACCAACTGATAACCTGGGCGGAACCTTTACTGAAGAATCATCTTTCGTCAGCTTATTTCCGAAATACCGCGAAGTCTACCTCAAAGAAGTATGGCCTATGATAACGAAGGCGCTGGAGAAGAGTGGGATTGCTTGCACATTGGATTTGGTTGAAGGAAGCATGACCGTCAAGACGACGCGAAAAACTTATGATCCTTCCGCTATCCTAAAAGCTCGAGACCTCATAAAATTACTGGCAAGAAGTGTACCGGCTCCTCAGGTATGCATGCACTACATAAATTCCCAATCGCATGAGTTGCAGCTTTCTCACCTATCACAAAAAACACAGGCTATTAAAATTCTCCAAGACGACATGGCATGCGATATAATCAAGACGAGAAATCTGGTTCGAAATAAGGAACGTTTCGTAAAGCGACGACAACGCATCCTCGGCCCTTCTGGATCGACGCTAAAAGCCCTCGAATTACTCACAAACACCTATCTCCTCGTTCAGGGAAACACCGTCGCAGCAATGGGACCCTTCAAAGGGCTAAAGGAAGTTCGGCGGATTATCGAGGACTGCATGGCCAATATACATCCTATTTACCATATCAAGGAGTTAATGATTAAACGCGAGCTCGCCAAGGACCCCAAACTGGCAACTGAATCCTGGGATAGATTTTTACCGAATTTTAAGAAACGCACACTCAGCAAGAGAAGAGTACCGTTCAAAGTTACGGATAAGGCGAAGAAGACGTACACGCCATTCCCACCGGCGCAAGAGAAGAGCAAGGTCGATCTACAGATTGAGAGTGGTGAATATTTCCTTAGCAAGCATGCCCAGGAGCGCGCGCGCAAGGAGGAAATCAAGGAAAAACAACATGAAAGGAGGGCAGAAAAGATGAAGGAACAAGCTAAAGATTTTGTCCCGCCGAAGGAGGATACGGGCGAAAAGAAGAAGAAAAAGAGAAAGCGGCAAGAGGAAGCAGAGGCTGCTGGTTCAGGTCAAGAAGACGAAGGATCAAGGAAGAAGTCAAAGCATAAGAAGAAGTCGAAAAGTAAGGAAAGTGCTTAACGGTGTCTAACCTGCTTGTCTTTATTTTGCTGTATTTTCTTGATTTTAACTGGTGGGATGAGGCGTTCAAAATATGTACATCAGCCGGTTGATATCCATTGGCGTAGCGATCTATTACGGAATGCCATGAATTAGAAATGTCCGTATCCGTCTTTTCTCGCAGGAACATTTATTGATATCTTTGCTTGTGTAGTGTCATTCCTAACGCAAGGAGCACTAGCTGGAGGCGACTTGATGAGCGGAAGTGCGTGCAGCGAGTGCCTATAAATCTGGCCAACCACCACCTATTCTTGAGGCGCTATAAACTGGCAGAAATACTCTAAATGGTACTAGGCCTATCCAATGCTCGTCGTTGATACCCCTGCAAACTATTAATGGCTAGCTGCAGCCGAAGCGGCGCTGGGTCAATATGTCATCTAGGAACTGACGGCGTCGCTTCCAAGGGAAACTCGGGTTTTGCTCTAAAAATAATTCGCTGTGTAGGACGTTGTTGCCCGGGTTAATTCGTCCCAAGCAAATTGTTTTTCATCTCCCACTATCCCGGCGGAAGCTATCATTCTTCAATGCTGATGGTGCTAAGAGCATGTGCTAATTTCAGTAAGACAACACTTTCAGTTGCAGCGAAGTAGTTGAGGCTAATACGGCGAACGGTTAGTACTCTTTACCTGGTGGGAAAGGTAGTGGAATCCATACCTGTCCATGAGGATCCTAAGATGCCTGTTAAAATAATCTTCATATCGCTTCAGGGTATCCTCCAGCTTCCCCAACCTAGCCGGGTCGTATGCCCTGGATTCAGAACCATGGGACTGCTTTGAGTTACCCGCAGACAAATCGGGGTCGGCTGAGGATAGACTTCGCGACAGAGAGAGACACCAGGAGGCAAACATAGTACAGCATGTCATTAACTTTGAATGGATCTATTCGCAGGTAGTTAGCGTTCAGGGTGTCCCCTGATTGCGGAATCACTAATGGAGGCCTGCTTACCTTGAGCAATTTCCCTTGGGTTAACATGCATTCCTTGAGGCACGTATCCAAAAAGTCGACATGGTCTTGCATTAGCTCATCGACCGTCCTATTGACTTGCTTCATACCATTGACGGTAACCTCGGTCCCTTCAGCACCGTCGCCATTCACCCTATTCATTAGGATATGCCAATTCGGCTCAACAACTTCAGTGGTGCAGAAATATTGCAGTTGCTGCACGAAGACAGTCATCTTTGCTCGCAGAGTCCATGCGCGCCTCTTCCAAAACTCGACTTTCCTATCTGATGATCTATGCTTCCAGCTTACGAGCTTCGTATGGTCTTGCCAAGCGGTGACCAGGAGAGTTTCGAGATGACGAAGCGAGAGGAGATGGCGGAAAATAAGCTGATAGCGAAGGACCGTCTTGCGGCTTATAACGAGGGATAGTGGGAATGGAACCATATAGTCCAGTTCAAGTGCATCAAAGCCAATAATATCCTTCTCCTCTTCGGAGGATTGAGGAGCCGGCGCTTGGTATTTTTCAATCCCACCATCGGGGTTATCTTGGTCGATACCGGAGACACTTACAACCCTCATGAGCCATTTAGTTAGTCCAATATGGTTCATGCCCACTTTCACGTCTTCCTTGAATGGATCTTGGGCAGCGATGCTTCCAGGCTGTCTCAGAACAATATCCAGAAGAGATTGTAGTTTGCCCTCGTTGACATTCTTCGCTGGTTTACGGAGCTCAGATGTCCCCAATTCCAAGAAGTATGAGAAGAAGTCTGAACGGTCGAGAAAGAAGTAGTGTTTTAGGGAACGGAACCGTGTCGTGAGGGAATTCTTGGTTAATAAAAGGTGCAGTAAGGAGGCGTTTGCATAGGCGTATGCACTGTTTATATTCTCGAGGAACCTTGGGTCATCAAACGTTTTCGGAACATCTTTGACCTCCTTGCTGAAATCGACTCCTCCGCATTCTCGTACAACGTTTAAGTACTTTCCAGCAAGTAGAACTTTGTCCTTGACACTTTCCAGTTGTGGAGGTACTTCATTGTCACGAATTGTGTATCGCTTTTCCCAATATTCATCAGTGTAGTCTTCCTCTAGTTTCTCCCGCTTTATGCCCTTTTGCTCCTTGATAAGGAACTCAGCGTGGGGATCCTTTATCCCACCTTGGTGCAACCATTCATTCAACATCGCCATGTATGGTCGGCTGGCTTCGCGCAAAAGGGTTTGTAATAGGACTCTGGTAGCTGGGTCGCCGGAAAAGGTTGCAAACCTCTGGGTGAGAAGACCCAATACGTTGCCGCCCTTACAGAACTTCTTACTAGACATGCTGCCAGGGGCAAGCTCACCACCCTCCCTTAGCTGCTCGAGAATATTATCGACATCGTCAAAATCGTCAATAGATTCGTCCGGATCTTGGCCCAAGAGTGAATTTTTCTTCAATAGCTCCTGACCGAAGAAATAGAGCTGCGCAAGAGTCTGGCTGGTGGGCATCGTATGAAGGTGGAGGACATGTAGAGTAAAGTTGGTATCATTGAGGAACTGACTTTCCAGCTGAGCAATGAGGATAAGATAGTCTTTTAGCAGCTTGCGTATTGCAGCGCACAGCGCATGATTTACCGTTCCAAATTCAGCTCTGCTCTGAACCTCCACAAATGCTTCCATGGCGCAATAATGAGTCGCCATCTTCAGCATAGTCATAGTAAGGTCCCTCAAGCTTGGGTCTAGTCCCGGCATAATCTGAAACGAAGGCCCAATCAGACGATCTGCTTCTACCGACGGGTTATAGCTATTCACGAAGTGGATATACTGTCCCTCATAGCCCATGAATACGAACAGAAGGTCTTGTAAAATGGACGTTTCCTGCGCATCCAAACTCAGCTCCTTCAGCGGCTGTGGCTGTAGGCTCTGAGGGGCTGATGATGATAGAGGGGGAACGCAAACACGGCAGGCAAGAGGAGCGGTTGAGTGAGAGATCAGGGAGGCGTTCGGATTCCATGGCGCTAGAAACAAAAGCCATTAGCACGCAGTACGCTTTCTATATTCTAGACTGTGGTCTCACTTTCAACTCGAACCGTCTCCGGCGCCATTGAAACAGAACCAGTGCCATTATGTCCAGGTCTCTTGACACTGCCCAAACCCGAGCCCTCTTTTACTGGCCGTTTACTTCTCACTTGAACTCTCTCCTTGGTCGTTCGTTGCGTTTTCTCGGTGCGCACCTCATTCGCATAATCTCTGCTCATGGGCCTTGCTGCAGACAGCCCGTTCCCTGCCACTGGTGTCGTTTCCCTCGAAGTAGAGGAATCATGCCGCGATGTTGCGACTCTAGGGACACGACCAGACGCGACTCGTGGGCGGGCAGTAGTATTGTGACTTGTTCTGCGTTCATTGATCGACGTGGATCTCGTAACCGGAGAGGGAGTCATAATCGTAAATCATTAAAATCATCCGCAGCCATCAAAGTCATCTCATTCCCCCAAACCATACGAAAGAGCTCCCGCTAGCTGACTCTCGCTGTCGCGTTTGGTGGATTGATTACGTAGCTCCTATTTGGGTTTAGCGTGGTTTGGAGGATTAGGCACAGCAAGCGTTGCGTTGACCAACAAGAGCTTGGGAGGGCAGACCGCAGGTACAGCTTCACCAGAGCTACAACACTCCATCCTCCACCTCCCAGCTACGAATAGACGAATTCCTTCCATAGACAACTATTTATACGGTTTAGTTTAGTGCTTTTGTCCTCAATTTCGCAAATTCTACCTTCATCATGTTTATCGCGCGGTCCGAATATGGTATGTGCCGTGGCCACCCACTTCATACATGCTCACCAAACCACTGACTTTTGATCTCCAGATCGTGGCATCAAGTAAGCCAAGCTACACAAAACAAGTACTGTGCTAGATATGACGTTCTTACACAAGCCTTTTACAGCACCTTCTCCCCAGAGGGACGCCTCTTCCAAGTCGAATACTCTCTCGAAGCTATAAAGCTAGGATCAACAGCCATCGGAGTATGTCATACGCCCCGCCATTTGGGAACCCACCAGAAGAACCTCGCAGTCATGCTGAATTTCTCGCTTCTGAATAGGTCGCAACATCCGAAGGTGTAGTGCTCGGTGTCGAAAAGCGAGTTACATCTACCCTCCTCGAAACGTCCTCGGTGGAAAAGATCGTCGAAATAGACAGACATATAGGATGTGCGATGTCCGGTTTGCAAGCTGACGCACGATCGATGGTGGAACACGCTCGTGTTGAAAGTCAAAGTCATGAATTTCACTACGCGGAGCCTCTCAGAGTTGAAAGCTGCACGCAGGCAATATGCGATTTGGCCCTGAGGTTCGGTGAGGGAGCTGATGGAGAAGAGAGCATTATGAGCAGACCTTTCGGCGTGGCATTGCTGATTGCCGGATATGACGAAGATGGCCCACAACTGTAAGACATGCCTTGTCTTCATCTGCATGCGTGCCTGATGATTCTAACAACATATACTTGCTATAGATATCACGCAGAGCCGTCTGGTACATTCTACCGATATGATGCAAAGGCGATAGGCTCCGGTAGTGAGGGTGCTCAGGCCGAGCTACAAAACGAATACCATCGGTCACTCACACTACCAGAAGCGGAAACCCTCGTCCTGAAGACTTTGAAACAAGTCATGGAGGAAAAGTTGGACGCAAAGAATGTCCAGTTAGCCAGTGTCACTAAAGAGAAGGGTTTCCGAATTTATGGTGAAGAAGAAATGGGACGAGTTGTATCTACTTTAGGAGGTAATTAGCGTGGAGTTACTGAAATGAACTGCTCACATTTGATGATATTTAAAGCAGACTATGAGTATTTGGGTTTAGAAAACCGCATAAAATAGCAACTATCTTGTTTTATACACACAAGGCTTTAAAACCTTGCTTTCTTCCTCTGGTGTCAATCCGTTATCGACAGGCTCTATGAACTTCTTCCGGCTCATATTTCCTTGCTGGAGGGGGCGACCGGTGCCCGCCCATTTGCCCTTTGTGGGAACACCCGTCTTGATGAATTCCAGCTTGACAAACATTTTGTTCGATTTATCCACGCTCTCCTGCTTCAGAACAAATCCACGGGTACGGAACACCTCGATGAAAGCTGAGATATCCGTATCGTCATTGTCGTTGGCGGTTTTTTGCATATCTTCTGCAAAGACATCTTCACCAAGGCCTTCCTCCTCCTCCTCTTTCTTCTTTGCCTTCTCCTTCTTTGTTTGAGGACGTATCTTCCCAATCTGAGCCTTTCGTGCTACCTTTCCGAAGCGACTTTTAACCTCGCTAACCCAGCATTCACCCTTGCCATCTCCTCGGAGAATCCTCCACGCCTCTTCCACAAAAGATACCCAATTGGTGCCCATTAAGCTAAGACAGAAGATAGCAACGTCGACGCTTCCATCCTGCTGTGGCAAATTAGATATATCCGCCTTGGTGATCAGCGGATCAGGGGCGTGTAAGTCGAAACTGAACAGCTTGATGTCCAATTTTTTCGCAGTGGGCGTAAGGGCACGGGCAAATTGTGCATCACCACAGCCAAGGTCCGCTATCGTACAAAGTCCACTCGGCCGCCGGGGAAGTGGCGGAAGTCCACCTGCAGCCCCCCCTTTCCCTTTGCTAAACCTCCCTTGTTTCTGAGGGCGAGCCTTTCCGCGGATTTTCACAGCTTTTATATACGCATCCACCGGATTAGATGGCCAGTATTCTTTGACCTGCCTTGAAAACCCGGCATGGTATTCGGCGAAAAACTCAGGGTTGGCCGTGAAGAGCTCCATCGCTTCACTAGAAGGGGCTGTGTATAAAGTTTCGTTGAGGTGGCGGAACCTTGCAGATAGCAGCTTTTGCCGCATTGATTGCTGCAAAGGCGTGAGGCTTGAGGGTGCAGAAACGGGCGGTGGAGGGGGTGCGTTCGATGCTGCTTTGCTCTCAGCGGGCTTGTCATGCGATTGCGATCTTTCAGCCTCTAGCTTCCGCTTCTTCCTCGACTTTCTCTTGGCTTTCTTCTGGCCCTGTTCCTGCTGAGGGTTGTCTACTCCGGTAGAACCGTTCTTTGGGGTTGAATCGTCCGTAGTGCTATCCACCGCTTTAGCCTGATTTCCATTCTTCTGCTTTTGGCCACCCTGCGTGTTCCCTGCCTTCCCTTTATTTCCATTCTGGGTATTTCCTTCTATATATCTCGACCACATCTCCTGGACATTGCCCTTAGTAACTTTCCCCGCCGCCGTATCTCCATTGCGACCTCTTTTCCTTTTATTGGAGCCAGGTTCGGTTTCTTTGGAGTTCTGCTCTTGTGCCGGCTTCTCGGGCGCAGCTGACCGCTCACTCTGCTTTTGCAGCTCAGAGGAAGAAACTGACCACCCTGGTACTGCGAACATTTTCGAACAGTGAGCTAGATGGCCCGGTAGAACTTCGAACAAAGAATCGGCTGCCGGGATACCTGTAAGACGAGGGTACAATGTCAGCTATTTCCACAATCTTTAGTATGTCTGCAATGTTTCCATACCTGTCAATGGTCTCCTCTCCGCTCTTCGAGACAGAAAATTGAGCACCTTCTCTGCGATTAAAAGAATAGAGCTGATGTCTTGGCATGGGATATTTTTACAGGGTTAATTCTGCGTCACGTGGCACAGCCAAGGCTTCATACGTTATCTGATAAACCGCCCTTCTACCGTTCTAGAAATCACGTGATAAAAATCTGATATTTGGATATTGGAGGATTTTTGCGAAACTTTATTATTCAACTGGGCCTGTGGCGTAATGGTAACGCGTCTGACTCCAGCTCTTCATGAGAAGCTATCAGAAGATTGCGCGTTCAATTCGCGTCGGGCTCATTTTTTTTTTTTTTTTTTTACTCGCTCGATTCGGTCATGAACAGCTGTGAAAGTAAGTAAATACACTGCATTAAATCGGAATTCCATACTCCATAGCTTGTATGGAAATGTATTTGAAAGATGTGCAAAAGATTTGACGGCTTTTGTTTCCGCTCTGCTCTCCTCCTGGGTGCTGATATCGGAGTTGACAGCGGATTTACCACTTTGCCTCTTGTACGCCGACGCAGGATCCACCACTTCAATGGGTCATGGCTGTTGTCGCTTGGTAGCCCTATCTATGGGGGTAACTAGCAATTTGTTTCGCCGAAAGGGGACGATCCTCAGGCGTCAATTGCCTTGAGCCAATGCTCGTCGTCTTCTCCTGGTTTTGCATACAGAGTAACCGTCTCTTGAACCCAGCAATCGTGCTTAATGGCTGATCATTATTCTTGCGAACCAAAGTGGAGCTTGCCTGGGCCTACTAGGTTCGTTCCGCGGGAAGCGTCCCGGCAAGACTTAGACCACACCTAAAGTGCTAAAGTGGTGTCAAGCTCTTACTGTTGGGCGAAATCCAAAATACGCGAGGACATGGAAAGCATGAGAGCTCAGAGTTCCCACCGTCAAAGATGACAAGTCCTACCAGGTGCCGGCCCGTCCCATTTGTGCGGACAAAAGCTCAGGGGTAGGGAGTGTGGAGGTGTTCATGCAGGACGCTTCTTTAGACATCTGCTTTCTGCCGAGCACCGTATTTTGTCAGGTCTGGAGAAGCGGAAGTAGACATTGAACACTGTCGTCCATATATTTATACGGAGTATTCGTTGTTATAATTAATGACGAAAAAAACTGGAGGGGTGTTGATAATTCTCTCCTTACATGATTCTCAACAGCAGACTTACGATATGTACATATTCTGGTTTTGGACGCATTAATTGATATGACAGCCTCAATCTGATTAAAGTACTTGCAAGGTGTTCATTAATTGTCAACGGTTTTTCTTCTGGTACGCCGTAAGCAGCACATGAATATCCTGGTTTATTTTCACACGTCAGTTCACTTCTGTACACCCTGCACGGTTCGGACGTTTCAGTTCTCAGACATGAACCCGATGCCTCCTGGCGGGCGAGAGCTCAGGTTCGCTGTTGTCCTGGATTTTGCTCAGGCGGTCATTATCGGAAGAGTTTGTCCGCCTTCTTGATATGCCCTGGCGCCAATCGCGTGTGCTTCTGCCGAGTAGGAAGTAGGTGTACTATCCCCAAGCGACCTGGGGGTTTCCTAGTCTTTGAGCTAGCATGAAGAGGAGGCACTCCATCACTTTTATCTAATCGTGTGGCCATCTTATGGGGCACGGTTCAGATATAAGAAGACGGGTAACCCCTTTTCTGGAAGGTGGCCGAACTTGCGGCTGAGAGCTTCTCTTAACCTCATCCAACTTCCTTCTCAACCTCGTTCGTCCCCATCAACTCGCTCCTCGAAGACCGCCGTAACCTCCTCCATGTAAATCCCCTGCTTTTACTGGAGAGCATCGCTGTTTATCCCAAATGGTCGGCTTATCGTTTTTCTGCTTCTATCCGCCTGTGCCATACCTACACCGTATTCCAAGCTCAATATAACCTCATCGCCAGCTTGGTTCAAAAATCCTAACGGCGACCACGATTCTCGACGAAGCTAATCCCTAAAATAACACCAGTAAATTCTGTTCTAGCGGGACTCCAACGATCCTCCTTCCACATGGCAAACGTTACTAGCAGCTTCTCCACGAAGATATCCGTGAATACCTCATTTCGGAAATTGGGATGTGAGTAAGCTCAGTCCTAGCATTTGTACAAGTCTCGAGCTCATGATGAACCATCATCGTTTCATCATGGCAAAATGCCTATGAAGGCTATTGATATGTGCAGAGCCTTTCTAACTGTATTTACAAAATGTAGGTCCTCGATCATGACAAAGCTACCGGCGTGGCCCTTTAAATGATTCAAGGTTTTCGCCCAATACACACATACCTAATATACGTCAGTAATGGACATTTCGAGTGGAATTACGCAAGGAACTTACAGCGGCACGTATGCTTTGATGGATGCGTCATCTGCTTCTCTTCTAGCTTGAGCGATGAGTTCGTCAAAATCAGCCCGAGGCATGGAAAGCTTTTCTATGAATGGGTGGAGCGCGAGAGACTCTAAGAATGCTTGAGCATTCTCTCGGTTTGCTGCTCCAATCTCTTTTGATCGCTGGTCTGATCCGGCGTTAGCCAGTTGTCTGAGTTCGGGGCCTTCTGTGGTACTTACCGGTTGGCCACGCAGATAATGGCAATGGGATCATTTTCAGCTCTACTTCGACCAAACCCGCCGACGTCATGAGATTGCTAAGGTTAATACCAGCACGCACATCTTTTATATCCTCCATGGCTCTAATATAGTTTGTGCTCCATTTCCTCAATGCATTACTCTCAGTCAGAGCGCCGCTATCCGACTGCACGTTGAAGTATATTTCCACCATCTGCACCCAACCACCATGCTTGAGGGTTCTGGCAATGATATGACACTAAGTTAGTTTCAGCCGATCAGCCTGAAGAAGATGTCTATTGGAAGCACCAGGGCGTTGAACCAACCTCACAATATCCCGAAGGTACCTACTCCACCGTTGTTTATCCAGTCCTGAAGCAACTAGCCGGGAGTGAACCAAGTCAAATTGGTTTGGCGGGAAAGTAAAGTGTCGGTTCAAGTCGTCCACCTACCAATATCAAAGTCAAAATTCGCCTTCATATACGCTGGTCGATTCAAATCATTCTGTCGCAAGACGAAAGCAGGACCAAAAAACATAGATATCCAATCCTTGGATAACCCCGTTTCAGCCCCAATGGGATTTAGTGATGGCTGATTGATCAACCGCCGTCATACAAGCATCTGAGTAACTCGTCGGAAAAACACGCAAAAACACCAGCAATGGCTAAGTGGTTAGGAGATTACCTGTAGCCAAAGATTCTCAGGGGTCTCATCAGGTTTCATATGCGGTGATATGTCGACACCTATGACCTTCACGTTACTAATTAGTCTCATTCACCCTACTAAAACAGCATAGGTTGCGGCGTACCTCACACGATGGATATTGATCAGCAACCTCCACTGCCCAAGCTCCTGACCCATAACCACAATCTAATACTTTCCTCAGCGGGTGAATTGGTGGAAATATCAGCCTATCGTCGAAGACTTTACTGAACACCCTGTGCTGTAGGTCTAATCGATCTATCTCCTCCTGCAACAGCATTTGATAAGCTGGGTGTATACCAAAGAGAACCTGACCAGTCTTCATACATCATCGATGGGACCAAAGTATATCCTGTTATCAACAGCGTATTTTTGATATTCTCTCCCCTGAAATATCACGGTCTCCCAATGGGCATCATCCAGATCTACCGTCCCCAAGTCAGGGTTACTATGACAACGTCAGTTTCAAAACATTCATGGTGCTTGGGAGGCAGTACTTCATCTTTGCTTGGCGTCAGACGTCTTTCTCGAGACAATGAGAGGCCTGCCTTATCTCACCTGAGGAATCCAAGTACTTTGGTAAAAGCCGGAAATTCAAGGGCCTGCCGCCGACTGTCGCCGACATACAAGAGCGGCATATATAAATATAAAACTCGGGCATTTGGGTGGTGCAGCGATCCCGAAACGATGGCTACGCCTTCAGGGTTCCTAACCTTTATGTATCCATCGAGTATGTCCTCCTCGCTCTAAGCACTGCCCCTCTAGTCGCTATTCCGCGCTACAAACCCCCTGCTATGTTTCAAGCAGTGGAACCTGCATGTCTAAAAGTGAAGAAGTGTGGCTCGCTCGGCACTGGAGTTCGATACATTTCCTCATCTATCGGCTTGATGGTTGGCGTTGGTTATGTCTTGCACCCTTCCTCAATCAATTCCCGTGGTATATTCCAGTCAACAACTGTGATGATGCACAGGTGAAGGTGCGTACTTCAAGATACCTGGTATAGAGTGGTTGGAATCCCAATGGGTGTCACTTGATCAATGACGACAAGTGTGTTTCAATTTCCAATTCCGAACGATAGGCCTTGGTAGTTCTTACCCACAATGTTTTGCAGGGTTGCAGGCTCGTTGGACCCTTCGTTGGCTGGTCTGCCCTCAAATCTACGAGGCGGTGAAAGATTTTTGGGTCACCTGTCTTTCCTGGCGGAACAAAGAAGCCCCTCTGTGTGCTACCATGATTTGACAGAAGGCTAGCGGCCTAACTGTATGCCGTATCTGGTATTCTGACGGTTGCCACGAAAAAAATCAAGGATACTGCACATAGCCGTCTACGAACAAGGTTTAGGCATTCGAAGCATGAGCATATATAAATATATGTCGCAGTGTTAATATGATACAAGAGGAATGAAAGAAACTGAATGCAGTGTGGACCCTGTAAGAGCCCCTGACGACTCACCACGTATGAAGGTAGCGGGTGAAGCTGACAACCTTATTGAGATGAGGTCATCAAATAGTTTAGAATGCTCAGGAAACCCGAATAATGAATTCGATATGATTTGTCTTTCTATCCCAATGACATGGACTTGGGTCGCCTCTATCCGCTATCCCGCTACCCACCACAAATCAAAAGAAAATATGGTTACTCGGGGGGTACAACGAATCCTGTTGGTAGGTAACTGCATATGCTTAGGCCGAGTTTTACCTGCTAGGGCTGCCCGAAGCATACCTTGGAAGACCGTGGTATTGGCGAGGCCGGTAAATACGAGTTGATTAAAGTTTCTTCACATTAAGGAGTGGGAGCAAAAATACCATATTGTTCGCGGGAATTATCTATGAGAGATGCTGGGGTTTGATCTCTCGAAAGCAACAAAACGTTGTTAATAATCCGTTCTTTTTTCTTGAAGGAAAAAAAAGAACCATGCTTGATGTTCAACATCAACATCTGCACCCAGTGAAAAAAAGAGCTCCACCAGAAGTATATGGAGTGATGGGATATTATCCATCTCAGCTTATACTTTACCGTGGGACTTAACGAGTCCCCGCGTGTTCCAACACCGAGAGAAGGTTATTATTATCACTCAAGAAAACCCATGTGTTCTGGAAGATCCCAGACAACAGCGAATATCAAAGCCTGAAAGATGACGTGTTGCAGCACAGCAGGGTGCCTGTTGGTCAACTCTTATTCCCCCCACGGCTAAATCATGAAGAATCCATTTCTTTAGGCATTTACCCATAAGATAACCAGGGTACTGGAGTGCAACGGGCTTCGAATACCGAAATAAAATTTTGGGCCATGTATTTTATCGTCCCCTCCCATTGCCTGATGCCGGATGCAATTCAGTCTGAAGAGAATCACCCACATTTACGGTGACACATCTACCCCTGCTGGGCCCCCTTCTCGTCACTGCTCCAGTTACAAAAGTCAGGTTTGTCCTTTGGCAAATACGGCATAGGGGATATGAATTCCTCATCAACTTTTTCATCCGTCGCTCTTGTGCACCACTACTTCCACCCCAAAAAAGAACGGTGACAGGCAAGATGCATATCGAAGCGATATATCCGTAATTCTCGGCTTCCCCCCAGGATTTCACCGCAGCGTTACCTTTGCATTGGCTGACCAACCTCTTCGAAATTTTGACAACGCGCTCCTCGAGCACCATGGTCTCTAAATTACCGGATCGCAGGGGTGATTAACTCAAGCACTTAATATGGCGGATATCTTCGCTACGGGCAGCAATGAGTGGCTGTTTGAACTTGTGCTTCTCTTGCATGATATCATTAGCTCCCTGCGCACACTGAAAGCGAGATCATCAGCGGTATCAAATATAAAACTTTCTTGCGGGGAATAGAATTCCGCTCCATCTTAACTCCCCAAATCCTTCTGTCTCCACCTAAGGAGTCGTAGGCAAAAGTCAACAATGTTGAATGAAGCCCTTAGCTGGCCCTGCCCGGCTGGCTTTAGGCCTGTGATGAGTCGCTACTTGTGGAGATATTGGCGATTACGCCATATTGCAATGTGGTTTCATATGTATGGATTTACCGTTGCACTGAGCATTCGATACTTTCTCTCCTACTTGAAGAATATTCATATTCCACTACCAAAAGGAATGTGATATATTCCGTCTTTCTAAGCGCTCGAAAATCAAGGGTATCAAGATTGTTTAGTGTTGTTGTAAGGATGCCGTCCTGGCAGCAGGGGTGGTGTGGCCGACAAGGATCACTGCCCTTTTTTTTTTTATTTTTTATAGGTATGAAGAACATATGTCATTATTAGGCACTATACATATTTTTAAAACCGTACATGAAAGAATAACCCATGAAACGTCTACCCAGCGCAGTCGGAAAAGATGACCCTCAATTGATACCCCGTGACAAACACCCTTTATGCAAGGGTGGTATGGTAAAAATTAGTGAAGTAGAAGGAAAACAAGGGATAGGAAACAATTTTACAACGCCTTCTTACCCCTCTCACGCTCCATCTTTCGAAGGGCACGCTTCCGGATAGATTTGTGCATAGAACCGTTGATTCCAACAACAGTCTTGCTGAACGCGCCGAGGAACGTATTAATGCTCCATGCCATTAGCCCATGGCTCCAGTACGGAACAGAAGTAAATGCATAAGGCGACAATCCACTACCCCGACCAATCTTGCTTAGCGTAGCACGCACAAACGGCCTGGGACTCGGAATCAAAAGCGACGCTCGTCTGATTTTCGACATGGCAGATGTGACGAGGTAGCTCTGGTTAAGCTGGACATGGATACCGTAGGGAGCCAATTCCGAACCCAACGAGGATGACCAGTGTTGCAGGAATGCCTTGCTGCCCGAATACGTAGCTAGAAGCGGGGTGGGGAATAGTCCGGCAAAAGAACCCATTGTGAGAATCAGTCCGCGCTTCCGCTCCATCATTCCTGGTACCACGAGCTGGGTGACGCGCAGGGTGCCGAGGCAGTTGATGGTGATGATCTCTTCCATCTCTTCTTCGGGAGTCTGCACGAATGGAACGGGGATGGAGTGGCTTAGCCCGACATTGTTGATGAGGATAGAGATATCGAGTTTCTTAATCAGGGATTGTAGCTTAGTGTAATCCTCGTCGTAGTTTTCGGCAAAATCCATTGCGAAGATTTTGGTTTGGATGGATGGGTTCAGCGAGACGATTTCCTTGGAGACGGCTTCGAGCTTGGCCTTTGTGCGCGAGACGAGGACGATGTTATAACCTGCTCGCGCGAGTTGGAGAGAGAACTCTTTGCCTATCCCGTCCGAGGCGCCGGTGACGATGGCCCAGCTTCCCTTGGGCCCGAATGTTCGGAGCTGTGTAGGTGATCAGGTTAGCTTCTGCTTCATTGAAGATTCTTACAGGATATGGCAACGTACCGATTTCCCTGGCAGGACAAATATACTGAAGAACGCTCTGGTGACATTCCAGAGCTTAGAGGCGACGAACAGTCCTCCAATTGCAACGAGCAGCGCGGATGCAATTGACTGCCATCCGGCATCTAGCTCAAGGCGAAACTGACAGAGACGACCCATATTAGTTAGGAATTCCGTCTTGGTGTTTTTTCTTGACGAGGAGAAGGGCAGATGCTTGCTTGAGTTGTAGATGTCATGTTTTGTTTGTGGTTTTTTTTCTTGGAGCTGAACGCCGCCAAGCAAACTTCTGCCAACGTAAATAAATAAATCCGCGTCTCAATTCAAATATTTTCTTTGACAGAGAGATCAACTGTTCGTACGGTTTGACTGAAGCAAGAATGGATTACTACAAGGACCTCCTCGTCTCCGCCATCCCTAAGCATGATGGATACCTCCCAAAATGGCTTTTCTTCGTAAGTGGCCCTCTGTTCAGCCTGTGCTCATCAAGATACTAATCGAATCTCCTCCAGGTCTCCGTCGTAACAGTCGTGAACACAATGCAAGCCTTCTGCAACAAATCATACACCGGTCAACTCTACAATGCCACGCCCGTCACCCCCTTATCGTCCCGTAAATACGGAACCTGGACCTTCCTCTCAGCCGTCATCAGAGCCTATGCTGCCTACTACATCACCGACCCGCACGTCTACGACC
Organism: Arthroderma sp. MBC 290; assembly: GCA_030411455.1. Taxonomy (NCBI): domain Eukaryota; kingdom Fungi; phylum Ascomycota; class Eurotiomycetes; order Onygenales; family Arthrodermataceae; genus Arthroderma; species Arthroderma sp. MBC 290. Next base: position 75,053 of record JAPERC010000071.1, on the reverse strand, counting down.
TCGCCATGTGGACGTATGGAATTGCCTTGACCCATTTTGTCAGCGAGTGGTTGATTTTCGGCAGCGCAAAGGCACAGGGACGATTTTTGAGCCCGCTGGTTGTGGCGAGTGGAAGTTTGGCGTGGATGGTTACCCAGAGGGGGTGGTATATTGGTTAAGCAGAAGGAAATAGATGCTTTATGAGTATGGGCTGTGCGGTTACCGGCTTAACTTGTGTTATATATTTATGGCACAATATAATGGGTGGATTGGGATGGCAGATCCCGTACGCTGTGGTTGAGATATATATGGGGTTCCCCCCTTTTGGCTATGGATATACTCCTAATTTTATACGTGATTAATGATATCTGTACAAAAAAAACAACACCTGGCAAGAACCGTGCAGTCCATACCCAAACTGACATGTTAAGCAGCGCTAGGTGCCTCCAAGAGGTTTCTGTATAGCTCTCCGCCGCAATCTCTTAATCGTGCGGCGGCTTGTTCAGGGGTGATATCACGCTGCGGTTCAGCGAGAAGTTCATAACTAGTAAGTTGAAGTTAGCTAGGCATAGGCAGGTCTAGACTGTAGTTTCTCTACTCACCCGACCAAGAATTTTCTCACAGTCGCGCTCCTCAATAGGGGCGGGTAGAAGTGAATATGAAGATGCGAGGCTTCTATCTCCTCGTCTGACCCATCAAGGGGTGCTTGGTGAATTCCCATGCTATACGGGAAATGCGTTTGGAAGAGATTATCGTAGCGTCGAGTGACCTGGGCATATGCCTCGGCCAACTCAGCCTTCTCCCTGTCGTCTAGGTCCACCAATGCACGTCTATGCTTTTTACTGAGGATCATAGTCTCAAATGGCCATACTGCCCACCAAGGACAAATGACGAGGAAAGAGTCATTTTGAAAGACCACCCTTTCTTGTTTCTGCTGCTCCACGGCAGCGTAGTCCTCAAGCATGTGACAACCATCATGCTCATGGCGATATTTAACCAGCTGAGCCAACTCCTTAGCCGGCTCTTCAGGAAGGCTGCTGGTGGCCCAAATCTGCCCGTGAGGATGGGGGTTAGAGCAACCCATTGCGGCTCCCTTGTTCTCAAATATCTGCATATAGCGCAGTTGCTTCTCTGGGAGCGTTATCTGGTGCGCAGCTGAGTTCTGAGGAACAGAGCTGGGAGGATATGCGATTCCCAGGGAAGAAGAAGGAGAAAGGTGCAGCTGGTACACATCTATCCACGCATTCACCACCGGTAGAATTTCCTCTGGTGGGAGATCCGCAAGAGTGAGATTGTGTTTTGCGGAGAATGTGAGGACGTAACATCGTCCTGATACAGGTTCGACTTGTAGAAAGCGAGATGCAATTCCTATCTCGCCGTTGAGTTTCTTCAATACATTTCACATCCAGATGAGAACATGACGTACCCTTGTCATCTTCCTGTTCATAGCCAGCCTGCGATTCCTTCACGGCACTATAATCATTGACGAATATAAAAATGTATTCGTACTGGGGATTTGCATCTCCCGCAGCTCGTGTATTCCCCGGGCAGAGATAGCATTTAGAATCGTAGGCTGGAAGAGAAGTCTTTGTTGGAGATTCTTCTTGACCTCTTTATTTTTTTATTATTATTTTTGACTTTATCAGCAACCACGTATCCTGGTCTGGGGCAATTGAATAAGACGGAGCTATTATGACTTACTGCCACGGTCTCTTAGTACGGTGGGGGGAGACTAGCACATATGAGCCTGTCAAGATGTTGTATCTCCTGTGCGAGATATCATCCAGCACTGAGCTCACCATGATGCGTGTTTGCCAGAGTAGATATTTATATAGCCGTAGTCTTTTGCAGCCTTTTAAACTAATATAATGATAGAAGAAGTCGTGTTTTCTCCTTCCCGCCCGCTCTCATCGGCGGGGCAGAAAGAAACATCTTGCCTGTCACTCGGGGGATTCGCGGGGCCGAAACTCTCGACGATCTTTGCGGGCCAAGCTTTGGTGATGTTCATCGAGTTACATGAAGGTAGCAATGAAGATTGCCATATCATGCGAGGCGAAAGATCTGGTCTGTTCATTCTAGCAGCTGTTCTAGTTACACGGCACAAATGCTGTACCGACACCTCTACACCCATATGGTATGACTGCTCGATAAATCCTCTACAATAGCATCAATGCAAGGCATCTCCCTCTTTTCTTCTTTCAATGGCCGTGTGGCTGCTCGATAGCCCCTGAATATCTTTGACGATACGAGCCACGCGAGCTCTAGAGCCGAACCGAGCGGCGAAGGAGTCGGAGAACTCGCTCTTGTGATACCTGACGTGTTTGATTTAACTACGGAGCTCGCAGAAAGTCCGCGCCCTCGCTGTCAATACGGTCTTTTAAACCTTCGTGTCCATATTGGGGCAACGGAGCATCCTGACGTGATATCACAGGTTTTTTTTTCTAACACGGCCCATGATCTGTGGTTGGGTTCTAGCGTTGCATCTGTTGCAGGTCTTGACGAACAGAAGAAACTGGCTACCGTCCGTCTGGTAACTACAGCGGCTCGCTTGATCCTCCTACCGAGGGACAGTCTAAATGTCCCGCTTCCGATGGATGAACATGCTATTTGATAACTCGATGCGGCGAAACATGCCTTACACACTTTCGAGGAGAGTTTGTTGAAGTCGGGAGTGGCTGGCTGAAGTCTGGCTCTGTCTCACAGCATGGCTTTTGAACTTGGTGTACGTGACTCAAGCATATAAATCAACTTGTGGTAGCATTCGGCTGCTATCTTTCCTTTGTTTTTGTTTTTTTTTCTTCTTTCCCCTCTTCTATACTACCGAATCTTCCCGCTTCCCGTAAAGGCCGAGTCTAAAGAAGTCAGAGCCATCAATGGCCCCCAACTGTGACACACGCCACGACAGTTAGGTGGTGTACACGACCGGACAAACAGTGGTGCTGTTATATCAAGCATTCGCCGGGTATTCAGTTATACCCCTGGTGTGATGTGCAACCCATAACCTGGCTGAAACCGTCTTACCATTGCTCTGGGATGAGCACAGAGCTGTCGGCTTCCCCCAACCCCATCCAAGGAATTGGGAGTGATCGAGGCTTGGGGTGATCACAGAAATGGAGAACACCCCTGCAAAGCACATGGCATGGGGTTGATGCACACCATCATCTGACCGTAACGAGGACCTATCATAGATTGACAATGTCCGAGTTCACGGGGGGGTAGAGGGAAAATTTTATGCAAAAAATATGACTTGTTCGGGTTGGGAAAAAAGCAAGGGGCCCTCAGAGGTTGCTCTCGATATTTCACTCTCACACTATTTGAGTCATGAGGGGACCACAGTTATTCAGCTATCGCCTCATTTCATTCCCCCCGTCGGCTGACCTTGCCTCGACATGAATTACCGGTACAGGTATTAGGCTGCTCCCGGTGCTGGCTCAGTCTGTCTAACGAACCTCCTCTTGATCCAGGAAAAGTTTAATACCTCCACAGATCCCGAACTTGAAACCGAACGATCTAGATGTCGGCCAAGATTTACGCTCTCTCACCGTTCTTTGTTGCGGTGGCCCCTGCACTTGTGTCCACCTAAGATCGTCGACCAGATCATCTCATCTTTTTTAGTTCTATTTGCTGGGCATCAGGAGGAGGAACTTCGCTCAGGTGGCATGATTTTTGGCTGTATCTGGCCTGCCGTGTGAGACGCACCGGCGCTCAACACCCGTTCAAGATATCCTCGAAGTATAACCCCCATTGACTGTGTAACAGCAGAGGAAACGCAATGCAAGCAATAAGACAACAAAAGAAATTCTGCAAAGTCATCTAATTGGGTTTTTCCCAGAAACAAGGACAAGGCTATGAAAGGAAGAGAAATGACAGGAAGGGGAGGTCAGGGTCTAGAATCACCCACGGGCAAAAACCAATTTTTAACATTCGGAATGCTCACCCACGATCAAGCACAGTCTTGATCAGAATTTCTCGCCATTGGAGAGAGCCTTGAGAGCGCCATCGCCTTGCGGAGGAGATTCCGTATAGATATTAATGTGAGATGTTTCTAGCGCTATTAATAGTAAGGAACTAACAATGCATACTAAGGGCAAACAAGACTTGGTACTATATACAGTTTGTTTTAACGGGGTTATAGGAGGATCCCATTCTTGGCCAAACGGCTTGAAGGGCATAAGCCTATACAAACTACACCCACTAGAGCCCCATAAGATACCAGCTGTTCACAGTTCTTCATCCACTCAGCATCACCGTCTTTTTCTTTGGCCACAGACGGCTCGACGCCTTTTATTTTTTTTTTCTTTCTCTCTTCTTCACCTCCCGCCAGACAGTTTCATTTTCTTTTCTTTTAGTTAATTACCTGCTTGTTTTTCTTTTTTTTGCTTTATTTTCTTCTTGTGGACCACGTTTCCATGCTCTCTGTATATCGTTGTATATATCCTCGTACACGCGATCACCAAGTGTTTTGGTGTGCACCCTGTTGCAATGGCTATATAAGAATGCGTTCGCCCTCAGCGTTCGATGCCTCTTGAACTTCTCTATCTCACACGTTTATATATATCGACTGGCTCTATTCTCTTTCTTTCTCTCTCTTCTCTCCTCTCTCTGCGCTGACCTTCCATCCTCTCCACCGTCAGCTTTCCGTTTCCCCTTGCTTGCCCTGTCTCCACCGCCAAGATCGGCCTCCAAACCCGCCTGCTGGCTTCTGTTGATCGACGAATTAACAAGAGCTGGGGAATTTTTTTTTTAATTCATGTTTATGCGATTACTGTCAGCATGGTGATTTCTAGCTCTTTCTTCTGAGCTCATCCCGTTATGCGGGTACAACCGATACCCTATAACGCCTGCTGAGCCAATCTAGTAAAAAAGATACACAAATCCTTCTTGCTTTTGCTAGTGGCCTTTGTGAGTGTATCGCCGGGCCGAGAGAATCTTTGGCTTTGCATTTAATCAAGAGAGAAGGAAAAAACCTTTACACGCGATGGGTGAGGAAACCGCTTCGGTCAATCGTGAAGGGAGCAGTCCTCCAGCGCCCGCTACGGACGGGCGAGCGGCGAAAAACACCGCGGCACAAAAGGGAAAAGGCCCGAGGAAACGGACCAAAACAGGCTGTCTAAGTGAGTTTTTCACCTTTCTCTGTTAATTCTGTCGCTGCTCGTAACCTACTTACTGATATTGGCTGTAGCATGCCGTAAGAGGCGTATAAAGTGTGGAGAAGAAAAACCAAGATGTAATAATTGCATCAAGTCCAAACGTGAATGCGAAGGGTATGGCCAGCGTGTGGTTTTCAGGCCGCCCGTCGGTGCTATACCCCGCCTTGGAACTGTTCTTCCTGTACAAGAACCGGGTGGAGTTGGCAATGTTGCGATGATGAGCAGCGCATATGTGGGCTCGGTTCATCACTCTTCACGCCCTCTCGGAACCTCCACGGGAAGGCCTGCACTTCTTCCTATAGCCCCTCGGCCAAGACAGATCGACTTAGCCAGCGGCCCGTTCAAGGAGCAGATGCTCTCCGCGGGGCAGACCCACGGAGCTCCATCAAGCCGCCCAGACGACCGAAGTATCTATACCGGACTACAGCAACGTCAATTGGGTGTCATAGACCACGATTCGACCCTTCAAACCTCAGGACCAGGAGGGCCAGTCCTAAATTCGCAGTTCACAGCATCCCAGTCTACCTATACCCCGGAAGGCTTTTCGTATGGAGGGGACAATGCATGGCAACAAGCAAACCAATATACACCCGATATTTCCGCACTTGACTACTATTCCCAGATTCCACCACCACAACAATCGGTGAGTTTCACCACGCCAAAAACTGATATGGAACATAGCTAATTTATATAGGATTTCAATCCTCCATCGTCCATTGACACGCTACCTTCCGAATGTATGGATACGTATCATTTCATCATAACCTGGCACTGACTAAGGACTTCTCTACAGATAAAAATATAGGTGGGACGAAGGGTTCTTCTGTATTCGGTCAAGGATCCTATGGCTTTTTGACCTCCAATAAATCACACGGGCACAATCATGACCAAGATGAATTTGATGAATTATATGATGTCAACACGGACGATGAACTGGATGATACGCCACACGCTACACACCCAAGGGCCTACAAGGCAGACCCAATAGCTGCACGCTACCAAAGAAATTTCCCTCTTCCTCCATTCGCTCAGACTGCAAGCCAATCCGACTTTTTGATCATGTACCGCCCATCCCCACTTGCATCACCTCTAATGGATCCCGAGGTCGCCTATATTCTATCACATTTTATGAAAAACGTAGGTGCGACAATATCTACGTTCGATCAGCGACCTGCTGGGCCTCGAGCAGTCCTTCCGGGGCTACCAGTTGCTCTTGACCAGCAAGGATTATGGACTTTCACTTTTCCCATGATGGCTCTTGAGAATCAAGGGCTACTGCACGCAATACTGGCATATAGTAGTCACAACCTTGCCAAAACCACCAATAACCAGAATTCAACAGCTGCCTTCCGGCACTATCATTACGCCATAAGAAGAGTCAGTAAAGCCGTGTCATTGCCGCATCGGAGACAGGAAATTGCAACCCTTGCAGCGACTCTGTTGCTTGCGCTCTTCGAGGTGATGGGAGCCGACCATACAAAATGGAATAGCCACGTGGCTGGCGCAGCCTACCTTATACGAGAGTTGAATTTTAAAGAAACGGTGAGGAATATACGATCTATGCGGGCGAGAGCAAGAGAAGAGCAAGCTTTTCTAGCCTCGCAAGGTATTTCGCCTGGTGCAGCTGGCCAGCCCATAGGAACTTTCTTTGAGAACGATGTATATTGCCAGACAGAGAGTGACATTGATATGGATCTTATTAGTATTTTCATGGGCTGGAAAGTTAACTATGATGAAGTTAATCCTGAGGATGAGCGATCTCAGTTTGAAGCTCATCGGCAACTATCACCAAAGGAGATAGAAGATTATAGAATAAGGGTAGATCTAATTTGGTGGTACCGCAAGCAGGATATGTTTCAAGCCATGATAAGCGGAAATCCGCTCTTGTATGCTCCCGCCCATTATCTTTTAAACGACCTGGTGATATAGGCTATTTTACTGACGAATGGCCAATAGAACACCCTTTAGTGATTGGGATCAATGCCCCCCGAGAGCGGCAGTTGGAAGGCTCGATGCCGTATACGGAACGGTGGATCACCTCATATTACTTCTTGCACGGCTAACCACGTTCAATCTCAAGGATCGGAGCCGGAAACTAAAAGTTATGGAACGGAATGGTGGTGAATGGCGACCGCCCCCTGGCTTATTCCCAGGTGGCCCTCCTGGTGGCCCTCCTCCTGGCGGTTCCCCTGGTGGCGACCCGCAAGGCGCGCATTCCACCCCAAACCCACCAAAAAACCCTCAAGCAGAAAAGCCCGCTCCCCCAATGTTCGGAATGATACCTACTCCCTCCCGTGTTCGGCTTCCAGCCGGATTTCAAACCGCCTATCCCTCCGCGCCGTCGCCGACAAGCTCGGACGACAGCGGCTCGACCGACCTTGAAACGAAGACCGCAGAGGCAGAGGCCGAATGGCACGACATCAAGGCTGCGTTTGAGTTATTCGAGAGCTCACTTGGACCAGGTCTCGCACCATTACCACCAGAAATAGCACCTCCCACACCTACCCCGTTCGGCCCCTCATTACAATACCGAACACACATCATCGGCTGCGTATGGGGATTCTACTACACAGGCCTCATCCTCCTAGAGCGAAGCCACCCTTCAATGCCACCCGCCGCAATGATGGCAGCAAGCGTAGCTGCAGGCAAAACGGCGCATTACGCCCAACTAATCAGCCGAATCGTGGGTGGGATTCCCTACCAACAACAGCCCGGCACTCCCGCCAACCCTTCCGTAATCGGTATGTTGACAGAGCATATAATCAACATATTCTTCGCGGCGATCCAATACGATGACGCCGCCCAGCGCGAATGGACTATCTCCAAACTCAAAGACTATACCCGTATCACAGGCGGGAATTCCCCAACAGCCGTAGCACACGGTTGCGAAACGGCGTGGATTCGACGATATGAAGCTGGAAGAGGCCCTCCGTACGAACGTACTATGGATGGTGGGAAATTCGGCAACGAAGCACGGCTTCGTATGAGGGAGAGTGAGACGCGGTTCGTGACTGTTACGCGTCCTGATAAGCTCCATATGGCCATGGGGATATTGTCTCTGGAGCAGGATGTCGAGGATGTCGAAGAAGATGAATGATTGGCATATCGGCTCGTTTGCAGCCATGGTATCTCTTCTATATATAAACTAATAATTATCCAATTACGGATTAAACCACGCCACTTGGATGGTAGTTACTAGCATCACGGTATAGTACTTTTTAAATCGGCTGAGGGGAATATCTTCAGCGAAGGCAAAAAAAAGAACATATTTTATGCTCTATTAAATCTGATAATTCATTAGTCCTTTTATCTCTCAGCAAACTTGGCCACTCCATCTTATATCGCTAAACGGAACAATGCCAGGAAAAGAATAAAAATTAGGAGTATTGGGGCTGGACGTGCATACGAAATCATCCCAGAGGGAGAGACTGAGACTTCCACCATCACATAACTGGAAAAAAGGACAAAGGCTCAAATACGAGAAGGTCAGGCGGGAAAGGGAAGCAGAAAGGTTCAGGTATAAAGAGATATTGCCTCGTTGCCCCGGCATTAGGTTAATATTATTAGATTAAAAGATTCAAATTAGGTATCCTATAGCACCGTCCAGGTCTCCGCCAGCAGCGTCAAGGGCTTGAACAGCTTCTTCACGGGTGAATCCCAAGTCGGTGATTTTGGAAATGGACTGCGCGGGCCAGCGGGAGATGTTGATCTGGGGAGTCGATGGAGAAGGCCCTGATGCAGTTGTGGAGGCACTGGCTTGCGATTGCGGGTTAGACTGGTTTGAAGACGATGGAGATGCCGACGAGCCCGCTGCAGAGTTAGCTGGACGTTGAATTGCTCCGGATCTAGCTCCGATGAGTGCCCCGTCTCGCCCCCTGACTAGAGGTTCATCTTCAAATTCATCTTGGTCCTTGGGTATTTCAGACTCTCCGAGGAAAGGGACGGCTTCATCTTGGATCCGCAGCACGTTATCTTTCAAGTCGATGCTGGCTTGGTGTCGTTTTAGCATGTCCAGACCTAGCAGGAGATCGATGTGTTTCCCTTCCATGACTGTGAAGGAGCAGGTGAGAAATAAGTTACCGATCTTGATGTCGGCACAATGCACCCGGCCCAGGATATCGGCAGTCCCAACACCCTTGGCTATACCACCGTACCGTCTATCGACAAGTCGCATGATGTTGCAGGCCGCAGCGCAGTGTGGAGACATGATCGTAACCTGTGCGCCAGAGTCAACAAAGGCTTTGAGCTTATAACCGTTTACTTCCACTGGGATATAAAGCATATTCACGCGCCCAAATGCTAGAATTCAAGATGTCAGCAAAGGGATTGACCCTGCTATAAGTTTAAATCCTCCTCAGTTTATCTTACCTTCCGGCATATGTTCCATAGCAGTGTGTAAATTCTCAGTAACGGCATTCTGGCGAATTATTTCCTCAATCTCTCGCTGCGCATCCAAATTAAAAGGGTCCGCATTTAGAGCAGCTATCCGCGCTTCCTTCGCTGCCTCAGCCTGCGCCTCTGCACGTTGTTGCGAGGCCAACACCTCACGGAACCGCTGGGGGTTATCCAAGGCACCCGCTAAAGTCGGGTTGCGAGCTCTGATAGCCTCTAAAACATTGCGGTCGCCCAATATTTGTAATCTTATAGTCTCCGGGTCGGATGCCATTTGCTGCTGTCCTCGCGACGACTGCGGGGCAACGGCTCTCGACCCGCCTGGGCGAGGACGGCTAGCGTTGGAGTTTGCAGATGGAACCTGGATATGCATGCCTAGCATATCACCTTCAGCAACACCTATCTCTAATAATGTCTTTCCATCATCGGAGAGGGGTAGGCTGTTGTGGAAGAGGTGTTGGGATTGGGGCGGGACATTCATATCGCTTTGTATTACGGCCTTTAGGTCAGCTAATGTCATTTCACCTCCAACATCGAGGTTTACAAGCTCGGAATCGACCACGACATTCGATGCGACGACCGAAACGGTGATACGCCTGGTGAGAGAGACATGTTAGGGTGATTTCTGCGCTAGTTGAGCTGGGGAAAAGCTGGGGATTAAACGATACGTACATCTTGCGCAAATATTTTCTAGCTTTTTGTGAAAAATAACTTGAGCTCTTTGTAATTCCTTAGCTCTCCCTCTTCTTTTGTAGACGAGACTGGGACTTGGATTAGAATATTCTGGAGTTGTTGCTGATTGAATGTGTCGTGAAGCAGTCAGGACCGAACAGACAGTGGATCGCAGGCTCCAAAACTGTGACGTATGTTTCTGCAGCGGGAGATTTTCACCGAGCTAGCTAAGAACAACAGACGCAGGAGCTGAACTAGTTAACAACCGTCCTCCACACTAGAGATGAACAAGAGTGAGAGAGAACAAAGGGTGGATTTTGCTAACGGATCCTGACAAAAAGATGAGCGATAGCGGAAGAAAGATCCGACCAGTGAATGAAGCTGCAGGACGGACGACAAGCACCACAAGACGGATTAAAGACCACCCAAAGACAACACAGAACCAGAGATGAAGCAGTGTGACGTGATGCAAAATTGTGATAAGAATACGGAGCGATCGATGAGGTTTTATAAAAGGGCAATAAAAAAGGAAGCGAAGAGAAGGTCAAAGAAGGCGAGCAAAAAAAAAGCATCTTCAATAGCGAGATTACTAACTAAACAATCTTCATCTCTCTCATTCTATCTCCTTTTAGCTATCATAAACCATGCAGGTCGCTGCAAGAGACTCTGAAAGAGATTAATGTCATGCAGTTGAAAGAGCCGTGCAGCACGCTTTCCATCCCGGGAGTTATCATCTCACAAAGCAGAAAACCAATCCGCTAGTCATGCCAGCCTCCTGAAGAGATAAGAAACGAACTGGAATTAAATCCAATCCCGTCGTCCTTTGTACGCCCTCTCCCAACCCCGGCCGCTATATTGGCAGCAAACGCCTGTTACGCAGCGTTGCAGGCTCCGGGAAATGGTCTTTTCTTTGCTCTCAACCGAATCAAGGGGAAACAAACATGGGACGAACACGGAGTGAAGGACAGGGGGATACTCGAGAACCGCTTGCATATTCGATTACACAGATCCTTGCGGCTGCATCATCCCATCAAGACGGTTTCTCTACCCGTCAATGAGAAATCTCGAATTCCGGTTGCTATACGGGCTACGTTCCCAAAACTTCCTGCTGCATGACGCATGGCCGTTTTCTGAATCTCCGTTTTTATTCCATTTCCAACCGTGTCTGTGTGGAATCTCAAGGACATGCGACAACCCGGAGATCTCTTTGCCTTCCGTGCGAAGAGAGCAGACATGGTAATATATGTTGCTTGTGCAGAAGCCTCAGGCCGGCCATCCCTGTGTATTGTCTTGGTCTCGAAGCATCGAATTGCATGATATCAACCAGGAAGGGGACCTGCTTACTCTCTTTCCGTGTTCTAGAAGCAGAGTCGCATCTACGCTGTCATATAGAAACCACCCTGAATGTTCAATAGAAGAAGATACTGCAAAGTCCGTGACGCCGTAGATATGACGTGGTACCTGGGAGAGACCTCAAAACCGGTGTTGATAGTGTGGGGCGTGAAGTAGCGTCAAGTATCTTTATCATCTCGCCTCGCAGGGAAAAAAGAACCGAATTTTCCAACCTTCTTTCTACCCCGCCAGACTTTTCATCTCTATCACTGAATCTATCAGGGTCGTAGCGCATTTAATACGTCTTAAAACTCGAAGGAAACACAAAAACTGCAATAAAAGGGCTTCAACAGGCGTTCTAAGAGCCTATCAAGACATTAGCCAGACTCTCCCCACCCCCCGAAAACTCATAATTCCTTTCTCCCCCCCCGCTTGGCTTCGTCGGCGCCACTTCGACAGATCTCGACCAGAGAACGATTTTTCTCTACCCACCCGTTGTACCTTGTGTCTCCCTCGCATCATACATATCACATTTCTGTGTCGCTTTCACGCAGCAGGATCCCATTGAGAACTATACTCGACAGATCACAACTCCGAAAAAGGTAGCTAGCGAACCATGTCCCTTGCGTTTTGTAACGATAAACCCTCCCTTTAGTTTGCGCCTTGGCATGTAAGGGGCTTTATTCTAGCAAAGCCGTCGAATATGCCCTGTGGCTTTGCGATGTGCCTGTTCGAAGTGCCCATGGAGCTGCTTGCCGATGCCTTTCCTCGTGGCTATCCCCCTCTTTCGAAGCCTACACGTTTGGGATGCGAGAGGGGTGTGCGCAGTATCTTACTCAAGTAGGGAGACAGAGAACATAGTGGAGGGACATACACAGGATGACTTTTACGCTTTCTTCTGCTCATATCGCTGATATAAAGTGGTTTTTGGATAGCTGATACCGTCGCGCCAGCCATCGCACTAGGCCCGTAAAGCTCTTTTTCGGACTACCGGATCGCAATACCGCATTCATGGCGGAAGGTACATCCTCCGCTTCAAAAAATCCGTCCAAGCCTCCGCCTAACTCTGACACTACAGCATTTCGCACTTCCGATGCCTCGACCTTGCCGTCACAGTCGCTCTCCATCTCGCAACAGTCCAAAAATGCGGACCAAACCGTGATTGTCCGGGCCGATGCAGCTGACGAGGATGGACACAAAAATAGCAGGGATGTGAATGCGGATACAGATGGTGTTTTTGATGTGGACGAGGAGGATTTTGTTGCTGTCGACCATGAGGATGTTGATGATACGCCGTGGTTTTTCCGCCCTCGGGTCTATTCGAAAACATCGGAGTTGGATAAGCTTAATCCTTATACCCAGTTACTCTCATTATCAGAAGTAGAACAGTGTTTGGAGGTAGAGGCTGCGTTTCCGCCAACAGAAAGATGTACGAGAGAGAAGGTAACAATCCCTTCCTACCCCTTTGCTTCTTTGCCATGTCTGACGATATTTAGATAATTTATCGTCTTACAAAATGCCCCGAGCTTACGCTGGGTATCATGTCCCGCCCACGGGGGAACTCCGATGAAGATCGACCAGCGGCAAGGCTTTTGGCGCACGTAATCGCTACCAGGACACCATCTCCCGTCGTCACCGAGGCATGCATGGATATGCCTGAGAACTGGACAGACAAGAAGAAGTCTACTGTACCTGACCCTAATGATGCCAATGCTGTCGGGCACCAGGACCAAGGGTCAACCATTGCCATCCACTCCCTAGCCGTCGTACCAGAGCATCAAGGTAAAGGGCTCGGGAGGGTGCTAATGAAGTCATATATCCAACGCATCAAGGACGCACAGATCGCAGACCGCTGTGCTCTTCTCGCACATGAGCACCTCATCCCTTTTTATAGCAGCCTAGGTTTTGTAAACCAGGGGCCTAGTAAATGCACATTTGGCGGTGGTGGTTGGTATGATTTGGTATGTTCTCGCCCTCATTCTTTCTAGATGGCAAGCATCGGCTGACACTGGTGCCATATAGGTTCTCAAATTCCAAGACACTGAATGAGTTCTTGGGACACTTCAATAGCTATACGTTTTTTTGGTGGATGGTATTTTTCGGCCTATTATATATGTATGTGCTGGACGCACGATGTTTAAGTATGGCTTATGCTTTTAAGGGCGCAACAGGATGGATGGTCTTTTTCTTAGTACCTAACATTGTCAACGGCGAGCATGATGTATGTATCTATGTACAAAAGAGATTTACATAAATGAATATGACAAGTACGACCAGAAGCATTCTCCAAGCCGAGCACTTTTAGTAGGAAAAAAGTGATATCACATGACCGTCTAAACCTTCCCCTGCTACTTCCATATCTCGCGAAAAACTTCTCTCTGCGTCTTCCTTATCGCTCTCACCACAAAAAATTCCACATCAAAACTTTGGCCGCTTTGGGATTTTCTGCTGAAAAGTCAGCGCCTTCGAGTTTTATAATCCCTTCGCTGGCAAGGAAAAGGGTATTTGTCTAACTCGAGCCCATCATGAAGACCACCTGGAAGGATGTATGTAATCAGCTTCAAATTTTTCACTCCCACCCGCTTCATCCATGGATTTCTTTTTCTAACGTTCTCCATTCGGCTTGATAGATTCAACCGGTGCCTTCGAGCCAGGAGTTCCTGGACATCGTCCTTAGTCGTACCCAGAGGCGCTTGCCGACACAGATCAGAGCTGGGTTCAAAATAAGTCGTATCAGAGGTACAATGCGCCTTTCCTGCGTTATCTTGAGCTTGGTGAAAGTGGTTGCTGACGACGAAACCGTTTAAAATAGCATTCTATACTCGAAAGGTGAAATATACAGCGGAGACCTTTTGCGAGAAATTCTCTGCAATTCTTGATGGGTTCCCGAGATTGCAAGATATCCATCCTTTCCGTGAGTTCTTTCCCGCCTGTCGCCGAGCTGGATTTTTCGTTGGTTGGCGGAATGGTGGGCTGACACTTACGATGTCCAGACAAGGATTTACTAAATACTCTGTATGATGCCGACCATTTTCGAATCGCCCTTGGTCAGCTGTCGACGGCGAAGCGATTGGTTGAAACAGTCTCCCGTGACTATGTGCGACTTATCAAATACGCACAATCCCTATTCCAATGTAAACAGCTGAAGCGCGCTGGTCTTGGTCGTATGGCCACCATTTGCAAGCGGTTAAAGGATCCCCTCACCTATCTGGAGCAGGTCCGACAACATCTTGGTCGATTGCCCGCCATCGACCCCAACACAAGAACCCTACTTATCTGTGGGTATCCAAATGTCGGCAAATCCAGCTTCCTGCGAAGCATCACCAGGGCAGATGTTGATGTGCAGCCATATGCTTTCACTACGAAGAGTTTGTTCGTGGGACATTTCGACTACAAGTACCTGCGATTCCAGGCTATCGATACTCCCGGTATCCTCGACCACCCTCTAGAGGAAATGAATACTATTGAAATGCAGTCGATTACCGCCATTGCCCATTTACGATCTGCAATTCTTTACTTTATGGATCTTTCAGAGCAGTGCGGATATTCGGTTACAGACCAGATCAAGTTGTTTCAGAGCATCAAACCTCTATTCGCCAATAAGCTGGTCTTCATCGTCGTTAATAAGATTGATGTCACGAAGCCGGAGGATCTGGACCCAGCTACCCAGGAAGAGCTACAGAACCTTTTGAAGCAGAACGGCGTTGAAATGCTGCAGGTCTCCTGCACGACCACCGAGGGCGTGACAGCCGTGAAGAACGCAGCGTGCGACCGCTTGATTGCCGAGCGAGTCGCCCAGAAATTGAAAACCGGCGCGAACAGCTCTGGTGCCCCAACCGGACGTCTTGGTGATGTGCTTTCTCGTATCCACGTTGCCCAGCCCCTTGGTGGAGTCCAGAGAGAGACATTCATCCCAGAGGCTATCAAGCAGCTTAAAAAATACGACAAGGATGACCCCGAGAGAAAACGCCTTGAGAGAGACCTCGAGGAAGAGAACGGTGGCGCCGGCGTGTATAATGTCGATCTTAAGAAGTCTTATCTGCTTGCTGACGACGAGTGGAAGCACGACAAGATCCCAGAAGTATGGAACGGTAAAAACATTTACGATTTCGTTGATCCGGATATTGAAGAGAAACTCGCCCAGCTCGAAGAGGAGGAAGATAAGCTCGAGAATGACGGCTTCTACGAATCCGATGACGATGTCGAAGATGTTGAAGATGCGGAAATCCGCATGAAAGCTGAGCTGATTCGCGAGCGACGAGTCCTGATTCAAAACGAGTCTAAGATGAGGAAATCATTGAAGAACAGAGCCGTTATTCCCAGAAGTGCCAAGTCGAAGAAACTATCGGAAATGGAGGCACATCTTGGTTCGATTGGATACGATGCCACGCAAGCCTCTTCACGTGCTCGATCGCAATCTCGTGGTCGGCCAGCAACTAGGAACGAGGCTAACTCTGGTGACGGTGATGCTATGGATATCGACTCGACTGGAGATAATCGTCATGCCGCACTCGAGAGAGCTATGAGCCGAGCTCGCAGCACGGCCTCTACTAACCGTCGGGTCGACGGTGTTGCAGATCCTACCAAGAGATCAAAGGCTGAGCGTCTTGCTAAATTAGGCCAAGTGAAGATGAACCGCATGGCCAGACAGGGTGAAGCCGACAGACACACGCCTGCCTCATTGACTAAGCATTTGGTACGTATCATTCCATGTAGCCTGTCCTACTCGCTCTCTTGTTTATGTCTTACTAATTTCGCTTCTCTTGTTATAGCTTGCTGGAAAACGTGGTATGGGTAAAACGCAGAGGCGCTGAGGAGGTTCTTGATACCATTTCAATTTCAATCTTGATGCAAATAGTTCTTGTTGGGTTTTATGGCAGATGATGAAACGATTCTCGTCGGTGTAATGGGAGTTTTTAACGGCCTCGGTATATCTAGAGAGATAATAAAATTGGGATTCAAGGTTTATCCTACTTCGTGATCTATCACTAACTATATATCACTGTGTACTCTCTATATCTTCATCACATCGATCTGTGTAGCCTTGTTAGGTTTAGCCTCTCCATCTGACCCACAGCGGCCCATCTCCAAAACATGTGACGTCTTTTATGCAAACCAACCAAATTCCCGCCTTCGCTCACTCACTTCAACCTCATCAGCTTTTGCTCTCCAACCTCTCACCATTTACCCTCTTCCTCGAAACTGCTTACACGGCATTTCGTCTCCCTGTATCTTTACTCCTCGTGGTACCCCCTAAACCTGAGAACCGATTCACCAGTTACCATGCGTGTCGCTTCAGCCTCCGCTCTTCTCGCTCTCTTCCTCTCATCGCCTCTAGCACTCGCTGCACCTGCGCCTGCCTTTGAATACGATGTGCAAACCCCGATAGATCCCCCTGGAACCATTCTATCTGCGGATAAGGTTCCAGGTGAAAATCCCTTGGAGTTCTGTAACAAAGACAGAGACGCTGATTTACTCACCATTGACAAGGTGGATTTGTTACCTAATCCACCTGAAGCGTAAGTTTATCACCTTATACCGCATTCCCAAGCGAATTCCCGCCAGGATTATCTTTAGCCAGAGCTAACTCTCCATGTTCGTTGTCATAGTGGTCAAAGCCTTTTGATAACTGCTACGGGTACCTTTTCCGAGACTATCACCAAAGGAGCATATGTAAAACTGGTGGTCAAATACGGCCTTATCCGATTAATCAGTACAACTGCAGACCTGTGTGAACAGGTCGAGAACGTGGACTTAAAGTGTCCCTTGGAAAAAGGAGAGATGACACTTACCAAGAAAGTCGACCTACCAAAGCAAATCCCTCCCGTGAGTCATCCTGTCTATCTAGGTCTTTACATGTTCAATTTTACTGACTCAAAGTTCTTATAGGGAACATATAACGTTTTCGCCGATGTTTATGCCGATGATGACAGCCCTATAACCTGCCTCCAAGCCACTGTCACGTTTGGGATGCCACGCATCAACTAGGTCAACTTTCTATGTTTTGCCATCTTTCATACATCGTTTGTGCATGCCTGATGAGCTTTCTTCATGATTACGCAACAGTCACATTAATAGCCCTGTCATCCGAGCGTTTCTCGAAAACTAGATGATTCAAACTACCCACTGCCTAATAATTGATATCATGTGAATGCAGTATGCGATTTACGATACGGCGTTAACGTTTTGCTTGAGCTTTTTTCTCTTTTGCCTCAGTACAACAACAGATCCCCCTTTCTCGTACATGCCCTGCACAGATTTCGGTTTTGCCCCATCTCGTTCATTTTACCACCGTGTTTTTCGGACGCTTGTTGATTCTATGTCTTTTCCGTGCGCTGCTATTACCTGCCAGCAAACTAATTCCCTTTCATGGTGTTTCGGTTTTACTTTATGCCCTGGAGATATGCCTTGTTTATAATGCTGTTTCCCCAGTCTACCTGCCCATCTGTGTACTTTAAATGGTCTCCACAATTTTATTTTCCAATAGACGTGGGTTTCAGATTATCGTGTTGACAGTGGATTACTTGCACTATAGTTTGAACCATTAAAGGTATCTCATATATGCGCGTTCGCATAATGTCATCCGGTACTAGACACACCAGCCCATTAGTATGCGGCCCCGCAGATCAACCAGCTACATTTCTAATTGCTCGCTAATTCCCAATATGTAAAGCAAGAAATAAACCCGTTCACGTTGCTATCGACCACTCCGTCCGCTTCAGTGGATCTGTAACCTATGCCACGCCACTTAAACAGAACCCCCTAGCACCTCACCTCCAAACTACTGTTGCAGGTATAATCGGGGAAGAAAGATGTAAATCCCACGACATTATATATCCAAGCTACCCCTCTCGCTCTCCAAGGCGAACCCCCAAATCGACATGAACCGATTTATTCCCCAAACAGCCTCCTCACCCGTTTCAATACACTGTCCTTCTCCGGGTCGTATGGGTGGTCTTTACTAGGGATCTCAAGAACGGCGGGGAAAGCATCTGTGAAGTTATCGACGCTATTCCTTATCCGTTCTGCTATCTGTTGTTTTTGTAAACCAGTTACCACCCGTTAGCAGACAGATAGGAAATCGAATCCATCAGGTTTACGGCCGGAAACATTAACGCCGCTCCCTTCCCATGTACCAGAATGGGTTTCTTACATGCTGATTTATTAAAACGACTCCAATGTCCTTTCTCTGCTGGGTGAAGTTCGCAAATGCCTTTTCAATAGCGGCTGTTTCAGTCTTGCTGTCGACGACGAGGAAGTTTCGCTGCGAGTCTGGTGGGTCGGTTACGTGCTGCGACAAAGTTGAAAATGGCTCGTTAGATGGGATTCGATCATTGTTTGTCACTCGGTGTAACTTGGTAGGGTCCCGCATGGCGTGGCGTCCCATGGTATAGTATGGTATGGTGCGTCTTTCTACTTACTCCTACTCCTGCTAATAAGAGGCCGGTGACGGAGCTGAATGGCGCATTGTAAGCTGACTGTTGCAAGCTCATGGTTTAAACTAGGATGGGAATCGACTTACTCCTCATCTCCTATGACGGCAAGGAATTGTCGGTCCTAATAAATGGAAGAGTATATTAGCGGGACGACGTATGAACGTGAATGAGCACTTCAGAGATTCGTACCTTTGAACCGCCGAATGCCATCTTGCAGCCCGCTTCTCGGCTTAAGTTATGTCAAAGTACGCGAACAAATCAAGTGATGAATGCAATGGCAAATTAATTATCAAATCGCCGTTGGCGCGTAACGACGGCTGGCTTTTGGACGTTTGGCTGTCTGTGTTTTGGCTGATGCTCTTATCTGATAACTAAAGCACATGACCTCATATCGGCTTATATAATACAAGGGGTCCAATGAAATTACAGGGTGCATGCTCTGGATTCCAGGGTCTTTCGAGTATTCAATATGGCTTTATCGTACAAATCTATGAAATATTGATGGAATTGTACAACATGGAACAGCTAACGCTGACCACAGGCTGCATAGTCTAACAGAACCCAAGTCAACGTACTCCGGGGCCTGTCGAACCCCCGCTTGAATGGTAAAAACAGCCGCAAACCCGCCTTCACTGGTAGGGCCATACCTTCTCAAACAGTTCTTTCTGAGATTCATCTTCTGCCAAGTCAATGAACTCCTGCTTGAAGTGTTCATTTGCTTTCTGGCACGCTCATAGTACTGTGATCGCACCATGCCGCCGAAAGGAATGTATCCCTCATCTTCAAGCTGATGCATAATCACACGAAAGTCCTCGATATTTCCCATCTCGGTTTGATGTAGAGCGAGTTCTTCGCTCGTAAAGTCGACCGGGCATGGAGCAGACTCGCATACATCGTCCCACTGCGCAACCGCGGCAATCAGAGCGTGTCGTAACCAGTATAAATTTTCGTTCTCCCAGCTCCCTGGCAACCGAGATATTGGGTTCATTTTAGTGTTGAAATGGGGTTCACTGAAAATTTTTGATCGAGAAGGGTCTGCTAGTTTCATCCCCTGTTGATAGTAATTCAACAGCCTCTCTTCGGCATGTTTGTGCTTCTCTGTTAAGGGGTTGGGAGAAAGTTCAAGCATTTGTGGGTGGGGAAGTTGTAAGTGAATTGGGGATACTGTCACCGACTGCCAATTTATGATAGAAGTAATCTCGAGAGATTCTGGATCGATAAATATATTATTAAGATGTAAATCTGGATGGGAAATGGTGTTTAGTTGTTTATCTCTCGCTGAAACCGGGAGAAGGCGTGGGGCAAGGCTCAGGTATCGCTTCAAAAGAGATACATATTCATCCGGTGTTTCGGGCTGCTCTAGAGATCGCTGAAAGTTCATCCTTGGTTTCGCCTGTGATTTAGCCCATTGAATCTCATTTTCCCCGATGGCTCTTGCATATTCAGCAAGGTTAGCCCCTGGTGCCTCATTAGAAAAAAGGACAAACTTATATAGCAAGCTTTTGATTTGGAATCTTACAAGGTCCTCTATCAAGCTTCATTGCAGCTCTCTCCGCTTCCCAGAGCGTACGTTTGGTGGAAGGCCCAATCGCGAAATCGGATAGGTTAGCATTACCACCACCTATGCCCGGCCATAGGACGCACTCAGGCAATGACTTGTGCTTATTATAGCCCGACAACCTTGGTTCCAAGTCCGATTTATAATAAATGGCGTCATGCCGCGAAAGAGGGATAGAGGCTAACTTTTTTTCAAAGGTGATAATTTGATCGATTATTTTGAACTGAGACTCAACTGGTAAGGTTTCCCGAAAAGCTCCCAACGGACGGCCTCTTGCTTTTTCTTCGATTATATATTCAGCACGCACCGGATTTGATGTCTCAGCTGACCAAGAATAGACTTGAGGAATAGGGATCCCGAATGCATCGCGTAGCTTCGGGCTTATCAGCTGGCAGGTAGATTAAATAGAAAAGAAATGACATACAAACTGGCGAGCTGCAACTTCAGAAGCAACGGTATAAAATGCCGGGCCTGCATTGGGATTTGGCAATCGAGCGACAAGTTCTTCGCCATTGCTCATAGTTAACACAAAAGCCTTGTTGTACTGGCCTTCCACACATTTAAGAATCTTTGTGCCTAACAAAAATTAGAGATAGGCCAAGAGGACGGTGCAGATATAAAAAACGCCTACACCGACTTTCAGCTTCACCCTTTTTTCTGATAACCACTATTGCTGCATCTATGAGCGCAGTCAGGTTAAATTCACGATAGCGTATTGCAAGCTTGTCAGAGTCTCCGCATCTACCCATGTTAACCGGACGATCTGAGGCACCATAAGGATAATACATACAGCCACCGGGATCGCTGATATTTATACAGATCCGACTCATCAATAGGTTCTACTGACCCGTCTTCCAGAGCTCTCCAGAGCGGTGTTATCACTCTCGAATGCATCGCTCGTAGGGGTATCCGGTAAGAGAAGGTCGCGACCAGTGGTAGCGGTTGGTTCAAAACACGTATGAACCGGAAACAATTCATTTCTTTAAGCCTTTCAAGTGAGCCTAGCTTGGGCCGAGTATTCAATCACTTTATAGCCTTTGGCAGATAAAGTACTGTGACAATCAGGGTGTCCAAATAATGGCAGTTATACGGAGTACAACGCTAGCTTTGGCCTACTTCAAGTCGCATAGCAGGTTGAAATATATGCTGTTCAAGTAGACTTATGGGATAAACGGTCTTGAATTCGCGTTAAGCCGACACCTTATGGCTCTTCATCACAGCCCGAAGTCTTTGGAGGACCAACTGGCCCTTTCGAAGACTTGTTGATGGACATCTTTGAAGCTGAAGTTGAGATAGAAGCTGGTGCCAAGCGATTGACGCCAAGATGGGCTTGGCGTCTTTGTTTGTTTATCACAAAAGCGTAAAGTATCAAGCTACGATTTTCACGACCAACAAGCAACACTTGCGCCGGCGAGGATACGGGGACCCTCTGACCTCAGTTAAGAATCTACGGTACTGGTATGCGTGAACGATAGTAACTACGCCGTCTTAGCCCCGAGTTTCCCTGGTTTAGGAACATCCCTAGCTCTTCGCGATGCCCCGACTTGTCCGCCGTCAACCTCTCCTCGAGCGAATCAAATCTTTCCTGAATCCGCTCGACTTTCTACTCTGGCTGTCGGAGGAAATTGACACAAGCGACTGGGATCGCTGGGAGAAAGAATGGGCTTTACCTATTGGAATCGGACTAAACGCTGTCTTCCTCATCGCACGAGCAAACAGTAGGGGCGGGAGTCGGGCGTATGATGACGTCTTTGGAGAGGATAGCACTGCAAGCTGGACAAGCTGGCTGGTATGTGATAACGCTCTTTTACGATTTCTGAGAACCTTCTATGGTCTTGGGTGGTAAGCTAATCCATATGTGTGGTGAAAATAGGCATCTTTTATCGTTCATTTTCTGGCCCTTCTCTCCGTCTCAAATGCCTTCTACACATTTAGCCGGAAACGTGTTTATCGATTGTTTGAGACGCCCATTGAAAATACTCCCTCAACACCTTCAGCGCGGCGTGTCCAAGTGAATTCGTCCCCCAGGTCATCATCACCGATGCGATTAATATCCACGGTTTTGTCTAGAGAATCGGCAGAACAAAGGTCACATCCCAATGCGGAGCGCGACGTATGGCAAGTCAGTGTCTGGGACCCTCACCCGCTATCTATCCGCCTATTTTCCCTCTTCAGCCCTGGTCATGTTCTTGTATATTGGCTCTTTCTTCCCACGAGTGCTTCCGACCCGAGACCAAGCGTCACCATCGTCACAACTATTTTTGTAGCTGCTCTCCTGACAGTGCAAATGTCAACTCTCTCATCCTCCTACACTCAGCAAGCAAAAGATTCGGCTTTGGTGCATAAGGAGGTTCTAAATGAATACGACACAAAATACGTCCGCCCGCGAACTCAGCCGGTAATGCGCCATGTTGCGACTCAATTCTCAGAATCCGACTCATACCAATCTCATAGAGACGAAAAGTACAATAGGGTAGAGGCATCTACCCCGACTATCATCAAACATGGCTACAAGATTAGCCCGAATCCAAATTATATCAATCACGTTGACCCTGACCACCTCTCCAAGCGATCACAACTTACTCCTCGACCTACACTTTCTACGCCCACGCCTGGTTCAGTAAACGCATTTAGCAGTCAGCGCACGCCATCCTTTTCTCCTGATGTATCATCACCAAGCAATATACGGAGTGGAGCGATCAGACAGCCACAATTTCGCCCCACTCCCGGCAAAGGAGATGGCGGAAGTTTGGGGATATACTCTCATGCCAATTCGCCATTCAAAAAACCCACTTCTCAAATTGACCGTCGCAAAAGTATATATCGGGACGCTGAGGCTGGCCAGAGTCCAAGAAAACTTCCTAGCAGCCCACTTAAACGATCCAGTGTTCCAGGAGACATGAACACTACTGCGGCTGCTCAGCGATGGGGCCATCTCGGTGATTCTGGAAGCGGATTTAGAAGAGAAACTGGGCGATTTTGATCGAAAACTCTTGGCTACAATAGAAGATTTGCCGTATTGACGGTTAGATCTTTTGCTGCATGGATCTATCATCCACCCCGGTGGACGAGATGAGCTTCCTTGATGCTCTGGACATACAACTAACATTCGCACTCTATGTATTATTTTAATGATTTTATGAGCCAACTTCAAAACCAAAACATTTGATCTCTATCAATTTTGCCTGATAAAATCCTACTTATTGGACTTTTGCGCCTTCCACGATTGTGCCAGCGAAGCGGTGGAAAGTGCAGTTCCCCTATTGTACCACCAACCCACGGTTCATTATAATTGAAGAGATGGAAGACACCAATATCCCAGCCCTCTCTCTCGCCATCCACCACGCTCATTTCTATCGTATTTGGCTCATATCCACCAATTCAAATGCTATTCTTACGCCCCCAGTATCTTAAATACCAGTTTATAACATGCCTGAACCTCCTCGGAACCCTTCTTTCACCTCCACAGCCTCTTCGACGAGGCCTACTATTCTTCATCGACCGGACCTCTCACATCCTCGCACGCTATCTAGGTCATCTTCCTGGTCTGCGTGGATACCGGGCTCTATATCCCAAAAATTAACACCTAAACACCAGACTTCCGGAGCCACAAAGCGGGAGAAAGTTTCTTTGACCGGTCGTTTGAAGCCCTCATTTAAAACTGAGAAAGGGAGGAAAGGGAGCTTCCGTACACCGGGCAGTATTAGCCGCCGCAAAAAGTCTGTGACAATAGAAGAGCCAAACGATAAGGTGGATGTGGAAGTGACTAGTGAGGCTGGCACTGTAAGAAGGGGGACAAGGTTTACAGTCTCCTCTCCTGAGGCAGTGGGAAATACTGGAAACAGCCATGCGGACACTGCAGTATATGACGCGAATGGTGGCGATGCTGGTGGAATTGGGGAACGTCCTGGGGCACAACGGGGATTAGGTATTGCGAATCCACCAAGCCTGGAATACCAAAAGACTGTGGAAGGGGAACACTTTAGACCAGGACATCCAAAGAGACAGACTCGAACTGTCAGTCGCGATGATTACCTAACTGGACGTGGTGCGAACCCACGAACCGGCCTTGTTAGTCCAAGCATTTCTGCTAGCCAGTCAGATATTTCGATGCCCCATTTACACCAGACAGGCAGCAGCGCCCTTGACCAAAAATGGCGGCTAAAAGGCGATCAGTGGGTTAGCCTTGATACACATGATCAGACGCCACTACCTACGCCCCCAACTGACGAAGATGCCGCCAAACCGATCCTCATAAGCCCCCGGGATCAGGCACAGGCGTATATTGGTCAACTATCAAAGTCCGGTGTTCCTCTTGCTACGCTGGAGGACAGATTTGTTGTTAACATGCCATCCGCCAAGGAGCCCTGTCCGCCAACAATGACTCCTCATCAGATAATCGATTTCCAAAGAGCAATTGAACGAGTCTATCGGCATAATGAAGAGATGATTGATCCAGAAACCCCGCCTACCCCTAGAGTCGTGACCCCCGAAGGTAGAAGCACTCCACCTAAAAAACTGTTAAAGAAGAACCCTCTGAGTTTTCTGAAAAAGCGGAATTCAAATTCAACAAAACGAAAACACGTTCCTGCTGCTGCTACACCAGCTCAGATGTCTGGGAATAACCCAGATGCAGAGAACCCAGACTCTCGCCAGGTTAACTTTGCCCATGACGAAGGTAATCAGCAGAGCAACAGAGCGGAAACCCCTGAGGTCCCTTTTTTAGAGGGCACGAACGCAACCGTGGGATTTCAAGCCATCAACCTTCTCCAACCCCCCAGAGGTTGCCTGAGACCCATATTTCAAGAGCAGTCAACGCCGCCCGAGCTCCTCTGCAGGACCAAGAATCTCCCAAAGCAGATGCGCATCGGTGCTGCAAATGCTGTCAGTGCTGTTCCCAGGAGGACACGATCAGACAGCCTTCAAGAAAGAAGGTTGATGAAACACATTCCACTAAGCACGCACGAGAAGCCCGTGAAGCTGTTGAGCCTCGACGAAGGGAGGGAGCATGTGTCCAGCGTTATTACCACTATGACTACCACGTCCACAGATACAACTATTATTACGCCAGGCCAGAAACAGATAGAGCAGTCTATCGCAAGCGAGGAAGGCAGCGCCCTAGCCTATCCCATGCTGCCCCAAAAAAGGGAAGATTCTCAGGCGTCATGCCCCGGTGTATCAGCAGAAGGCATCGGCGCTACCACTGTGGGGATAGAAACTGTTCCCGGTGTACCAAGCGGTGGGAGAGGGATCATAGACCTAGGTGGGTACACCCTTACATTAGAGACCCAAAATCCCGGTATAGAAAGAATAGGGGTTGACCCGCGATTGTATCCGGATTTACTGGCCCCTTGTCTATGGCTCCTTGTTCTGGTACTCGAGTGTCTCCTTACCCTGGCCGTCTATTGTCTCAAGGGTGGGATCTGGCTGTGTATTAGAACTCGTGAAAATTGGCTAGAATACATATCCATCCCTAGCAAGTAACGCTGTGTTTGAGATTACCCTACGAGTCGGATGATGACACTGAGCGCCAGTTTTGTTCTATACGACTGTTGAGGAGCGTGATTGTTCGGCAACTTTTGTATCAACCGTTCTATGTTGGATTAGACACTACCTAACACTCGCCTTGGAAAAAAAAATAGAAGGTATTAAAATGTTGAATCCATTTCTTAATGTTGAATTACCACCCTAAACGGGACTCCACGCAAACCCAGTGCAAAAAATAACGAAAAATTTGCAGTAATAAAAAGACAAGAATGGAAGGTGGGAAAAACACGACGAATGAAAATATCGAGAATATAAAAATGAACAAAAAATGCCTAGTCATAACCAAGTCGCTCATTGCACGTCATGTTGAAGTTTAGTGTAAGGTAAGGTAAGGGGGTAGTTCGTTCATCCATCAGTTAAGCAAGCAGTGTTTTTTTTAGTGATATCCCAGCGTTTTGCTACCGTCAAGGTAATTTGTTGAAATTTCACCAGTAGTTTTCGTCCGTTCTTCCTTTTCTGCGGTCAGTTATTCCGCTTCGATTTTAGTTTTATGTGGGGTGTTTTTTGTGTCCCGCCATTTCTATTTTTGGGGTTGTCCTGTTTGTTGGACATATTATGTTTATGTGCGCTGTATTTGTGCTCCGTGACGCCGGTTGAATGAAGGCTTTGCAGAAGAACATGTTGAATGGGTATTTTAAATCGCAATAGGAAGAGAGAAAAATGAGGTAGGAAGAAAGATGTAAAGAGAGAAGAGGAGGTCGTAGATATGAGGCGAGGTGGTTATTTTGGCATCAGCATGTTGGATGTGACGTAGTCTTTCTTGTATGGGTTGTTCGAGGGTAAGATGGGGAAGAAGCGGTATGCTGATTCAGTTGGATGAAGCGACGGGTTCTGGCTCCTTGTGGACACCATTGGGCTGTTGTTGCTGAGGAGTGGGCTCTGCTCCAATGACTTCAGTCTCAAGATCCTTCAAGTTGAGACCTTTGAAGAGGTCGAAGATGTCGTGAGTTCGGTGGAAGTCGTTGTTCACTAGGTTCCACAAGTCAGTATTCATAGGGATAAATTAACCAGGATGGAAGTTCCTTACCAATATTCACAAGGTACCAGCCGTCCATAACCCCTTGGATTAACTTTCTGCTGGGGCTACTGGCATCGTGGCATTTAGCCCAGTCGTCTCCGAGTCTGAAGGCTTCATCCTTCCATGCCAAGAAGCTGACGGTTTCGACGATGGTGGGTTGAATGACTTCCTTAGAGGCGAAGATACCCCACGTTACGGCATTAGGGGAATCTGATGCGTTGGTCTTGAGTTCTCCATCCTTCGTGATGCTGTGGTAGGTGAGATCTTCGTTCTTTTCTATCCGTTCGAGAACTTCGTCAATCACAGCAGGGGAAATTAGTAACTCTAGGTAGGCCTTCTGGTAAACGTAACCGCTCTTTGGTCCCCAACCATATACTGGGTGGGACGACTTTGCGCCGTTGATTGCAGGTTGTGAGTTGATAGTCAGGAAGCCTCTGCTGTTCAAATCGACCAGCTCGTCCCTGATGGTGTCGGTTTCCTCTGTGATTGCGCTCTCACTCCACGGGAGCCGGTCCAATTTCCCAGTTATGAATCTGATGAATAGGTCAGATAAGTCCTTAATTGACTTTGGTTCTCCCCATAGCGTGATGTTCTGAGCATTAGTCCCCTTGAGACCGATTCCGTACACGTCTAATTCTCCAAACGCGGGAGAACGCGAATCAGTCCAGCGGCCGTTGGGGTATTCGTCCCAACTCTGCGTACGAGCAACGTATGACTGATGTCTATGCTTCCAGAAGATAGGTCTGACATCCTCCTCTTTCCGGCCAAGCCCCAAGGACTGTCTCCAGGGTAAAGGTTTTTGAAGAGGGGTCTCGTGCGAAGGGATAAGGCCCAAATCATCCAGTAGTGCCTTGGTTGCTTGGGCGAGGTTCATAGTATAGCTTTATGGAGGTCATTAGCACTAGAACGCGGTATGAGTGTCGCGGGCTGACTTACAAGTGCAGGTGGAAGATACCACCTTTAAGAAGTTTTCGACACATTTCAGCAACCAGAGCTCGGCCAATCTGCTTCACAGCAGCGTCATCGTTCTTCACTGGCTCAAGTGCTTCCATCCATCCAGGTGGAACTCTGCACTTGACCCATTGGGTTCGTCGAATGAACGCAGCATATGTGGAGATGGGCATAATCCCAGGAATTATAGGTACTTTAATCCCAGCCTCACGGCATTTCTTAACCCAGTCCAGGAAGTTTTCGGCGTCGTAAAACATTTGCGTGATAACGAAGGTGCCACCAGCATCAACCTTTTCCTTCAGATGCTTCATCAAAGTTTCCGGGTCCTCTTCGTCTTCACACCCTTCTGGGTAACCAGCAACTCCGATGTCGAAGTGGTTGCCATATTTGCTTCGGATGTAGTTAACCAAATCTCTTGCATACCTAAAGCCACCTTCAGCTTGAACCCAAGCCTCTTTCTCACGGGGTGGATCACCTCGTAGCGCTAGAATGTTGGTGCAACCGGCTTTGAAAGCATTCTGGAGGGCAGCATCGACTTTCTCCCGTGGCATGTCGGTACAGGTAAGGTGCATGCAGGTTTCGAGACCGTAAACTGACTGGGAAACGTTGACCATTTCACAGGTGAGATCAGACATACGACCTCCTGCGCCCCATGTGATGTCAACGAAAGCAGGGCCAAGGCCGTGCATGCGGTCCATTCGATCGTAGAGATTTTGTACACCTTGCGCAGTCTTCGGCGGAAAGAATTCGAAAGAGATCCCCGGGCGGCCAGTGGCCTCCGCATGGGCCAGCTTATCTTTGATATGCATCTTGACTTAACGCTGTTCAATCCTAAGCAGATTAGAGATATAGTTAATAAAGGTGAACAAAAAGTTGAGGGAGAACAAGACAGGCGGCTATATATAAAGGCCACTGGTATGAAGGCATCCAGAGCCTTGCTTATGCCGTGACCAGGCGCCCTTCACAAGGCACTAGCAAACTAGTGAAAGCAGATAGAGCATAAAATGGAAGACAAACTGCGTCTTGTTACTTGCCTTTGTTCCCGTTCAGCAAACAAATCCAACGCTATTGAAATGCAATTTTTTCCCCTTCCCGGTCAATCCCAAGCAGATAAACCCTCTCTTTTCTCTTTTCCTCTCTTCCTCTCGGCGATCAGGGGCTAGCTCGGTGGCTGCTCGGACTCGGTTCCCTTCTCTTGCCTAACAAAAACAGCCTCAGCCGAAGTAACGTTTACGTGCCCACCTGTCTGCGAGCTCGCGCAACATGTATCGTGGCAATTGAGCGTCGACACAGAGCAGAGAAGCAGAAAAGAAGACAAGACGGGGATTGGCGGGGTACAAGATGGAGAGAAGTTTCGAAGGGCAAAAAAAGCGTCTTTAACTTTCTCCGAGCATCGGGCTTGCTGAGTCATCCATCACGTGATCATCTGCAGGGACAAAAAGCTTTAGTAGTTTCAACCTGCAGCGATGAGAAGCAGCAGAAGAAGAAGAGAAGAAGAAGCAGACAGAACAGCGAGAAAAGAAAAGGGTGATCATCTGGGGATCAGGTCGCGAGGACATGTTTGTAATCGACTCCCGCCATTCCCATTCGCTGTGTCGAGCAACAGCCATGACACCCTCATCGACCTGCTGGCAACCCCACGATGGCGTGCTTCTTTGGGAGGAAAAAGAAAAAAGCGACATGGGGTCCCTTGTCGAAGGGGCTCTTGATCTTGAGGGGCAAGAGATGGTAAATTAACCTGCATTGAATGGCGACAACCACGAGTCTAGGGACCTACGACAGCAAATCTAAGAGATTCAAATAATCATCTAAGCAACGAGGCCATTGGGTATTATTAGTAGTGTATGCCGTGTCTATATAATAGTGGTTACAAATGTTTTTCAACATAAAAAGAATTCAACCCAGCCATGTGCATAAAACCAAAGAAAAAGATATCCAAACAGAAACGAACACCGATAAAAAAAAGCCCATATATTTATTCAAAGATGCCGAAATATTGCCGCAATGTAAGCATTTTTTGCCGAAAGATCAGGTATCAAGATATTAAATCGGCGTAAATAGGTTTTTGTGACAAAGATAGTGATAGATCATTATGTAGGGTGGGCTCCGACATGTAAAAAGGGAATCGACATAAAACTCTTGCATCCCCAATCGCAAATGGGGGTTGGGGAACATATTATATATTGTCATCGAGGTTCATTCAAGAAGTTGGTTCGTCAAAAGGTGTAAAAAGGAAGGTGGTATATATACGGCAGGGGTGTGTAGTGATTAATAATGAAAGGAAATAGTGTAAAGAATATTGAGGTGTGGCGGGAAGTAGGAGTAATGGGGGTGTGAGAGTTATGAGAGCCGTTAGGTAAAGAGGACACGATGTAAATCGCGTCGCAAGCCTCTTAAGGCTTGCTGAGTTGTTCCTTGCGGAAGAACAGGAAGAATCCAGCACTGAAAAGGATATAGTCGTTAGCATTGATACAGTGAAATAGAAGGTCTCGATACGTAGAACGGGACAATAACTTACCACACGAGCAGCTGGAAAAACAGTGTGATAAAGAACCACGGCGTCCAAAGGTTGCTAACGCCTGCGGTAATATCAGGGTGGACGGTACCGGGCCCTGTCTTGTTAGGACCAAATCCTCGAGCAGATATAGTTGCTAGTGAACCGAGAACTTGAGCCGCAAGGAGCGTAAAGCAAATATGGATTCGGGTCAGCGTCTGTAAGAGAATCATTCCGAAACCAACACCCTGGATAGCATCGAGCACACCGAGCCATAGCCACAGACATCGGCTTGCAATGGCACTAGCCACTAAATCGCCAGCATATGGGAAATATTGCCCGATATTGCTAGTTCCCCACCAGATTTGAGCCCAACGTGGTGCACCTAGAAAACGGCCCACTGTTAGTAAACTATTTAAGTGGGTTCCAGAAGATTGAACAAGCACTTACCAAGTCCAATTGCGAAAACAGGTAGAACCCAACTATGGCGTTTCGACATGAGACTCAGAATTGCTAAAAAAATGTTAGCATCAACCGAATTCGTTTCGCTGAAGGTTTGATATTCGCAGTCTTACTCAGTAAACCAGCCCATACGAATCCAAAGAATAGGACGATGAGCAGTACAATATGCCATGTTTTGGCATGTGCCGAACTCCACAAGACTATATCACCCAATATTAGCAGCTCGCTCTTCAAAGACGGGGTTTGATAAATCTTACAAGTCCAGTTCCGGCCATAAGGAGCACTAAGGAAAAAGTTTTGAATGACAACAGCGACAAAGAACCATAGAATGATTTTACGACGGGCAAGAGACTTGTAGAATGAAGGAACTTTTCCTGGGGTCTGTCGGTAGTAGTCAGGCAGTCCGAAGAAGATAAGAGCGCCAATTGCCCACAAAAAGATTGCGATGGGAACCGTGATTGCTCTGTTTACATTATTTGTTAGTATCAAACCAATTATGAATATAGCTCGGGGGGTTGAACGTACGTCATTTTCCAGGAGCCACTGATGGGATTTTCTTGCGGAACATCAATCGCTTTTGCTTTTGTCAAGGTCGAACCCCAATACCAGAGAGCGACAACATAGATTTGCTGCGTGCCTTGGATCATGCATGCTCGGAAAACCCAGTCTTTAACAGGAGCACCGCTCTCGTCACCGAAGTTGAGGGCAAAGAAGATAGAACCACTAGACGATGCCGTTGCGTATAATCCTGTTCCGATATTTTGGATCCATCCAGTCGCAGTTTCTGTTGACGCGAAATGTGCCAATCCAATGAACAGGAAGCCCAAGCCGTAGAAAATGAATGGTACAGACAGTGAGATCACCGATTTGAAGGATCGGAACACCAGCCACCAAATGCAGGAAGTGATAAGATAGGTTGTCGCAATGGCATAGAGCTTCTCGGCAGTTTGTCCAACTTCGCCAGTGAGGAGAGTGATTTGATAGGAATTGGCTGCGATAATCTGACCGAATCCGAGGAAGAACGAGTATACTGGCCAATCTCCGACTCTCAATAACATCCATTTCTTCAAGCCGGTGGGAGGAACATAGTCCTTTCCGAGCAAGAACTCATCGCCTTCTTTATCATCGTCTATCTGTGACTCAACATCATTATAGATGGAGGGCGCTGGCGAATGGCCCGCTTTACCGCGGAAGACAGAAGAAGCTGGAGAATGGGATCGACCAAGTCTGGCATCCCTGAAGCGTGAATACCATTTTTTCTGACTCTTGACAATGTATTCCTCAATGCAGAGTTCCTTTTCTGAGTTGGCAGAGGTAAGGGTTTCCAAACGCCTTTCGAATTCCCTACCAAACTCTCCTCCGCTGTCTGTGAAGAAGGGGTCTACTTTCTGTAATTTGTAGTCCTTCTTATCACCAACGACAGAGTCAAGTGATAGAACGGAGGCACTGCTGAGTCGATTGGACGGGTCAGCAAATGGTCTAGCGGGAGGCAGGAGAGCCATATCAGGCGACGTAGTGGGCGAGTGCGGGGATCTGGGTTGAGAGAACGATCCATGAGAGCCATGAGCTGCTTGCCGCGGAGGTACTAATGTGCTGCCAGTAGATCCGTGAGGCGAGTGCGAATTCTGGGATTCATGGAATCCCTGGCGCCCCGCTTCAGCTTGTTCCGGAGTGATAGTGTATTCTTCGTCGGCGTAGTAAGACGCAGTTATATCTTCGTCACTATCCTCTTCAATGTCTGTTACGGCACCACCAGCATGGTGCTCATTTTCTCTTTCGGTTGGAGAACCCCTGCGGCCTCTTCCTCTTCCTTGAGCATGACCAGGACCAGAACGGACACCCAATGACAGCTGTCGACTAAGGCTAGACTTAGGCTTAGTGTTTTCTTCGCCGCGGCCTGGATTGGGGCTGGCGTCTCTGCTATAGACAATAGTATTTCTTGACTGTGGCCCTAGGCTGTTCAGGTTAGAGTAGCTCGGTTCGCGAGAGTGGGCAAGCGGTGGTGTCATAGCTCCAGTGGGAGTCATGGTGCCGGATGGACCAATTGGAGGAGTCATCATGCCACTAGGCGTATTATAACCAGAATTGCCGTATGAGTGGCTGCCACCAGATTTAGCATGCTTGTTATGCAATCTAATCGCCGAGCTTTGGAGAACTTCCAGGTCTTCAACCCATTGGGCGACAGGGAACCGTTGTTTAGCGGACCTTGCACGCATCTTAGCTCGAACACTTTGCTTGGAGTTAAGTGCACTTTCAATTGCCAACTTGAACTGTTGCAGAAGATGTGTCGTGGTGGTAGATTCAACAGTATACCACCAACCAGGCATCTGACCAAGACCGCCAACTCTCGCACCGATACCAAGGGCACCTTTGCGGCCAAATTCGACAGCAACAAGACCGAAGGGTTCGTCACGGGAGGGGATCAAAGCAAATTCAGCGCCGCTAAAGATATAAGGCGGGAGTGCAGTGAATTCAGGTTTCGAAAAGACGCGTCCAGGGTAGTTATCCATTAACTTGGCGAGTTTCATGGCAGCAAATTTTCCATATAAATCGATGACTGGGCCGACACAGATCACTTGAACATTCTGTCTTGCTTCGAGAACCGAAGGAAGGACATCGGCAATCAAATCAACACCCTTCTGCATAGACCAGCGTCCAACGAAAACCAACAATTCGGCGTTTGGATCTTGAGTGAGGCCCGCCCATTCTTGTGCTTGACGTCGCAGATCGCCTCGGGAAGATTCATACTCGGGATCAACGTTAATATCAGAATCCTTTGGAAGCACTTTATCCCACTCTCCAGTATCCGAAGGATCGGGATTAGGAAGGTTACCGACTCGTTTGAGACCCCAGAAAATAGGATATCTAGCATAAGACCGTTTACCGTATTTTTTAGACACGCCGACAGCACCAAAACCTTGCTGGTGGACACGCAAATAGCTGGCTCCAGCGTGAAGCAAATTGAACACTTCACCAAATTGAACGTAGCGAGTAGCAACTTCCGGATCAAGGTTGAATACGGAGCATACTTCTTGTTTTTCTTTTTGCGTGCGCATAGCCCACAAACCTTGGAACTCAGCGTTATGGAGGGACAAACAAGACGGGACCGTTTTCGGCAGTAAGTAAAGTGGAGCAATGGAGCCGTGGTAATCGTTGATATGATATAAGTCGATGGGGAACCTCTCAATAGCCAAGGCAACACATTGATTCCAAGCTGAATAGTAAATGGCACTTTCCAAATCATCCATACGTTCAGGGTATGGGTTGTTTTTGGTTTGTTTTCGGAAAACGGGTGCATCGAGGAGGACGTAAGTTATATTTCGAAGAACGTGGTACTGGACTTGCACTTCGTAGGAATTTCCCAGAATCGTGACGAACATTGGCTCAGCGACTTGATCAACAGGGTAATCAACTCCACCAACACAAGGCACAACCCAGATTAGATCTTGGTGGCCGAGATTCTTTCCCATAAGTTGGGCCATAACACCCAGACCACCAATCTTAATCTTGATTTGCCAATCCTCAATATCGTATTCCATTGTCGCGATAAGTACCATTCGGCGGTTCCCACTATCCACTCCAAAGGCGGAATTCTCTTGCAAAAAGCCGGATTTGTTGGCAAGCTTCATGAGAGGGTTGAACCCTTCACCCCCTTTGAGTCCATTTCTGAATTTGCGTCTCAAAGCAAGAGGGATTATACCACCCTTTTCAGTAATACCAATCTGATTAAACTTAACTTGGTAGAATGATTTCTTGAAAATATAGATGGCAGTTGATGCGGTCAATATCGGTATGATCCATAACAGGATGTATAAGACTAGTTGTTGGTGCATCGACCCGACGGGGAAAAGTTGGAACCGGAGGTCACCATCATCCAGGACGATTTGCCATGCCAGGTAGGGCTTCGGTGGGGGATCCGTAATGTTCAGAAGCGTAGTTGCCAAGGAAGACGGTGGTAAACGATCCAACACTGAGTCGCCATCGGCATCACCAAAAACCCACGATTGATCCGGCTTACCATCCGGGTTGATTCCCCATACGTTTAACTGACCTACGGCTGGCCATTCGGTCATGAACTTGATCTTCCATTTGCCGTCGTTCTTGTCGTGTTCGAGATGGTTTTTGAGTCCAGCATCATATCCATATTGATTGTATGGTCCATTCCAGAAAAGGTGGGGAAATCTTCGAGGGAAATTAGATTCCCAATCGAGATCTCCGGCTTGAACGTGGGAGCTGCTTCCTGTCATACGATTCCAGTACTCAACCGATACGTGTTCACCTTCCCATTTTTGAAGCTTAGTTCCGGACCATTTGGGCTTGACTAAAGTTGTATTTCCTCCTTTGTAGGGGAGCCAGTCGGAGAAAGTCGAACCCCAGTCAAGAGTGTAGCGATACATATCAGCTCCAGCCGCATGATGGCGGATAAACAAGTCATCACCATCTCTATGTAACAAACTGGTCGAATAATTAGCCTGGCGGGTAAACACCATAGGGTTATCCCGTTGGCCGATGCGGAACAGGAAATGGTCGATTGCGTTAGTTTTGTCGCCATCGTCGCTAGTCACATTTTTCACAGTCACTCGATGTACACCATTATAGACTCCGGTAAGATTCGCAGACCACGCCCATTTTCCAGGGATTCCACCGACGAATTTGGATTCTTCGGTCTTGATGCTATCACATTTGACAGTACTTTTGTCAAGTTTGGGCTGCTTTCCACTTTCGGTCGTTGAATTGAGCTGGATATTCGAGGTAATATCCTCGCAGTCCATCTTGGTGGAGAAGTGGAATTCGATCTTGACGGATTCTTGTTCGTCGGGAGCAACAGTGGATTTTAGGCGCTCATCGTGGCCAGGAATAAACCTGGTGATTGTAGGGGCGGTGGCTACGAATCTTGATTTAGGCACATAGGCTTTGAAACCATACGGCTCGAGTTCCAGGCTATCAACACAACCGTTTGGCTTCGTAGAACCGGCGTAACCACGCGCTTGCGGGCTGTCCTTCAACGTTAGTTCATCATATGGGTAGAACAAATTCTTGACGGTGGTGCCGGTCTCGAAAGCAGCCACAAGTGCTTCTTTCTCGCTGCTGCAATCAAATTTGTAGTTAACTGTTTTGTTGTCGTTGTGATAAACCAGCCAAACTGATTGATTTCCCTTGCCAAAATCTTGGATCTCCTCAAACGGCCCGCGGAGGACTGACCATAGGCCGGTCTCCGTTGGAGTATCTTTCGAACCCGGTAAGTAAACGTCCTCCGTCTTATTGGAGAGTTGCTGGGCTTCCCACCCATCATTAAGAGCAGGGAAATTTGCACGCATTTGATACATCGCCTTCAAGATATTCCGAACAGGGTGGGCAGGATCTCTATGGTCATAGCTGGCAGTCTCATCATGGCAGCCGACTTTTCCGGATTCGATAGGCCATTCATAATATTGCTCTGAACCTAGGGTATAGCAACCGTGCGTTTGCCACGCCGTTGCAGGAGACATAGCTTGTCGACCGAATATATAATTCTTAGCGGTATTGTCGAGAATATAGAAGGCTTGTTCTTCACCCCATAATAGCAGGGGGATACCAGGCAAATGCAATGTTGTGATATACATAGCGAGGAGCATGCGTTCCGTGCCTTGTCTGATCGCTGGCCAGCGGAAAACATCCTGATTTGTTGCTCCGTACATGTGGCGGGGGTCGAATTTACCGGTGTTGACATTGACAAAATCGTTTGTTTTTAACATGTCCTCCCAAGCTGGCACCCAGGCTACAGGGCTATCATACCCAGCCTGTAGATTACCGTCCATACCCAGGAATCGAGTCAAAGAACGATAGGTTGTATAGTGAAAAGCACCAGCGTCCAACGCGGCTTTACCTTGGTCGCGAATGAAATGCTTAGGGTTCGACTCGTTCGTCATGCGAAATGCGTCTTTATGATCTTTTAGAATCATGTCTCCAGCTTGTCGTCCACGGCCAATATAGATAGCACCGAACGTATTACCACCGGTGATTTCACCTGGCAGGAAAAAGTTGTGTTTCCCGACATCTGCAGCACACTTACGATAGGCGGTACTCATATCTCCCAAGGCGTCCACAGTACCTTGGGTAGCTTTATCGTATCGGAATCCGTCGATGTCAAATTGTCTAATCATCAAACAAGAATGCCGAATAAGTCTCTCCCGAACGGAAGGAACCCACTCTCGTAAACGGTCTTGCACGGAGGCGAACTTTGTGAGCTGACGTTGCCAATCAGGATAAACACCAAACGCTTCCAGGTCACCATATTGATCAAAGTCACTGTCGTAACAGCCGGTAAGCTGGTCTGTAACGTCCGATTTGACCGGAAATCCATCTTCCATCCATAGTCGGGGATAGTCACATGTCTGGTTGTACTCGTTTCCGAAGGAGAAGTCCACATAATGCCTATCGGATTTCCATAGTGCCTTGTGCTCGGTTGTTTTGAATGGCGTGGTTTCATTCAAATACCCTTCAAATCCAATAAGATCACCAAGCCTAAGGCAAGAGTCAGTACCCAGTGGCTTTGCGTGCGGTTATGAGTTTGTATACGTACGTTGCGATTGTGTTGTCAAACAAAACATACATCCCGCGGTTGTGGATCTCCGTGATAACATTTCTCCACGTTTCTATGTCTCCGTAGTGACGATCAAGCAAAGTTGTGTCCAGGGCCGAATATCCATCCGCACCCCAAGGTTGATTCATTAAAATTGTACCGGCCAGGTAAATTCCCTACAAGTACGAGAGTGTAAGTAAAGCCTTAAAAAAAAGCACTCGGCTCGTCGAGTGGAATTGAAGCCCTCAATACTTGATTAACAATTATAGGGAATGTATGCCTACCTTGATGCCCATTCCTTGGAGGTAGTCCAATGTATCCAGCAGCCCAAGTGCATCACCACCATGTCGCATTTGGTTTGAATTAAGGTCATGTTCGAAGCTTGTTCCATTGATGTTATCGTTTCTGGGATCACCATTTACGAATCGATCGACAAAAAGAGTGTAGAACGGAAATCGCCAGTTCTCAGGCGACGGGTGGTATTTATGGCCGGTCCATTCACACCAGTAGTCAGCCGGGTCGGTAGCGCTTTTGTTTTCGTTTGTATTGAATCCGACGTATTCAGGATCGTAGGGCCAGCAATGAGCGGAAGTGGTGAGCAACGCCAGCAGGGCGCCTACCGATTTCCACCCCAGCATGGTTTAGGACGGCTTCGGGTGTATTGGTTTCCTCATCTACAGGATACCAACGTCCAAAGGGTAGCAAAGGGTGTATAGAAGGGGGTTAGTAGCGATCGAAGTTCGACAAGATATTATGCATTAAGCGAGTGTATAAGGTGAGAGAGGCCAATCAGTAGAAACGGAGCTTATTGTCGCGGATTCATTAATTAGATCGTGGATGGGAGGTATGTCCAACGAAGTAGGATAATAGCAAGAGGAAGCAAACTAGGAAAAAAATTTTAAACGTGAGAGATGTAAGAAAAGAGATGAAAAAAAATTACTGATATCCAGACAATAAAAATGGGAACTGGAAGAAGTGGTAAAAATTATGTCACTGCAGTTGGGCAGATGCACGAATGCGCTTTTCCCTGCTGTCCTTATGATGAAAGAATGGTATCAATCCCCATTTGAAAAAATAAAAGAAAAAAAAAGAACGATCAACCAAAGGTAGAGAAGGAAGGAAAAGAAAAGAAAAGAAAAAAAGGAAGCATAATAATTTAATCGTGGCAGTTCCAACACATGTCGGCG
The DNA here is from genome assembly GCA_030411455.1 of Arthroderma sp. MBC 290. Classification (NCBI taxonomy): domain Eukaryota; kingdom Fungi; phylum Ascomycota; class Eurotiomycetes; order Onygenales; family Arthrodermataceae; genus Arthroderma; species Arthroderma sp. MBC 290. The sequence continues at coordinate 36,313 of JAPERC010000071.1, read as the reverse complement.
AGAATCAGCCGCAAAGGTTTTAGAAGTCCCCTGGGAGTGACCCCCGCTAAGAGGATAGTTCCAAAGTAAGTCAGAAAGAGCTGGCAGTCAGCCCACGATCTAGCCGTTGGGTCGAAGCCACGATGTCATGAGTCCAATTGAGTCAATGGGTCTTGTCTGGGGCGGTCGTAGCAGCAGCTATTTTGAGCGCTATACCCCCATTGGATATCTGAAAGCTCGGTAATATCAGCTAGTGTAGTCCGAAAATATGTACAAGTTAGTTTTTGGCGGCGAAAGGACAGGGACATGACAAGGTTTTTGCTGTGACAATGGTTAGCGCATCCTCGACCTGACCCTTGCCACACTTTTCTTGAAACTCAGCTGTAACTTGGGGTTTTTTTTTTGAAGAAGCAGGAATGTCTCGGTTGGAAATACTGAACGCAAATCCCTTGAAAATAAATACTAGGCCGTATCCTGTGAGACCTGAGAGGAGCCTTCAGCGTCTCGCTGATGGTGATAAGCTTCTGGAAGCGCTGGAAGTCAAGGAAAAATTATATAATATAATTGATTCGGGCTGATCGCGGTTTACCAAGGTTGACCACACACTTTACCATGTCCACGCCCAGCTCAAAGCACACAGTTCGTCCTGTTGGCTAACGAAAATTGCCCGCTGGTAAGAGGCGCAGAGCACTGGAAGAGGATGCTGCACTGATACGCACGTTTGAGTCTTGACTCAGTTTCTTTCTTGCTTTCTTTTTTTACCACCACAACATAGCCCAGTCACAGGAAGCAATACGTGCGTTGTCCTGCGGTTCTCTCAACAGAGTACGTAAAAATACTCCATACCAACGACATCTGTATCGGAGCTATGCTTCGCATTTTCGCCGGGATTAATAATGAAAAAAATGCTTCCACAATTATGTCTCGGATAAAGAGGAACGGAAGGGCGGGGATGTCTCTTTTTTTGCCCTCGTGTTGTATCCTTCCGCCGAAAGCCTCTAGTGATTATGACCCACATAGATAGAAAGCCCGTTGCTGGCGCCAGATTCAAACCGACACGATTGGTCGATGCTGTCGACACCGAGCCGAAGCGTGTTCATAATTGTCTTTCACCAAAGCCCATTCATATCTCGCAAAAATTCGCAGTAACCGAGCCAGGATTAGACTTCATTAGTATCACGAAAAGCCAGAACAGCGGGCACTCCACATCTGCAAGACTTCCCTGTATGGTTATGCAGATGCACTCATTCGTTCACTCAGAAGCAGTCTGAACAGGGCCTTCTCGAGTCAATGCATACCAGGAGGAAAACGATCGGCAGACAGCTCTTTTAATCTATCTGATATATTAACCCCATATGGGCCTGCAAGAGAAGCCTCCGTTTGAGATATTGATGATGCTGATGATGATGATGTTGGTTGTTTGAAGTTGCGATTGGCTTTTCTTGGGATTTTCTTGATTTGCGTGGGTCGTGTTGAACAAGTCTCACGTTACACACTTCTTTTTTTTTTTTTTTTTTCCTTTGCTCTTGACGTGAACACGCTAGTCCGTCCTCGGCAACAATTAACAGAAGGTAGGCTGCCTACCTCCCTACTAACTAATTAATGGGCTCTAAGCCTTGCAGCTCGCATCTCTCTGGTGGTGGAAGGCCAGCTGAAATCCTTCCATAGTGTTAATCGCTGCCTGTCGTGGAAACATGCTTCTTGAGGTCTGAATTTGGCGTTCTTGGAAGGATTCTTGGTTTGCTTGATCCTCTCACCTTATTTTAGCTTGTCAGAGAGGAGCCGAAAATGCCTACAAAAACACACAATTTACGGTGGAGTTGATTACAAGAGAAAAATGATGCCAACAACACGGATCCAGGTCGCACAGGGTCGGCACTCCAGAACGCTGCGCACCGCCGAGGTAAACAGAGGATGAAGGCAGAAACAAAGCAAAGCCAAAAAAGGAAAGCAAAATTATCAAAGAATGTGAGACATCAAAGGATTTAGATCGGATTAAATGACGTTCATGGCTTTGTCAGACTACCATGAATCCACACTGGGTTTTTAAATCCGCGAGCAACCAGAGAAAAGAATAATAATACGAGAATCTACCCTGATCAGAGACCAGATACGAGAGAAGACCCTCAAGGAAACTCATGTGAAGCGCAGCGGTGGATCAAGAGCGCTCCATCCGCGCAGAGCCTCTATAACGGTGAGAAAGTTCAACAAAGACGCCTATCTGCCTGGCTGTGTTGTCAGCTCAGCTTCTGTCGAGAAATTCCGAGATCGTGTTCTTCGTGTTGGCTCCCATCCATCCCGAAGCCACCACGTTTCAGCTGTGGGATGGTGGCGCCCGGAATCACACATGGGGGGGATGAGGTGCATATGGTGTATCAAGAGCAACAAAGACTTCTTGCACCATCATAAACCACCGAGAGACTCCACCCGCATGTATGTTTTTTTGACCAAATTTGACGAGTCGAAAGAAGAGATGGAAGCGACGGAAACTACAGCGTAAACTCCGCCCTTCGTGAATGCGTAAGTTGTGCGGAGGATCTCCTTGATGTTGTAAAATTAGCATCAAGGGTTGGATGCACCAAGTCTTTCTCCATGTTACTTTGTACTCCCATGCACGGCCAGCCATGGATTCAGCCTTGTTCTCAGGAGTAAGGAAAAATAAAAATAAAATCAACCAGGGAATGATGCCAAAGTATGAGTTATTTGCAAGTTCCCTCATGTTCATTTTCTCTGTTCTCTCTCTCTTTCTTTTCTCCCCCATAAATCAGTTCTCCATAATAATTCAGAACACCTCTGGTCGCTCGACAATATTGACCCTCACGATGTCTCAGGTTTCACTCTCGGGCATGTAACCTGACGAAAATCAATCGTATGCAGGAGCAAAAGAGTGTACATACATAAATTCCCGCGACATCATCCTTCTTCCCGACCCGAGCAGTAAAACATCATGTACATAATTGTGTCATGGCTCCAAGAGTTCTGTGAACCTTCACTCGACCGCGCCTCCACTTCCCTTGGCTCTGTTTTGCGATGAATATCCTTCAGTCTCAGACCAAAAGGCGCTTCCATGCGACCGTCCATGTGCGACTCCGTCGTATGTGGAGTATCAACCGAGTATGATAAGCGAACCCATGACACGGGCCGAATCCCAATCCACTCCTCGGTCTGCACTTTGCCGATCTATTCTTAGCCGCTGTCTCACCATCCCATTCTCTTTCTCCTTCTAACAATGGACTCAGGGTAGAGGGAATATGTACTATATATGTCATCTGTCTCAGCGGTGCAGCCACCAGACGTTTGAAACCACCACGTACGTTAAGGGGGAGAAACAACCCCCAAGCCACGAGGCTGAGGGAGATGTAACTGCTACACATCCAATACTGGGGTTGTTAGAAGTTGATTTCCGCATGTACCTTATATAGAACAATCAAGGCGACCAGACAACGCGGGCAAATATCCCGAGAACCAACCCCAGGGAATCGCCCACAAGTAAATTCATCTAAGAATCTCTGCCCTTGGTACAACTTAGAATAGCCTCAAGAGCCGAACCGGTTTGTCGAAACGGATTTTTCCAACATTTTCAAAAAGTTGGCGGCGATGGTTCAGGTTCCGGCTTTGAGCGTCCCCAGGAAATCTTGTTCGATAAAGTTGAGGCCCGACCAGGCAAATATGCCTTCTAGACAATCGAAAGCCGCCTCAGTTCTTCAACTCCAATCTTATATCCTCGGCTTCACTGTTGCTAGGATTGCGACTACCTTGTTCTAATGGTGCCATGGATACTATTGCATCAACCCATGGGGGACAAGGAACCGAATATGGGGAAGTTTTTTTACAGGTAATATTAATAAATTAATATGAAAAATTGAATAAGTAGGGGAAATGCAAAGAAAGAAAACCCAATATAATGCATAAATACGACCCGATCACTTTTCAAGAATGGCGGCTCTATATATCTATATCTAACTATTTATCCAAAAGTGCCAAACACCCGATTATCTGATCTAAACACCAGTAATGCAAGTTTATGTCGAACGAGCAGACCAAATATTCCGCAAACTATTTGTAGCCCAGTGACTTGGAGGGCGAGCTTATCTTCTCGCATAGGGCCAAACCAAAGTAGCCATAAATTAAGCAGAGTCAAATTGGTTGACTCGATGATCTCATCCTGTTCGTTCCTTTTGATTCGAAGAAGACATAGCCGGTCAAGTATGTCAAGAACAAGTGAGATAAATGCCGAAGGTGGTCTCTGCCATTCCGTAACCGAGGGTTCCAACAGGCCGCTACGAGAGTTGAACTTTGGTAGGCGATGCCGTGGGCACGGGATTAAATGAAAAAGCTGAGGCGTGGAGTATAAAAAGTTGAAAAGCTGGGGTATGAACAAGAGGAGAAGGGTTTTGCTAAAGTGACCCAGTATCCCGACTACCGCGAACACCATCCCGGCGAAATAGCAGTAAGTATCCCCGACAAAGACTTTAGCCGGGTACCAGTTATGCCACCATAGTGCAAGGGACACGGCGGTGAACGGAAGTAAGAGATAGATTGAAAAGAGGTGAGAGTCCATCGCCGGGTGCGGGTAAGGCGTCATCGGGGCTAAGTACAGCATGTCGTTTGCCATAAGAAGGCAGGCTATGACGATGGACTGGGACACCTCAATGCCGTTGATTCCCGCCAGCATGTTGATGCTGTTCGGACAAAATATTGCTATGGCAGCCATGTACACATAGTACATCCAACCCAAGTCAATAATAGGCCCGAGGTACTTCTCGAGAGGGACAGGGACAACAACTTGGGTGACCCCAAAGTCCACAAAGTAAACAATAAGCATCGGGATCGCGGCAAATGCTGGAATTAACACTTTATGACGCCATCTTATATCGAATAGATCATCGCCAACTCCAAGAATTGCGACAGACTGCAGCGACAGGAGTCCCGACAGGTAGGAGGCAAGCTGCTCGCCACGTCAGACATGTCAATATACAAAACATCATACATGGATTAACATGTGCAGGTATATCCTTACCTTGCTGTGAGGGAATCGATGCAAAAATCGTCCAGTTTCCACATGATCAATGTGCAGGAGAGCATCACGATTTCCTCCTCCAGATGTTGCCGAGACGATATCTTTGTAGAATGGAAAGGGTATAAAGATTATAAGCGCTAGAATATAAACTACCGCCGTAACAGCACCCATAGTCTCAGGTCTAAGGTTCATCGTTAGTAAAAGTCCCATGCAAGTATAGATTTTCAATGAAGGGTAGTAAACATGCATTTCAATCTTCTTCAGCTTTGCCATATCTCTCCCTTTAAGGCCTGCTTTCATAAAGACACCACCGAGCCATCGAATCAAGCTAAAAGTCACAGCGAATGCAATCCCGCTTAAAGCGAGAGATGCTATCAATGGCTCCCCGTCTCCTTGAAAGGTATTTGCGATCACGCCGAGCGACGCTATCACGAGAGCAAGGAGACTCCATGTTTCTGTTCGGGACAATGCTTCAATCATACTAGACTAAGTCCTCGAATATGATCAAGAGTAGTGATGGAGCACTTCTCCTGAGCTCAGCTCTTGTCTGTTCTTTCCACGTGGTGTTTATGCTGCCCAGCATTGAGCTCCAAGCCAATAAGCGCGATGCGATAACCCTGCTCACGTGATATTCGCGCATCGAACCTTATCGTTCAGCTATTGAGTGATGGCAAGCGCCCAACGAGCCTCAAATGCGCGAAGAGGTCAGCAATCCCCGTATTTCAGGCGGCCAGCTATCACACTTTCTTGTGTGATGAGATGAGATGAGATGACCACCTTCACCGAGTTTGAAGCTGGCCACCGTGACTTGGTGACAGTGACCAAGTTTAATTTCTACGGAAACCGCATCCTCACAGCTTCGGCTGACCACCGAGTTAAAGTGTGGGACCAGAAAGACAATGGATGGGAGCTCGTAGATACTTGGCGAGCGCATGATGCTGAGATTCGCGATGTATATATTGCGATCCCCATTTTCAAATACAATCGCGACATACACTGACCTATCTACTTAACAATAGGCGACGTGGAATGGCCCCTTCGCGGGCCAACATATTGGGACTGTGGGCGAGGACATGAAATTCAAGCTATGGCAAGAAGATGTGACTCAACCTTGCAATTCCGGCCGCCGTTTTCGGAATATCTTTCGCTTGGTGTCGCCTGTTCGCACGCCCTATGTCTCCCTCGATTTTCGAAATCTGGATCTAGAATCCTGGCTTGCACTCATCACGCGGGATGGGCTTCTTACGATTCTTGAGCCTGCAGTTCCGGACAGCCTTGCGGACTGGCAGCAGGTTGATCAATTTCGTGTCTGTGCTGAGACGCAGCGGGGTGAAGAAACCAGCTTCAAAGTCCAATTTAACCATGATCCAGTTGATATCACTCACATTGTCCTACCCAGCTGGGATAAAAAGAGTCTATCACTGGCAGTCGCCGCTATGGATACAGTCAAAGTGTATCGCATGAACGCACATCGCAAGTTTTACCATGCCATTGAGCTTACGGGCCATACCTGCTTAGTACGAGATATATCCTGGGCAAATGGATCTGTTCGGGGATTTGATATCATCGCAAGCGGTTCGAAGGACGGTACTATCAGGTTGTTCGAAGTCTACACCTCCCTTGCAAACGGCAAGAGTTCCGCCAATGGGTCTACTAACTCTGCTGTTGCGTCGCCTCCGCCATCTCGATCTTCCGCCACCCGTGCTCCCGCCCAGTCAGCAATTGGCTCAGCTCTAGCAGGACAAACGCCCGGGACACTGGTTGATACGAAACGAAGCGAGGAAATTCCTTTCAAACACACCTTCAAGGAAGTTTCTTCGTTTGACAGCCGTCACCTCGATGTTTGGCAGGTCAGATTCTCGCATCCAGGTACGTGGTCTCACACCCCCCAGTACAGTATCCCAGCTTTTGAGTCCACTTTTACTCACTGAATAATAAGGTGATTGTCTAATATCATCTGGAGACGATGGCATCGTGCGATTTTGGAAACGGGCCGTCTCGGGGCAATGGCTTGAATTTGTTGAAGCTAGCACGAGCCATGAGTGAAGGGCTCCAATGCTCATAAATCCAATTACACTGGGTAGGTTGGGCCTCTACACCCTCCAGCTTTCTATAACATACTAACATATTATGATAACTGATTGCAGGGCCCATTGCGATACACAGAATATCCGCTGCTGCTGCCCTTTGTTAGAACTGATATATACTAGAGTTGGTTTTTCGTTTATTTGGTGCGAGACATGTGGGATGTCACCATGCCCAGCGACGTGGGCGAGGTATGGAGGAATAACATGAAAGATTTTCGATTCCATGGCACCTCATCGGTCCAGTTCAAAGTCCATGTTACGTATTGTACGTTTTAATAGTAGTCGTCAGACTTCATAATGTTAAATGTTAATTACACTACCCAGCGTTGGTTGGTGCTCCGTGACCGCCAGAGAGTGCTACTACCAGGACATAGCAGCGTCTTATAAGCTAGACAGAAGCGCAATGAGTCCAGATAGTTTTTACGAGATGATAGTTACAGCTACGGCATCGAAAATAGATGTTTGGACAGCAGGTGACTCCAAGATAACCCGTGGAAAGCAATCGGAGGTTAGAAGCCAATAATGCCCGATTCAATCTTGTACGCCAATATGACCTAGCCAACTTATCGAAAGAAAGAGATTTGGAGGTTGATTATGCGTTCGTATTTCATATTCATGAAAAAGTGTGAAGAAAGAAAGAAAAGAAAAAGAGAAAAAAATTCGAAGCGAAAAGTCGGTGATTTTGTTCGCTCAAAATAACACGTGATGGGGAATATTCTCGGAGTAATATAGCTCCTTCTCCGAATATGCTTAAAAGACTCAAATCGATTTTTTCTCCTGAGATTATTTTCATCTTCGCTTAACACCAACACAAACCCAACGAACCACCAGAATTCAATTGTTCAGGGCATCAGAGTAAGCAAAGCAAGCCGTTGAGTATGTCCGCCCCGTCACAATCCCAGGACTACAAGTCCAATCTCCTCTCCGTCCTGGTCTCCAACAACATCCTATCCTTCGGCTCCTACGTGCTAAAGTCAGGCCGAAACTCACCCTACTTCTTCACCACCACTCTCCTCCACACTGCTCCCCTCCTACACGCCACAGCCTCTGCCTGCGCAACTGTCCTATCTAGCCCTCCATTTGTAGCCGCTGATGGCAAGCCGGGTTTCGATATCATATTCGGTCCTGCATATAAGGGAATCCCGCTCTGTACATCGGTTTTGAACGAGCTCGGTGTCAGTGACACCCAGGGAACATGGGACAACGTCAGCTACTCATTCAACCGGAAAGAAGCCAAGGCTCACGGCGAGGGAGGCAATATAGTCGGTGCCCCTCTTAAGGGGAAACGCGTTGTGATCATCGATGATGTGATCACGGCTGGCACCGCATTGAGAGAAGCCGTTGGAATCATCGAGAAGGAAGGTGGAATTGTAGTCGGTGTCCTCGTCCTGTTGGACCGAGAGGAGCGGGTCAACGACGTGGAGACAAAGAGCGCCGTGGGTGTTGCACAAAAGGCATTGGGCGAGAACATCCCCATTCGCGCTGTCCTGACACTTACTGATATCATTGACAAACTGGGAGAAAATCTTGGGGAGGAGAACTTGGCCAGGCTCAAGGAGTACAGAGCCCAGTATGGCGCCGAGGATTGAGCGTTTTGATTACCTACTTCTGGCCTGATGCTTCTAACCAGCAGAAGCTCAAGGCCCAACTTCTTGCCGAATCGAGGTATTTGATGAGCATGATGCTGCCCATCTATCCCGTTGTCGTTTCGTGAAGCTCGAATCCAAACCGTTCCAGTTGGGTATGAGACCATTTCTGCCCTGTGTAGTTGCTGAACAACACCCCACAACTTTGCCAACGTCTTGTGCCTTTTCTATGGCCAGAACGTATACTTCGTTATAAGGAGTGGGAGATCAATCTTTTATAGCAGTTTTTTAGCAGGAACTGTCGTCTCCTCCACCCTGCTGCATGCCCAATCGTGCAAGCGGGACTATTTAAGGGACGGACATCCAGTAACCGTATAGATATTGTGCCTTTTGCTAGGCCGATAGATTATCATAAATAATGTTGAATGAAAGACATGATCTTATGAATTACCCATTCTCTCTTCCTTTTACCTCCATGCACTACGCCGTACCTCGCCTGTTAAACCATTCGGCGCATAGTAACAAAGACGATCCATGGATCTACCCAGGAAGCGCGAACCAAGCCTCCTGAGCCAAGGGTTCCGCGGGTGCCGATGCGTCGCATCAGGCCATTCCTTCAAGCTCATATCCGAACCGACAGGCTCCTTCAACAGGGATGACCACTCTCATTGGACAAACGAGGGGAGAGCTCTGGAAAGGTTGTGGAAGAGTTGAGTGGCGCAGAAGAGCTTCCAGCTCCTGAAGAAACATCAGGGACATATATCAATGGAGCTCTCATCCACTCACTGGAAGCTGAAAACCAATTTGTGACTTGACCACCGGATTCCCCTCAACAACTATGAACGTCCGAACAGCCATTGGCCTGCTCTCGGCCTTGACAGTACTCTTCTACTGGCTCGAAGCAAACCTCACATCGTTCTATATCTTCAAGCCCCAAAGACTACAGGAGCTTGCCAAGGTATCGATCGAGCGACATCCAGACAATGTCACAGCCTTGATGCATGACCTTAACGGTGCGCTGAGAGAAGAATATGGCGATAAGCATATCATGCCATTCACAACTGATCCTGAAAAGTGGATATTCAGGTATGCAAGAAAATCAATCACTTAGGAAAGGGCAAGGCGGAGCTAATGCGATGGATATAAAAAACAGCCCCCACGGAAGTGCAATGGGAGCTTTCACCATCCTCCATGCATCAGTGACGGAATATTTGATCTTCTACGGCACCCCGATGTATTCCAACGGACACTCCGGTGTACACATGGCCGACGACTACTTCACGATCCTCCACGGATTCCAGGAAGCGTATCGAGTAGGAGAATTAGAAGCCACGACTTATAAGCCGGGTGACGTCAACTTTTTGCCCCGAGGCAAGACGATTCACTACTCTATGAACGGATGGGCTCTGGAGTTGGCGCAGGGTATGTTATTCCGTCGTCTGAATAATGTTGTTTTGTTTCATCTACTGACCGAGCAACTGTTGCTTTTTAGGATGGATTCCATCTATGCTTCCATTCGGTTTCCTCGACACATTCACGAGTAACTGGGATTTCCCTAATCTCTGGAAAACTAGCGTACTGACGGCTCAGGCCATGACGGGGCAGATTCTAGCGGGAAAGTTCTAGAGGTTGGTTGGTAAAATGTCTTCATACTGTACACTATATGTTTAGAACGGGCGTAGTAATTAAATATATGCCACATTTTTTATTTTGAAAATCCAGGTCCATGCCTGACCATTCGCCCCAATGGCCCTGAGTGAGACCCAGGTGAGATTGTGCAAACGAATCAAATTCGATGTATATGACATCAAGTACCAGTTAGTTCTGGGTTGAGTTTGAATAAACGCGAGCTCGTTCCTTAGCGCTAACTTAGGCGGCTCTTATCCGCACGTCAGGGAGTGTGTGCGACAGCGGTTAGCCATACACTTGCCAGTTCCCTTTGGGATCAAGGAGTTTGTTGTTTATCCTAAGAACAAATATCAAACTTCTATATTTGTAATGACTAGTGTAACTAGTATCTTTTATATTTAACGATGTAGAAATCTCTATAACTAGGAAACAATAGACCTCCTGGATTACTGCTGTACCATCCAACAGCGAATGAGCGGAGCCCTGTCTAGCATCCCCTGAAGGATAGCAGGTAAGGAAAAAACAAAAAAAAAATTGTCCCGTGGGAATGCGGTCTAGAGGTATAGAGAAAAAGAGACCGAGATTCATACAAATAGGAAAAGCCCAGCTATAGTTGTACAGATCGTACAGAAAGTACTGTCATTTGGACGCTAGAAACCACTGAAGACTAGAACAGGATATTGTATGAAGCCGAGAAAGCTTCGAGATAAAATCAAAAAAAAGGGAATTATAGGGAACAAAAATACAGCTTGGTGATATCAAGGATGGTGTTTTGGTCGAAGTAGGGTAGGGATTTTGTGTATCTATTCGTCAGAGTTCTTGAAGACGATTCGGTCCTCTGGCTTGGAAGTGAATGGTACACCGAGTTCGAGGAGCTTGACGAAAGCCTCGGAGAACTCCTTGAAGAAGACATCAGAGTCCTTGGCATATCTCTCGACGTGCTTCTTGAATTCCTTGTCCTTGGCCAAAGCAAGATCGGCTGGGAACATCATCAAAGTCTTGGTGGTGTTGTCGGTGAATTGCTTGGGGCCGTTCCACTGTTTTTGATATCAGTTAGTAATGTTGGGATGAGATGGTGGGATATAGAGGTAATCTCACCTTTCTCTGGGACCATTTCTCAGAAACAAGGAGCTTGAAGAATTCGTTGGTGAAGACAGTAGGGCTGAAGTTCCATGGGCCATCATAACCAGATCGGTCGGGGTGAGCACGGCCAAGGGCGTGTGCACCGATGAGAGCGGTCATCTCACGGTCATCGAATCCCATACGGCCAAAGATTTCTCTGATGTGCTTTTGTTCCTTGGAGGCATCTGGAAGGCGTCCGTCAGGGGTACAGGCGGACATGTCACCATCGGCACGGCCAGGTCTCCATGGAATCTTAGGGCCCTGGCATTCTTGGATAGCGCAAGCACCGGCAAGAGTCCACAAATCGGAGTAGGAGATCCAAGGGAATTTCTCTGTACAAGAAAAAGACAATTAGATAAAAAAGGACCTGCGAATGGCACAAAATGGTGACAAAAACTTACCCTTAACAGGCTCAAGGAAGTCACGGGCAACCTTCAAGCCGGCATTAGCGCCGTGGTCGGACTCTGGGGCGAAGCGCATAGTAGCACCGTTGCTACCACCAGTTCCAGTTTCCTTGTCAAAGGTACCGCTAGCATGCCATGCCAAACGGACAAGGACCTATAGAAAAAAGACAAGAGTCATTGGTCAGCTGCAAACCTCCCCTGCCTGCATGGCATGTCCTAAAACACAGACACCAGGCACACCAGCAACGAACGACTTACTGGACCGTAGCTGCCATCATCATAGTCGTCATTCTCAGTGATCAAACGGGCAACTTCATTGTAGACCTTCTGGTAATCCTCCTGGGTTGGGACGAAAGGACCTTTATCTTTAGCGCTAAGGTGATCGGTGTTCAAGTAGTAGAAAGCACCAGCACCACCGAGAGCAAGAGTACCAAGACCCAGGTAGAGGCTGGACGAGGAGCCAGAGCTCTGGGGACCAGAGGAATAGCCCCTACGCGAGGTGGCGCGCAAGGATTGGGTAGGGAGGGCGAAACGGGTAGAGGAACGGCATGCCGAGGGTCTAACCGACGAAGTAGCGGCAGGGGTAGCTCGAGCAAAAGCTCTAGAGACGTTACGAGCGACGGAGGCCATTGTGATTTTAGATCTGGTTCTTTCGCTGAGATGTGAGATGGAAAGAAGAATCAGAATATAAAAAAAGGTGGATGAGAGGAGTTTAGAGAGAACAGCAAGATGAGGAACCGCTGGATTTCTTATATCTGGCGCCCTATAAAAGGGAAAAAAAGGAATGGCGCGGTGGGTTCTACGGGGCTCTGTGATTGGACAATGTTGTGACGTGAAGGGGAACCAACCAATCACAGCCGCAGTATTTGGAAGATTCCAGATGTGACCTGTTACATAAGCGATTTGTCGGCTTTTGGCGTCTGGCCGTGGCTTTAAGTGGTTTTGCCTTAGATATTAATAATAGCCCAGCCGTTAGTTATAAGGTAATAGGGGACCCAGGAACATGAAGATCCACGGGTAACTCGACCATGAGAACGAGATATTGCATCATGAGCCTCGAAAATTCTTAATTGCATGGGGGATTCGGCTCTTTTTGCTCTGCCTAGGCAGCGCGTCGGCACGTGATGATACGCGCCAAGGAAACTCATTTATCGGTTTTCCCGCAACGGCAAATCTGAAGCTCAACACCGGCAGAGACAAGCAAATTGAATGATACCCCCCAAGCCTTGCGCGCTGCCAACTCACGAATGGAGCATCGCTCTCTGGCTGATGGCATTACTTCACATTATGAGGTCCTCAATCTATCCCTCCCTCCAGTGCGCCTGAAGAAGGAAGATCTCAAGGCTGCCTACCACCAGGCTTTACTCAGGCACCACCCTGATAAGTCGAGCTCTTCATCACCATCGCAACCGTCAAGCGAGTCGTCATGCAGATCTACACCCCGCAGCACTTCCCGTTCCTTTACTGTAGATCAGATTACCGCCGCTTATAAAACCCTATCCGACCCCGCCCAGAAATCAGAATACGACCGAAACCTGGTATTATCGTCAGCGGCTGGGAAACACAATACGGAAAAGGATGCGGCGTTCCGAACAGGTCTGGAAATTTTGGACCTTGATGACATGAAAGTGGAGGAAGGGGTTGGAGACCAGGCTGGTTCAGACGTATGGTATAGAGAGTGTCGATGCGGGGATGAGAGGGGGTTTCTAGTTCACGAAGATGACCTAGAGAGAGAGGCAGAGAAGGGCGAGATTATGATTGGGTGTCGAGGATGCAGTTTGTGGGCAAAGGTGGTGTTTGCCGTGGAAGAATGATGTGCGCCTCAATGAGCACTCGGAAATTTCACTCTAAGTCGCGCCCTCGTCTTGCGGGGTTGTGTGGTGCGCTGAGAGGTCCATAGGCGCATAATCTCTGAAACGAGTTACTTAATAAGACTGAAACAGAGGGCAAGACGAGATGAGTAACCAGCTTAGCTCAACCTCCTCCAAGTCTCTAGCCAACGCACCAGGCATCTCAGGGAATTTGCTATAACACGTGGGCGTATGCTGTCACCCACCCAACGTCTCTTTCACGGTCGGAGATCCCTAAGGGGTGTGTCCGTTAACCTCTGCCTGACAGGAGGAGCTCTTCGGGATGTTCCGTAACGCGTCTTCCCCCGCCAGAGGCCAATGAGCAACCCGAGTTTCCAGTTTAGGCTTGATAGTGTTTGCGAAGTTACATATGGCTAACTTTGTATCTGGGAACTGGCAGGAGTATGCAGCAGCATATATGCTCTGCTAGGGCAATGTATCACATAGGAGCTTCGTCTATCTCTTATAGAATAACAATAATCTGAAAATAGTAATCTCCCCATTTCATATAGCATATGATAACAACTAATATCCCTACGCTTAGCGCATATAATCACAACGCCTAATACTCTGTGGTTCCCAAAGGTCTGCAGGAGCTGCCCACACGGCCTAACGTTCTAGGAGTAGTATCATATTGGAGGGAACTGAGGAAGCAATATCAGCTCCAAACGACACCACCGTTTCATTTCCATTTACTCGTCAATTTGATAACCTCCTTGTCTACGATGCGGAGATAAGCTGTCCAAATCGCATAAATCCACCCAACATGGCTGGGTTTGGCTAGATGGGGTGGCTCACATATCCCAATACTAGTACCACACACGAGATCCTTGCGTCGTTACTAAAACATGCTATGGCACATATCTGTGTTAAGCCCGCGAGTCGGACTTAGCACAGATATGGGATGTACACATCGCCCTTATGCCTCTGCCACTATCCCTTTGCAACTTCTCCCCCAAGATTCTCATGACCACTCAACGCGCGCACAAATCCAACAGGACGCGGCCTTAGGGGTGGTAAACCTAGTCAGTCGAAAGTCGTGAACTTCATGAGACACTCAGGCTACTTATCCGCTGAGGGCCGGGGCCGGACTTTGAACATATGTATCTCCGATAATGGGTAGCCAAGGTCTTCATTTGAAGGTTGAATGGATTAACATAAATGCTGCAGCATCCTTATTTATGGTGGCACTATGTGACAATAAAAAACCCACGAGAGGGAGAAGAGGCCTTGGTTTATCATCAGCTGAACACAGTAACTAGCTCTTCAAATGGCATCCTATCCACCCATCCCACCGGAAACTGGCTCCACATTTGCGAAGAAGCACAGTGACACCTATCCTGAAATCAATCCTGTAACACAGTCAAACTGCTCCGGCAAAGCTGTGCTTATAACCGGGGCCTCAAGAGGCATTGGCCTCACTACCGCGCTTTCCTATGCCTCCGCTGGGGTATCACACCTCGCCCTCGCGGCACGGTCAGACCTATCTCACGTTAAATCTCAGATCGAGTCGCACTGCAACAAACTGGATAAAGCAGCACCCAAAATCCTCATACTCCGTATGGATGTGCAGGATCAAAAAAGCGTTCAAGCCGCCGCTATAGAAGTCGAGGCGGAATTTGGCAGACTCGACATCCTGTACAATAACGCAGCTCAGATAGACACTTTTGTTCCCATCGCAGAGTCTGATCCAGAGAGCTGGTTGAAAATATATGAGGTAAATGTCTTGGGTGTATACCTCTGCACGAGGGCATTCTTATCCTTACTTCTTGAAGGGGGGGACAAGACGATCGTCAACACGACTTCAATCGGTGCCAACAATATGGTAAATGGCGCCGCTAGCTATTCCACCTCTAAGCTCGCAGTGGTACGATTCAGTGAGTTCGTCATGCTAGAGTACGCCAACGAGGGTATTCTGTGTTTCAGTGTCCACCCAGTTGGCGTCGCAACCGCTATGGCTGGGTATATGACCAAAGACTTCGTGGCCTCGTACCTCAATGACACCGCGCAGCTTCCCGCAGATGCCCTTGTATATCTCACACAGATGAAGCGCGAGTGGTTGGCTGGCCGGTACATCGATCTGACGTGGGATATGCCAGAGTTTCTGAGTCGCGAGAAGGAGATTGTCGAAGGAGACAAGCTGAAAATCAGGCTTGTAGTATAGAGGGAAAACATAAGTCGCAAAGAGCACAATTGTTATTCGCTTTAGTTAGCTCATCATACCTAGATAGGGGCAAGTGGCCGTTGATCAGAGTTCTGCCTGGGCCATCCAAAATATGAATATCAGCAAAATTCTCCGCTTTCCGGACAACAATAGGCGTCCTTGCCTCCTGGGCTTAGAGTAAATTGTTTTCCCATGCTGGGCAAGGATTTATATCATTGAAAAGGCATTGTGGGAAACAGACGGAGCAATGCACCAGGCATAGGCGAGGGCAGCCAGCAGTGGAGATGCATGCCCTTGCCAATGGATTTTGATGGGTATATTCCGTTTCGTGATGACTGGTACAGCCTTACTTTTGCTTTTTTGGAGTTTTCATTTTGCTATGATTTTCCAATCTTGTTTTGCCGTTCAGATGAAAACTTCAAACCCAACAACGCATCGTTTGAGCATCGTCGTTGGACTTCCTCCTGTGGACCTGAGGGAGCTTAGTTAGTCTAGCACGTGATAATTACGTTCCTGCAGTCGTCGTTGGGATTCCCGAGTTTTAATGAGATCCTCCTCTTACTCTTACTTATATGAAAGCGATCATACATAGCCGGTATCGCTAGACGTCAAACGAACGCAAGCATCTCGAACACGGCTCGCGTTGTTGGGCACGTCAGCAACCATCCCATTTGGCGATCAACGCAGGCCCCGTTTCTGCCTCCAACAGCACGAACTCCAGCACCATAACAACCGCAATAATGACGGCACCGACGGAGATAACGTCTTTTGAGGAATTCATTGCTACAGTACAGACTTCGACTGTAGTGATAGCGGACTGTAAGTGAAACTTGCTCACGATAAAGAGCTATCTCCAACCTCCTGCTCCCCTCATTTACCCCGCGACGACCCTCGCCCTCAAGATCCCTTTGTTCGGGCTTGAACGTATACTACAGTTAATACTACAGAGTTTCATTATGCAAGAGTCTAACTAATGTATGTTCGCCTGGATAGTCTATGCGGATTGGTGTGGACCATGCAAAGCCATCGCGCCCGTCTTTGACGGTCTCTCAAACCAGTTCTCCGAACTAAACAAAGCAACTTTCGTTAGGGTCAACGTAGACAACCACCAAGATATATCTAGTGTCTTCGAGGTTAAGGCGTAAGGATGGACTCATCCTTTACTAGTCTTCCGAAATCCGACATAGCTAACGATGGAATTGAACTATATAGGATGCCCACCTTTGTCATTTTCAGGAACGGCAAGAAAGTTACGAGCATCGAAGGGGCAAACCCCAAAAAGCTCACCGATATCGTTACGGAGACAGTCCGCAGTCCAGGCAATAGCGGAAGCACTGGAGCAAGGGAGAATGCTGGCGATAACGGCGAAGGCCCTAGTGACACGGGAAGCGATAACTGGGTGGGCACAAGCATCCCCAAAGGCCACCAGGATATAACAGAGCAAGTCGAGATTAAAGGGATAGACCTACTTAATCGCGATGGAGACTTTGGAGCGGGAAGAGTCCTTTTCGCGTCTGGAGCACCTACAGGTCTTGCTGCTTACCAAGGCAAAGGAAAGGGCAAGGAAAGTGAAAGCGACGCGGAGGTAGATTGGGTTGAAAGCGACACCGATGAACAGCTGATTGTTTTTATGCCATTCCAAGCGTCCATCAAGCTCCAATCGCTACAAATTACGTCGCTACCACCACCCGGCGATGACGACGACGAAACTCCAATGAAACCCAAAACCATCAAACTCTTCACGAACCGCTCGCAGATCATGGATTTCGAGGAAGCGGATGATGTAGACCCTACACAGACCTGTGTTATATCACCAGAGGACTGGGATGCAAAGACAGGAACTGCGACGGTTGAGCTTCGCTATGTGAAATTCCAGCGCATATCCTCACTCGTTGTATATTTCGTCGATGGGGATGGCGACGGCGAGAAGCTTCGGGTAGACCGTATCCGTCTTGTGGGTGATGCTGGGGAGAAGAGAGACATGGGCCAGCTCCAGAAGTTCGGTGACCTCGGTGGAGAGTGAGCTTAACCATCTTGTCTGATCAGGAAGGGAATTTCGAGGCGTTACGGCATGGGTTATGGTTGTCCTGCATAACCTATACAGTATGCTAGCTAGACTTGCGTCGTTAAGAGGGGAATTTTATGACTTGATGAATTGAGAAAATAAAAGGCTCTGCTTTTTTGTAACTGGGTTCGATTAGATTTAAAAGGCTTAATAGATACATCATCAGCAAAGCTACCTCGCAAGCGAATCGCACATACAATATCAATAAACCAGAATAATATATAAGGGGCAAAAAAAAAAAAAAAATAGGAATGTTCGATTCTTATGCAGGTGGTCAGGCCCGTGAGAAATCGAGCTAGGAGACCAATAAAGTGAGAACCAACGTGCAATTTTCATTTCTCTGTGACGCAGCCGACACCTATAAAAAAAGACATCATGAATTGATTCCTATACTGTACAGGAATCAAGATGTATAGGCAACACGGGTATGTATCTGAGGGCTGCGTCGCCGCACGAAGAAGAGAAAGGAAGAAGAAAGAGAAAAGAAAAAAATCGAGCTTGCGAGAAGAAATAGTCGCGGTCTCGCTGACTGTGTCACGTGTCGATAGGCGAGATTATGTAATCGAGGTAGCTAAATAGCCAATGGGAGATGGAAGATGATCTGCTATAAGTGGAGCGCGGCGGAAAAACTCAACGGACATTCGTGCTGTGTTGTGTGAGAGGAAATGAAAAATCTCTTCTTCCTTCTTCCTTTTTCCTCTCATCATGGCTGATGATGAGCGGATGTACAAACGTATGTCCAATGTTCAAATATAAGATAGGAAGAGACTGATTCGCTTGCGAATATGATCTTAAACTGACACACTCTGAGGCCTGCTAACGATGTGCACCATACATTTCTTACCACCACGCGAAGCAAGCGCTGCTTGATACCTTTTCAAATTTTCTTGGGAAGATTATCTCAAGAAGTTGCATTATGACAATGGCTCTCTTTATCCAATGGGCTTGCCAGTGCTGCACGACCTCGTGCTGTTATGCCTCGCCGTATGTCTTGACGCAATGATGGGCGAACGCTCGATTTCCAACGGCATCTCCTCTACCTTTGGTGGAAGAGGCAGATGGTCTTTATGGGTATGATATCGGGACGTGTTCTTCCTAGCATTACTTTGCTGGAGACCAGGGTTTTGGTAGCTTTAAAAAACAGAGGTTGAATGCTCATGCTGTCGCCCTCCACACGAGCTAATCCCACTAGCACAATGTCGAATGTTATATATCACATGGGCTTGGTTATCTTGTTTTATAATTTTATATAATGTGACTTAGGAAGCAGGTCTGCCCGTTGATATCGCGTGCAGCCTGACCAGGCCTGCTTCAGACAAATGGTAGACAAGCATAGCCAATATCACTTTGATGAACAGACAAATTAGCCATCCCCTACTAAACGTATGCCATCAATCGGACATAGGCGAACCCTTAGCCCCCATCGTTAAGCCCTGTCGCCTACTCCTATCCTTTTCTCTCTCATGAATCGAGCTCGAAGTACACCTACATGGTTGGATCACAATTAATGGCTGCTCCCAACTCGAACCTAGTAAAAAAAGCCGGAACCGCCTCATACTTAACAAGCAGCTCAAGCGGTAGGAGGATGATACGCAAGGCGTGGCTGAAGCTATATATAGCTTTTTCCAGGTGGTGGTCTCATTTCTGCCAGTGTAGGTAAAGTAGCAGCAGGCTATTACTGAGGCTGAAACGCAAACAGCGGTGTATGAGGAGCTGAAAGGCCGGGTACCGATTTTCGAACCTACAGCTGGGCTAAGGATGGGGCGAAGAGTTCCTTTATATATCCTTAATCGATGGAATATCCAAATCTATAGGTAGCGTGGGCAAACGATATAAACCCTGTCTTGCCAAACATCCCCTTGGTCCAAGCCCAAAACTAAGCTGGCGGCGATTTACTGCTCAGGGCTAGAGCTGAAGGATATTCTGAATATCGAGAGCGCTGTAAGAAAAGACGAATAGGCTTTGATCTATAATGCGCCGACGAGGCGACTTAAGAAAGTTGGGGCTCTTCCTTTATAACTATTTTCTAGAATTAGATAGATGAAGTGAAGGTATACTGCCCCTAGCTCTACTTAATTTGACAGAGATCTTTAGCTACAGAGTACATCCCAACAGATTGTCGATATTGCCGTAATGCCGCACAGAAACAAAAAACGGAAAAATTAGTTCCTTTAAATGCTTGTAATATGCCCGAAGGGGAAATAGATTGAAGCCCGACGTGGTAAAAAATTCATTTAACGTGGTGATGATAGTGTTCGGTGGGACTATGTCGGATCTCGCCGCTGGTAGAATAAGGACTGATTCATGCAACGGCATATCTTGGAGCAGCGTACAAGAATAAGGCGAAGCCCACTGCCACATAGCCGCAGTAACTTAGCCTGCTCATTAGCCATTCGGGTATCTTTCTATTTATTATTTACATAGGAGCACGAAGCGTATGTTATATCCCCCCGGGCGATCGCCTTCAAAGGATTCACCTGTGGTCCGGCATTTCCATTGGAATCGGTACCGAGCGGAAAGGGTACATTTAGCCGTCATTTTGGTATGGCCAGTGTATGGGTGTTAATTTCTATAGATAGAATTACTTGCAGACAAGTGGTTGCGGCGCCGGCATCCATGACAATGGCAATGCTAACCGTGACGCGCTGTCGACATGCAGTTAGCCCTGTGAGTCGCGTGACACCGATACCCTCAGCGGAAAATATGATATTCAAATCTGTGCTGAGGGAATTTTTGAATATCTAAGCCGGCCATCGCCATCATGCGGCCTGTGGAAGTCTCTTCGCTCTCTCCTTTCGATTGCCGTAGCGGGCTGGAAGCCTAAATCCTGATGTCTCCAAAACACAAATCAGAAAGCAACGAAAGGAAGAGATGGGAATCGATATTCCGCGTTCAGTAAACAAGCTAAGTGCACATCATTCCTCAATATCCGGGGTATCGAGCGGAGCTTCGCAGTAGCACTATCTAAAGCTTGAGGTGGAAGCGTTTCGCTTCCTCGTATTCCGTCTTGCAATCTTGACTGCTCCAGACCTTCCGGATGGACAATCTTTATGTACCCCAAGCGTGTTCGCTGAATTCAATTCTGAGTAATAAAATTTTATATGCACCGGACGACGCAGGCTGAACTCTGAGCTCCGAGCTCGGGGAAATGAAGACGAGGGATTTATCCATCCATACTTATGCGGACATTGTGCTTCATGAAGGATTGCACCGGTTCAGAGCCACGATCGACGGGGATGGTGCTTGGGCGCAAAACGCCGTAGCTCGGTCAGAACCGCTCTTGGGCATATGGAGAAACTCAAAGCTGCTCAGGCCCAGGATCATCGGTGCGATGGAGCGAGATTGACAGAGATTGTGGGGGAAAGGCCAGGGAAAGAAGAGCATATCACGGGATATTTACGATCCCGCCCTTCGTCGGTGTTGTGTGAAATTGGCATACCTTGTACGGTGATTCCGGGGGCGCGTTTAAGTAAAATAACGCGAAGGGCAGGGAACAGCGATTCAATTCCCATACGGACATTAATATTGTGTATCGAGGTACGAAGTAGAAGTTATCGTTGGTTCAAGCTGGCAAGAATATGTTTCGTGTGCCTTTAGGCAATCCATTCTAACTCCAGGCTCTTCTCTTGTTTCACAGTGGTTGATAGCGCAAGGCGTTTTCTACTCTCCTTCCCATTTTTGATGAAAAGGCGAGAGGATTTGACCAGAATGCAACCATTCACCTTTTTGGCGCTTAAAAAGACTTGATATATGCCTAAGAGACGGCATGTCTTCCCTGAAAATGGGTATATTTGTATGCGTGGGCGGCTTCGTCCAGATGCCCTTCTTACCGCCATTCCCCAAGGAACTTGAGTTGCCGACAAGGGTGATATGCCGCACCTATATTACGCCTTCTTATATGTACGAGCGGGAAGAAAAAAAAATAACGCCAGCACTAACCGGCGAGCTCGGCTAAACAGGATATCCATCGAGGGAGAAAAACATTGCCGTGGTAAAAGGCTTCTCCCAAGGCAGAAATCGATCCCCCCAAGAGAAGTTAAGAAGCCACAAGACAACAACGATCACAGCACGATGAATTACCGAAAGAGAGAAAAAAAAACCCAGAATTCGGGAATTTTTACCAAAATCTCCTCTGCCCCGCCACCAGAAATCACCAGAATGGACGTAAGCGTCCATCTTATCCCTGTTTGTGATCTAGATCCTCGTCCCAGCCTTCACTTTCATCCTTGTCCCAGTCTCAAGTCTCAGGATGGGATGGACACCGACGCCGACCATCCAGCTTGGCGCGGGTCTTCTGATAAGATTGGCGACTGAGCAGACGGGCTTGGAATGGTGGGGGAATAACGGAATTATGCGCTTTGTATCCTCTTTTTTTACTCGCCCTTGACAGACTTCAGTAGTGAATGGGTCAACCGTCCGTGCATCATTGATAATGGGCGGTATTATTATTGACTATATGGGGTTCGGATACATGTGCATTGGGTTTTTTCTTTTCTTTTTGGGACAAGGGGAGCGAGGATGCAGGAACAAAATTGAATGCTTCTAGCGTGTTTCATTCATTACCCTTGTATAGATAGGGTGGTATGGAGGATTGTTTGGAGCTGGGAGGGTCACCTTACATATCTGTATGCGCTTGGTAGCGAGGCATAAACTCTTTTATTTTTTGCCCACACGTTCTGCTGGTACATTTGTACTTTTTCTCGATGAGCAGCGGCGGGCGGCGGTGGTGGCGAAAGAGGGAAGAATATTTCGCATGAAAGTGGGCAAAGGTAGCATTTGAATGTGATGGTTGAAACATATCCTCATTGCTGCTGTGCTTGTGCTTTGTGCTTTATGCTGTGATGGGTGAGAAATTCAATGCCTGTGGGGGTGGCCTGATTGGCTGCGGAAATAAAAATAGAAAATGAGGAAAAAAAGCTTTTTATTATTTCACATGTCAAGAGATTATCACATGTTACCATCTTTATGTATATTCATCGTCTCATACGATACTTCTTGATACTTCATCAATCATGTCCATGAACTGCTCGCTTGTTTTGTATGCTACCAAGGTCGCTACCGTGCCTTTATCTTTGAATCAACTAGAGGTTACATACGGCCTTTCCCGAACTCTGGAAAGCTTATGGGGTCACACGGATTGGATTGAAGAAAGATCTGGGTCAGGAACACCGCCAATCAGGCAGCGCAATGCAACCAGTTGCTACTGGCTGGGTGCCACCAGCACAGGTTAAAACAAACATTCTTTTCCTGTCCAAAAGCTGGATGGTTTCAAAACCCGATAATAGCGGGTACCAGATTTGATCTACTGAGGTGCCAAAAAAATTAAGATTTTACTTGGGAGCGACTCCATCAGCCTTGACGATAGCTGGCGTGTGTGTCCCGTATGAGAATCTGACGAGTCTCGCAAGGGAAAAAACGTTGACAAGGGCAAAGCTGTTGAAACAAAGAACGGTTAATTATATATGATATGGAAAGAAATGCCGAGTCACATTCCACCGCCTCGGATCTGGGAGAGCAAATTCCCTAAAATGGACGGGTACGCGCATAAGCAAATAACGGTGTGCACGTTGTTGATGTTTGCTTGGGGCTGTTGACGCGGTTGGGAATTGTCATTTCCCGGCGCGTACAATGCCCCAAGCTGGAAACAAAAGCTCTTGCTGGCGCGTCTATGCGGTATCGGCTCGGCTCAAAGAGTCTGTCCACACGGTCCTTATTGATTTCGAGAGCAAAGTAATTAAAACGAAGGGTGCAGGCTGTACCCGACGGACGAAGAAAAAGGAATAATTAACAATCTTCAGCCATCCGGACATCGAGGGTCAGGCTGGTCCAGAGCAAGGCAGATTTTCAAGCTGGCCTAGACAAAGAAAGCAAAGAAGGGTAATAATAATAGAGAAAGATTGACATTACGACCGACTTGTCAACGGCCTTCGTAAATTGTACTCCAGCCTGCATGTCTAAGTCGGCGATCTTTTCGTTTCGGCGCTCTTTTCTTTTTCCTTTACAATCTTTTTGTCGTGTCAATTTTGTTGTTTTTCGCATGGGTTGTCTCAGTCCGTTCAACTAATGCAGGTGCAAACAACGGTGCTTTTTAGATTTTTTTTTTCTGTATGTGTGAATGTGAATTTTCTTTTCTATCTCTTTGCTTCTTCCCGTACGAACGTTCAAAATTGGGCGGTGCGGTGCGATAACTCAAGTATGTCAGACTTCACACAAAGTTAGGATTTCTTCCCTTCACCCGACAGCCAGATCAACGAGTACCATTGGTTCGATGGTGGAAATATCGCGAAGGAATAACAATGATTGGAGAAGACAAGAAGCCACAACAGAAAGCTTTCCGGCAAAACATTTATATCATTCTCCATAAAAAAACCACCAGAGAGAAGGATGTCATGCAAATCAGTGGACGAGCCCTTTGATAATCGCTCAGAAGGGCCGGCGTGGGGACCCCTGTTAGCCGCTTCCCCAATGAACTGGGCAATCAGTGAGCGTCCAAGCGACAGGTGGTGGTGATGAGCGAGGAATGGCTACAAAGTGTCAAGCCCATTTTTTCAGTCCAACGAATGAGCAGCGACAACACCAAACATAGTTTCTTACTAAATGGCTTAAGAATGATGTGATGAGGGTTTTCTTGGGTCCAGCAGTATTTTTTTGGGCTTTGATAGGCGGGCTCTCCAGACTTTGGGTGTGCCTGTCTAACCTCTCATGGTAGGGATCCCTGGAAGAGTCGTGGCCAATCAGCGTGGTAGATGGTACATGTTAAATGTACGCCTGACGCGCCAAAATGTCAGGTACCAGATACATACATGCTGCTACTTCCCGACAAGACCTGCGCACAGTTCGATGTGCTTATAACTCCACCTGCTTACAACCTTGAAGGCACTCGGCACGCCAATATATACACATATATATGTATATACTACTCCGTATGAATGTGTCTCAACTGGCGAGGCCGAAGGTTTCAAGGCCAAATATAGTCAATGAGCCTAAAGGCTAAGGCCACCGCCAAAAAGACTAATGCCAGAACTATTCGTAAACCTAGTTTGATGATCCCGCTCTCAAGAAAAACGACTGGACTTGACCCTCTTTCGTACATTGAAGCCAGACCAAAAAGAAAAGAAAAAAAGGCGACGGATTTTCGGCCGTGGTCCCGCTGTTATGGACCATCCCAGCTGAGAGATGACACCCAGAATCGGATTGAAGGGTCACAGCCTGGTGAAAGAAAATGTCCTGTTTCTCTCATATGACAGTATTCCCATCCTGTTGGTTGCTGGCTGTCTGGCAGTCAAATGGTGATGCAACCCAATGGAATTTGGAATTGCTAGGATCAGCGGTTTACAATGGAGAATGGAGGGGTCTTTCTTGGGTGGACTGTCTCTGCTGCGCCATCCTCTTGACCAGCAACCCCAGAACCACTCCTGCATCCACATCCATCCACATATAGATACACCATCGTATCTCAAACTCACTAACGCGGCTTGACTAGCGTATGCAATCTTAATGGGATGCTCGTTCAGCATGGGCATGGGGGGGGCGCGGCGGCGACGGCGGCCATGGGGTGACGCTTCGGGTTTGAGAACATGCTTCTCAGTATTATTTTTCGCCTGCTTCAACGGTTCATGCTCCTCACTTGCCTTCCTCGTACATAGCTCCGCCTATCACCTCACCACGATTGGCCTTGCACCACCCTCCGGATCCCTGGTGATAAGCGATTATTTCACTCGTTCGCTGCCTTTCGTTGCTTTTTCCTGCTATTCCATTTCATTTTAGCCACACCGGTTATCCTGGGCACGACTCTCTCTCACTCGCTGCTTGTCCAGTCCACTCGCTCGCTCCTGCTTGTCCTCCCTCATTCGCTCTCCATCCCATCCATCCTTTCTTTTCTTCTTCCTCTTCCTCCTCTCTCTCTCTCTTCTTCTCTCTCGCCTTTTGAATATTTTCAAATTACTCTCTCTCTCTTTTATTTTTTCTTTCTTTCTCGTGGAAACGAAGACCAGTCACTCTTTATTTTTTAATAATATCGTTCTAATTTACCCTGCTCTTTTCTTTTTTTTGAATCGTCCGACTCATATCAATTCTTAAATCCTTCTCGTCTTGAACCATACCCGTTTTAATCTAATATTCTCTTGCTTTTTTTTTCCCTTGCCCGCCTCTTTTGTCGTCTGTCGTCCGCCTCTGTCAAGATACTTGTCTTCAGGCTGTTGTTCATTCATCGTCGAGGCTCAGGCTGTCCTTCATTTTACCCGCCTATGCTTCATTTGCTCTGTTGATACAATCAAATCAACTGTCATTCCTTCAAACTACCTTATCGCGCCTGATACTCTCTGCTATGAACCACCGCTAATACGCATTGTTATCGAAACGTCTGTGCTTTCCACCACCATAGCCATCTTGTTCGTTCGACAAACAACCACACATCCGTGCATTTGTCGAGAAAATCAGACCATCCGCATTGATTTTTTGTCGCTTAGTCGTTCCTTACTCCAAAGTTCGCTCCGAACGAGTCATTCTTTTTCTTCCAGCGCAGGATATTTCTTGCCTTACGATCATTCAATCAGGCATTTCCCTGTGCCGTGTGAACAACACCATCCGTACGCTGCTATTGCACCCTAATATTCACCTTTATTAATTCAAACTTGGCCTCTCGACTTTCGCAATGGAATCCACTTGCCCTCCTCACCCGTCGGTGATGCCCAACCAACCCTCGTTCTTCTATTATAATCCAGAATCGAAAGACCAACATGGACAACATGGATGCTTCACTCCTCACCCGAACGAGTTCCAGCACGTTTCTCACCCAATGATGATGGTCCAACCCAGACAACACCCGCACCACCATCTCCATCCACGCGTTCAGCCAGAGCAACACTTTGCTCTTCCTCCGCATAACGTTTCTCACCCACCCCTGAGGAAGGCCATGCTAAATGCTGCGCTCAGTCCCTCACAGACTCCCTCTCCGCAGCCAGTCCAGATCAAGCCTGGTGTTATGCTCCATCACAGTGGACCAGAACTCTTGCCTCTTGATACAAATTGCATGGGTTCCGATCTCAATGGCTTTCCATCTACACCACCGCTGTCCACTTCTGGAAGCAGCATTAGCAGTCCGCCTTCGAGCTGCGGAATGCTCAATACACCAGTCAACGGGTATTTTCGCTTTGAGGGTATTGAAGGTGTCAAGGAAGGGTGTGAGGAAGATGTAGAATTGGAAATTCTGGCCAACGGAGAATGGGCTAGATCTGCATCTCCGGAAATGACGCCGAGTAAGTTGAGCTCACTTTTTTTTTCCACACCACCACACGTTCTGGTTCTGCACACAGACGTAGCATGTTTGGTCTGATTCGTTGTGCTGATAAATGTGATTTTTTTTTCCCTCCAGTGTACATTCGACCATTTTCGGCAAAGTCAAGTTTAGGATTACATAATCCCAGCCACCAATCGACCAACAACAGCGTAGAGGGCGGCTCCACCCAAGCCTCCTGTCCCTCGCTTTCTCCTTCACCTTCGCCCGTACTCACTTCTCTTCCTCTTCATGAGCCATCGCCAGCTGCTCTTCCTCCACCGCCATCTAGCTCCGATTTCTGTGATCCACGACAGCTGACTGTCCAATCCTCTGTCCTTTGCTCTCCTTTGCCCGACTTCCCTCCTCTCCCGCCCCTCTCAGCTGAAGATTCTGCCAAGGGCGAGGAGCTTGGCGTCCTGAATATCTCGGTGCCTGTGAACTCTCAGCCAACCGGAATCCACGACGTCGACAACGGCCCAGATACACTAGGACCACTTCCTTGCTTCGACACCATCTCTGAACTTGATTCTGAGGACGAATTTGTTAAGGGTATTGTCAATTTCACACCAAACGACAACGCATTCTATCTTGGTGACAAGCGTAGACGTGTTTCTCAGTACTCCGCTGATGAAGAAGACCTTGTGAGTGAGCAAAGCTTGGAAGATTTAGAGGAGAGTGATCTGTTCGCTCGCTCGTGCTTGCCGCTTCCAGACTTTGACGCTGTCGACAACACTCCCCTGGCATTTGGAGATATGAGGACGAAAAGGCGAGCCGTCACACACAAGCGGGTTAAGCGGGCCTCGTCTACTGCTAGTGACAACGACAACTTGGGATCTACTGTCCAAGCTACCCAGGCCCACGGCTACAGCCGAGAAGGCAACGATAATGGAGAACCAGCAGCTTCAACACCAGCACAACAGTCCGGTGCTCCGAGCCACGAGAGCTCTGAAACTAACCCTCAAAGCACTAGCTCCTCGGACCCTCAGACTCCATCCGCCCCTGTTCCTGTCGGTCGACGTGGTCGTAAACAATCCTTGACCGAAGATCCCTCCAAGACCTTTGTTTGTACGCTATGCTCTCGACGCTTCCGGCGCCAGGAGCACTTGAAGCGACACTACCGCTCCCTCCACACCGAAGAGAAGCCCTTTGAATGCACCGACTGCGGTAAGAAGTTCTCTCGCAGCGATAACTTGGCCCAGCACACTCGAACCCACACCACCGGCTCATCTACAGTCGCCGCCTCCGATACACGACAAGAGACCCCACTCGATGAACAAGATGCCGGCGCTTTGGGAGCCGTCCTTTACGAGGCTGCTCAAGCTGCCGCTCGTAGGTCAACGAGCAGCGAACTTTCAGACAGCGGTCTTTCTGCCCGTGCTACTGAATCTCCAGCCCCCTTTGCCATGCGCAAGAGGCCCATCAAGAAACGCAAGCGAGAACAATCGGAGTGAACGATTTCCCCCGGTCAATATACGGAATATACGATCTTGAATCATCTTAGCCGGTCATCATCTTTTTTTATTTCTTTACTATTAATACACTACGGGGCATCTTCATATCTGGCGTGAATTAGATGGCGTTTATGGGTGGTTCTCGAGGCATTTTTTTCTTTTTTTCAATTCGGGCTATTTCGACTTCGGTTGTCAGCTACCAACCTCGCACACGGGTTCGTCGACACCCCTTTCTCGCGAAAGGGCCTGGCACATCAAGAAGCCCTTAACGGCGTCACAACACATGAGTCTGGGGGGAAACGTGATATAAAGGGACGGAAAACAAAAATTGCGAAATCTTCATAATATACACTTCTCTACCTCGACAGAACCAGACCAGGATATTTTCCTCTGTTGTCTTGCAACCAACTCCTTGGTACCCAGTGGTTCAGTCTATCTATTCTCTTCTCGTCATCTTAGACTTTTTGATCCTCTGCGTTCTTTTTGGCACGAATAACTCCTCTTTGATTATATTTCCCTTCTCTGCTTTCGCTCAGCATTACTCTCTTCACTTAATGTTCGGTGTGCATTCTTCATACCAACCTCTCGCATGCCACTCTTGTTTTTCACACCTCCATCTTCTAATTCAATGCCCAAGCGCATGCTGGGCATGGCACATGGGCTACATCAGCCTCTCTTCACTATTTTTCTCTTTTCCATCATTATCACATTGGCCTGTATTGATATTATCCAATCTTTGCCTTCTGCTATCTGCGAATTATACATTATATATTTTTAATACTCCCATCTACAGTGTTCCTGCACTATATTATACCTTGATTTATCATTTTTTCCTATTTGTATCTTAAATGGAACTTGAATCCTAAAGCCTTGTTGAGTTTGAGCGCCATCAACCACCGTTTCCTTTTCTCGTGAAACATATCCTCAACCCATTTTCCAGTTTTTCTATTTCCAACCTTTTCTAATCATATTCAATCGAAACTTGATTCCCTCTCGCCTCCAGCCTGACGGAATCATAATAACAAATAAAAACAATAGAACTTGATTCCATCAAACCTCCCCTCTCCACGTAATGCCGGTTTGGAAACGAGCGTTTCATTCAAACTCGCCGTGGCGATCTGCCTAATGATCATACTCCCTGATCCAAGCCTTGGAGGAGGTAGATCCCCTTCATCGTCCTGCCGTATATGTTCTGTTGCTTCGTATTGTTCGTCAGCGATACGAGGTGACCTTGAAGCAAATGCAACAGTCTGATCATCAACCCTGGAGCAAAACTGTGATCAGCTCACTTACCTTCTTGCCACCGGGTTCTTCTAGTGGTGTGGTGATGAATGACCGGCGGTTTCTCGAGGATACCACCTACATCGTGTCTGTTTGCTGGAGAGAGTTAGATGGTCGTTTAGAGGATAGAGCCTCAGATATATGATGTAGAGAAGTGTTTATTTAACGCGCCATGACTATGAAGTGGGACAGAGTAGAAACGAGTTCATTCAATAAAGATATTCAAGAGAATTTAATTGTGCAGTTTTCATTGTTAAACATCAAATATTCGACGAGTTGGCTGTATGCTCTTCTTGGACATAGAAAGTTCTTCGATTTTGCGTGGGTGGGTGATATCTGAAAAATAACGAGTGGGGAGGCTCTGACGAACTTCCGACTACATACAGCTAATTTCTACATAGCTATCGTCTGTATATCAAAACCTTTATACCTACACCGTGAACAGTATCAAAATACCCCCCGACATTCTCTCGGCAATCCACATGTGGTGATAACCAATTTTCGAACGATTGAAAGCGAGGGGTGTGTGGACAGCCAACCACCCGGCGCCCGCCAAACCAACTCATACAACAACGTGCCCCCTACCTCATTATGTCAGAGCAATTACGTGTCATTGCCCTGATATCAGGAGGCAAAGACTCATTCTATTCGATATTACACTGTTTGAAAAACGGCCATAAGGTCGTTGCCTTGGCGAATTTATACCCCCCGCCAATCAACGAGGGGAAGGGAGATGGAGATGGAGATGGAGAGGGAGAAGATTTGGATAGTTTCATGTACCAGACTATCGGACATAGTATAATCCCTCTATACGAATCTGCCTTGGACATACCACTGTATAGGCAGGAGATAAGTGGGAAGGCAGTTAATACGGCGCGGGACTATTCATACCAGAACCAAAAAGTGGCTCGAGGTTCTGAATCCGGTGAAAGCGAAGATGAGACGGAATCTATCTACTATTTGCTCCAGCGCGTGATGCGAGATCATCCGGATGCTAACGCCGTTTGCGCCGGGGCTGTACTCTCTACATACCAGCGGACTCGGATTGAAAATATAGCGTCGCGCTTGGGTTTGGTTTCACTTGCTTGGTTGTGGATGTATCCGTATTTACCGGCACCGGAGGAGCGAACTGCTACAGCTACATCATCTACTGCTTCTGTGGCTGGCCTACTTGAAGATATGGCTTTATGTGGGTGCGAAGCGAGGATTATAAAAGTGGCGAGTGGCGGGCTTGATGCTGATGACCTATGGAAGAATGTTGCGTCTACAAATGGTGCTGTGCGAGCTTCTATGGTTAAGAAGCTGGGAAGGTTTCTTGAGAGCGGTATTGAGGGAGCTGTGCTTGGGGAGGGCGGGGAGTATGAAAGTCTCGCGTTAGATGGGCCGCGGGCGCTGTGGAAGAGGAGGATTGAGATTGAATCTGTGAAGACAAGGGTGGGAGATGCTGGGGTTGGGTTTCTGGAGTTTCAGGGAGCGAAGTGTGTTGAGAAGCCGATGGATGATGCTAATGATGGTGATGGTGATGGTGATGGTGATGGGTTAGGGCGGGTTGGGGTTCCGGTGATGTTTGATGGTGATTTCAAGAAGATCATGGATGAAGTACTACACGCCGGAATTGGAACTGGGGCTGCAGACTGCGAGAGCGGCGGGGATGTGAATCGACCGGTTCCTAGTTCAGGCGATTACGCAGATTTGAGTTCTCACTCAGTGGTATATGGAAATACTCTGAATATTTCGAATATCACAGCGCCTGAAGCGGGAGAAGGCGCTGTTGAACAAATGGAGGGTATCAAAAAGAAGGTGGAAACTGCTCTACAGGTAGAGAGTAAGAGAAACGGCAAGACGCTTTCTATGGATGATGTTATTTTTGTCACGATAATACTTCGATCGATGGCTGATTTCGCGTCTATAAACGCTAATTATTCTTCGTTGTTTACGAAGCCTAACCCTCCTGCGCGGGCGACGGTCGCATGCGGCGATGCCCTGCCTACAGGGGTTAATCTGGCGATGTCTGCCATT
Source organism: Arthroderma sp. MBC 290 (assembly GCA_030411455.1). Classification (NCBI taxonomy): domain Eukaryota; kingdom Fungi; phylum Ascomycota; class Eurotiomycetes; order Onygenales; family Arthrodermataceae; genus Arthroderma; species Arthroderma sp. MBC 290. The sequence continues at coordinate 4,379 of JAPERC010000071.1, read as the reverse complement.
GTCGATTTGGGGCCAAGGGAGTATAGAGACGGTCTGCATGTCCAGTCGCGCTCATATTGGGCACCAGCAAATATAGGGCCATATTCCCAGGCAATATGTATACCTTCTCGCAAGGGCTCGCGAACCCACGAAGCCGGAGGGCTAGTGTACATTGCCGGGCAGATACCGCTGGACCCTGCTTCGGCAAAGCTCGCCTTTCCCAGCGGTAAATTTGTCTTGCAAACCGTGCTATCGCTTCAGCACATGTGGAGGATAGGTAAGGTTATGGAGGTTGACTGGTGGCTGGGTTCTATCGCGTATGTCTCTCGGAGAAGCTGCCGATTTAAGGCTGCTACGGCTTGGAGGGCCTGGTCCAAAGCCAATTCCGGCGGTCCTCCGGGAGATGATGAAGATGACGAAGATGTGCCAGAGTTTGATGCTTGGGATATCAAATATGGACGCCAGGTCGACCCAAGTCACACAAAATTGAATACTCGAGAGCTTCCTCGGCTTGAAGTTGTCCGGGGGACACCCTTCGTACCAGCATTCTTCGTAATAGAAGTCGACGAGTTACCCCGAGGTAGCGAGATTGAATGGCAAGGCTTTGGAACACGCACCGAAACAATCACAATGGCAGAAGAAGAAGACCAGAATATATGGATTAAGCATGTTGAGGGTCCTGGGTTTGGATCATACACATCCATTGGAATTACTGGAGGGCAGGATGTTGACGTTGCCGTGCATGTAAACAAGGCAATGGATATAACCGCCAGAAAGCTACTGAAAGGCAGTGCAATGGGCCATGCAGTGATATATACCCCGTATCCAATGTCATTTGCGGGCTGGAAAGGTCAAGTATTTCCATGTACATCTGTCTTTGGGCCACGAGGAGAAGAGCTCGCTGCTGCTATCACTATTCATACAGGACCGACATAGTTGCTGGGATATAATTTTTTTTAAATAAAATTGATATTAAGAAAAAAGAATATAATTCGTTCACCTCAGATCATGTCAAAGTTCAAACGTGCTATATATGTCTGGTGTTTGTGAGCGTTTGGTGGTTGCTCTCACGCTCCGAATGTCCACGCTAGCATGTGATGACGTCCGACAAAGCCTTCGCCTGGCATATTTACAAAAAACACATTGCCAACATGAAATCGAGGAATTGAGTCAACCTGCGGTTTCTTGAACCTGTGAAATATCTCTTACCTTTACTCTCTAGCAAATGAACATAGACCGATCGAGTGCCACGACTTATCCGCCTTGAACCGAAGCATGAAATCATGATCCATCGTCACTCGCAGAGCCCTCTAGAGATACCGTTTTTTCGTATGATGGCATGGCACCCCATGGCCCTAACAAGCACAACAATGACACCGCCGGATTATCGGTGACGGAGTCATTACTCCCAGGTAGCGGCGATGATTCTACGCGACAGCCTTCGCGATCTCCCCACCCTTACCATCGCCGGCGGCGGCCAAGTCCCTCAACTAACCAGGTGTTCGATTCCAGCGAAAGTACATATTCTTGGAAAAAAGGAGCGAAGGGCTCTAGTGAAAGCGGAACAGAGGCGGATGACGAGGGAAATGGAGTTCTTAGGGTCCTACCTGCGCCGTTACCAGGCCCGATACTGGGTGGCCGCTTTGTCCAGCGGAGCGAAGGGGAAGCTACAAGTGACATGAAAGTGGACAAAAGGGCTGCTAGAACAATGTCCTCTTCAAAGAAGCGCGCAAGTAGGATGAAGGAAGATGAGGATGTGGAGATACGGACGCTATGGAAGGCGAAGCGGTTAAGAATTGAGGTTTTGAGGAGAATATGTGAGGCTGGGCTGAGTCTTGCTGTTGCCATTGCTGTTATGCTGCGAGCTCATGCTCGGTCTACGATTGTATACTGGGCCAAAGGTAAGGAATCGATGAAGGGATGCAATATGGTTTCATATGATATGAAAGCTGACTTCGTGGGCAGAGTTATCGGTTTTCCTGTTCCTGATCTCCAGCTTATACGCTATATTCCCCATTCGGATGTGTCCGTATGGTGGAAGCTACAGGGCAAAATGGAAAAGAATCATTTCTTTCCCTTTCTCGCGCGATATCGACCCGGCACCTTTGATATACCCGATTCTGCTACCGGCCCTGGTCGCCCTCTCGCTGGGCCCGTCTTGCCAGGACTTGGTCTTGCCAAACATCATTCTCAGCATGTCGTCTTTACCAAGTGCATCTGTTCCTCTGCACAATACCATCCATGGGTATTGTGCTGTACATTGGGCAATCGCGACTATTCCATTTATCTTCTTCAATAACCACATATCGGTATCCGAGTCTAACGGGGATCCGAAATCCTTGTCTATGTCTCCGTTTGATCCTGAACATCTTCCTCTTCTGTTCCCACTTCAACAGACTACTGTGAACATCTTAGATTTTCTTCTTTCGACGAGTTTGCTCCCCGCTGAAATGCAGCTCCTGGCTACTGCATTAATAAACCTACTCTTATATTCACATTCGCCGCAAGCGCAAATCGCAAAGGCTCTTTTGTGGATTGGGGGAACTGGTATACTCATATGCTGCAGGCATATTCTACGCTGGGAAGTGATGTTAGCCAGAATTCCATCTTGGAAATTCCGTCGACAACTTGATATAGCGAGCAAAGACCAGGGATATGTTTCGAGGGCGCTGGAACAGTTGATTCCTCGAAAACAGAATCATGATCTCGCTCAAGATCAGTCCTCGGATAGTGAATTCCCTGCTGAGTCCGTCTCGACTCGTAACCGACGAAGCAGCCAGGCACAGGCTGGATTAATGAAAAGCAACACTTTTTCAGCACCGTCCCCACAAAGTCATGACATCAATGCGGACAGGAACGCTGATATCTTAAAGCGACGTCAGACGATTTCGCCGCCGACAGATAGATTCGGCCATTCTATTAGAACCACTCCAGGCGGCAGACGGAAGCGGTCGCTGCCCCCTGATATGCAGACCTTCCTTTCACTGACCGTTGCACAAGCTCGAGTTAGGAAATGGCTATATGCCGTGTACGTTTATATTGCCATCATCCTGATTATAATGGTGCCAGTCAGATGGTATGTAGGGAAGTATGCGCTCAATGGAAATGAGCCGTTTGGATGGGCGCTGGGTTACCTCTTTGGTAACATCCCATCGGTTCGATTCAAGCTATTGATGTGGAGCCTCGAAGTGTGGGCGTGCATACCACCACGGCTAGATAATTCTGGGACGGCATCATGCCACCTTGGGTGGGCAGAGCATTTACGACAAGACACGTTTGGGGCAGCGACGACACGGCTTATAATCAGCGGGTATTGCCTTCTGGTCCTTTCCGTTGGAATCGCGCTCGTTGTACGACTAAGCACGATCGTTGAAGTCGATACACGGCGGAAAGTATTCCATGGTATGATGGTGGCAATGCTCCTTCCTACTATATTTGTCGACCCGGCCTTTATAGCCCTTGCTCTCGCGCTTATGCTTGCCATATTTCTGCTCTTGGAGCTCTTCCGCGCGTCACAGTTACCTCCCATATCAAAACCAATTACCTTTTTCCTTGCTCCATATGTTGATGGGCGTGATCACCGTGGGCCAGTCATAATCTCCCATGTTTTCCTCCTGATCGGCTGCGCACTGCCTCTTTGGTTAAGCTTAGCTGGTGCATACCACGGCGGAACATACCCATGGGAAGGATGGGAGATTGCAGAGCGAGAACTGAGCATGGTAAGCGGGGTGATTTGTGTCGGCATGGGCGATGCTGCAGCGTCTCTAGTGGGTCGAAGATATGGGCGTCGTAGGTGGTTTTGGGGTGGGGACAAGAGCATTGAAGGCAGCGCTGCATTTGCCGCGGCGGTGTTTGTTGGGATTGTAGCAGCGCGAGCCTGGTTGGTAGTTGGTGGATGGGCACCTGAATTCCAGCCGGTGCTTACGGTGATAAAATCCCTTGTGGCTGCGGTTGCTTCGAGCTTTATGGAAGCAGTTTTGACAGGGGGGAATGATAATGTTGTTGTACCTTTGGTGCTGTGGTTGATTGTACGGGGGTTGCATATTTGATTTCTATACCCACATGTGTAATTACTCTACATTGCCCTGTTTACGTTTAGATAGACGCAGTTACTATGCATGCTATGTACGATATACCACTTCTTCTGGTGGCAAGAGACTAGAACCTATTCGGGCTAATCACCATGCCGGTTGAGAAGATAAAACCCCGTGACCAGCTACGCCGTTTTGCCAAGAAAGCTTATCCACTTCGCCGGAGTCAGGTCACGGGAGCATGAGCATGACTAAGCCAACACTCGTCATGCAGCCTCAAAAGGTTCCTCCTTGGGTCCTGGAAAGTTCCTGGTACCACCTTCACAGCGCAAAAACCGCAGGTTGACCAGGTACATGTACTTTGATTTG